>CM049435.1:23025199-23625199 GCA_026929855.1 Poa annua | reverse complement strand
AAGAGCAGAGGCTCCTCGCCGTTGTAACTTGCACAGCAGACCCACCACTGAATTGTAGCGCTCTACAAAAATCTGCGGTACCACTAATAGGGGGGTTGCTTTTTGTAAATGCTAAGATTTACCTGTGGAATGATGCCAAGACTTGTATGTGCCGTATTCACATTTTTTGGTATCTACCTCTATGTATAGGTTGTGCTGTGTATGATGCTGGGTTATTTTTTGTCCCAATAAGTCCTGGAGTTTTTGTGACCAACCTAACTCAACCTGAGGATATTTTCATATATTCCGAAGGTACATATATTTGCTTGTTTGACTCATGATGAATCATGCTGCTCTCATCCTTGGTGATTGTAAATCTTCTGTTGGATATAAAATGGTCCTAGTATAGTGGAACAGAAACAATGCGAACAGATACATCAGCTCTCGCATCGTTGAGGCTTTTGCCAATTCTGTGCTACTGGCTCGTTCAGATACCAATTTTTTTGTTAGTTTATTGGCATATTACGAAGTCCTGGAGTGTTGTATCAACTTGAACTCACCTGCTTCATAGTTTTTGCATGGTATAACTGTTTACCTCAAAACTGGAAACTTGGTTTATCGAACGGTTTCGGTATATTATTGAATCATCGTATCATTGTTGGAGAACGCTGGATATCTTTGCAGATTCTGTGGCACTGGCTGTTGGAACGCCACGGGGCATCCTGCAATAGTACTCGTATGTTGCCGATTCTGTGGTACTGGCTCGTTGGTACGCCACGAGTGATCCCGGCCGTTCTCCGACGAGTACATTGCATGCTACTACGTTTATGTATCCTGTATCATGCATTGGATCGTCGCGCTCCGTTTTGGATGTCATGGAAGTGGAACTCATCATTCATGTGCAATTGTTTGTGCATACACACTCTATCAGTACACACTGGAAGTGGAACTCATCATTGGATCATGCATTGCACTTGGCGAGATGTCCATGGGATGCATCTGATCTGGATAGCCAGTAGCCACCAAATGGCAAGCTCGATTGCTCCTACAACGGAAGCGGACGATCAGAAGACACAAGATGATGAGAGGAGGATTGCAAAAAAGATCAAGAGAAAAGCGAAACGATCGAACGACCCTGAACAATCGGCACAGTCTCGGTGCCCACACTGCACTCTTCTCCTCCCGGCTCACTCACATGCCGTCCCACTCCGCTGCCGCGCAACGCGAGCCACACACATTTTTAAACGCCGAGTCGCCGACGCCGACGCTTACGCCTCCCGTCCCGTAGCTATAGCGTAGTCCCGGTACGAACCGATCGATCGGCCTCTCCCTCGCCGTCGCCGTCCCCGTCCCCGTCCAACAGCCTGTCCCGCCTTGGCTCCGACCGCGCTCCTGCTCCTACAAATTCTCATCTCTCCCGCAACTCCAACACACGCTTAGCGAGTGACAGACAGCCAGAAGCGTGGCGTCTTATCTTTCCTACATCCATGGAGCACAGGTACAGGGTGGCGCCGTCGCGGCCGGTCTTCCTCTCCAGCGCCAGCCAACACCACCACAACCGACTGCAGCCCGCGGCCGGGCGGCGCTCTGGCGTCGCCGCCGAGATGGAGCTCGACATATTCACCGCCGAGCGCTACTTCAACGCCGCTGACGCCATCAAGTCCGCGGCGGACGCGCCGGCCGTGGACGTGGCGGAGAGCCAGAGCGGCCGCACCGCCGCGTCGTCGGAGGCCAGCTGGAACAGCCGCTCCGGACTGCTCGCCAGCAACCAGTCGTCCGCGGCGGTTAGGCAGCACGACAAGCTAAGCCGCTACGGTGGTGGTGGGCCGGCTAGTGGAAATGGCGTCGACCTCGGCGTCGTCGTCAAGCCGGCCTCGAGCGACGATCGGTATCGCAAGAAGCCCGCGCAGCGGTGGGGGCTCTTCAGCCGGGACTGCCCCTGCGCCGGCAGGAAGGCCGTCACCGTCGACGTAGCCTCTGAGCCTCCCAGCCCGACCACGCCGAGGGTCCACCACGCCTTAGAGGACCGAGCCGTCTTTAAGGCCAACGGGTTGTTGCCTCCTCCGTCAGCAAACGACGAGCCGGGCGTGATGAAGATCGTCACCACGGGGACCCGCGCGTTCCCGCTTCGCGCCAACGGCGGAAATAGCGTCCTCGCGCCGGCGTCAAATCAGAAAGGCAGCGCCTCGTTGTTCCCTGCCTTCCCGCCGGACGGTGGCCGCCATGTGGTGAGCTCCGGCAGCGGGTTCACATTCCCGGTGATCGCCCCGGCCGTCGTCGATGAGCCGCCGCGGGAGTCGCTGGAGGTGTTCCGTCCGATCGACGAGGACTCCGTGGTACTCGTGGACCCGCCGCCCGCCCACGGCGCGGCCGGCTTTCTGCGTGCTCCAACAGCAGCCGTGGCGGACGATGACGCGTTGAGCGACGCGAGCTCCGACCTGTTCGACCTCGAGAGCTTCGCGGCGTCCTCGTCTTACCCGACCACGTACCGCGGGCGCGGCAGCCGGCGCAACTCGCGGGAAGACGACGACCACCTGGCGTACGTCGCGGAGCCGGCCCTGAGCGAGTGCATGTACGCGCCGAGCGAAGCGAGCGTGGTGTGGAGCGTGGCCACGGCCGAGGGCGTCGCCTACGACGCCGGCAGCGTGGCCAACTTCTCCAGCGCGGCGTCCGCGTGCGGCGTCGACGACTTCCACTTCGTCCCGCCGGTGTCCGCCGACGGTTTCACCGCCGCCATGTCCAGGAGCGCCGGGCGCAAGAAAGGCGGCGGGGGAGGGTTCTTGAACAGCTGCCGTTGCGAGAAGGCTGTCAGCGTCGGGCCAACTCCGGTCCGGGTGGCCCGACCGCCGGCGGTCCCGGCTAAGACGGCCAGCCGCGCGATGGGGCTCGAAAGCGGCGGCGTCGCGCAGTACCACAACCGCCGCGTCCACATGCCGGTTCGGACGTGATGGCTCTCCGTCCGGAGACCATCAAGTACGAACAAGGTGTCGTTGGCATGCACACTTTTGCGTGCGTGCGATCACGACGTTGTCACCTAGCTACTTGCTGTAATTAAATCTACGTGCAGCGCCGGACCTGAGATTTCTGGGGCCCGGGGCGAATCTAAAAGTTGGGCCCTAATTATAAACGTCATCCTAATAACAAGATTATATGGATGACATATGTTTTTTAGTAAAACATTAATGTACACAAAACAGTACGTATATCAAATAAATTATACAAATTACTTTAAAATTTTCTTCTAACATTTCTTGATGCAAATTCATCTATGATGGGCTCGATGTCGATGTCGTCCAATAATTTTTTCTCGATGCATAATGTTGCCAACCCATTTAACCTCTCTTGAGTCATTGTAGACCGCAATTAGTTCTTCAATAATTTCAACTTTGAAAAGCTTTTTTCAGCCGAGGCGACGGTCACGGGCACAGTAAATAGGATGCGATAAGCGATTTGGGATAACAATCAACCTCTCTCACATGCTCAAAAATCTTTTGCTTTATTATCAAGATTATCCCAATTTCTTGGATCATAAATATCAGTAGTATGAACTGGTTGTTCATCAACACTAGCAGATTGGGTTTGTGCATCAGAGCCACTTACATTGTCATCGCCAATGTTGGTGTCAACATTTTTATCTTACTGATGAGATTCAAAATTGTCATTGGTTGGTTGCTCTTCTTCCACGGGAACAATCGCCCACGCATCTGGGTTTGTGGAAGCACTAGTATTACTCCTGAAAAATTTATATATATCTCCTCTCTATGATTGTTCCAATTCATACAAACGTTTTGCTCTTCTCCTCTTAGCACTACCTGATTGATACTTCCTCAACGACATGATCCCACAAACTGCTGGAAATAATTTGAGAATTTAGAAATTAGAAAGCATCACATGATACAGATTAGAAGTTAGAAAAGCACAGAAATAAGAAATTTACCGTAACTGGTCGTGGTTAGGGACTTAGGGCCTGACCTGACGGTGGCGGCGTCGCGGCGACGGGCAAGGCGTAGCGGCGAGCGCGGAGCGGCGTCTGCGGCAACGACCGAATCTCCGGCGTACTGCAGTCCTGGGATTGGAGATGAGCAGCGCCTGGAGATGAAGCGTCTAGGGCTGAGGGCTCCGAGGTTTGACTTCTGAGATTGGAGCAGCCCCTGGATTGGAGAGGAAGAGGAACAGAACTACGAGAGAGCCGAGGCTTCGATCGTTCACGTGCTACCTACAAGCAGACGATCGGTCGATCGGATGGGTCGTATGTGGACTGAGTGCGTGCTGTAATTTGCTCCTTTCCTTTTCCATGGGCCTCTTTTCAGCCCATTTCACTCTTTTTTGTTGAAATACCTCTATACAACACCTATACTACAACATAGCTGGGGTGGGGCCCCTGGATTTTGGGGGCCAGGGCCGCCGCCCACCCTGCCACCCTCCAGGGCCGGCCCTGTCTACGTGAAGAAAACGTGCTGCTGCAAATCTGCACCAAACTCAAATCTGAGTATATGTTGTCATCTATCACTTTCGTTTGTGGAAAATTTAGACAGATCGATCGCACGCTTTGATCGATAAGGTTCAACAACTTGCAGCAAATCAGTGTGATCTATCATCTATGATAGGATGCCTGGAGAGAACTTGCCTGTGGCAAGATGGTTAGGAGGGTGGTTGTGCCCCCAGCCCACCAGAGCTCAAATCCCAGATTTGACGCTGGTGTTTCTCATTTAGGCGGAATATTATTCAGTGGGAGGCGACGTTCCCGTCGACAGCGAGGCGCCTGTGGTGACTTCGTCAATCTCAATACCTGATCCGCCGGCTCAGTCTCTCGGAGGTGCTCATAGGGGTAGGATGTGCGTGCGTGCGTTCATAGGGGTGAGTGTGTGCGCGTGTATATGAGCGCTTGCGTTGTACTGTGTTTCTCAAAAAAAAATGATAGGATGCCTGGATGCTCATCTCGACTGTGGAGGCGAGTTTGCTGTAGCGCCAGCCTGATGCTGCTGCGCCAAGTGATAGGAACATTCGAGCCCAGCTTTTCCCTCCCCTGCCCATGTCCATTCTCCAGTTCCATCACACCAAACGTTATCTGCACTGCAATAAGGGATGCAAAATAGGATCGATTTAACCGCTTTCTACATCACTTGGGTCAAAATATGATCTTCAACACCAGTACGTGATGCATATTTTGGCAAAAGAAATTTAGGCCGTGATGTAAAAATTGTCTCTCGTGATGTAAATATACATCACAATGGGCGCGCACGGCTCGCGATCAGTTGTCCGCCATCCCCGCCTCCGTCCGACGCCGTCCACCCTCCCCGCCGCTGGTGCACCGTCCTTGGTCCCATTTTCGTCGTCGGTGCGACCCTCCCGTCGCCGTAGTCTCCGCCAGTTGTGAAAGAGGAGGTGGATGCCCCTCCCGCCGGGTCGTGGAAGAGGAGGTGAATGCCACTCTGTCGCCACCGATTGGATGCGGCCGCTGGACTGAGAAAGGCTGAACGACACGGTAGTCTTTTGACCGACGCGATAGCCGAGGAGATGAAGAGGACGAGTTTTCGTTTTTTCACGCGTCTTTTCACCTACTCGCTGACAGGGGGCCACATCATTTCGCGCGCTTTCTATCTGCGCCGGCACCCTCGATCGCCCTCTAACACGCTGGGTTGAGTGAATTTTAACCTAAGCCAACGCTATTTGAACTCTTCGGGGTGACAGGGAGAAACTGGCGCTATTTCGCCCACGGTAAAAAAAAGCCTTAATAAACGCTAAAGGGCACGGACTCTTCGTAAATGAGACGAGGCAAAGATTTTGTCTCAGTTTTAGAAGAAAAAAAAATCTTGTGTACCTACAGACCTCCAGCACAGGATAAGGTGACGGCCAAGTGTTACGACGTACTCTGTGAATTAATTGACTCAGATTTAGTACAACTTTTACTAAATCTAAGTCAATTAATTCAGAACGGAGGGAATACATGCTTGTGGTACCAGGTATGGTCGAGCACAACAACAACAACCAGAATGAGTTGCTGCCGCCGGATGGCACCAAACACACAAGCATACGCTGAAAAGCTTGCACACAGTAGCCGCCTACGTGGCCCGCGTGGCCGCCAGAGAGAAGTCAGCACAAATCTAAATCCTCGCGATCGCTCTTCTCTTCCTCATCCCGGGGTTGTTCCAGCCGGTGGAAGATGTTCCTTGAAAGGCAGCACAGGGATGGGCCGCCCATGCGCCACGCCACCATGATCGCGAGAGCTGCTGAGGAAAAGCTGCGTCTCCATGCCCTGCCATCGTCTACCTGGAACTGATGAGGCAGGCGCCATCTGCATGTCTGCCTTGAAGGAATTGAATTGTTGTTCTTCGACACATCGGATTAATTGGGGAATGAATCTGATGTCGTGGTTAACTTCTGTCGGAGGAATGTGATGTGTGTGTCAGACGGACGGGAGTTCAGTATATGTCATAGTAGGCCCAGTTTTTTTGTTGGCTTATTTTATAAGTCGAGCAATTTATTACTTACAGCTTTCAGATTAGTTATAAGATAATTATTTTGAAAGCGCCGAGCAATAAGTTAGGCGGTTTATGAGAGAAGGAGGGGACAGCTTTTTTTTTTAACTAGCAAAAGAATAGGCCTTTAATTGGGTCGCGTAGCATGCACATGCTTCTCGTGTTTTCTCTTCAACATGATCCTTTTCAAATCTTTCGGCTATTTCTGGTCACTCAAAAAAATGTGGAACTATTGTCTCATCTAGAAGGCCAATGTCACTAGCTTTCTTGAACAGAAACGCCTTTCATGTTGATTTATTTGGTGTGTGTAGGATTCTTATAAAAGCGACAAGTTAGGATGAGAATTTTATCCATGGGTAGGACACCCACGAGAGGCAAGCCAGACAAACCCCATACCTTCATTTGACATAAGTCTAACTCGGTTCTCAAAAGTTTACAGTTACACAATCAGTAACACAACAACTACATGGCGAGAAATTTTGACTTGTCTGGTATGTTTGTGGCATTGAAGAGGCTTCTCTCAGATATATTAACTATGTTTTTTAATATAAGACATTTTAACCTTTTTCCATGTTCATATGTCCAAACTTATATTTAGACATGTTTTAGTGTTCATCTATTCACTCATTTTTTATGTGTATCTATGCAACACGTGTAATAGGTAAAACATCTTATATTAAAAAACGGAGGGAGTAGGTGTTTTGCCTCCAGACTCGTATGCTCCTGTCCAATTACAATTTTCGAAATATATAGTAAAATATTTTAGAAAACTCTGGAAAAAAATTGGTACAAACATATGTAAGTTTCAACATACATGCACGTTTGTGCAACAATGGCCTGAGAAGAATCGACAGTGGCCTGAGAACAATCTCTTTTGTTGGACACGGTGAGGCCGCCCTTGTCGAGCAACGCGGTGACACAGGATGATGTTCTCCCTCGAGGAACTCTTTGTCAATATTCAGCTATCCACAGCTCTCTCAATTCCGTCAGTTCCACTGCTGTCTATTGGCTTAAACCTGTTGTAACACGAACAATGTAAAGTGCCCATGTGTTGCATGTGTTGCAGCCAACGAACTCAACACAAGCAACACTGTGAGGACGTGTATGCTATGGGTGATGGGTTTTATAACATGCTACCAAAAGAAAGGCTCCAATCTGTTGGAGAGCTAGTAACAAATGAAACAGTGCATTCGTTGCCTGGAAGATACTGACCTGGGTCTGCTCTGTTCTTGCCTTCATCTGTTCTTCTTTTAGTCGAACAGGTTGTGTGCGTGCGTGAGTCCACCCTCCACCGGGATCCTGTGAGTTGAGTTGAGGGAGCAGAGTGTGTCTCTGACGGACACTGTTGTGTGTCTCCTCTGCCATCAACTTGGGCATGTTGTGGGCAAGGACCAGGGCGTTCCGAGTCCGTCTCCGGGTTGGAGTAGGTGCCATTGCTTGATTCCGAGTCCGTCTCCGACTTCGAGTGGGATGGGTTGGCGCGTCGCTCGCATACCATAAATACCCACGCACGAACCCCATCTCGCCAGTCCAATATTCTTCCACACGCACGAACCCATCTCGCTGGAGTGGGGCATGACGAAAGGAGCTGGCTCGGCTGACTGGAATTGGGTAGAGGCCACCCGGGCTTCTACCGTGAAGAAGAATTCTCCGAGTTGCTCGATCCTTGACAAGGAAAAAGAGACGGTGAAATTCGATAAAAATATCGTTGTAACATAAAAGCTTATGAACAGAAAGAAGATGTTTGCTAATATGTGGAACATGAAGAACATCCCTAAGCTGAAGAGATGAACCAGGTATGCGAGATTGACCAATGTGAGCAATTGACAAACCTGAACCATTTGCAACCTGCACCTGATCCTTGCCGGTGTAGCGATCGTGGACGTGCATGCGCTGGAGGTCGCTGGTGAGGTGATCAGTTGCCCCGGAGTCCATGAGCCAGGGGCTTTTGTAGTCCTGGGTCGGCGTCGACGTCGCGGCATTGCCGCTGCGCTGGTTCTCTCCATGGAAGCTTTGGTCGAAGCGTTTGCGACATCCTAGGGCATCATGGCCCCAGTTCTTGCAGAGCTGACAGCGGGGACGCGGTTTCTTCCCGTTGCCGTTGCCGTTCCCGCCATCGCGGTTACGATTGTTGCTGTAGTTGCCGCCTTGGTTCTGCTGGCCTCCCTGGTAGCCACCCTGCTGCTGCTGCCCCCCCTGGTTGGTGTAGCTATGGTTCCCATCCTGGGGGCGCAAAGGGCGGTAGGCTGGCTGATCATGGCGGCGACCGGCAGCGTTTGCAGAGGAGGACCAGTCATCGACTTCCTGGTGTGCTGCCTCCATGGCCTCGAAGGACAGCAGCATCGAGTAGAGGTCAGACACCGAGACCTTTTGGTTGAACACCGTGAAGGAGGCCTTGATGGCGGAGAAGTCACGCCCTAGGCCGTTGAGGATGTAATCGACGAGTTCTTCATCCTTGACGGGGGCACCGATGGCAGCCAGGGTGTTCGCCAGAGACTTCTTCTTGTGGAAGTACTCGACGACGCTCAGATCTCGCTTCTTCAGCTGCTGGAGCTCGTTGCGGACCTGGCGAGCGCTGGCGCGATTCTGCGCACAGAACATCTCGTTGACGGCAGACCACACATCCTTGGCCACATTGCGGCCGATCATCTGACTAGCAACGTCAGGAGTCATGCCGGTGAGGAGGGCTGACAGCACGCGCTGATCCTGAACCCACCATGCATGGTAAGCAGGATTAGGCCTTTCAACGGCCTTGTCTCCGGTCCCTTGGGTGCACATTGCCGACGGAGCGGCCGTAGATCCATCAAGATGACCGTGAAGGTTGACGGCGGTGATGTGTGGGAAGATGATCGACTTCCACAGCATGAAGTTCGTCCGATCGAGGGCGACGGAGATACTGCTGATGGGAGTCGGTGCAGCGGAGGGGGTTGACGAGGAGGGGACGAGACCGCCCATGGTGATGACCGAGGAGAGCGGCGGCTGGCCGATGGAGGCGGCGGGCGGGTGGTCTAGGGTTTAGATGGGATCGATTTCTCGCTCTGATACCAAATTAAGAAACCTACTAGAATATGGCGTAACTAGACCCGCCGGCCTTTCACTTCTATTTATAGACAAATAGACAAGGGTTTACAATTACAATATACAACAGGTTACGGTAAGTCATATTGACATCTAACCTAACTAGAGTCGGTTAATCTAATCTTTAACACTCTCCCTCAATCTGAACCGCAGTCAACTAGATTCAGATTGGACTTAAACCGATCAAGCAATTGCTTTGTTGCTGGCTTTGTGAAGACATCTGCCAGCTGGTCACCGGTGGAGATGAACTTGACTGTCAATGCACCGGCTGACACTCGCTCACGTACAAAGTGAAAATCTATTTCAATATGCTTTGTCCGTGCATGGAACACTGGATTTGCAGTGAGATAAGTTGCACCGAGGTTATCACACCACAAAGTGGGAGCATGTGGTTGAGCAACCCCTAGTTCTTTCAGAACCGACTGAACCCAGATTGCTTCTGAGGTTCCATTTGCAAGAGACTTGTATTCAGCCTTTGTACTCGATCTAGACACAGTGGGCTGCTTCTTTGAACTCCAAGAGATTAAATTGGAGCCTAGGAATACTGCAAACCCTCTTGTAGAGCGCCTGTCATCGGGGCATCCGGCCCAATCTGCATCAGTGAAAATGCTAAGCTGAGTTGATGTAGACCTCCTGAACTGGAGTGCAAAATTCAGTGTCCCTTTCAAATATCTCAAAATGCGCTTCACTGCCTCCCAATGTGCATCAGTGGGCTCAGATAAGAATTGACACACCTTATTCACAGCAAAAGAGATGTCTGGTCGTGTGAGGGTGAGATACTGCAATCCTCCCACCATGCTTCGATAACTGAAAGCATCTTTGGGTGTCAATCTGGTTCCAACATCACGGGACAGCTTCTCTGTTACAGAGAGTGGTGTTGAGGTAGGTCTGCAATTCTCCATGTTGGAGCGATGAAGCAAGTCCAGTACATACTTGCGTTGTGACAATGTGATGCCACCTGAATTGTAAGCTACCTCAAGACCAAGGAAGTACTCCAGGCGGCCCAGATCCTTAATGGGAAATGTGGCCGACAGGGACAACACAAGACGTTCTACTGCAGCCGCCGACGATCCAGTGATGACAATGTCATCTACATACACTAGCATAAAGATCTCCACTCCTTCTGCAGAAAACATGAACAAGCAGGTGTCGGCTTTGGAAGGTTGAAACCCAAGCTGCAATAGACGCTCACTGAGACGTGCATACTACGCACGCGGTGACCGCTTCAGCCCATATAAAGCTCGCTGCAATTTGCAGACATGAGATGGGCGATCAGGATCCTCAAACCCCGGAGGTTGCTGCATGTAGACATCCTCAGACAGAAAACCATGTAGAAATGCATTGCTAACATCCACTTGACGAAGACACCATCCACGGGAGACCGCGAGCGCAAGAACAATCCGAACCGTGGCCGGCTTGACCACAGGGATAAAGGTGTCCCCATAGTCAATTCCGTGTTGTTGCGTGAATCCTCGAGCGACCAAGCGTGCCTTGTGCTTATCAACAGTACCATCAGGTCGGTGCTTGATCTTGAAGAGCCACTTGCTGCCAACAACATTGATGCGAGGAGGACACGGGACAAGTTTCCACGTGTTGTTGTGCTGAAGAGCGGAGAACTCATCCTCCATGGCCTGTCGCCACTCGGGTTCATGTAGGGCATCACGGTGAGAGGTGGGAGCCGCCAGAAACGCACGACGACGAGGGTCATAACGAACTGTACCATCTTTGTATTCCTTGGCCCGCCGAATGTTGTTTCGAAGGCGGGTTGTCATCGGATGCACAGGAGGAGGAGCAGCTGGTTCCGGCGCTGCCACGGCAGCTGAAGGTGGCGTGGCAGGCTGCTGCGGGCTTTCATCAGCGTCGCGAGCTGCCGCAGCAGGGGATGGAGGGGCAGCGGCTGCCGGGTTCTCTGTCGCAGCAGAATCCACGGTGGGCTGATCTTCAGAAGCTTCCACCTGTTCCTGCACACACACATCATTGGCTGGGGTGGCCTGGTGAGGAAACAAAAAGGTCAGATCGTACTTGTGCACATGGTCATGCACAGCTGGTTCATCTACAGGAAAGATTGGTAGATCAGATAGTTGAGACACATCTGGGAAGACCCCTGGAGTTGCACAGGGAAAAATGGATTCATCAAACACCACATCGCGCGAGATGTAAATCCGGCCTGTGGTTCGGTCGAGACACTTGTAGCCTTTATGCTGGGGGCTATAACCCAGAAACGTGCATGGCTTGGATCGAAAGGCTAGCTTGTGCGTATTGTACTTCCTAAGACTGGGCCAACAGGCACACCCAAACGTGCGTAGAAACGTATAGTCTGGGGATATCTTAAGGAGACGAGCAAGAGGGGACTCATTATGGATCACAGGGGTGGGCATCCTGTTGATCAGATAGCATGCGGTCAGGAATGCTTCATCCCAAAACCGAAGTGGCACAGAAGATTGTGCGAGGAGTGCCAACCCGGTCACAACCAGGTGACGATGTTTACGCTCAGCGACCCCATTCTGCTGAGACGTGTGGGGACATGATACCCGATGCGAGATGCCAACCTGCTGAAAGTATTTGTTCAGCCTATGATACTCGCCCCCCCAATCCGATTGGATAGCCTTAATTTTGGTGTTTAACATTAGTTCAACATGTTTCTGCTAGGCATAGAAGACAGACTCAACATGTGATTTGTGCTTGAGAAGGTAGATCCAACAAAAATGGCTATAGTCATCTATGAAACTCACATAATACTTATATCCCCCGGAAGAGGGTATAGCAGGGCCCCAAACATCGGTATGAACCAACTCAAGAGGCATGGATGAAACACGAGATGACAATGAATATGGTAATTGGTGACTTTTAGCACGCTGACAAGCATCACAAATAGAGTTCTCAGAAACATTATTCGAACTAGGAAGGCTATTATTCTGGACTAGGACATTGACTAATTTATTTGATGGGTGACCGAGACGTTGATGCCAACGCTCGGTGGAGACCTTGGAGCTGGAGTGGGCGGCATGACGAAAGGAGCTGGCTCGGCTGACTGGAATTGGGTAGAGGCCACCCTGGCTTCTACCGTGAAGAAGAATTCTCCGAGTTGCTCGATCCTTGACAAGGAAAAAGAGACGGTGAAATTCGATAAAAATATCGTTGTCACATAAAAGCTTATGAACAGAAAGAAGATGTTTGCTAATATGTGGAACATGAAGAACATCCCTAAGCTGAAGAGATGAACCAGGTATGCGAGATTGACCAATGTGAGCAATTGACAAACCTGAACCATTTGCAACCTGCACCTGATCCTTGCCGGTGTAGCGATCGTGGACGTGCATGCGCTGGAGGTCGCTGGTGAGGTGATCAGTTGCCCCGGAGTCCATGAGCCAGGGGCTTTCGTAGTCCTGGGTCGGCGTCGACGTCGCGGCATTGCCGCTGCGCTGGTTCTCTCCATGGAAGCTTTGGTCGAAGCGTTTGCGACATCCTAGGGCATCATGGCCCCAGTTCTTGCAGAGCTGACAGCGGGGATGCGGTTTCTTCCCGTTGCCGTTGCCGTTCCCGCCATCGCGGTTACGATTGTTGCTGTAGTTGCCGCCTTGGTTCTGCTGGCCTCCCTGGTAGCCACCCTGCTGCTGCTGCCCCCCCTGGTTGGTGTAGCTATGGTTCCCATCCTGGGGGCGCAAAGGGCGGTAGGCTGGCTGATCATGGCGGCGACCGGCAGCGTTTGCAGAGGAGGACCAGTCATCGACTTCCTGGTGTGCTGCCTCCATGGCCTCGAAGGACAGCAGCATCGAGTAGAGGTCAGACACCGAGACCTTTTGGTTGAACACCGTGAAGGAGGCCTTGATGGCGGAGAAGTCACGCCCTAGGCCGTTGAGGATGTAATCGACGAGTTCTTCATCCTTGACGGGGGCACCGATGGCAGCCAGGGTGTTCGCCAGAGACTTCTTCTTGTGGAAGTACTCGGCGACGCTCAGATCTCGCTTCTTCAGCTGCTGGAGCTCGTTGCGGACCTGGCGAGCGCTGGCGCGATTCTGCGCACAGAACATCTCGTTGACAGCAGACCACACATCCTTGGCCACATTGCGGCCGATCATCTGACTAGCAACGTCAGGAGTCATGCCGGTGAGGAGGGCTGACAGCACGCGCTGATCCTGAACCCACCATGCATGGTAAGCAGGATTAGGCCTTTCAACGGCCTTGTCTCCGGTCCCTTGGGTGCACATTGCCGACGGAGCGGCCGTAGATCCATCAAGATGACCGTGAAGGTTGACGCCGGCGATGTGTGGGAAGATGATCGACTTCCACAGCATGAAGTTCGTCCGATCGAGGGCGACGGAGATACTGCTGATGGGAGTCGGTGCAGCGGAGGGGGTTGACGAGGAGGGGACGAGATCGCCCATGGTGATGACCGAGGAGAGCGGCGGCTGGCCGATGGAGGCGGCGGGCAGGTGGTCTAGGGTTTAGATGGGATCGATTTCTCGCTCTGATACCAAATTAAGAAACCTACTAGAATA
Source organism: Poa annua (assembly GCA_026929855.1). Lineage (NCBI taxonomy): Eukaryota > Viridiplantae > Streptophyta > Magnoliopsida > Poales > Poaceae > Poa > Poa annua. The sequence goes on along the minus strand of CM049435.1, from coordinate 23,611,164 downwards.
TGGCATAACTAGACCCGCCGGCCTTTCACTTCTATTTATAGACAAATAGACAAGGGTTTACAATTACAATATACAACAGGTTACGGTAAGTCATATTGACATCTAACCTAACTAGAGTCGGTTAATCTAATCTTTAACAAGATCTTGGTTCTATATTATGCTGGATATGTTGATTCGTTGCTAAAATTCCTGTGGCGCTGCTTGTATGATACTGTCCGGTGTCCACCCTGTAATTCAATTCTTCTCTGTACGTGAAACTAAAATTAAGATCTCAGCCTGTCCTTGACTCTGTACATGCCGTGTGTGGATCAATATCGCTCGTGATTAGACACTTGCAACAAAACATGGTTCTCAATTAACATACCAGTAGCTTGAGAATTTTGTATTTGGCTCGTTTGAAAATGCTAGAATTCCGTAGCAATTCCGAAAACAAGCGTGTGGCAGTACATATTAGATCCTTCAAGTCCCCCTCCCTCCATCACATACCCTTTGGTAAAATCCATATGTAAGAGCGTCTCCACCGGGGGCCTCTAAATGTGTGTCCGGCACCCCCCAATTGGGCCTCATTTGGGGTGCCGGACATGTGTCCGGTCAACATTTAGAGGCCGCCCACAGCGGCACTCCCCAAAGGCCCACCCCCAAACGGATGCGAACGGTCGAACACCTTGCGGACGCGCGAACCGGCGCCGATGAACAACACAAACATGAACAATACAAACATTTCAAACTTACACGATTCAAACGATTGAAATTAAACTAAACAATTCTAATCTAAACCCTAGCCTAAACCCTAGCCTAGTCCTCCAGCCACGCCATGTTGTCGCCGCTGTCGTCGTCGTCGTCTTCGTCGTCGTCGACCACGATGTAGGCGGAGGAGGAGCCCGATCCGCCCAGACTGGTGGACGCGCCGTCATGGCGAGGCGGTGCACGGCTGCAGGAGGCGCCGCCGGAGGAGGACGAGGCCGCCGTTGCCACCGATTCCACGATGGCGGCGAGGTAGCCGGGGCTGTCGCGCTCGATGGTGGTCACCGAGTCCGCGATTGCGGCCAGGAACCCCGGCGCGTCGCCATCATGCTCGTTCCGCAGCGGGGACGGCACGTCGTACCCGTACGGGATCGTCTCCACGGGAGGTGGAGGCGTCCTGGGGCGGCGCAGGTACAGGCGTCCGCGTGGTGGCGAAACGCCGTTGTTCGCCGCGTTCGCGGATGACGATGTCGGTGCCTCGACGACGCGGAGGCGAGCATGGCTCCTCCTTCACCGGGCGGTGGCTGCGGCGCTGCGGCTGCTGCACCTCCTGGTGTCGTGGCCGCACGGGCAGCAGCCGCAACGGGGTGGCGTTCCCCGTCCTTGCGTGCTGGCGCGCGGCGGCGATGGCGGACTCCACCGTGTGGCCTGTGGTGTCCCACCACCGGTGGCGGCCTTCCGCGTTGTGGCGGCCCGGCCTTCTCGTGCCGTCGAAGAACTCGAGCGCCTCCGTCTGCTCGCACTGGAACCGCCGCAGCCACGCTCCCCAGTTGGCGTCGTAGTACTCGGGGAGGGTGCGCTCGTGCGGGGTCAGCCAGGACCGGCGACGCGCGATGTCGCGCCGGATCTGGTCCTCCGTCTCCGGCAGCGCCGGCACGGGGAGGCCGCCGAAAGGGGACGTGCGCCACCCTGCGGGCAGACGCGCGTCCGGTGGCACCAGCAGGCCGTAGCGGTACAGGTCCCACGCCTCTTCGGTGGAGACCGTGCGCCCGTTGCGCCTGCTGCTGCTACCCTCCCAGTTGTTCGCCATGGACGCAGAGGTCGAGGGCAGTGTGGACGACGGAGGGTGCCGGAGAGGTAGAGAACAGAGGGCGGTGTGTGAGAGAGGGCGCCGTGGGGAGGGGATTTAAGGGCGGCAGGGGAGGGGGCGGTGCGCGAGCATCTGCGCCGGCGTAAATGCGTTGCGTTGCGTGGACTCTCGCGCACGCTGTCGCCGGCGTCGACTGCCGCGCACGCTGTCGCCAGCGTTAATGAGACGCGTGCCGGCAGGCCTGCCGCCGCCGCCTCGTCGCATCGCCTGCCGTCCAGTTCCATCGCCTGTGAGACTGCCCGGCGACTCGTCGACAATAAACGCGGCGGAACGGCCTCCTGCGCGCCTTCAATTAAATGGCCGCGGCGCGTTGTGTGTATGACGGGCGGGCCAGCGCTGTCAGGGCCATGGCCGAGTCGATCTCCGGCACCCCCAGTAGGGCCTCCAAGTATAGAGACCCGATAGGGGGTGCCGGACATAAAATCGCTCGGAGCGAGACTTTGGGATTCCGCTGGTGCACGTTTTTGATGTCCGACCCTCCAAAGGGCGTTTAGGGGGTCCTTTAGAGACCCGGTGGAGATGCTCTAATACTCCTCTCATCCTAAAAGAGTGTCGGAGGACGTACGTGTGTACAAATTGGGTTGTTGTCAATCTTTTGAGCTTTGTTGAAATGTCTTTTTAGGAATATTTAACCCGGCAGGACCTTATGAGCTCGTGAGACATCGTGAATTTCCGCTTCTCTAGGTGCTTCCAAAAGGTATGGTATGGGTTGTCTACTCGTGTCCTTTCGTACACGCTGCAGTGACTCCTGATGCAAAAACGGTGTGTTGGTGCTAATCAAAATCTGAAAAACCTGCCACATTTACTTGCAGACTCTAATGAAAACATGCGTTCTGTTTGTTAGCTTTGCAACAATAAAAAAAAAATTATGCAAGTAGACGTAGTATGGGAAGGTGTACAAGAAAGAAAGAATATCGAACAGACATATTCTTAGACGTAGACTCGTCGTAAGTGCATCCAACACTCATTCATAAAAGGCATTTAGGTTTCACTGAAGAAAAAAATGCATTTTCAGCTCTTGAGATAAGATCTATTATTCCTTCTCTGAAACAAGCTATTGATTTCTCCATATACATTGGTGCATATAAATTAGGTTACCAACCATCAAAGAATCCAACAAATTAAATGGAAGCATAAATCATGCCAATACCGAGATAGTTGAATAGACAGTCTTAAAAAGCAAGTCATGCAGCACATGGCTGCACACCAAATTATTTCGTATAGAAGCCTCAAACAACAGGACATCAGTTATAGGTTTCTCATTTATGTTCCTCGGTAGATGCTAATGTATCACAAGTTCTGGTCCAAACTTCCCTTCCAGATCTTCTATAACACCACGGACAGAGAACTCCCCATGTCTTGGACCCAAAAACAGGATCAACAAGAGGATTCTACCCAGATTGTAAACTCCCGCAGAAGGTCTGCTAGTTAGATGATTGTGTATTTTTCTTTCTTCACCTATCCACTTCTTAAATGGAGCAAACATTAGCAGTTAAGGAACTCAGGCCTTTGCTGCCACGCCGTGTTCTCCATCTCCGTGCTTTGGGGAATCCGTTCCACTGTAGAAGGAAGCCTCGCTTGAAGCGTCAGAACCAGTATCGTTAGATTGCATCTTCTTGTCATCCTGTTTCATTTGTTCTGCGTAGCTTGTGTATTTGAAGGTGGCTGGATTACTTCCCCCAAATGCTGAGTCAAGCTTGTCGATGTCGAAGACCTCTGCCATTATCTTCATGCTCTCCTTATCGTTAGAGTACACGAACTTCACCTTCTTCTGGGTCTCATGGTCCAAGAATGGCTTCACTATCTGCCATCGGTATGTATGTTAGGCCATGTCATCTTACAACAGTGAAGTGGCTCAATTGAGAATATCATAGAACAAGAACAGCTAACAGTCTTCCCAAGAGGAAATGATTGTAAGCTTGTTCAAGTGTGTAGATATAATTTTTTTTTTTGAAGTTAGATATAATTCATATTGTGCAGCTGCTTACCTTCCAGAAGGACTCAAATACTCTAGGAGGATTGTAAAGGATCGCTAGGCCCAGTCTCTCAGGATAACAGTCTTGCAAAACACTCACAGTCTCCCGGGTCACCTTCAGTGGTGTGCTTCCCAGCGACCATCCCTGGAAGTCTGTCAGCCACACCATCTTCTCCTGACCATCCGTCAAATTCATAATCGCTTTCTCCAGAGAGTAAACAAGATACTTGATCTGTTCTTTTCCCGAGGTAGTGTTCTGTTATGCATATACATTAGAACATGCAGTTAGAATGAAGTCACCATGCTTCATATTTGAACCACAAACATACGGTAGTCCAGACTCAGTGATGCGAGTTGAAAGTCAACTCATGAGTTTACAGAATAAACATAAAAGGACATCCCTGAAAGTAAATTACCAGGTTACCATCATATGACTGTCCATTTCAAGGTAAATACGTGTCCAGAAAAACGATAACAAAAATTCTGCTTCTCAAGATTCAGATGTTCTAAAAAAGAAAAAAAAGTTTGACACTTTGATTTGCAACAAAACATGAAATTATCTTTGGTTTCTCATAACACTGATTGAGCATTTGGATATGAATTTAATAATATAAGCAGAGTTTAGCATAATAGCTCCATAATTCTGTTTCATAGCTGTAATGTCTCTTTCATATTTTAACCGGACCATGTAACTCCAATATGATTTTCAAAGCATATTATATAACAGGCACATGCATATGCATATATACTCATGTTTCTTTTTGTGAATATACATCTTAAGAACCTTATGATGAAATTATTTCCACATAATTGCTCTACAGGTAATAAGCTAACCTCTAAGCCTGGTCTCAGCACAAGAACAGTTCTTCCAAGTTTGTCCTTGTAGTCAGCCCTATATATCTTCCCAGTCTCTGCTTCATGTGCAATGTCTTCCTGAAGATTGATGAATGAAAAACGTTACCCTGTAAACCTGGTAATATAAGTAACTTCTAAAGTATCGTGAACAATCTGCTTCTGCATCACAATGATTTCTCCCCCGGCAGGCCGATAATATCAATATCATATTATCATTCAAGGGGCTCCTTTTGAGAGAGAAAAAACACACTGGTGTGTAATTGTCACCAGTCAATGTTTGTTTCTCCTGCACTAAACTTACTTTACATGCTTCTTGAATAAGGACATGCTGTTCTCACTCCCCGGAGATGTCTTAATTATATGGATCTTTGTTTTTCCCAACAAACACATGCATCTTCAATTGAACAGGAACATATTAAATGGTTAAACCAGACATACCCAGGAAATCATTTCTGGTTTGTATGCTGCTCGCCACTTGACAGCTGCTTTCAGCATTTTACTCGCTTTCTGCACATTCCAGCTTCTTGCTCGAAGAAATCTTAATATCGTGGCATCCGAAAGGAAACCCTGTATTGCTACTGATGAGGGCTCACCAAGTTGCTTGCGTAGCTCATCTATCTGCTCAGTAAATAGCACATCAAACGGGCTTAGAATTAAGTGCTTCAACGGGACCAAGCGAAGATCTAATGTTGAACAATAATATCTTACTTTGTCTTGCTGTTCTTCTAGGGTCAAGGTTTTCTCCGTTGCAGCACCGTTGCTTGATTTCCATAAAAAGGACATTTTTACTAAGTGGAGGGAGACAACTCTGCTAGATATGTAATCAAAACAGCTGCAAAAATATTATAAAGGATAAATACACACAAATTACCATCTTCTTTGTGCAAATGAAAGAGTGGGTAAAAGAACAGAATAATAACTCAATAAGCTAGTTCGACGGAAAGGTTGTGACTAATGAAAACTCAGGTAAACGTACTACTACAAAACTAACAGAAACTGGCTCTCCCTTTAGTGATGTGTAACAGCTCATAACTAAAACAAATAAACCTGGGAGATTCATAATTAAAAACGCTCAGCTGCAAGAGCCGTGAGAAAATGAAAATTAACAGCGCAGGATAGATCGAGCCACGAACCATGGGAACCTCCGATATGGGAGAAACCTAGCACAGCATGATACTCGTGCCTGATGAAAAATCTAATCATAAAGACACGACAACAACGCTGTGGAATATTTAGACATGCTTCAGTTGTCCCTTTCTCCAAGCATAATTGGATCTGCTGATGCTCGAGACAGCTTAACGTGAGCTGCAGAGCAGGTGGAGATCGAGTCAACGCGAACTAACTACTGGCAGTTCCTATCTTCCAGGAGTGTTAGTTGCGAAAAAATCGTTGGGATTCGAGGAGGGGCAGATCGAAATCTACTAGTAAGTAGTTTCCGCACGCGGAAGAACACCCAATCATTCCCCAAAAAAAGTAAAATACTAGCAGATAAGCGGTATGATGATGAGTCTAGGAATTCCATGAATCTACAACCGAACCGGTCTGTAACCCCAAACAGCACAGCGCAGTTCATGGTTGCGGCGATCAAACAGTAGTAAAACCGGGGTAGAGGGCGGCGGCTACGCACCTCAAGAATCAGGATCCCGCTTATCGGCGCCGGCGAGGACCAAGAGTGACACGGCACGCCGAGACCGGTCAGCAGTAGTGCGCTGCGAGTAGTGGGGGATAAAGCGTGGAGATGATAAGAAAGAGGAATCCTTGGCGGCGTTCGCGGGGCGTAGGAGACCTGGCGGGCGGGGAGGAAGGAGGGAAGGAAAGTCGCCTCGCCTCGCGTCGCCACCGTGTAGCAGGAGCAGCCAGGCGTTGGCGCGTCAGCCGTCAGGTGCGTCACCAACCACTACCACTACCGGAGCGACCATGGAGCCGCCGCGCGTCCGGCCTGGTCGGCGCAAGATACCATTTTTGCGACAGAGATGAAGAAAGTCCAATGTTTGGGCCGGCATATGCCCCGGACAGAGAGATAATAATACGAGTAGTTTTTTTTTTTTTAAATAAGGTCCGGTCTGACATACATTCGATATTCGGCACCGTAATGCCCCTCCTCGTCAATTTACTATCGTCAATTTTACCCGATCCGTACCGGCACCACTGAATGATTTAATCAGATCTTTACCTCAACGAAACCATCACAAATAAGATTGTGTAATGGTCTTAATGGAGAAAGAAAAGACTTGAAGATCTCATAGATTTACTCGTCTTTTTAGTATTGTTTTTATAATCAATATAATCGTGTACTCTTTGGTTTAATATATATGGAAAATTCAAAAACAATCATCACAATATGTTGATGAACATGTGGTGCGTGTTTTTTTAACGCAAAAGATCCTGAAGGATCTAGATTCTACAATTAGGATCTCAAAGAAAATAAAAGTTATAAGCAGGTCCATCACTTCAATAGAAAATTACTCAGATCAATCCGACTCAATGTGTGCAATTTTGCATCTTTGGCTACCTCGATGCACAAGCTTTGCATACACGATCCTTGAACACAATCTGCAACATGCATTGGCTAAAAAGAAAACCGCAACATGGTTTGCTGGAAACGTGTGAATCAACGGACTCGCTGGATGCAGGGAGGGGAACTCGACGATGACGTGAGCTCGTGCGTAGCAGAGAAAAGGGTCAGCAGTAATTTGACCACTTCCCAGCGAAGCCCTTGCAAGCCTTTCCTTTTATTTTGAACACGGAAGCCTCAAAAGGCCTAGAAATTGCATTACTCATATGCGGTGTCCATACATTTTATAAGGAGGGCCTTGGAAAACAAATTTATTAGAATGAGGTCCTAAAATTTTGCTAGGCAGACCCTACAAAGATTTGTAAGAACACCCTCGAGCCTATCGTCTCCCTCCCCGCCGCACTGCTTGACCTGCAACCATGACGATCCATCCTAGCACCGGGGACAAAACCACTTGGCCTGCGATGAGCACGAACCGTCACTGTGTCGAGGTAGAAGGGCCTCCGCTAAAGGAGGTTGAAGATACACCCGCGCAAAAACTGCACCGGGGTGTGGAGTGGTCGTCCGCTCGACCAAAGATCATCGTGGCCAAAGGTTTGCCTCGGCATAGCAACTCCACACATCAGCGTTTTTGATCTTCCCCTTAGCGCTAGATTGTGACCGAATACTCCTTGCCCCGCCTCCATGGAGGCCAACTCGGAAAACTCGACCAAGACCCAGAACTCCAAATGCGACCTTATTGCCGGAGGTTCTAGTGACTCCCCTCCCCGTTGCTTTCGGCTCCGGCCATAGGAGTGATAAACTATAGTTGTAGTACGTGTACATATATGCTTTGTACGTGTTTGTACCGGTCTTGTACAGTTTGTAACTTGTACTCCCTACTATATATACATGAAGGCACACCACAATTGTGGTACCGTGCAATACTTATACATCGTTGTTTTCTGTCATGGTATTACAGCTAACGATCTAAACCCTAGATTGATTTTCCACTACTCCCCAAACCCCGTCGCCTCCCGCGTCTACCCTCTTCTACCGCTCGGTGATGATTACCTACCCATCGCACACCAGCCAGCTCGAGCACTATCTCGGCCAGCCTTTTCCCCGGCCAACTCCTACTCCGTCGAGTCCTCAAAGATGGCCGATGGGACGTCCTCGACTACGACTTCAGTGATTCCTTCAACGCCAATCGCCATCGTCAATCAGGTCACGATCAGGCTACACTCCGACAACTACATCTACCAGCGTACTCAGATTGTTCCCCTCCTACATAAAAAGCAATTTGTTGCATTGTTTTGTCGACGGTTCGCTCCGCCGACAATGATCCCCAAGGCGCTACTGAAGCCGACTATGCTCTTGTCGTCAATCTCCAGCGGGCAGCATAGCATCAACAGGAAATGCCATCCTAACTGCGATCATTTCTTCCCTCACCGAGAGCATCCTCGGCATGGTGACGCTCGCCTCTACCTCCAGGGAAGCATGGGAGACCCTGGTCATGAGCTTCTCGTCGCACTCCACTGCTCGGATGATGGATCTTCGGGCGAAGCTTTCCAAGGTGAAGAAGTTGGACAACAACATCTCAGTCTACTTCAATGAAGTCAAGGCTCTCGCCGACGTTCTCGTGTCTATCGGTGAACCGCTCCGTCCCCAGGAATTCTCCTCGTACCGGTGGACCTCGACGGTGATTATGATTCCATCGGCACTCTTGTTGGAGCTCGCGCTGCCACTGATTCGATACCCGTTCGCGAAACCTACTCGCAGTTGTTGAGTACCAAACATGATGTCAGGCGGGCTGAAATCGCTTCAGACGTCCATCTTGCAGCCCATTACGCGTCGCGACCCAGCAGTGGCAAACCCTCCCAATACCAGCAACAAGATCAATGCCAGCATCACTTTCAATCCAACTACCAGCAACAGTCACACTGTAAGCCCCAGGGTGGCATGCCACGGTTTCAGCCCAAGCACGACAACAACGGTTTTCGTCCCGATTCACATCGTGCCCCTCTTATCGGTCCTCCGAGTGGTGATGGCCGCCAGCCCATCTGTCAGGTTTTGAAAATGGTTCATGATATTTAAGAAATCCAGATTTTTAAAAATGGGTTATGATTTTGAAAAATGTTCACATTTTGAATTTGGTTCATGATTTTGAAAAAATGTTCAGATTTTTAAATGGTTCATATTTTTTGTTCAAATTCGTAAATAATTTTCAAATTCATGAATTTTTTAAATTCAGGAAATTTTAAATTCACTAACCATTTTCAAATTCATGAACTGTTTTTGAAATGATGAACATTTTTTCAGAGACTGTTTACTGAGATCAGGCACGGAAAGGCTCATTGCCCACACCCATACGAGGCCCAAGGCCTGCGTCGATGCGTGAACGGATCAGATCAGATGGGCCAGGCATTCCAGGTACGTACAACATTAGTGAACCCATTGCAGCCCAGCCCTAAACGCAAACGGTTTATTCGCCCTGACCCCTGAGCCCCTGAGCTTCTTCCTCCACAGCGCTCCACCCCATTGTTCCGGGCGGCGCGACACCCTAACCTACCCGCCTGCTTCTGCGCCACCAACGCGCTCCCGGCCGCCGTGATGGCCTCTTCGGCGAAGACGGAAGTGCTCATGCTGGAGGCGCCGCCGGCTGAGGCCGCGGGGGTGCCGTGGCGCGCGCCGCCGGACGCAGAGACGGTCGACGCGCTGCCCTACATCGACGGCGACTACGGAGATCCGGCGGTGAAGCGCGAGGTAGACCGACTCGTCGAGGAGGAGATGCGCCGAGCGCACCGGAAGCCCGCCGACTTCCTCCGCGACCTTCCACCCGTACCCTCCGCTGGATTCCAGGTGGGTGTGCCTCAGCCCTATGTATCTTTGTTGGACCCCCGGTTAGCTGTTCGTCGCACCATGTTTTCTCGCCGATCTGCGTCTAGGTTTCTAAGGAGGGGACATTTGGAGCCGAAGGCTTATAGTTGTACAGTTAAATAAAAGGGGGCTCAGTGAGATTTATTTGTTTGCCCCTTTCCGTTCTAGCTTTTGGAGTTTTTATAATGTGTTAGGTTTCTACAAATTATTTCTTCAGCGTTACATTCTAGCTGGGAAATTGGCTCGTTCGTGGATGAACTGTGCTATTAGGAGTTGGTTGTAGAAAGAACTGGTCTGAAATAAGGTTTCATTGTCAGTAGTGTAATTGGAGAACAACGTAGCAGATCAACACATCCACTAGCCCAGAAAAGAAGCACTCAACTAGTATGATGTTTCAGTCTTATTGGTTGATGTTTATTTCTGAGGGTGTCAAGGTTACTCGTCAGCTCCTGGATACGGTTATCTTTTGTTTTCATTCAACCAGCCACTCTCTGCTATTGTTACAAAACCTATGTCAGACAATTTAGTTGAAAAATACTTCATTGACGTAAGAACAAATTACTAATTACTACCGAATGCCTCTCCTATCAATGACTGTTTTGACGGAATCAAAACTGAAGCATTGACGAAGTATTCATCTTTTGCTGTTATTAAAAAAAACACACTATGGAAGCTTCCTGGGTGTACTGAATTTGTGTAAAAAAGTGAAGTGATCTCGCTGTAGTATTTGAATGCGGACTGTGGTTGAATTTTCGGACCCTGGTGTAGGCTGCAACGCTGTTTAGTTACTAAGTCATGTCTTTCGCATCACAATACCTGGAGGAAAATATTAACCCTGCTTAAAAACATTATAATTCCCCATTGTTGCATCTTCCACTTGTATGCTGGTATGGAGAGCAGCCCCTGATTGTCATGTGCATTTTAACTTTGCTGAAGCAATTAGATAGTAAATTTACCACAGATGCACCACAAGCAGTACATCCAGTAAATTGATGCCGTTTTAGGGAGTACTGTACCCTCAAGAACAATATTGGTGGCTTATTGACCTTGGCGTTAAAGAAATTATTATATTGTAAATAGGTGCAGACTATGCAAAACAGCAAAAGCTGATCCATCAGATCATTCCTCCTTCTGTCTTTGCGAAGCTAAAATTATGTAATCCGTACCAAGGTTAACACACTATCTTAGACATTCAATAATATGACTAGAGATAGCGAATTTCAGTGCTTGGGGGCATACACTGAAGAATTTATTTGAGGAAAAACTGTCACGCACTAGATGAATTACAACTAGATTGAAAGGACAATTCTCACCTTGATTCAAAGAGTTCTCTTACTGTGTAAAGAGATCTTGTTTTAGTTCCACGCTCATAGAGCATGAGGAGTTTGTGCTAAGTGAGAACATGATATTTTACTTTTTTTCCTATGCGCCTCAAAATGAGCCGGTTTCCACTATCATCAAAGCAACTGACTGAAAACCAAAAATATCAGTTTCAGGTGAGCACCAGAAAATTGTAATTACCATGATGCCACCTACTGCTAACAGGCTCAAACTACATGTGTTCCTGCCATATTTTTTGACATAGTCTGTCCTCTGTTAATTGTGTGCCTAACTCTCTCTAGTGCCACTCAAGCAAGCAACTAAAACACAAGTTTTGTGGAAATGTTCCCTAAGAAATAGAAGGAAGCATTTGGACTACAACTCTGAACTACGTCTATTTTGTACCTCCTCGAGTACTTCTGATTTTTTGGATGTGTCTCGGAACAGAACTACCAATTAGTTTTGTAGCTAGGCCGTTAGGCGTTCATACAAGAACTATTTAATCATTTGCCACACCTGATCTCTGTTAGCAGTTGAATTAGCTGACGTGTTAAGGTTTTCATATGCATAGACAAAGCTACATGCCCAGCGTAAATTGCACATCTGATGCTACTTAACACAGGCAGGTGTGCATAAATTGTAAATTTGTTTGCAGAGCAGATGATTTTGCATAGAAATCATCAAATGATTAGTATTTTATCGCGGCAGGTTATGACAGTAATGTATAACTGGGGAGACTTTCATATTTATTTTATTTGTGAAGGTAAAGATATCATGTTCTCACTTAGCATTTTTGTTTTAGGATCATCCGATGCTTGCGAAAGAGTATGAACGTGTTAGAGCAGGCAAGCCACCTGCTACCATAGAGATGTCCCGCTATGGTTTGGAGCCACCCCCAGCAAACAAGCGGAATGATGTTGCTGCTTGGAGGCAGGCTTTACGGAATGCTCAGAGCCAGCTGCAGCATCAAATTATAAGGTAAGGTCCGTTACTGCATTTGAGGAATCATGTGGTGCGACTCGACATTTCTATAATAGAGATACACACTGAAAGCTCTGAGTGGCCACTAAGGCAGCTTGTTTTTAACAGTTTCAGTTACGAATACAAATGTTGTGTATTTGTGAAGCCATACGATTGCAAATGAACTTCCATAGTGTTTTTTTAGTGCTATGTTTAGGATACTGATGGACCTTTCCCCATAGAAGATTGCATTTACTAATAAGCTAAACCCAACTGGGCACTGAACTAGAAATCTAATGTCAACGTTCAAGCAGTAGATTGCATTTAGGGAATTTCCAATGTTTTTCCATTACCAAAATACTAGCTTGTAATGAATCAATGCCACAAAAGAAGTCATGTTTGTAAATGATAAACCAATTCAAAAGGTTAGACTCTTTAACAAAGTATTCTGCAGTCTGTTAGTGTTTGGAATGGCAAGCAAAATATTTTTCCAATGCAAGAGCTAATTCTTGTATACATACTGTAGTAATCATTGGTAAAATGGAAGGTAGCACAGTGCTCCTAGCTGTGTAGAGTTTGACATACTATACCAACCATATTGTTGACAATGCATACTCCAAATTTAGTTTATGGTTTTGATTGTGATATTTAAGGTTTTAATGTTTTAGCTTCAGTTGAAGTATGTATTTTTATTAGTAGATTATGTTTTTTTTTGTTTCACCTTGTGCATATGGTTCTTATAATGCATTATCGCTATTGATTTCCAACGTGCTTCTTAGTTTTGAAATTAAGTTAGTGTTACAGGATTGAGAATCTGGAGCTTATGCTGAAGCACGGTGTTGAGGTTTGGAAGCTCCAGAACAGAAAAATGGAATCGGTTTTGTCTAGGTAATTTGTTCTCGCTATATGTCCTTGACAGTGCTGTATCACTTTGATTTCAGTGCTGTTCATCTCGTCTTGTTTTCCTTGAATATTGTTGACACGGCTCAGTTTGGTGTCTGTGTTGTCAGTATTGTCATATGTTAAAGGTTACTAAAAACCAATATTTATGTAGCTGGTCTCACATGTGTGATGCATCTGTGTTACTGCAGTATTGACATCCATGGTGTTCTGAAGCACTTGCTTGATTATGCTGTATTATTTTACATGCGTGCATGACCTCTAAAAAGTTGACATGACAGTTATAAATTCAGCAGTATGTGCTAACCTTGTACTTTGTAGGATGCAAAAAATGTCTGTGGAATACAACGAAAAGATAGAAACTGTCAACCGCGAGAGGAAATTTCATCAGGTAGCAAGTTGTTGTACTCGGCCTATATCTGAACCAATATTGACCATGCTGTGGAGGCAACTGATAATCTTCTTTCGAACAGCAAAACACTGGCGGGCAACTCCATGCCTTGACCATAGAATGGCAGGAACTATGTCAGAAAAATATTGCTATTCAAGCTGCCTGTGTTGATCTGCAGAATCAGATCGATCAGCTTAAACTTGAAGCTAAAGAACAGTATGATCTCCCTCCTCTGCCCTCGCTCCTTTTCTTTCTCTCCCTCTCTTTACGAGTCATGACAAATTCTTTCACAGGGGAATGCCAGTGGATGACAACAATGGAACTAACCTGCAAGCATCAGTAGAGATTTGAGGTACGATTTGCTATTTTATTTGTGGGAAAAAATCGTATCCTTCTGTTTTTCTTCCAGTTAAGGCACCATCACTCAGAATGCCTTTTGTGCTGTGACAGGTTGAGATGTTTCTACAGACACAGATGTAGGAAGGAAGAAGCTGTGATGACGCAGGTTCCATGAGATGTCAGCTAGAGGTTCCATTAGCCACCGTGCTTACTTGACCTGCAACTGTGACTTCCAGATACGAACCCAGGTACCTTGACAAATCCCATATGCTGACTGTGTCACGTGACGGCATGAGCTGGTGCACACCTGGTAGAGTAACAGCTTAAAGGCATGTATTGTTGTCGGGTGAAGTGTTAGTGTTCTGTGGCAAGGGGAACAGTATGCCCATCTTATTTGTTCATTGGCTCATTGCAAACAGCGCCGACTTATCAGGGTGTAAATTTGTACGTTTAACGTTGAAGTATCAACTGAACCTTAGGTCTATTTGACTCTGATTGCCTCAGAAAATTTCTCGCGTCTGCCCTGAAATTCTCTGCTTACTATCTCGCTGGCAAATGTAATTGGAGCTGCTACTGTTTGGTTCATGGCCTATGTTGTTGCAGACTTGTATGAATCAAGACAAAACCCTTCTATCCGTGCTAGACTGAGGTGTGCTTAACACCAAAGAATTGAGAAGAGTTTTGACAGGGATTATCATAGTGATATATGAATTTCCCAACCGTTTTGGTAATCTGGTTTTTGGAGGAACCCTAATTGACATGGGATTAGGATGAGTCACTTGGATGTTCTGCTAAGGTTTTGTAGCAAGTAACCAAAGCTGAACATTTCTCAGTCTAGTCTTTTGCAACATTTGGCTGCTATGATTTATCTGGAAATTAAAATCGTTTGAAGATTGACGTAGTCCTAAATATGTGGGATTTTTTTTTTATTCTAAGATCTGGATAATTTATTGACAAAAAAGGTGAAAAACGAAATAAGATTGCACTAATATATCCTAGAATTAAAGAATCACACAGTTCGCTCTGTTTTGACTTCAGAACAAATAAACAAGAGCCTTATCACCCTATATATGAAAGCTGGATGATCCCTCGGCCTCTCCTCGCTCCTGGCCCCACGGTTACTGTATGAACAGTAACCGTGCGGCGCTTCGATCCGCGCCGTCGACTCGTGATCCGACGGTCCCCGAGGCTGTTTTGCACAAAAGCATCCGAAAGAGCGAGCCCGTGCCCCGCGGTCCAAAATTTAACGCGTCGAAGGACCTGAACGCAAATCTACAAAACTCCATGGATTTCTCTGCAAAAAATCCCACCGCACTTCCCCCTCCCTCTTCTCTCTCTCCCGCGGCCTCCAGGCCGCCGTCGCCGCCGCCGCGCGCCGCCGCCGGTACGCGCCTCTCCGGTCGGATCCACGGGGACGGGGGGAAGCGCCGCCGCGTCCTCTGCCTCCTCGCCGAAGGTCGGACGCCGGGACGCCGCCTCCACGCCGGATTCGTCCGCGCCGTGCTCCGCGGCCGCCGCCGCGTCCGCACGCCGCCGGCGCCGCTCCGGCGACCAATAGGCGGCGGCGCCGCCGCTACCGGGCAGCCCGCGTCCGCGCGCGTCCAGCGCGACGTGCCGCGCGGCCTGCCTCGCCGGGATTCGCCGCCGGCGTGCGCATCGCCGCCGCGGCCAGATTCGCCCACCGCTGACGTCAGCGCGACGTCACGGTGGGCCAGGCCTGTCAGTCCTCCTGATTTTACTAAAAAAAAAACAGGAAATATTAATATTTGAAAAAATAATATCTCCAAATTTATCAACTAGAAAAATTCAAAAAAAAATATAGGAATGACCACCAAAAAAAATCCTATCTATTTATTGCACAATGCAGCACATTTGCAAAATTTAAAATTTGACTAAATTTAGACAAAAAAAAAATAAAATTTATCCACCCGAAAAATTCAAAAAAAATATCGGAATGACCACCAAAAAAAATCCTATCTATTTATGGCACAATGCAGGACATTTACAAAATTTAAAATTTGACTAAATTTAGACAAAAAAACAAAAAAAAAATAACGATTTGAAGTGAATACTACATAAAAGTCTTCAAATATAAGCACGAGAAAAATATGGAAAAAATACCAAGCTTACCACAAAAAAGAAAAATCCCTACCTATTTATGGCACAACGCAACGCATTTGAAAAGTTTCTAATTTGACTAAATTTAGACAAAAAAAACAACAAAATGTTAATTATTTAAAGTAGGCACCATTTAAAGTAAATACTTTCAAACATATTCAGCAACATAGTATGACAAAAAATGACCAAATTGCCACAAGAAAAACAATTATTTATGGCCTACTAAAGTAAATACCTTCAAACATATTCAGCGACATGACATGAAAAAAATGACCAAATCGACCACAAAAAAAAACTGCTTGTGGCCTACTAAAATAATTGCTTATGGCCTAATGTAACACCATTTTAAGATTTCCAATTTAATGTCAATCTAGAGAAATTCAGAATGTTCAAAATACTTAAAATTACGATCTTTAAATATAATCAGCACAAAAATATGAAAAATGACCAAATTGATCAGAAGAAAAATAATTACTTACGGCCCGGTTCAACACCGTTTTAAAGTTTCAATTTGGTGTCAATTTAGAGAAAATCAACAAAAGGTTAACTACGGATAATTAATACCTTTCAATCGTATCGAAAAGATGAAAAAAAATCCAAATGGTAATTTCAAAATGTTCAAACTACTTAATTCAAATCTTATTTACCAGATGGAGTTTTCTTTATTTCACGGTCGCCGCATGGCCCCGCTTGGCTCCATTTTTTCGAAATACAGTTTGCATTTTGTTCTACTACTTACAAACACTCGCGAATGCTAAAAATTAAAACAATACTACGTGAAACTATTCGAATTGCCGTATTTAGATTGCTTTTACAAGACGATTCTTCATATGGCTTACAAAAAAACAATACCAAGCTTAAGTTCTATTTGCTCCACGGGCGCGGCATGGCCGTGCTTAGCTCCATTTTTTCGAAATACAGTTTACATTTTGTTCCGCTACTTACAAACACCCCGCGGATGCTAAAAATTAAAACAATAACACGTTACAGCTTCCAACAGCATGCACATCACTCATCACTTACATATTTATCCAAGTAGTGACAACACTTTATCACAACTTAGTCATGTCCAATGAGATCCAATTTTCAAAGTGAAATATTTTTACAGGACATATATCTATGAGTAAGTTCACGCTTCTTTACAACAATGTTACGAAATACCCTAATATCACGCCAAGGGCGCGGCGTCATGCAAGGACGGAATCACTCAGGCTACAGCCTATACATCCTTAGTGCATTAGCAGGAACTGTACAACAAGCAACTCATGATACGTGAATGACTTAACTCGTACTCCCTCCGTTCCAAATTAGATGACTTCTATTTGGACAAAAATAGATGTATCTAGATATGATTTAAGTCTAGATACATCGACTTTTTAACAAAATGAAGTCATCTAATATGGAACGGAGGGAGTACAAAGTAACGAGAAACCATTACCAGTGCATGACAACAAGGCAGGTATTTGATGACTTAACTCATTCCGAACATATATAAATAGCCAGAAAAAGCATCTAATGCTGTCTCAGTCTCTCAGAGGACTTCACAATGTTCTCATGCAAGTTTGAAACCCATATTGTGAGGTATTGGAGTAATCCCAAATCCCCTAAGATATCTAACCGAGCTGAGATCTCTCGTCTCTGGTTGATTCATATATTGGACCCACATTCAGTGACTCAATTTTTTATCTCTTTCCTCCTTTCTTGCTCGCGAGCGAGCGAACGGCGTGCGTACCCTCCCGTGTGGGGTCAGCTGGCGTTGTACGGCTCTGGTTCGTTCATCCAGATATTGCTCGTTATTCTGTCGGTTGGTCGCTGGGTGGCCAGCATAATCCCCCGATTCGCCGCCGCTCCACCCAAATCTCCTTCGCCCAGCCAGACACACCGCCCAGACCAATCGCCAACTCCTCACTATGACATCTCTCCTCCGCGCGGTGGAAATCCATGCAGCTCGAGCACCAGTACGGCACGCTCCTCGGCAGCTATGACCAGCTCAAGAAGGACGACCTCTCGCTCGTTAAGGTGACGGCGGAGCTTGCAGCACCAGTACGACGCGCTCCTCAAGGGTGACGGCGGAGCTTGCAGCATGATGATGAATCGCTCTATTTGAGGTATGAGCCCTATGCAACATCACCTTCCTCCCTAGAGTTTCGGATCCAAAGATATCACATCTCTCCAGCTATGTCGTTTCTGCGCAAAACATTACCGTCTGTTCTTGCCCCCACGCCTCCTTCATGTCCTGCTATTTCTCTTATCCCTTTTGCTCTCTGCAGATTTCACTTCACCAGATGTGAGATTCCATCTGGAGTTCTCTTCACCAGATGTGAGATTCGATCTGGAGCCATGCTACTACATTGGGATGTTGAGCTGCAATAATTTGATGCTTGCCTCTTCAAAGGTTCGGCTAGAGTTTTTTAAAGATTAATTGGGATAGCTTGGTTTAGATCAAGATTAATTTTCCAAATGTTTAGATGCTTAACTTTTCCTGCATAAATGAGTCTATCTATCTATCTATCGGATGAATGCTGAGCCGATTTTATATTATTGGTTTCATAATGAAATCAGGAGCGAGAAAGACACCACCAATTCAGCTACGGAATAGGCTCTGCCAAGTTCACGGCCACTAGCACATGTATAGAATCCGGAGCTTATTCCAGCCATAACTACTTAGAGATCTACCAGCCCGCACTCTCTCAAATTACCATGTTATGATCATTATTGATGTTCAAATTATATTTTGCAGATGACTAAAAATAAAATTCAGAATTAAATATGTTTACAAGAAGATTAGATATGTAAATATTAAGTGAAGATGCAATCTTATCGGACCTTCTCGACAAGATCAAGTTATATCAAGAAGCATACAACTGTAAAACAATTGAGAGTATCTAGGATTTGGAATACGTTGGCGATCATTGTTGTTGATCTCACGGTTCAGATTTATGCTTGCCTCTGATATACTATGATTTTATTTTGATGATTTGTTATAATACAAAGGGCCTAAGGCTGTTTAACTTAGTAAAAAACCAGGGGATTATCATTTTGTATTCAATAGAAACTTCCATTTTGTAGCAGTACTTATACGTAACTCCATTTGTATACTAATACGAAGGGCCTGCCTTCTTTGTAATATTTAGTGGACAGTATTCTCAGATGATTTTTCGGATAGCTTTTTCTTCATTGATAATATTTCAACTGTACTTTGGATATCATGTGTACATGCTTATTTCTTTCATGTGTACACTTGGATTGTGGTTCTACTGAAACTTCTTTTTGTCAATTTCACCTGACATAAATTATGCTATTGAAGAAATATAGAGCTTCTATTGTGATGCGTGTATGCTGCTTTCATCAAACAATTAACATACATGGCCAGATTAATTTTCTACCAAGGAAAGCGTTTGAGTCTTCTATGGATCAGTTTAGTTAATCTGTTAATTATTGGTGGGAGTGGAGATGGTTTCTCATGTTTTTGGGTGGATAATTAGGAACCTGGTTTGGAATATATTGATTCCCAGATTATTCCAATATTGTTTCTAATGTTGAGTGTTATAATTGCTGCTTTATGTGAAGTGAATATTGAGTTGGCAACTAAAATAAATGTAGCTCTTGATTCCTGGATTCAGATAATATATGACAAAAAATGACCCCTGCTTGTCAATATTGTCTCTTCTTCACTTCTAAGCTTTTGTCCTTAAATGGCTAAATGCTACAATTCTGAATTTGTCACCATTTTTCATGTGTTAAATATAAGTTATAATTTGAGGAGCGACTTCTTCTGTGTTGTTAAAATGACTATGATGTTGAATTATTATGCGAGTGGGTTTATGTTTCTAATTGTCATGCTATGAAGGAAGATCTAAAATGGGTCCACGCGAATAGTGTAATGTTGGGCAAGATTTATCCATTTGCAAATTATTGGTTTGGACCTTAAGGATCCCTCGGTTATTTTTTAAAGGATGGCTGAGTTAAATCAGGTTCGTTTGAGCTTCTTTTTTTCTTCTGGTTGCAGCTGCTGGTAGTTTAAGTGTGTTCCTCATGGTGATATCTCCAGTTTAAGCTAATTAAGCGGAAATAACTTGGTAATGACAACACTTATAGAGAAATCAAAGAGAAGGCAAGTGCTAGGTTTGTTGGCAAGAATGTCTTAGTCTGAGATCATGTAGTGGTTGAGAAAAACAGGTTGTGATAAAGTCGTGAACTTTTGAAGAGATAGAATTTTGTATGTAGAGGCTTAATAGTATTTAGTATGACACTTATTGTGTTTGTCCATTACAAACACTATTAAAATTTAACTTTCTGGGAAGTTGATTGACTTCTGATCTTTGGCGGGAACATCAAACCACCAGCAATCACTTACGGATACACTGAAAAACAATAAGATCTCAAGCCTTGATTATGCGGACCAATTGATCTTTTAATAAGCTTATAGGATGCAGGGCGTGATTTTTCGGTTGTGTTAAGAAAAATCGTTCAAGTATATTTGCATGAGGGGAAAACCATTAGATGTTGATTTATTGGCAGGAAAATAAAGCTTACACACGAATTAATTTGCACTTATATTACTGGTTATTGTGATTTGATCCTGGCCAAAAGATAAGAAGCGTGATGTCTTCTAAGTCAAGAGATGTGGATTTTTTTTTATGTTGTAGCGTAAGCTGAAGCAGTCCAATGTATCATAGTAGAAAATGGTTTGTATTTTATATTTTGGTTGTTTCACATGAATAAAAAAATATCATATGGTTTTTAGAAATAAATATTTGAAAACTTTCAGCGGGCGCAGCAAGGCGCGCGTTATCCTTCTAGTAGTCTATAGTCTAACTCGTCTCAGATGATGTGTGTGGCCGTAAGCGCCAATGACAAGCTGTATCCTCCACCGAAGATTCACTGGACACGACATCATAGCCTCTTTAGATCAGTGGCTGATCGTGCAGGTGCGGGTGGACAGGGTGATCGATCGGCCTCGCCGTAATTTCCATGTAGCCTTTATACCATAGTAAATATAAAGCTCCATTTCATAATTCTTGTAAGATAAAAAGTTTCACTATTAGACCACCCTGACATATTGAGCCGGATCCACCACTGCTTTGGATCATCGTCACAAGACCATGGGGTATCAAGTCATCCTGTCGCCGAACAATGTGTGGTTTACTGGTTTATCCACTTCCTTGGCGGAACAACTCTGTCCGTAAGGACTGGCGGAAGTTAGCGATGAAGTGCTTGTGTGCGTCGGTAATTGACATGGTGTGTCGGGCATGTACAATGGGGGTGATGTCAGCCTTCTTTTAGCGTTGACACGTAGGATAATTGTCTACGTGTAGTAGAGAGAATGAAGAAAGAGCAGACTGCCTTCTCTTAGCTAAGAGATGATCTCTTATGAAATAAGAGAAGGCTAATTTCACCATTGTACCACTTGTCTTCCCTAAAAAATTCAATTTCCTACTAAAATATAATTAACTCTCATTAATTGTTAGGGATGGCAACAAGAGATAATGCATTGTACAACTTTTAGTTTTATCTTCTCTAAATGATGTGGACGGCTGAGAGAAGGCACATCTTCCCTACTATTGTACATGCCCTAAACATGCTCTCCGGAACGGCGTTGGCAAAGGAGGTGGTTATTGCTAGAATGAGTGTGGTGCGCCATCTGCCAGTAACCCATTTGACATATCAGAGGCTACTATTTGCACTAGGGTGTTATGTATGCCTAATTGAAGTGTTCTGGTGGTAAAAATAAAACTAGAAAAGGGGTGCAGTCAAATCAAATAGAGAATTTTGTTAGGAATTGCCGTATTATTCTTCTGAAATGTTGGAAACTTGTTACTCAAGTGCATGGACATGATTTGAGGCCCTCGAAGACTGTGGTTGTGATTGCGTGTTGGGGTTCTCGCCCTGTTTGGTTGGGCTTTTGCTGTGGCTTTCTTGGCTTATAAGCCATAAGCCCAACCAAACGATAATAGGAGCAAACGCGCTTAAGGCGAAAGCCACTCGAAAACCAGAGCCCCGAGTGAAGCACGCGGGGAGGTGCTTTTCAGCTTTGGCTTTCAGCCTTTACCTCTTTGCCCCTGAAGGTACAGAAATATTACACACCTCCTGCCACGCAACACGTTCTCAATCGCCACACGCGACCCACTTTTGCAGCTGGATTAGGTTTGGGCGCCGTCGCCGCCGCCATGGTCAACTCAAGGGTGAGCGCCCGCCGGCCGCTTCCATTCCTGCCCCGTTCCTGTCCGCACCGGCCACCCCAGTCCCCGCCTGCTACGAGATTCCTCGGACCCCTCTCTCTCAACAGCAGGAGCTCTAGGTCGAGCACGACGACTGCCCACGGCAGAAGTTCCAGCACGACGACCGGCCGGATCTGGAGCTCGAGCGTGAAGATTGGCCTTCCCACGAGCTGGACCAGACTCTCGTTCACCTCTACCCCAAGGCTAGGCAGCTAGGCTCGGTCAGTTGTACTACTACGTGCAGAATGTATCAATGTTTAACTAATTTAGGTTATTTTGTTTACTCTTTGAACACCTCCGATTTTTAGAAATGAAAGTCCAGACTGAATCAATACTTAATTACTCTTAATCTTAATTTTCTTGTTAATCAAAGAAAATATTTCGTTAAATTGTCTCTCAATTGGTTCAACTATAAACTCCGATCAAATAATTATGGAAACAAGGTGATTGTCATTCAAAAATAGTATTCCTTACTTATGAATTGATTACAACATAATTATTTATATCTAGATCAAGTAAGATCCTTATCAGTAAACAATATGATTCTCAGCTCTAGAAGGTATATCAGATATTTATCCTGACAGCCACAGTTTAGACAGCTAGTTGCCAAATGGCTTTATAGTTTTGTCACAGCACACAGCCAACAACTGCTTTCCCGCAGCACACAGCCCACAGCTGCTTTCAGATAAGCCACAGCTCAACCAAACAGGGCCTTAACTCGTTCTCCTTTGGAGCCTCTTTTTGAGCTTCTTCTTTGTGGGTTGGAAAGTTTGTATTATATAACTCCGCTTGTTGAAGTTCCTCACCTTGTATATGTGCTTTAATATCAACTATCTTTTATGTTAAAAAAGTGCATGGACATGGAGCTAAGTTCTATCGTCTACTACTTTTGCACGAATAACAAATATTGTATGATTTCACGTACCATACATAGAATAAATATTGTATGTATGGTACGTGAAATCATACAATATTTGTTATTCGTGCAAAAGTAGAGCCACAATCATCCGTGGCGACCAGCAGGCGACTGACAATGTGCTAGAAATCCTGGGGTGTCAAATTGTGGACTTTCCAATTAAGTACCTGGGACTACAGCTGGCTCTTCGCCCCCTGACGAAGGCGGAATGGCAACCGATGCTGGACAAGGCCACGCACCTGGTACCGAATTGGATGAGAGGGCTTATGGGTCGCGAAGGAAGACTAATCCTCATCAAATCGGTGATGTCAGCAAGAACGATCCATCACCTGTTGGTGTCCAGCGCGCCGGTGTGGCTGCTGACAGAGCTAGACGGTGCGATGCGTGCGTTTCATGGGCAGGCATGCCAGGCAAGGAGGAAGTGCATGGAGGGCAATGCTATCACGAGCTATACGAGAAAGGACATGGTACTTTGAAGAATGAAGGCTCCACCATTGAAGTATGTCGAAATCTTCTTTGCGAGGGAACGGTTCCTCTTCCAAGTATCTATCAAGTTTGTAGGCCGCTGCTAGCTGCTTCATGCTCAAATGTTGGTCCCAGTCAGCTAGAGGGTTATTCTCTTCCATAACAACCTCATCAATGTTCTCTCCTTGTGTTGATTCATTCACTGGCATCGACATTTCTGAAGAATATTCCTCGAAGAGGCTATCAAGGGCATCTTGTACCTTGCCCAAGTGGTCTGCAACATCGGATCCATAGGCTTGCTCTAGTCGAAGCATGGCAAAACATTTGCAAGCCGCAGGTGTTTGGAGGGCTTGGCATCAAGGACATGCCGCTGCAGAGCTTGGCCCTCCGCGTGAGATGGCAATGGCTTGAGAAAACGGATAGTAGAAGGCCGTTGTGTGGCTTGAGGATGATCAAAGACGTAGAGGCCAGGGCAATCTTCGGTAGCCTGGTAACCATAAAGGTGGGGGATGGCAAGAAAACACTTTTCTGGCGAGATCATTGGCTGGGAGGGCGCGCTGCGAGACACATAGCGTCGCCGCTGGTACAACAGGTGAGCACCAGGTGCTTGAACTCTCGCACGGTTCACGACGCGCTGATCAACAACAGATGGATGGAGGATGTGGCCGAGCCATTGCCGGTTGAGGCGGCGCAACAGTGGTGGGATTTGTCGCAAGCTGTCAGTGCGATCGACCGAGTAGTAGACATGCCGGACGAGTTCTCTTGGCGCTGGTCTAGGTCTGGAACATACACTACTAGGTCGACATACGAGGTGCTCTGTCAGGGACAAACCAGATTCAGTTTGGCGGAGCCAATCTGGGACAATGGGGCGACGCTGAAGGTGAAGTTGTTTGTCTGGCTGGCGGCTCTGCACAGGATCTGGAATTCAGACCGTCGTGTGAGGCATGGCGTGCAGGAGAGGATCGATCAGTGTGCGTTGTGCCTGCAAAGCGATGAGACAACGGAGCATATACTGGTTCAATGCCCCTTCGCGAGGCAGGTTTGGTTTGCGTGCTTCACTGAACTTCGTTGGGATCTGCCTATACCCACGGAGGACAGCACGTTGGAGGTTTGGTGGCTGCAGACAAGGCGACAGTTGCGCACTAGGGAGGAAAGGAAAAAAGATGGACACCCTTACTTGCCTAGTATGCTGGTCGTTGTGGAAGAACAGAAACGCTTGGGTATTCGGTGATGTGGGGCGACAATTCCCAGTGGATCGATTAGCAGCGCGAGTCCTAGACGAACATCGTCTTTGGATGATGGCCAGGCGAGGCACGACTCCTGCTCAGCTGCAGCAGCGACAGCAGCACTCGTTACAGGACGAAGGAGTTGGAGTCGGAGGAATAGTTAGCGAGTAGTTGCCTTAGTTCTTTTGTTTTCTGGATGTTATCCCCCCTTCTTCACTAGTTGATTTAGGGTGGATTCTTGTAAATTGTTTGCTGCCTTCTATAAAATTAGGGTATGCATTCGCGTACTCTTCTCTAAAAACAAATATTGTATGAAAAAGGTAAATCAAAACTACATCGACTAGGGATGGCAATGGGGCCCCGTTCCCCGTATACCTGTGGGGAATTCATCTATTAGGGGACGGGTATGGAGAATTTTGATCCACGCCATGTTAAACGGGGATGGGAATAAAAAAGTCTCCCCATCCCCGTTCCCCATTATTCCCGTTATATACATATATACATATCAATAAGTATTTTTATTTATTTATTATATTGTACTATTGTATTTAGTGTGGTATAATTTAATATTATTCAATACGTGATACTATGTTTTTGTCATCTTACCACATATGATATACACAAGTTGTGTTATTGTGATCATGAGATTATGACAATATCATTTGAATTTAGCTTCTTCACGGGGAACCCAATCCCCGCCCTGAACCCGATGGGGATGGGAATGGGAAAAAATACTCTCCGGTTGTTAAATGGGGATGTGGATGAGATAGCACTCCCCGACGGGGAGCAGACCGTTGCCATCCCTAACTTCGACAACTAATATTCTCGGTGAAAAAAAATATGTACGTGATAAAAAAAATCCGAAATTTCTTAACAAATGTTCATGTACTTCTCATGAGTGCACGTGTGAATGTTTATGGAAAAAATAAAAAATCTATGGCGTGTGTAAGAGGTCAAATTTAGTGCTCCAAAAGTTGAATTGAAAGCACAGTTTATTATTATTATTATTTACAGGGTACATTATATGTATTTTATTCATGAAACTTTCTTAAGCACAATTCATGGAACCTTTTTAAGCGCCATTCATGTGTAAACTGGGGGAGACGTGTCATCCTCCTCTCCTTTAAACCTAAAGTATTTAAAGAAGTTTTCGGATACTCTCATAATCTAACCTGTCTTTCTACGTGTCTTAGTCCTCTTGGTCACTCACATGCGGGTCCTAATTGCATTTTTCAAATTCACCTAGGCTCTCATCACTGTGGCGCTGCAAGTTACATCATGCCTGAAGCTACAGAACTACTCCACTCCAAGCAACCCCATTCCCAAATATCAAACCCCCAATCCCATGCGCCAAGGAAGCCACATGGCAAGGATGTCCGTCTCCGGGCACTCCCCAGCTCCCCTCTCCATCTCCTGGTGGAGAAACAGCTTAAACACATGTATTGTTGTGTGGTGTAGTGTTTTAGTATTCTGTGGCAAGAGAAACATTGCAAACGGGTGCCAACAGACACCGATTTTCAGGGTGTAACTTTGCACATTTGAACATTGAAATATCAGCTGAATCTTAGCGCTATTTTTTAAAATAATAGTACACTTTAAAATATTTTTTAGAAATAATGCGCGTTTTCAAAATTCTAAAATAACACACACTCGGTCACGGCGTGGCCAAGCATGCCCTTTCGGCTATGACATAGCCGATAGGCCTGGTCGGCCACAACATGGCCGAGTAGGTGGTGAGACAGACCCGCACTATTTCAAAAATTAGCAATCTTTGGTCTATTTAGCTCCGCTTGTTGCATAAAATTTAGGTGTGTCTGGCCTGAAATTGCCTGTTACTATCTCGCCTGCCAATGTAACGGGAGTAGTACAATAAGGCCAATACCTATCAAAAGTGCAAGATTAATTTGTTGTTCAATACTAATGAACTGATACGAGTTTCGATTAGGAATCAGGATTCTGAAGTTCTCACGGTGGCATATGAAGCTGCTAGCGGTTTTGAAATGCAGCGTTTTGGAATAACACATAATTGGTGATAATCCTACGGCATAGGATTAGGCTGAGACACAAGGATTTTCTGTTAAGGTCTGGTCGAAATTAACCAAAGATGAACATTTCTTGGTTTAGCCTGCATAGAGTCTTTTCTGGAAATATGCGAACGGAAAGGTGATTCTATCTTCTTTCTGGTGTAAAATAGAATTTTTATTATTTTCTTCTGTTTTTAGTTGCATAGAGCCTTTCAATATTATGGTTATCGCCAAAGCATAATAAGGCACGTTCACAACTCTCGGAGGACAGGCGCCAGGGTTTATTGCCTCCTCCCCATTGGCGCAACCAGCGATTTGGGTAACGGAGGCACGGTGTATCCCGGCTATGGGAAGGGTTCCGTTCTTAGGTGTTTTTCATTTTTGGCTAGGGGTATGTGTCCTACTCAGAAAGATGCTCTCTCAAGATGAAATAAGATTCTCGCCGCCTAGCGGTGTGTCTAGCATCGTCGGAGGCTGTGTGGAGGTGTGTCCTCAGCGGATCTCATGGTTTCGGCATGTGCTTGTCTTCGGTGGATCCTTTCTTCGTTCGTCTATGTTCGTGTGTTTGTAGTTAGGATCCTTTCAATCTATGCTTATCTTCATCGAAGAAGGTTGTTGTTCTAAAGCGCATGTCATGTGGAGTATTAATACGACAAATTCCCGACTATCTATTACAACAAGATTTGCCTAGTTCTGGTAGTGGAGGGGCAATAACTGTGGTGCGTCTTCGGTTTGTTCCAATGTTTATAGTTGTCGCTAGGTGGTCTAGCTATCTGGATGTATTATTTGTTCTTCTTGTGTTTACAGTAGGCTCACGCAATAGCTCATGGAGAACATCACGTTCATAACTAAGACATGCATTAGTTTTTCGCTCTGTCCTCACAAATCAGCGAGGCACTGACTAACCCTAAACTGTGTACGGCCCATTTGTACAAATTTGCGTTATCTGCTTAGACTAGCCCATGAACTTGATCTCTGAAACAATGTGTACTAAGATCATGATCCTGCAACGTATCCATGATATTCGAGCTGAGCACAATCGGTTTTCAATGATAATCTAAACTCTGGATAATCTATCAATAATGAAACGAATAAAAATAAGATTGCAGTAGTATTTCTTAAGAGTAATGAACTGGACACGTCACACTATTTTGATTACAGAAAAATAAAACAAGAGCTAGTTATTTGTGCAAGTACGGAATCACACAATCTATACATGGTACTGCAAAAGTAGGAACTGTAGAGCAAGTAACTCATGATCCGTGAATTACTTAACTCCTACAAAGTCATGAGAAACTATTACCAGTGTAACACAACAAGGCAGGAACTAGATGACTTAACACATTTCTAACCCAATCCATATATAAATAGCCAAAAATAGCATCTTTTGTTGTCTCAAAGTGATAATTTCCTGGCATTCTCATACCAACTTGAAAACAATACTGTGAGACATTGGAGTAAGCCAAAATATACGATAGCCTATCATTCTTCCATGGTATCTATGACCGTAAACGCCGATGGCGGGCTGAAGTCGTCTTCTCCCCAATCCAACCGAATAAAATGCTCAAACTAGTGTCTATAGGGCGCCAATTTTGGCTCCTTGAGCCAATTATATATCAAAAGAGCAGGTCGAAAGGCTCACGCAATAGCCTCTCACCGTGTACAATTTGTTCATACAAGTGAGGAAGTTTAGATCGTCGCTGTAAAACCATAAAGTTATCTAGTCTCTTTAGACAAGCAAGATGGTTCCCTCTTTACTATTAAATGGGAGTCGTACCAACCTGTCCGGGAAACTTTCAGCCGATACTCTCTGCCCCGCGAGCGCACCCACATATTGGGCCGAGCCCAGTAAAATACCGCTCGCACGCCGAACCGTTCCTTCCTCTTCTTCTTCCTCTTCTTCTGCTCTCAGATCTCTCGTCCTAGACAGGGTTCCTCTTCCCTGCCACCGACCCGCAGCCACTCCGTTGATTCCTTATGGCGCCGCCTCCCTCCTCTGGTTGGAGGAATGGAACCCCCAGCCGCTGAGTTCCTTCCCCCAGCGCCCTCTCTCCCGTCCTCCGTTGTTCCCCATGGCAACCATCGATCAGTTCGTGCGTAGGAGCCTACCGTCCCCTCTCTCGACTCCGGCGACAGCACCAGATGTCGCCGCCTCTTTGATCGCAGATCTTTCCCACGAGCTCTCCGACCGAATCGAGCGGGCCTCGATTTCCTCTACAAACTCCACCATGATGCGCTCATCGACAAGCTGCCGGCAGGCGGCCGGGAGCCCGGGACGGCGTTGGGCGCATCATGATCAAGGCGGCGACAACGCAGATGTGTTCCACGTCGCAGGAACTCGAGTGTGTGAGGAGGCCATTTGATGCGGGTCGCGGAGCCGTAGTACCGGCAGGGACTGCCGATGAGCAGAATCTCTCCCTCGACGTCGATCCCGACGAGTCCGTAAGATTTCAATGGTTGTCACGCCGGATGTGAAAGTGAACGGGAGGTCCAGGCGCTCTATGACGGATGACGGAGTCGCCGCAACTTGGTCTCACTGCCACCACAGCAGCTAGGGTGGCTGTCAGATCCGAAGGCAAAATAGGAGTTGATCCTGCTGCTACACCTACACCCGTGCTGGCTTGCTTCCTCCTTGCATCACAACTATCTGTATGCTTGTCTGACGCCCTCATCAGCTGAAGCAAGCTCATCTAGATATGGTGGTTGTCTGATTACCCTTTTCCTTTAGCTTAGGTCTGTATATTGTTTGGTGAATGGCTATAATTAGGGGATGCTCAAGAAGTGATGGCGCGACTTTGAATCATTGTCCGTGTTGCTACTGCACTGTCGCTGATGCTGGGTTTCAGATGATGCATTACGAGAGATGGTTGTGTGTGCTGGATGGGTCGTTTTAGCAATTTCATAGCAGTAATTATGGTACATCTCTCATATAAGTATCCTGCTACTTGTGGGAATGCTTATTTAATACCAAATCAACATCCTCCAGATTCATGCTTCATGTAGTATACAAGTGATTCGTTGTACCTTCATTCAATTTGCCATTACAGGATCATATTCTATCAGTGACTAAATATTGCTTTGATTTAGTTGGTCTATCTATATATGCAGTTTGAAGTATGGATCATACAATCATTACCTAATGAACTTTGGTTGTACCAACTTGGATCTGTCATAATTTTGGTTCACTTCTGTTTACATGCTAACATAAGAATATAAGCAGGAGCTATGATTCACCTCCCCATTTGATCATTCTTGCAAGAATCCTTGGCTGTAGATAGCTTGGTTTGTAGCTACATCATCTTGTATTGTTATTTCTTTGACATCTTATTTGGTGCTTAAAGTGTACTTTCGTTGCCATGAGATGTTTATTTGGAAGACATAGAAAGAATATAGGTGGAGCCATATGGGGGCATTTAGATGTATAATCGACTATGGAAACAATTATGAAGGTCCAGATGAATCTATATGCTATTTCCATCAGTTAAAATATTATACTTGCATTGTGTTTTCATGTTACATATGTGGTAGAAAAATAATTTAAAGGCCCGTGGCAACGCACGGGCATTAATTTTGACTAATAATTTGTATTTCGTCGCAGGAGGTGCCTGAGACAAGGTGATGTTGGTTCTGATGGTGATGTTGCATTTGTCCCAAGCGAATTCCCTGCACTCCCCAATATCTCACTCGAGGGATATGCCAAAGTAGCTGAAGGTTTGTATTTCTGCCATTTATAACCAAGCTCCATTTGGCCTCACTGCTTCTATGTTGCAGAATGATAAAGAAGATATCGGTTACACTTTTATGAATTTTTTCAGAGAAACAAACGAGTTTCGATCGAGGTATTCCTTAAGGCGGACGGTAACTGGACTATGTTGCGTCAAAGATTCTTCCTACGATTTTCCTTATGAGAATAGGCGGTCTACATGTTCTCATGTGTCATCTTCCACTTTTTTCTTCATTTATGATTATTCCTGGCCGCCTGCCCTTTCATTTAGGAAAGGTCTTCTTGTGGACGTGTCTGCAGGGGTCCTGAGAGCTACCTGCATGCAATCCCCTGGCTAGGTAACTATGATGCTTTCGTTATTTTTCCTGTTCTTGTTTGATGGCAACTAATCGAAAAGAGAGATCACATGATTCATAGTGCTGCAAGTTGAGATATTGGTTTTGATGTTATTTTGCCGGGAGATCTTGCTTTGATCTGAAACATGAAGAAATAAAATCATGAATGAGTGCTATCTTGCTAGAACCAGTGCTCATGCCCAGACTTGTAAACAACCCTTTTATGTTTTCCCCTGATTTCACCACACATTACAGAGAAATTATCTTGCTAGAGGATGAGCTTAAGGAAGCAAATGAAAAGCTTGAGGCACTTGAAGAAAAGAATGTTCGTTGCCAATGTGAAAACTTTGAGGAGAAGTTGCTGGTTTCACAATCAGAAATTAACAACCTACAGAAGGATCTTGAAGAAAAGGTCCGTTCTTTGGAATGTATCAAAGAAATCAGCAACGGAAGGGAGGATTTTGAAGCTGCAGCTCTGGAAAATAAAAACAAGATCAGTGAATTGGAAGTAGAAATGGCCTCAGCAGCTAAGCATTATGAGGGCCAACTATCATATCGTGACCTTGAAATTGAGAAGTGCAAGAGGGAGCTTGAGCAAGTATCTGAGAGGTATTCACATGATAAGTCTACTCTTGAGACTGAAATAAAAAAGCTCCAAGAAACGGTCCAGAACTACGAACATGACTTGGCGAATGTATCGCAAAAGAAATTACAGCTAGAGGCCCAGGTTATGGAGTTTGAACAAACATCTCATAGCCTAGATGATTCATTGGCTGAGATCGTGAAGCTACAAAAAGTAATCAAGGATCTGCAAGCAAGGATGGAAAAAGATTCAAATGAGAAGAGAGTGCTCGAGGAACATGTTATCAAGTTTTAAAAGTTCATAAGGAGCTGGAGGATTCGAGGGCTGAAACCGTGGAGCTACAAACAACAATTAGTAAACTGAAAGCTGACCTCGAAGGAGCACTTGAATTAAATTAAGCAGCCTACTAATTATTTTGTAAGCTACAGTTTTTTTGAATCCGTAAGCTACAGTTTCATCATACTATTATATGGTTCTATGCTTTTTCAGGAATACTCCAAAATGGTCATCCAGATAACACTTTGGTTGTATGAACATGCAAAACAATGGGATCTCAGGCGTCTTGTCGCCTGCATGTAATCATGATTCTCCTGGTGATGGCATGAATGTAATAGACATAGAAGGCAGCTCACCAGAGAGAAACAAAGAAGTAGCAGCATTATTTCAGGGTGAACGACAGCATGAGGAACAACTTGTTCCTAATGGTGCTGGTGTTGTTGAGAGGGTTATTTTTAGGGCCTTTTTGGGTTGAAGGATTTTCGTAAGAATATTGGAGAATTCTAATCCATAGGATTTTTTCCTTAGGATTGTCTTTGGATCAAAGGAATGACAACTCCAAAATTCCTATGGATTGAATTCCTATGCCCAATCCCATAGGAATTTCAACATACACTCTAACCTCTTTTTTACACTCATTTGCGTAGGATCGAGGCACGTTTCCTGTGTTTTTCCTGTGTTCCATCCAAATGACCATTCCTGCAGATTTCCTCTGTTTTGAAATCCTCTGTTTTACACCTGTAATCCTATAAGATTCCTGTGTTTTTCCAATTCCTGTGTTTTCTATTCCTGCGATCCAAAGAGGGCCTAAGAAGATTTCAGAGCCTGTGAATTATACATGAAGGATGTAGAGATGCAAGCAATTCTAGATGAAGTATATTATAGGGAGGCCATTTCTGGATCTTAGTTGATGTAGATATAAGGGCTTCTTTGGATCACAGGATTAAAAAACAGAGGAATTGGAAAAACATAGGAATTTGATAGGATTGAATGTGCAAAACAGAGGATTACAAAACAGAGGAATTGGAAAAATATAGGAATTTGATAGGATTGAATGTGCAAAACAGAGGATTACAAAACAGAGGAAATCTACATGAATTGTCATTTGGATGATACACAGGAAAAGTGCCTCGATCCTACGCGAATGAGTGTGAAAAGGAGGTTAGAGTGGATGTTCAAATTCCTATGGAATTGGGGTGTAGGAATGCAATCCATAGGAATTTTGTAGGTGTCATTCCTTTGATCCAAAATGGATTCCTTAGGAAAAATCCATATGGATCGGAATCTTTCAATATTTCTATGAAAATCTTTCAATCCAAAGAGGGCCTAAGAGAATAGGTAGTAGTATTGCAGGAGACACTAAAAACCTATCGGACTTAATGGTACAAATATTACAAAGTTGTCCACGGGTGTTTTTACAGATACTTGATGCAATAAGGACGAGTCTTACCGATGTTATTATAAAGAAATGTAGAAGCATTGCTTCTACATCTGATTTAGTTGATTTTTTTCTAAACTTGAAATGTCACAATCTCTCGTGCCAAAGCATTCTACCAATATTTGAGGTGATTGTAAAATTTGGCAGGGGAAGAATGTTTAGTGTGTCGAAATACCTTATAGAGAAATAAAATAATGATCACTTGCACTTGTGTCGAAAGAATCTTCTGTGCATGGGATAATCAAGGGGCGGGATAGTCGGGAGCTTTATGGAGCATTAAATTAGAAAACAAGGCTTATTATATTCCCTAAAAAATAAAGGCTTACTATTAAACTTGAGGCACATATGTCACACAAAAATAGAATAATATGTACTATCATTTGTATACATGTTATTTCCCATGGACTATTACCCATGGACCGTGGCAACGTACGGGCACTCAACTAGTTTTCGTAACATTCCTGATATGGAGCCACTACGTAATGCTCCAGGATCTAGCCAATTCGTTGTCCGGAAACGCCTGGGTTACTAGAGATGATTTCAGAAGTGTGGTGCAGACCTCTTGGAACTCGGTGCAATGGCACAATGACCCATTTGTCAATCTTCATTCAAGGCTCAATGCTACTGCCCGAGCACTCACTAGTTGGAACTCCAAGTTCTTCTCTGACCTAGACCTGAGGGCTGCGATATCAAGTGAGCTGATATACAAACTTGATCAAGCAATGGACAACCGGCAGTTAACTGACGATGAACGACAGTTCCGAGCAATGCTGAAAATGAACCGGCTAGGTATAGCGGCCATCCAACGAACAAAGTGGAGGCAAAGATCAAGAATCCAATGGTTAAAAGAAGGTGATGCAAGCACAAGATTTTTCCACTCCAAGGCCACAGCAAGAAGAAGAAAAAGCTTCATACATAGGGTTGAATACAATGGCGCAGTCCATACTGATCAGGAAGCAAAAGAGAACGCCTTTTGGGATTATTTCCAGAAACTTCTTGGCGAAAGAAAACAGAGGCAACACTCGCT
This sequence comes from Poa annua, assembly GCA_026929855.1. Lineage (NCBI taxonomy): Eukaryota > Viridiplantae > Streptophyta > Magnoliopsida > Poales > Poaceae > Poa > Poa annua. The sequence goes on along the minus strand of CM049435.1, from coordinate 23,576,863 downwards.
AAACCTACCATTGTTGGGCATCATGCCACTTGACCTTACCGATCAAGAAGGGCCCATCACTATGGAAGAGGTCAAAGCTGCTGTAATGGATCTCCCTTCTGACAAGGCTCCTGGCACCGATGGCTTCAATGCCCTGTTCTTCAAAACTTGCTGGGATGTGGTATACATTGACATCATGCGCGCCATGGAGGCTATTGAGGCCCACAGAACTAGAAACCTACAGCTATTGAACTCTGCAACCATGGTGCTGCTGCCAAAATCACCGGATGCCCTACACCCTAAAGACTACAGGCCAATCAGTCTTGTTCACTTCTTTGGCAAGCTCTTCACAAAAATCCTAGCACTTCGCCTGCGGCCAAGGATGTCCGAACTTGTTAGCCCTTGCCAAAGTGCCTTCATTAAGCAACGAGCAATTCATGACAACTTTGTGTTCGTCAGAGCTCAGGCTAGACTGCTGCGTCAGAAAAAGGTGTCGGCGCTCCTGCTCAAGCTCGACCTCCAAAAGGCTTTCGACTCCGTCTCTTGGGAATTCTTGATGGAAATACTTGCAGCTAAGGGCTTTGGCCAATGCTGGCGAGACTGGATTGCCTGTATACTGCTAACCACAACTACAAAGGTCCTGGTCAATGGGGAGCTAACTGATAGCATTGTGCACCGGCGTGGCCTGCGCCAAGGCGACCCACTCTCGCCCTTGCTCTTCGACATCGCTGCTGACGTCCTAGTTGAGTTGCTAACATTTGCTGACAATGCTGGCACGCTGCACACCAACCGCTATCTGCAGCCCAAGAACAGAATTGCCATGTACGCTGACGATGTCATGATCTTTACTGAGCCTAAAGAAGATGATCTAAATTCAATCAAGCTGATTCTCCAGTGCTTTGGGGAGGCATCTGGGCTGCTGACCAATTTCTCCAAGTGCTCGATAATCCCAATCCACTGTTCAAACCTGAATACTGATACATTGGCTGCCTGCTTGCAATGCCCTATACAGCAATTTCCATGCCAGTACCTCGGATTGCCGCTATCTGATCGCCGACTAAGGAAAGCTGACCTGCAACCCACCATTGACAAGCTGGCCGGGAAAGTGAAAGGTTGGAACAAAGGTAACTTCTCCATCGATGCCAGACTATTGCTCGTCAAGCACGTTCTTTCCGCCATGCACATCTACCAGCTGCTGGTCATCGATCCGCCCGTCTGGTTGATCAAGGCAGTGGACAAACTGCGCCGCGGTTTCTTATGGAACAATGATGAACTTGCACCGGGAGGACACTGCCTTGTCTCTTGGGCAGCCTTGTGCCGGCCTCTTGACTACGGTGGGCTGGGGATCACTGACCTTGGCCGGAAGGCTATTGCTTTGCGTGTGCGCTGGCTCTGGCAGGCATGGACAGAGCCTAGCAAGCCGTGGTCAGATATGCCGATCTCCATCGACGCCCGAGCTCGCAGCCTGTTCAACACGGCCGCCAAATTCAACCTAGGGAACGGGCAGAGGCTCCTGTTCTGGAAGGATCCGTGGCTAGACGGACGAGCCTTCGAGAAGTTGTTGCCTGAACTTTTTGGCTTCTGCACCATGAGAAACCTGACGGTGGCACAAGCTCTGCATGAAGGAAAGTGGATGCGTCACTTCAAGAGGGGCATCTCAGCTCACGCCTTACACCAATTCATTCTTCTACATGACCTAGTCGAGAATATAAGGTTAGTTGAGGATGTACCGGACAGTGTCACTTGGCGTTGCACAACAAATGGACAGTACTCTGCTGCCTCTGCGTATGAACTGCAGTTTCAGGGCTCCATGAGATTCAACTTCCGGGAGCTCATCTGGAACAGCGAGGCACCGCTAAAATGTCGGATCTTCAGCTGGCTGGCTATCCGTGGAAAATGCAATACTGCTGACTGCCTAGCCAAAAAACGTTGGCCACACAATGCGGCTTGCGTGCTCTGTCTAAGCGAGCCGGAGACCGCGCTGCACCTGCTTGCCACCTGCCCCGTTGCCATCAGGCTTTGGAAGAAGCTGCTTGCAACGGTAGACATGCCAGTAACATTAGCTCCAGCCGCCTCAACTACCAGCTTACAGGTCTGGATCAACTCGACCAGAAAGTCGCAACCTCAGGTGCTGAAGAAAGCCTGGGTATCACTAGTGCAGCTCACCTGGTGGACACTTTGGAAAGAGCGCAATTCTAGGATCTTCAATAACATAGCCGCATCTCTTGATCGGATGCACTCTTGCATTCTGGATGAAGCCGCGCTCTGGAAAGACGCTGGCAAACCAAGAGTGGCGGATTTGCTACACAGACCACGCGAGCCAGACTAAGCTGGTCGCCTTTTAGTTCTAGTTTTAGTTCCAGTTTTGTTTTCTTTTCCTTTTTGCTGGTTCGTGTACATCTTGTACTACTCTTCTGATTAATGAAAAAGCAGGCTAATCTGCATTTTTCCGTCAAAAAAACAACGTCCTCAAAGGTAGCCAGAAAGTGCTCTCGCGTCTGGTTGACGGTGTAGCAATGTCCCCTCATGTTTCCAGTCGGCGTCCACTCCAGTCAAAGGAGATGACTATTGCTAAACTGAGTGTGGGCCGTATGCCAGCGGCCCTACTCGCGTAGCTGCTACTCCCTCCGTTCCAAATTAATTGACTTCTATTTGCCCACATGACATACACATATGTGGGCAAATAGAAGTCAATTAATTTAGAACGGAGGGAATAGTTTTGTGCTATGCTGTCACGTACTCCCCAATTGAAGTGAGGTGATGTGGAAGAAAATACAACTATAAGACTAGTCACAATGGGGAGTATCATATGATAGTATCATACATATGATACTAATATATGATACTACTTTTACAATACATAGTAATATAAGAGTGGTATCATATGACACTATATTTATTAGGTGCTAGACTCATATTGCATTGGAATTCGTTATGTTACGGTATCTACCTATGATACCACTGTCATCGTTTTCTTCATTAATTGCTGTGACACGTCATCATTTTACCAACATGGCATGCATGATACCACCTATGATACCCCATTGTGACTAGTCTAAGAAGAGGTCGTGTTTTCCTTCTGAATTATCAGAAGCGTATTACTCAAATGCATGGAGTTAAGTTCTACAATCTACTACTTTTAAGTCAAAAAATAAAATACATTCTACTGCTTTTCTATACGATACCTAATAAGGGACTTTTTGAGAAAATACAGCAGAGCACATCTCGTGTATGATATTTCTTAATGCAAATAGAAGATGATACATATGATGGGATGATATTTCCTAAATACCATCTCGTATATGATATTTCTTAATGAAAATGCGGAGGCGGTCGCCTCGTCCCACAGCTTGGCGCAGAGCTCGTCGCGGAGTTGGGCCGCCTCCGTCAAGGACAACCTGCTCTGCGGCGATTTCGTCTGGAATGGTGGCGTACGCCGCGGCCTCCTCCGCGTCGTAGGTGGACCGGATGTAGACCTGCGCCGCGGGTTCGTCGCCGTGGAAGCGGTCGCGCGTCATCGCGACGATTCTAGCCCAGGTCTCGGGGTGGTCGGTCATTGTGTTGTGCTGGCTGAGCACCGACGGCGACGCCTTATAAAGGATGTGGTGGGCGGGAAAGGAAAGACCGGCGCGCGGGAACGGCCTCCCCCCCGCGCGCGGGAAGCGGGAGGACGGGATACGCCGCCGCGGGCGGGAAGCTGGCATGGCCGGACGTGGTGGCGCTAATTCTATCGTCGCCATTGATAGTGGCCTAATTTATGCCAGGCCGTTGCGGGGACTCCCGACGCAAGCGGACAACAGACAGAAAACAACCGATTTTTTGTACGGCTTAAGGTCTAAGAGTGATGGGAAAACTGGGCGAGACGTGTCATCTTCCCCTCCTCTAAACACAACGTATTTAAAGGCCTAATAGTACTCTCCTAATCTAAGCTGGCGTTTTAGGTGTCATAATCCTCTTGGTCTCTGACATGCGGGTATATTTTAAATTGCATTGCCAGCTGGACCCTAGGCGCATCGTCCCGCGCAACAACACAACACGAGCGAAGCTACACTACACTCCAAGCTGCCCCCATTCCCAAATCTCAAACCCCAATCCCATTCCGCGGAAGGAGACCATGGCAACCATGTCCGCCGCCTGCCACTCCCCTTCTCGCCTCTCCATCTCCTGCTCCTCCTCCGCGCCGGGGCGCCCGCTGCGCGTGGCCGTGGTGGGCGGCGGCCCGGCCGGCGCTTCGGCGGCCGAGGCGCTCGCCTCCGCGGGCGCCCAGGCGTTCCTCCTGGAGCGCAGCCCGGCGGGTGCCAAGCCCTGCGGCGGCGCCATCCCGCTCTGCATGCTCGACGAGTTCTCCATCCCGCTGGGGCTCGTCGACCGCCGCGTCACCCGCATGCGCGTCCTCTCCCCCTCCAACCTCGCCGCCGACTTCTCCCGCGCGCTCCCCCCCGGCGCCCACATCCCCATGCTCCGCCGCGAGGTGCTCGACTCCTTCCTTCGCACCCGCGCCGCCGAAGCCGGCGCCACCCTCGTCCCGGGCCTCGTCACGTCGCTCTCCCTCCCCACGGGCCCCACCGACCCGTACCTCGTCCACTACATCTCCTCCGGCGGCGATGGCCCCTCGCCCACCCGGAGCGTCCTCGAGGTCGACGCCATCGTCGGCGCGGACGGAGCCAACAGCCGGGTCGCGCGCGAGGTCGGCGCGGGCGACTACACGACGGCCATCGCCTTCCAGGAGCGGATCCGGCTCCCCGACAAGGCCATGGAGTACTACGACGACCTCGCCGAGATGTACGTGGGCGGCGACGTGTCCCCGGACTTCTACGGGTGGGTGTTCCCCAAGTGCGACCACGTCGCGGTCGGCACAGGCACCGTCGCCGCCAAGCCGGAGATCAAGAAGCTCCAGTCCGGCATCCGCGCGCGGGCGGGGCCCAAGATCGCGGGTGGCCGCGTGATCAAGGTGGAGGCGCACCCGATCCCGGAGCACCCGCGGCCGCGCCGGGTGGTCGGGCGCGTGGCCCTGGTCGGCGACGCGGCGGGGTACGTCACCCGGTGCTCCGGGGAGGGCATCTACTTCGCGGCCAAGTCCGGGCGGCTGTGCGGGCAGGCGATGGCCAAGGAGTGGCGGCTGACGGGCGCGGTGACGGAGGCCGGGATCAGGCGCGGGTACCTGCGGCGGTGGGACGACGAGTTCCTGCTCACGTTCCGGTTCCTGGACCTGCTGCAGCGCGTCTTCTACGGCGACAACGCCGGCCGGGAGGCGCTGGTGGAGATGTGTGCCGACGAGCACGTGCAGCGCCGGACCTTCGACTGCTACCTCCACAAGCGGATGGCGCCCACCGAGCCCTGGGCCGACCTCCAGCTGCTGTGGCGCACGGCGGGAAGCATGGTGCGCTGCAGCGTCCTCGGCAAGGAGGTCCAGCGCCTCCGGCGACAGGAGATGCTGCAGGCTTAGAGAAATCTGTACCTTTCTGCAGCAATGTGTATTGCTACTATGTACTGAATAATGATCTGCAGCATTTCTGCATTCACGAATTGTAATGCAGTGACGCAGCTCCGTTTTTTTTTTTTTTTTTGGAGAAACACAGTATAACGCAAGCGCTCATATACACGCGCACACACTCACCCCTATGAACACACGCACGCATACCCTACCCCTATGAGCACCTCCGAGAGACTGAGCCGGCAGATCAGGTCTTGAGATTGACGAAGTCACCACAGGCGCCTCGCTGTCGATGGGAACGTCACCTCCCACTGAAGAAAATTCCGACTAAACGAGAAACACCAGCCTGGTAGCCTATATTTAAGGCAATCTTGCCTGGCAAGTTCTCGACACAGCTCCGTTTTGGTTGCCTGGTAGCCTATATTTAAGGCAATCTCATGAACTGAGATGGAACTGTATGAAATGCCACCAGTGATTTGAATCCGACTATGATATCCTGTCCGTCTTTGGCACCCAACTGCCCTCGATTGCCCCTGATCACGTTGGTGCTGACATGGCGCTGGTTGATTCCTTGCTAAACTAATCATCTGGACATCTTCGGAAATAATGCAGCTTGGATGATGAGATGCGGTACAGTACAAATGACAATAATACAATTTAAAAAATGATAAGTTATGGCAATCTGCCACCAGCTTACAAACCGGGCACCGCAAGGGTACAAATCACACAGAATCTTACCCCGTGATATCTTTCTTGTACAGGGTTCAGTATTGTACTTTCACATCTCCAATCTTTTGGTTCTAGACTACCAACTTTTAATACAACAGATTTCTTTCCCTATCTCTTGTAAGATAAATGTTGACTTAAACTGCAACCCTTTTGAAGACATTTAGTTGGTATCTGTTGTAAACCTGTCCTCCAGACTATAGCTGGCCATTCGTGCCGCACGGCACGGCACGTCGCGTGCCCAGCTCGGCACAGCCCGCGAACGGCACGGCACGCGAGCGGCACGGTTGTATTCGTGCCATGCCGTGCCGGCACACGGGTTTCGTCCCGACTTCGGGCACGAGCACGCCGACACGCGACGGGCACGACGACCCTGCACGGCACGGTCGGCCCACGACACGGCAACCTGAGAGGCCGAGGGAGCGGAGGCCGGTGGCGGGGTCAGAGACGAGCACGAACTCGTTGCTGGAGTTGGACGGTGAAGACGGGGGTGCCGGTGAGCGCGCGGGCCACCTCGTCGGGCGCGAGCGCGAGGGATTGCAAGGTGGCGCCCGTGGGTCGCGCGTCGGCGAGGGTCGCGAAGCGCGAGGCGAGGCTGGAAAGGTGGTGCGGGAGGAAGGAGGAGGCTGTGGCGAGGGGGTTGAGGGGGGGGGGGGGGGACGGGGGGGAGGGGTTGGACATGGGGGCGGCGGCGAGCGGAAGGGAAGACCCGGAGGAGTTGGGCGGCGGCGCCATCGGGTTTGCTTGGTCGCTATCGAGGCTCGCGTCGGCGTTACGGCGGGCCGCACGCAGCGACGGGGCATGCTTCGCGAGCCCTGCGCGTGCCGCACGAATCTGGCGTGCCGTGCCAAGCCGGCTCGCGTGCCCCCGATCGGAGCCGGGCACGAGCACAGGTAGGCCTCGTGCCGACACGGCACGTTTCGTGGCGGCCGTGCCACAAAATGCGTGCCTCGGGCCGGCCCGATTGGCACGGCCCGTTTGGCCAGCTGTACTCCAGACTGACCACCTCTTATAGAATGAAATCATCCAACTCAGTCGTCATGGCTCAGACATCAGCTTCTCATCACAAAAGAGCCATTCCGCAAAATGTAGAAGTATATTACACTAAAACAATAAAAGTTTTCCATATGCATTTCAAGAACATAGAATCTTAAGCAATGTGACAGGGCAGACATACATAATTAACACGACCAGCGACATCTGATTCCAGCAGTATACAAACTCCATTTCATGATATAAAGTGAAAACTGATGCAATTCCAACACGACATGCACATGATAAATCATTATATAAGGTTCCAATCCACTCATTCTGAAGCAGAGAAGCATATCTACATCATAACAGTAGTACACAACTTATCCCACATCATTTTTCTCTAGCTTCTTGAACAAAGACAAATAAATACATAAATTCTCATCAATAATCAAAACAGAAAAGCTCTCCTCTCCCTAAACTGTATTTCATCATTTCCATTTCATCGCCTAGTATCCATGGTCTCCATTGTGTTTGTCACAGATCTGTCTAAAACATATAGTGGTGTACTATCTGGAGAACTAATGAGGTCAATCAATGCGTCCACTCAAATAAATATCTGCTAAGGCAAATGCTTGTACTATTAACTCTAGTTAAAGCCGTGCTGCCAGGCTGCCACTAAAGAAATAACCTAATTGCTTGACTCTAGTCCCTTAATCTTCAGCAAGGTATACAAAACCACTGCAAGTTGGAACCAGCTTCAAAAGGAACATCGAAGATGTGCTATCTAAACCCTAAGATAATGCCTGGAGGAAGGGATGGCCAGGGTGCATGGAAAGAGGTAACGTGCTAGGTCTGAGTCCTAAGGTTGAGTACGGCTCTTTTCCTAGCTTGTCTTCTCTTCATTTTCTTGCATTAATTTTTCCAGTTCCTTTTGCCCACTAGATATCAGGATCTTCATCGTGTCAAATGCAGTGAGTTTAATGCTGCGTGGATATAACAAACTTGTGAGAGAACATAATTTATATGGCAAAGCAAAGCATGATGCTACTAGCTATCAGCGTTCCGTGATTAAGATAGAATATTTTTACAAACATGGTAGCAAAAAGGGCACCTGCTATTTGGTAGATTTTTCAACGCATTTGGCACAAAACCTCGGTATAGTCCCACTAGACCATCACGCTCCACAATACCTGCATTTGGCATAAACATGTTTCAGTTTGGTCTATATAGAACAAGATCAAGCTGCAATGAATAACATAGATTGGTGGAAGTAGCAAATAAAACAGTAAACAATGAGGCAACTATTTAGCTACATGCAAAAGTTGCTACCACTGCTGCATTTGCAGGGATTCAAGCAGCTACCTGGAATAGCATCGAAAATTGTATTGTATGGTGTGCCTTTCATTTGCATCTGTCTCCTAACAGTGTCCAACGGATAGCACATCAAAGTTGCAAATGTTGCTGAAAGAAGAGCAGTTGCTAGAGATGTCTCTGGTCTACTCTTGTACTTCTCGGGCACAGATTTCTTCATTCTTCCATACAGAAATGAAGAGTAGGATATAAGAAAACATGAGATAAATATTGAAATCTGAGACCATTTTGTATAGCACTACGAAGATGCAGAAGAAAGAATCTCACAGGTCAAAAACACAGAAGTTTACAGCAATGTAAGGTGCAATGCCGATAAGAGACGGACCAAGGCCTCCATAGAAGGAAGCTAGTCCTTCTTCTCTCAGCATGTTCAGAGCAACCTACAAAATCATAGTCATCATTTAATGCCAGTTTCCAGATACAGAAATTTGTGCTTGTAACAGTTGTTACCTGTGACATAGTGCCATGTCCAGATTGAACTGCTAGCCTAAGCCGGAGAACATCCAATGGGTAAGTCACCTATCATCAAGCACAGATAGAAAGTTCAGAAATGATAAAGAGTGAATGGATTCAGAATATCTCCAAGAATTTTCACATCATAGTGACCAGGACACAACCAATTTCGTCCGTACTGTATTCCCTAACCAATAACACTAGAAATGCACAGGTCTTTGCTAGAAAGTAGATAAATAAACAAATTACAAGTGTAGATGTCATGCCCGCACAAGCACCAGCAGCAAGTCTTCCAAACACAGAAAGCTCTCCATCCTTTCTCCGGAATATTTTCTGAAGTGACATTGTAAGATAACAAAGAACATGAAATTCACAATTACAACAGTATAAAATAGATCAAGTGACTAATGGTAGCAAGGATTTGTTAGCACCTTGTAAACTTCATACGAGAAAAGTTGCACTGCGCTATACGGAATTATGCGGATAACCTGGAGGAGTTTACAGAGAAGAACATAAAGTCACACAGACCAAGATAAGTCATGCATGAGTCACAAAATCATAATTTGCATGATGGGTGTAATATTGAGCAGTGAGCACCTGTGGAAGATTTCCCTTCCAGTAACCCTTTAGACCCTCCTCCTTTCCTATCTCTGCCATTGCCTGCACAACTGGAGATGTATCAGATAACATGATTTTCTTTTACGTGAGCACAAGTATCACCAGCGAGAAAGGCATGAAACCAGGGATATCACTCCCTCTCCTATGTGTTATGAAGTGGAAACTAAAGTCTATTCATCCAATAGAAGTGAGTAATTTTTCCATATAAAACAGAAACTAAGCTGGCATAGAGGGAAACATGTTAAACTTGGTGCCAGGTATTCCATGGTCAACATTATTCAAATAATCAAACAGGCCTCTGAATTATATTTTATCTGAATTCTGAACTAATATAGCGTCAATGCATATCCTCAGTTCTTGTTTTCTAACACGTTATCTTACAAAACTCTGACCATGTGACTTGCATGAACACAAAAAGCCCATACAAAAACATATCCATACATGACTGAGCAGAGTGACTAACAGCTGACATCCCTGGTGTAGAGCTAACGACTGCCAAGCATGAGAGCTACTCTTCATAAGACACTCGTGTTGATCCTCATATTCAACATACTTATCAGTTATCAGAAAGAACGTTCATGACAGAGAAACATCCAAGAATCGCTGTCATCCCCCAAAACAAACACAGCAGACGAAGGATTAAAGGATGGAGGAAGACATCGGGCTCTTGCCACAAAAGAAAACATGGCTTGGTGACTCTGAAACATGCAAGTGTGATGTTTCGTATTTGTTATGGCTAAGTTGTATGCCGCAGAGTGAACCTGGTTGGCCTTGTTAGTTTAAGGCCGGGCACCGTAGTGCCTTTTAATCTAAAAAAGTGTGATGTTCTATCTACTGGCACCTTTTCATCTCAATTTCTTCGCACGGAAACCCTTTATATTTACTTCTGGATTTCTAACGTCTTATAGTTCAGAGAAACTCCTTTTGGTGTGGTTACTTCTGGCCAGTTTGCATGTCATTGTAGATGTGATGTGATGGTAGAATGTTCAGAGAATGATTAGATTTCATTCAACTCAAGATTTTCCCTGAGTGGTGTATTTGAAAACTGCACTTCAGAATATACTGTACATTTCTGTGGAGCGTGTAAACGTTCGGGGTTAACCGTATCACGATTCGCTCATTCTTAAGTTTGCAATATGAAGCGGAACGGAGCCATAGAGATTTGAGAGAAGGTAGCAGTGTTACCTCGAGGAACTGAATTCCCTTCTTGGTGCTCTCACCCGCCACCCGCACGCTGTGAGTCTGCAAGAAGAAGCGCGGTTCAGAAACAACAGGCATCCCCCCACTCCCAGGGTGTCAGCTTGAGCCGAGATGGGGCAATCTGGATCAGGAGGCGGCAGTGCATGCCTGCATGAGGATCTTGACGCGGTCGAGGGGCGCGGTGACGGTCTTGGCGACGGCGCCCGCCCCGGCGCCGGCGGCGAAGAGCGCGACGCTGCTGGGCACGAGCGCCAGCAGCGCCAGGGGGTGCTTGAGCAGCTGCTCCACGGGCGGCACCTTGGCCTTCTTACCGGATTCCTCCGCCGCCATCTCTTTCTCCTCCTCCGCCTTGACGACCATGGCCTCCCCGCCGTCGCGGACGGAGAGGGACGCGAAGGCGCCGGAGCGGCCCCAGGGGTCGCCGGCGCGTAGGAGCAGAGCAGGCGGCTGCGCGGGCGCGGGCGGCGGGCGCCAGGAGTCGCACGCCTCCACTCGGCGGTGGGTCATGGGGTGGTGCGTGGATCTGCGAGGCCGCAGGAATCGGAGGAATTTGGGCAGGGGAGGTAGAGGAGGGAGGGGATAAGAAGAGAGGATACGTTCGTTGTTGGCCGAGTTGTTAAACCCCGCGCGGGTCCGTTGTGCCTGCTGTTGCAGTAGGTAGGTGGGTGGCAAATGACAGCAATTAGGCAAACGAGTGCGCGCAGCGTCGAGGTGATCTTTAACCAAATCATGCACTAAACCAACATACTTCTACACTAAGGGTTCGTTTGGTTGACAGGGAAAACTAGGGGATCCCGGCCTTTTCCCTGGCCGAAGAATCCGCGGGCCGAATTAGCCGGGGTAGCCCACCGACCCTTTCGGTGCTCCGCGAGGGCGAGATTTTCCTGTCATTCCACGGCCCTTTCCCGGGTGAGATTTCCACGACTCGGTAGGTCGGGCCGGAAATCCTCGCTAGCTCCTCTCGCTCTCCCCACAAATAGGCGACGGCGCTGGGTCTCCGACGACCCACACTCCCGAGTGCTCCCGCCTCTCCCTGATCTGCTGGTCGTCCTTCCACCTCTCTCCTCTTGTAGCCAAATGGGCACAGGTTAGGGCAGATCTACCCCATGTAAATCTGGGATCCCCTGCGCACTCCAAAATCCCTTCGGGGGATTTGCTAACCTGGGTTTTGCTACCCTTGCAACCAAACGAGTCCTAAAGGCCTTTTATTTCTTGATAGAATAATCGTAGGAATATGAGGTTTGCACAATCCAATCTTATAGGATTTTGCATTCATTAAAATTTGTTTGATCCATCAAAGAAATTGTAAAATGAGATTGGAGTGAATGTTAGATTTCTTATGAAAAGTAGTACAAATGATTTCTATCATCCTACAAGATTTCCCCCCTATAATATCTAATGCTACAAAGCGATCAAGATAGGATTTTTTTTATAAGGTTCATTTCTCCACAAATCCTTTGCCATTCGTTCGAATCAAAGAAGCTCACTATATGATTGTATGTACTGCTTGAAGAGTGCATGCGTACTTGCATAAAATAATTATAAATCTTTGTAAAATACACACAACCATGTGTTACATAGATGAAATGTCACTTAAATTTATCACACGTTTCTATTTTATTGCAAAAGAATCTTGACAGAGATAGATTTTTGCACTCAGAATGATTTCATCATACATGTAGCTGGCTGGATTTGTATTTTTGGTAAACATCGGCGCTTGAACACCGGGGAATAGTTTGACAGACGGTATATCATGTATCCATCGGTCATGCAACAATGCTACTTGTTTACCGTCTCCTATCCACCATGAGACATCTTTATTCAGCAAATCTCTAGTTGGAGAAGCAGAGGCTGGACTTGTAGGGCTCCTGGCAGCACAGGGTGGCCAACTGCGGGTCTGAACTGAACTTGTCAAGTTGATACATAAATACTAGAATCGAGAAGTAGACTGCTTGGGGGTGACGGCGTTCCCTCCTTGGGAGCGTCGCCTTGGAGTCTCGGTACTTCTGTCTGCCTTTGAATTGCCATTCTTGTTTGTCTCATTGGCAGATGTGTGGACATCGAGGCGACGACCTCAAGGTTGGTCTTGCATGTCAGGGAGGCGGCCTCGGATTGTTGTGCGGTGGCGACACAATGAAGTGGGGTTACGACTCGATAGAGTGTGAGTGGCGAGTTCATGCTACATGGGTGGTGAGTTCTGTCGGCTCGGGCACAGTTGCAGGCCGGGGCTGTTTTTGCTCGCATGCCGGAGCGGTGACCTCAGAATGTGAGGGTAGATTGTGCTGGGTGCGGAAGCTACTTGGATGTCGGGGCGGAGGCCCCGGAATGAGGTGCTCGTTGAGGTGGCCCACCTCACTGGAGACGATGTTGAGGTTCTTGGCTCTTCTCCGGTGTGTTTGTGGGATGATACGTCCAAAACGTATCTACTTTCCCGAACACTTTTGTTATTGTTTTACCTCTAATTTGTGTGTTTTGAATGCAACTAACACGGACTAACGCTGTTTTCAGCAGAATTGCCCTGGTGTCTCATTTTTGTGCAGGAAATCAACTTTTAGAAAAAATACCAGAAAAATCATAGAAGTCCTTATTTTCCCAGGAAAGTCACGGAGACGGGCCACGTGGGGCCGACACCCCCTGGTGGCGCGGTAGGCCCCTGGCCGCGCGAGCACCAGGTGTGGTGGCCCCAGGCGCCGCCTCGCGCCCCCCTCTCGACTACTTAGCCTCTCCTGACCTAAAAATCACTATCACGAAGAGTTTTTCTCTAGAAACCCATCGGAGCGCTGCCGCCACCTCGAAACTCAATTCGGGGACCAGAAGTTCCTGTTACGGCACTCCGCCGGGACGGGGAATCGAAAGAGATCGTCGCCATCGTCATCGCCACCACTTCTCCATCAACCATCCATGTTTCCCCCATCCATGTGTGAGTAATCCACCGCTGTAGGCTTGAGGGGATGGTAGTGATTGGATGAGATCGTTCATGTAATAGCTGTAATATCATTAGGGCATGGTGCCTAGTATCCGTTATCGGTGTTTTACGTCATTGTTGCAACTTGTTATGCTTAATGCTTGACACTAGGGCCCGAGTGCCATGATTTCAGATCTGAACATGTTATTGTATCATGAAGATAATTATTGTTTTAAGATCATGTCTATGAGTTGTATACACATATTACTGTCCGGAACCCGAGGACCCAAAGTGACAATAATTGGTACAGCCGAGGGGAATGGTTGTGATGTGAGGATCACATGTGTTCACGGAGTGTTAATGCTTTGCTCCGGTACTTTATTAAAAGGAGTACCTTAATTAGCAGTAGTTTCCCTTGAGGCCCCGCTGCAAACGGGCTGGTAGGACAAAAGATGATGTGCAAGTTTCTCATTGCGAGCACGCACAACTAAATTGGAACACATGCCTATGGTTAATAAATACTTGGATGCTTTATATTATTTATCTGCAAATGCCCATGACTTGTTTATTATATGAAATATCTCATCCATGCAACGCCCGTTCATCCGTCCCTGTGCCTACACTATTTTAATCATGTTGTCTACTATAATCATCACTGCTGTTTTTATTCTACTGCTGCTGTTATATCACTACTGTCATTGCTATAAAACTGTTGCTACTGATAATCTGTCTCGAGCAAGTCTATTCACAAGTGCAGCTGAATTCACAACTCCGCTGTTAAGGCTTATAAATATTCTTTGGCTCCCCTTGTGTCGAATCAATAAATTTGGGTTTTACTTCCCTCGAAAACTGTTGCGATCCCCTATACTTGTGTGTCATCAAGACTATTTTCTGGCGCCGTTTCCGGGGAGCATAGCTTTATTTATAAGTTCACCTGAGTGTGATATTGCTCTCTGGAATTCATTCATCATGGGAAGACCTGGTGATAAGAAATTTCCCATCATACCATCCACTACGAGAAAAGGTACAACTCTGAGTTCCGCTGCTGCTCTTGATTCACCGTCTGTTTTAAGTAAGCTTGTTACACCGCCTCAAGCTTCTTGCACTGTTACTCCTACTGAATCTGAAATTACTTATGATGATGCTTCTACTGTTCTTGATGATACTGGTTCATTAGGTCCCTTTTTAGATGCTACAATTGCTAGATCTAAACAATTTGAAAATGCTAAAATTCCTAATGAAGATGCTGAAACACCTGTTAATTCACCTGAGTTTACAAATAATATTGATGATCCTGATGAAATGTATGTGGAGCTTGATGATGATTTTGTTGATGAGATTAATCCTACTAAAGATGCTAGTGCTAGGAGAACTCTTTTTGAAAAACATGCTGTTAGATATAAATTATCTCCTGATGCCAAATTTGCTACATCTCACATAAATATTAAAGATAAAGATTATGATTTCTCTCTTGATTTAGCTCACATAGATATTGTTGAAAGAGAACCTTTCTGTGGAACTGAAAATGAAAGTGCTGTAGAACACATGAATGAACTTTCTAATTTAAGTGGTATGTTTTCTGAAGACATAAAAATACGCACTTAGTTTGTTACTAAAATATTTCCTTTCTCATTAAAAGGAGAAGGTAAAACTTGGTATAATAATTTATCTACTGGTTCCATTGCTAGTCCCATTGGTTTGCTTGATACTTTCTTTCAGAAATATTTTCCTGCTAGTGCTCAACATGATGCTTTGTTAAGAATTTATAATTTTAATCAAGAAGAGGATGAGAAATTGCCTAAGGCTTGGACACGTTTTTGTTCCATATTAAGAGGCCAGCCGAATCATGATTTGGAGAAAAATGATCTGCTTGATATATTTTATAGTGGACTAACTGCTAAATCTAGTACATACCTGGATAGTTTTGCTAGTTGTGATTTCAAGAAAAGGACTCCCGAAGAAGCTGAGGAATTATTAGCTAAAATATGCAAGAATCATGATGATTGGGATATTCCTGAACCTACACCAACACCTAAGAAGAGGGGTATTATTGAATTAAATGATGAAGTGATAAAGGAGGCCAAGAAATCTCTTAAGGAGAAGGGTATTAAAGCTGAAGATGTGAAGAACTTACCTCCTATAGAAGACATATGTAAGCCAATCCCTCCTACACCATTAATTGAGGCACACTCTCTCCAAAGGTTTGATGATAGAGATATTCCTTACTCTAAACCTCCTGCTCAATGCTTAGATGAATTTGATACTTTTATTGCTAAGCAAAATAATTTTAATATGAGAATAGAAAATCATTTAATGGAAAATTCTCGAGCTATTAGTAACTTGCATGATGTTGTTGATAGAACCTCCAATGATGTTAAAATACTCATTAAACATTTTCATATGGTTCAAACTCAAATTGATCAACTTACTAAAGTGCAAAAGGAATTGTTAGTGAATGCCTCTATAGTTAAAGAAAAACTTGTTTGTGAAGTAACAACTAGAGCTGGTAAATCTACTCAAGATACTTTATATCCTGAGGGACATTCTAGAAGAATTGAACAAGATTCTCAACGAGTTAATGAACCTAGTGCTGCTTCTAAGAAAAAGAAGAAGAAACATATAACTGTTGTAGAATCCTCTGAACCTGTTAATGATCCTAATAGAATATATGTTTCTTATGCTGAAACTGAAAGTGGTAATGAACACAATAATGATAGTTCTAATAACAATGATAATGATGATTCGGATAAAGAAGAATTAGAAGAGGAACCTGAAAAGCAAAATAAAAATGAGAAGTACAATAAGGAAGATTTTATTGCTAAGAAACATGGTAGTGAAAGAGAGCCTTGGGTTCAAAAACAAATGCCTTTCCCTGGTAAGAAACTTAAAACAAAAGAACAAGAACATTATAATAAATTTTGTGAATGGATGAAACCTTTGTTCTTCCAAATTCCTTTGACTGATGCTATTAAATTGCCTCCTTATTCAAAATATATGAAAGATGTTGTGTCTAACAAAAGGAAAATTGCTAATGAGGAAATATCTACTATGATTGCTAATTATTCTTTCAATGGCAAGGTTCCAAAGAAGTTGGGTGATCCAGGTATACCAACCATTCCCTGCTCTATCAAAAATAATTATGTTAGAACTTCTTTATGTGACTTGGGAGCAGGAGTTAATGTTATGCCTTTCTCTCTTTATAAGAGACTTTACCTTGATAAATTGATACCTACTGATATATCTTTGCAAATGGCTGATAAATCTACTGTTGTTCCTGTTGGTATTTGTGAGGATGTTTCTGTTCAAGTGGCTAATAATTGTTTAATCATGACTGACTTTGTTGTGCTTGAAATGCCTGAAGATGATAATATGTCTATTATTCTTGGGAGACCTTTTCTAAACACTGTAGGGGCTGTTATTGATTGCAATAAAGGAAAAATAACTTTCAATGTGAATGACAAGGAACATACTGTTTATTTCCCCAAGAAAATGGACAAAATGCCTGGAGTTAATACAATTACTAATGTGAGGTCCATCAAAGTGGGAAGTACTGATTGCCCTTATAAAGAATAATTCAAAACTCTTGTTATTGGATCCATATCAATACCATACAAGGTAACATGAGTGTCTCACAATGTTTGAATTCTTTTATGTCATATAAAATTTATTTGGTGGCAAGACTTGATCAACCTTGCTAACAAATATATTTTAAATGCATGGAAGTGCTAAACAACATTTTTCTTCTCCTCTTTACTTTACCTACTGTAACAATACTTGGTTTGCATAGTTTTTAATTGGATATGATTTGAAAAATCATTTTCATGCATTAAATTTAATATCTTAAAATCCAGAAAATGCACAGAAATGAAAATTCTCAGAATTTTAAAAAAATTATGTCAAAATTACTATTTTTCTGAGGGGATCCTGGGAGGACCAGAGAGTGGCCAGGGGGGACCCACAGGGCCACCACACCACATGGTGGCGCGGCAGCCCTTGGGCCGCGCCAGCACATGGTGTGGGGCCCACATGGCCCCCCACTTACTCTCCTTCCTCCCCTGCCTCCCTCTCTCCCGACCAAACACTCCCACACTCGAAAAAATCGTGATCTTGCTGTTCTTGCCCTCGGATTTTCGATCTCCTTACTCAGCCCATCTTTGTTGCTGAGATTTGGGGCATTTGCTATCCGGTATGTGACTCCTCCGCTCATCAAAATGGAATTTTGTTTAGTGGATTGTATGTTGAGTATTTTGCTGCTGTAGATGCCATGTTTAGTGAGTTTGAATGTTGTTTTCAAGTTAGGATAACTAGTTTTGATGCATGCTTAAACCTCTAGCAAGTCACTATAGTAGTTTCCCTTCATTTAGTTGGCTAAAAATCAATTTTTATGACATTGGTTAAAAATTTCAGAAAAGGAAAATGTATAACCATACCTTTGGAGAGGTCTTTGAGAGTGATGCACCAAGGGCATCAAGGCCCTCAAGATCAACTACTCTCATTAGGCGATCCTACAATGAAGATATCTTGGCACCGGGCATCGGAGAAGAGAGGGATGATGGGTTTCAAAACTCATCTTCTTTCCCATGTACTGACTTTTTACGTGCTGCAGGATTACTTGACGATTTCTTGTTTCTTGTGCAGAGGGTGGCCTTGACCACATATATGATGGACGAGAGTACACAATATGTCAGGCTCACCAAGATCTTTGTTGAGAGATTTGATTTTAACAACAGAACATTCAACCCAACTGTTTCCTTTAAGATTTATGACAGGCCTATCACCATGTCTTTGCGCAAGTTTTGTGATGTAATAGGTACTGCACATCAGGGAACAACCAAGAGGATCCAAGGGGAACCAAGAGAGTTGACGCAGCTCTACCGCGAGGTGACGGATGATGACACCCGCCGTGCACAACGCGGCAAGATAAGGAGCATCCAATACCCTCCCATTAAGTATTTTATTTACTATCTTTGTACTAGTGTGCTTGGTAGGGAAAACACTAGTAACATTTCACATCTCCATCTTGCTTTTCTTAACACTGCACTTACCAACATCACTACATATAATTTTGGTGCTCTTATTGCTCGCTGTTTGTCCGCTAATGGACCCATTTACGGGGGGATTATAGCCTCTCGTATTGTTGCACATCTAGGGCTTTACATTGATCCAAATGATGAATTACTTGCTCCTTGTAAACTTGGCCTTGATGCAATGAAAGGTCACCAATTTGTTACTCTTAGCTCTACTTTGGAGCATCTTGTGTATAGGATGGTATTTGCTGACACGGACGAGAGGGAAGTCCCTTTGCCCCAGCCTGGTTTGTTTGATCTTGACAGGAGGCCGTGGTAGATCACAAAGGTGGAGTTGGAGGAGAAGCTGAGCGTGCAAGGTTTATATGGGCAGCACCTCGTTCAGGATGCACCCGAGGAGGACTACACCGCGGACTACACCTCGCACTACGCCGGAGCGTCTTCGAGCTCGTACCATGGCGAAGGTTCGTCGTCATACCATGAGGACACCTCATCATGGGCACCATGGGATTGATCTCCACTTAGGCCAAAAGCCTAAGCTTAGGGGGAGGTATACCGATAGCACACTTATCTACATATCATTATCATTCGGTACTTTGTATATCCATGTTCCGTTTTCGTTTTCGTTCTTTCTTTTATTTGTTCATGCTTTGCATTACTTTCTTAAAACTCAAAAAGACCAAAAATATTTCTGTTATTTCTCTTATTAGTTTGCTGTAGTATCTAGTATTAATATGCTTAGTATTTAGTTCGGTTCAATATGCAAAAACACAAAAATATTTTGCTTTGTTGTTGCTGTTTCGCGCAGGGACAGATTTCTGCTGTCCACCGTTTAATTCATAACTTTTCACAGAAAAATCAGAATGACCTGAAATTTTGTGTGCATGTTCCTCAGATATGTACGCAACTTTCATTAGTTTTGAGTTTTCTCATCTGGGCATGTTAAGGTCCTCGAAAAAATTCATCTTCACAGGCTGTTCTGTTTTCAGTTTCTAAATCCGAAAACCCAAAAATATTTGTTGTTTCTTTTTGGTTTTATATAGTTTGTTTCAGATGTTATTACCATCCATTACTCCGTGGAGCTTGGTTATTATTTCATATCTTTCGAAGCACACAAGTGAAAAGGCAATAATGATGATCTATGACAATTCGAGTTGGGTAAGAGGCTGGTAATGAACTCTATTTGTTTTCATTTTTGTACATATACTCATTCATGTGAGCATGCTTAGATGGTTCGCATACGGTATATGTCTATGTCTATTGGTGGATGCTTGGTAGTTCATGTTCTCTTATGATCAGTCCCAATTTATTAATGGTAGATAACATGCTGCGTGGATATTTGATTGCATTGTTCTGTTCATAGTAGAATATGACATTGTGGTATCCTCCTCTGAACAATTCATCTGAATCGACTTGGCACATGCTTACACATGTTATGACTGAAAAGAAAAAGTCAATTAAGCCTCGATGATCTATTTTGTCTCAGAGTTATAGTATCATTTTTATGCCTCCGTTAATTTTATTTTGTCGCAAGCATGATTATGACGGCTATTGCTCTCTTGAATTATCGCTCCCCTATCTATTGCTAGCCTCCACTTGTACTAAGCTGCAAATGCTTATGCTTCCAAATCCCTGAAAACCAAGTTATTCCCACAGAGTCCACCATAAACACCTATGTATGGCATTTCAAACCATTCAAGTAAATTTGCATGTGCTACCTTTAAAACCTTCAAAACACTTCTCAATTTATGCCACTGTTTCGAGTTCATGAGAAAGTAGTAGTTGGACTTGTTATCTTCCATACTAATTAAGTAACCGACTTGCATGCTTTATCTGCTCATCATTAATTTTGCAAAGGGCTGGTTAGACCACTATAATATCAAAAAGATTTGAGAAAATAAAATAGACACTCCTCCATGGTTTGAGATTGATTGGTGGGCACCGGAGAATTCGGTTAGCCATGGTTTGTGAAAGCAAAGGTTAGGAGGAGTGTCAAGTTATCAAAATAAATGAATATAAGGATGCATATTATAAATGCTTGTTTTAAAAAAAAATCGGAACCGCTCTAAACTTGCTTAGTATGGAAGATAATAAGAACTCTATTGCCATTCGTCGACGGAACAACCACCACTCAAAAACAATTTTACCTCTGTTTTCAAAATAATGAAAAGCTCTAGCACATGCTAAATCACTGCTTCACTCAATGAAGGGCATATCTTTTACTTTATTGTTGAGTCACCATCATTCTTTGAGCACCTTCTCGAGAGCATAGTTGTCATTCTTAGTGTAATGTGCTTATCCCAGAATACTGTTAACTGCGGTATAATTTTGATGATTTTATCTTTGATATCTTTATTTCTAGTCTTCTCTTAAAACTCAGAGGTGCCTGGGCATTTATGTTTTGCTGTACACATTCGGGTAAGCGAGATACCACCTTATCATACTTTATTATGAGCTTTGCAATCTTGTGAATTGATATGTTTCATGTTATTTATTATTAGTATGATTGGCATCTTTTCATAGTTTACATGGTTATTAGGTGACATCGTTTGCATATATCTTATTATGAATAGTCTAAGCATTTGTCCTCACAATGAGAATATTTACATCATATGAACAAATGTGTTCGTGAAAGTTATTTTATCGCACTCAGTTGTTAACTGGATTGCTTGAGTACAAGCAATAAGCTAAGCTTGGGGGGAGTTGATACGTCCAAAACGTATCTACTTTCCCGAACACTTTTGTTATTGGTTTACCTCTAATTTGTGTGTTTTGAATGCAACTAACACGGACTAACGCTGTTTTCAGCAGAATTGCCCTGGTGTCTCATTTTTGTGCAGGAAATCAACTTTTAGGAAAAATACCAGAAAAATCATAAAAGTCCTTATTTTCCTAGAAAAGTCACGGAGCTAGAAGACGAGACGGAGATGGGCCACGTGGGGCCCACACCCCCTGGTAGCGTGGCAGGCCCCTGGCCGCGCGAGCACCAGGTGTGGTGGCCCCAGGCGCCGCCTCGCGCCCCCCTCTCGACTATTTAGCCTCTCCTGACCTAAAAATCACTATCACGAAGAGTTTTTCTCCAGAAACCCATCGGAGCGCCGCCGCCACCTCGAAACTCAATTCGGGGACCAGAAGTTCCTGTTCCGGCACTCCGCCGGGACGGGGAATCGAAGGAGATCGTCGCCATCGTCATCGCCACCACTTCTCCATCAACCATTCATGTTTCCCCCATCCATATGTGAGTAATCCACCGCTGTAGGCTTGAGTGGATGGTAGGGATTGGATGAGATCGTTTATGTAATAGATGTAATATCATTAGGGCATGGTGCCTAGTATCCGTTATCGGTGTTTTACGTCATTGTTGCAACTTGTTATGCTTAATGCTTGACACTAGGGCCCGAGTGCCATGATTTCAGATCTGAACATGTTATTGTATCATGAAGATAATTATTGTTTTAAGATCATATCTATGAGTTGTATACACATATTACTGTCCGGAACCTGAGGTCCCAAAGTGACAACAATTGGGACAGCCGAGGGGAATGGCTGTGATGTGAGGATCACATGTGTTCACGGAGTGTTAATGCTTTTCTCCGGTACTTTATTAAAATGAGTACCTTAATTAACAGTAGTTTCCCCGAGGCCCCGCTGCAAACGGGCAGGTAGGACAAAAGATGATGTGTAAGTTTCTCATTGCGAGCACGCACAACTAAATTGGAACACATGCCTATGGTTAATAAATATTTGGATGCTTTATATTATTTATCTGCAAATGCCCATGACTTGATTATTATATGAAATATCTCATCCATGCAACGCCCGTTCATCCGTCCCTGTGCCTACAGTATTTTAATCCTGCTGTCTACTATAATCATCACTGCTGTTTTTATTCTACTGCTGCTGTTATATCACTACTGTCATTGCTATAAAATTGTTGCTACTGATAATCTGTCTCGAGCAAGTCTATTCACAGGTGCAGCTGAATTGACAACTCCGCTGTTAAGGCTTATAAATATTCTTTGTCTCCCCTTGTGTCGAATTAATAATTTTGGGTTTTACTTCACTCGAAGACTGTTGCGATCCCCTATAGTTGTGGGTCATCATGGGATTTCTATCTTATTTGGTGTTGTGAAGCGGAACTTCGGTGGCGTGGTATTGGTAGTGTACGATGACTGGCGATAGGAAGCAGAGCTCCCTGGTGTTTGATACGTATCAAACGTATTTATAATTTTTGTTTGTTCCATACTTATTTTATATCAATGCTACATGTCTTTATAATTTTTAATTATTTTAGGGCATTTTCCTATACTAAACTATTAACAAGATGACCAGTGTGTCGTGACTTCCTCAAGTGTGTGTGCTACATGATTTGGGTTTTTCTGGGTTACCATATACTTATGATAACAGACGGGGCGGGCAATGCAGGATATTTTCTCAGAGTCCTCTGTTGTGCAGGAAAAGCTGTTATTCTGAGTTTTATTGTTTGACAATTAGCCGCTTGTCTGGATTGTCTAAAACACTCTAGTCATTGAACTCGTGTATTATTGTTGACATTTTGCTATTTTAACTTTGCATGCATTTCAACTACTTCAATTTTATGGACTAGTATGTTTTCTACTACTCAGGTTTTACACACTAGTATGAATTAATACAAGCCATTAGATCCACAAACATAAACGGTCTATATTTACTTACTTGTGGGTACCATAGAAGTCATCTAAAAAACATGCATTGCATGCATTTGCTAATGGATCGCAGCGGACGTCTCTCTCAGGCCTTGTTTACCTCAAGGCCTTCCTCAAATGTATTTTAGCGGATGGGAGGGAATTATCTTGAATCCTAGAAATTCGTCACTAGTCTGTTTACCTCTAATGTATTTTAAAGGATCGGAGGAGATAATCCCCAAATATTCCCCACCAACCACCTCATTTTTTCCCAACAACAAAAACTCTAGTGAATATGTGTGGGGATTGGACGTTCACCAAATCTACTCCTATCCCCACTTTTCCCGTCCCCTAAAATGTAGTGAACAAGGCCTCACGCAGGCTGGGTTTTATGCTGGTCGTCCATGAAGCCCATATAAAGCAACCTAACGAACAACCTCTCGCATCTCCACTACTTAAAAGAGCCAACATTACTTTTGCTACATCCACCCACCAAAAGTGTACACAGGTTGATCTGAACCATCAGATCCAGCCCACTAAAAAGAATCAGACGACACGGATTAGATCAAACCAAAGCAACGTTCAAGATTGATCATGTCGACCTCCATAGTAGTTTCCTGCCAGCGTCCCGCTCGCGACGTACACATTCGCAAAAAACAACGCTCCCCACGATTTCAGCCGTAAATTGCTCCCTTTCATCAAGCCCCGATCATCCAGCTGATCGCTAGCTTTGCGTCGTGCTGATTGCTAGCTTTGCGCCCCGAGATCTCCGTCCTAGATTGCTCCGCGAGATTCATCAACCGCCAATCCTCCAGCGGATCGCCAGGTTTCTGCCGCCAGTTCTCCGTCCCCGGAAGCCCCTCTGCGACGTCGCCAGGTTTCCGCTGCTGAGACGCGCCGCGGAGACGCGCCGCTGCTTCATCGCTATCATCACCATCATCGCCTCTATGGACATCTCCTAGATGTCAACGCCAAATATATCAAACAGGTTCGTTAGCTATGCCTTTTTTCTCCAATCTTACTCCTCGATTCCTCGAAATTATCATGAAGAAACCAGCGGAAACAAACAATCCAAGTTATATGAGTTAATCTTACTCCTCGATTCCTCGAAATTATCATGAAGAAACTAGCGAAAACAAACAATCCAAGTTATATGAGTTATTACCTGTATAACAAGGTCCCGCTAGCTTCACTCTCTTTCTTTCTCTGCTCATGTATGGAAAAGATTCAGAAAACTGCAGGCACACACTGGTTTCAGTTTTCATTATCATATAGTTGGCTATATTCAGAAAACCCGGAATATCATATAGTTTTCATCATCATGGCTATTGTTACCTGTACACTCATGTATGGAAAAGATTCAGATAAATAAAGGCACACACTGGATTCAGAAAACCGAAATTATAAGTATCTCGCTTATACAGTTTACATGATTCTTTCAGGTACAAATGTAATATTTATGTTAATACCATTTTGCAAGTTTATTATCAGCTATATAGGGATATGTTGAATATCACCTGAGCAATGTAAAATAGGGACCAGTTCAGGTGATATGCAGGTTCATTGACACCAAACTCGGGGGACCTGAATATCACCTGAGCAATGTAAAATAGTCATCAGAAATTATAGGGACAAGAAAATTCTAAAATAATACAGAATGAGGCAAGACAAAACTCTGAAAGTGAAACTATAAGTGCGAAACTGAAGAATCAATGTCAAAGTTGTTGCATCACGTGTCAGGACAAAAAATATAATAGATCTGGTTACTAATTCACCACAGGAATATCCCATTGCTGCTATGTCGTCTTCAAAGCGCATTGGGGAACGCACACCAATAGTAGAGAGTATCATATATCGGAATGTGACAAGGTGAGAGTTTATTACTTCGGTCATAATAGTGTTTTATTTTGTATTATTGTGATTGATTTAATTCTTAACCTATCGTTACAGATTTACTTGCCTTATAACATTTTTGGCATATTCATACTGTTCGTGATCGATCAAAAGAAGAAATTTATTTATGTTTTAGACCCGCTTCCGAGACCGACTTGGGGGATACACATATTTAATAATATGGAAATTGGCATGAAGGTTAACCTTACCCTTCGATTGGCAAACCCCAAATGGAACGATGACATCTCCAAATGGGGACGCAAAGTCCCTATTGTTCCCACAAACTTGCACAGGTAAGAAGCTTCTTTCTTGAAAATATATAACCTTGTTTCATTTGTTCAGTGTTAATGTGACATCTCATATGTATGCAGTGCTTTGTCTGGTTATCTTGTTTTTAATTTAATGCACTCATGGTATGACGAAGCGTCATCTTTTCAAATAAGCAAGGTGAATATTCTCTACCATGCTTATCAGCTACACTTTCGACATGAAGTTTGCATGACAAAATGTTTTATAATGCACAAACAGGATGGTTTTGAGTTGAGAAAGCGGTTTCTGCTACATATTCTGAACTATCAAGACAATGAAGCGATCAACAATATTCCTATCTTCGAACGAGAAATGATTGATCGTATAAAGAGATGCTTCTGAATAATATAAATTCCAGAGATTTGTTACTTATAGCTTGTTTTGAAACTATCTCTTCGAACTGGTTTTCTATTTATCTCAAAATATATGAAAAAAGGATTCCACGGGCCGGTTTTATAGTATTTTGTGCTTTCTGAATTTTAAGTGACGCAAGACGTGTGAATTATATGTTGTGATGTAATACGTGTGAATTATATGTTGTGATTTATATAAAAGAGACGTGCGTGCACGTGCATGTTTACTAGCCAGAAATTACTTCGACATTGTAACATATCAATACATGCTCGAATAATAAAATAGCCCAGAGAGGACCAACAATTCAAAATTATGCATGGGCTTCGAAATGCAGACTGGCCTGGAATGAAGAAATTCAAAGGAGATGTCCAGCTGGGGCTGGCAAATTTATTTTCTGGATGAGTACTGTGCAAAATTAATTTCTTCATGCGGTGTATAAATTTCATCCCTATCTGAATCTGGATAATATTGCAGTCAATCACCTGCGTATGAATATATGGAAGCCGGAGAAGAGCATGTACGACGCCGAGGACGCCAGGCAGCACGGTGGCGTGGCCGCCTTTGGGGACAAGATCTGCAAGGGGGTGCAGTGCTTCAAGCACGCGTTCCTCATCATCACGGGGGTGACGCTCGCCGGCGTGCTCGTATCGCTGGTGTTGGTGTGGAGGACGAGGAGCTTCTACAAAGGGGACATCTACGCCAAGTTCAAGGTTGCGCCTGCCACAGTGGTTGACGGGAGCGATGGCGTAACAATTCAGAAGCATCATCTTGCCACATTCTGCGGTGACGAGGATCAAATTATGAGCAAAGCTTGGGGGAGAACTAAGAGCATAATTTGAATTGCCATTACAAATGGAAACACATTTATGTATGTAGTGCGACTCTCAAAAGATCAAACATACTTCGAAATAAAGTGGCCTAACAGAAGTACTTGCTTCGAAAACTTGGGAACATTTGCTGCGCAACAAACAAAACTAAAGTAACTATGCTTGCAGAGGCAGACATTGTGCACGTTATAGCTTAGGAAACCTAATTAACTATTGCGTCGTGACAAAAATAAGAGTGCTGCACGCGATGTCGAACAAGCTTTTTCTAAGACAATTGGGACAATAGGGTCCGGCGGCTTTAACTTGATAAGCATCACGGCAATGGTAGCATACAGCCGGTAGAGTTATCGGTTAAGATTATAGACCCAGCAAATAACAGCCTCAAAATCAAACAGCTATAGATTTGTGCCGCCGTGACGGCAGTGGCCAAGATGGCTTTAAGCATGACGACCAGCTCGCTCAGCAGCGGCGCGATCACGGGCTTGTATATGGGCCTCCATAGCTGTAATAAGAAGATTAAGATTTTGAAAATACATTCAGTCGGCTGGTTTCGAAACCGGCTTGAATCGTGAACTTACTACGAACAAGTCAAAGACTCCAGCATACATCAGCAAAGAGCACTGCAGGAGGATGTCTGCTAATTCCGCAAAGTTAGATGAGCTCCATGTTACACTAAGCATTGTTCCATGCATGTTACACTGGATGCATATCGGGTTCCATGCATGTTACACTAAGCATGGATGCCGAACAAAGCTAGAACCCTGAACTCGAAAACAAGGCTCGTTTGTTTCTGCAGGAGCTTACCGGTGAGTACATCAGACAAGACGGCTACCGTTTGGGACGCCTTGGTGAGCTGAGCACTGAGCAATCGGACAAGCAAATTAAACAATTAGTCAGCAGCAAAGCATCGGGAAGAATAAGAAGTTGTGCTGAGTCACTCACTGGTCAGCGTTACTATTCTCTGGATGCAAGATGATGTGAAGAAGGGGAAAAACAAGAAACAGGAGGAAGGGAGCGCGGACACCGCCGAGGAGAGGAACGCCAGGAGCGCGCCGGCGACGAGGCGGTCTGCGTCCACGGGCCCCGTCCGTGCGAGCTCGGAGAGCGCGGCGGTGGCTGCCGGGCCGAGCGGCGCGCGGCGCCGCCGGTTGTTCCCAGCGGACGGCGCGCTGCGAGGGGAGCCCAGCGCGGCGGTGGCTGCCAGGCCGACCGCGCAGCAGTGGGAGACCAGCGCGGACGCCAGCAAAATCGACTATGGGCAATGGGGATCGGCAGGGGAGAGAGAGCTGGATTTTTTTTTAAGCGACAGAGAGCTGGACTTCGCACGGGCGGTGGAAGGTAAGTGACGACTGGGGAGACACTGGACTGGGTATGTACCTCAAAGAGTGCGAATAGAGTGTGGGCCATGCTTTAAAAAAAACAATTCGTGTCTGATGTTTTTCTTCACGTTTAATCATGTTTACAAAATAGCTATTCACATTTATTATGTTTTTTACAGAAGTATTAAGATTTCTTGCAAAATTTCATATATTAAAATAACATCGCAAATCTTTGTAATTATGAAGGTCATCATGTGGCCTTTGGAAGCTAAATTTTATGAAGTACTTTACGGGAGATAATTTGTCCGAAACTCCACAACCAGTATATATTTTGTTTCCTATCATGGGGTATACATCTTGTGAATTACATATTGTTCGCACATTGCTATAAGGTTTAGCCATGAAATATATATTGCTCAGATAAAATGGACATACAAACTATAAATGAGATTTATATTTCAGAGACGTGCGTGAGGTGCATTTTTACTAAAATTGACCTTCCTAACTTTTCGATTGAATTATTGAAAAATGCTTGTGTGATGGAGAAGTTGGCAGGCTTCGGTGACCACGATTTAGGAATGTTCAGATGTTTGGATAATCTGTTTTATTGAATAATAAATGTCTCATCTGTAGAAAGCATTGATGAGCAGTATCCCCGCAAGAGATTTTGCTATACATTTTGAAGTTCACTAGAATGAAGCAATAGAGAGGATTCTAACATGTGTAATTATGCAGACAATAACTATTAATTAATGGTTGTGGAATTTAAATGCTGCAATCATGTACGTGGATTTTATGTTTTTGTATATTGTTAGACGTTACAGTCAATAAATTTATTGCTCGGATAAGAAAATACTCATGTAACTCGAAAAATATGAGATTTAATTTTGACGACTGCACGTGCATGGCTACTAGTTCCTCGAAAAGAAGTGGAAAAAACCCTACGACCTTGCAACTGCGGCGGCGGGGGTAGGAGCGTGAGCGGGGGCGGCGTCGAGGAAAGAAGGGGCTTTAGAGATGGAGGCGGCACGGGAGGCGGAAGGGGGAATGGATGAAGAATCAGCGAAGCGCCGCCGTAAGGAGGGTAATTACTCTGGTAAGATCGACGGCGATTCTGAAAGAACATTTCTTAATCCCTAGTGTTTTGTGTGTTAGTTAACAATACCAATGACGTACTAACTATAATGCTAAGTATTTCAGTTAGGGTATGATTATAAATCATATGCATCAAAGCCAAAAATACAAAGAAGAAGTTGTTCTGGAAATGTTCCAGGAACCGGAATATTGGAACCGGAAATTCCCACCCCAGAACTTCGTAGAAATCTGACTAAGGAAAAGTTGAAAAGTGGTTCTGCCTTCAACCGGAAATTCAGCCCGGAAATTTCACTGAATTCCGGGTGACCCTCAGAAGGCACAAGGATTTTGGCTAAGGAAAGAAGACGAAGACGTTCTGCCTCCAACCGGAAATTCAGCCCGGAAATTTCACTGAACCGGAATTTCCGGGTGACCCTCAGAAGGCACAAGGATTTTGGCTAAGGAAAGAAGCTGAAGACGTTCTGTCTCCAACCGGAAATTTAGCCCGGAAATTTCACTGAACCGGAATTTCCGGGTGACCCTCAGAAGCTTCAAGGAAATTGGCTAAGGAAAGGAGACGAAGACATTCTGCCTCCAACCGGAAATTCAGCCCGGAAATTTCCATTCGACCGGATATTCCGGGTGACCGGAATTTCCGGTGGTGACTTATACCGGAATTTCCGGGTCTTCGAGACAGCCAACGGCCAGATTTTGGGGAGAGCTATAAATACCCCCTCACTCCCTCAAGAACAGCTAGCTCTCTGGTTTTCTCTCTCCCCATTCTCAAGAAAGCTCAAATCATCAAGATCTCCCAATCCCCCAACTCAAATTCGTTGATCTTTGGAGGATTGAAGGAGAAGGCCCCGATCTACTACTTCACCGAAGCGATTTGCATTTCCTCCCCATTCACTTGGGGATTTCGTGGTTAGGGTTTCCTTTGGGAAAACCTAGCTCACCATTGTTGCTTTCTTGGTGTTGCCTTGACCTTTTGTGGTCCTTGACCTGTTGTGATCATCTTGAGAGCCTCCAATTAAGTTGTAGGTGTGTGCCTCAAGCTTGTTGTAAGGGATTCGATCTCCACCCCAAAGTTTGGGGGATCAATAGTGGAAGGTGAACTCGCAACCTTTGTGGTTGAGTTCATCGGAGAAGAAGGTGAGCCTTAGTGGCGTTGTGGTCAATCTGTTGTGGTGACACACACCTCTCCAACGAGACGTACACCCTTGTGGTGGAACTCGGGATTATTCCTTCGTCTCCGCGTGCTTCACTTGGTCCCCTAATCCTTACTCCCTTACTTTGTTGTTTCGCACTTATATTTATCTTGTTTAATTGCTTAGTTTGCCATTTAGGTAAATTCACCTTAGTTGCATATCTAGAGAATTTACCTTTGAGTTAAGCCCAAATTGAAAAAGAGTTAAAATTTGTAATAGCACCTATTCACCCCCCCCCCCCCCCCCCCCCCCCTCTAGGTGCCGGATTCCCGTTCAGATTCAACCCTGACGGAGGAGGAGATGATCTCGGAGGGCGAAACCACGTCGGAGGACGAGACGATGTGGGATGACGAGCCGATCTCGGAGGAAGAAAAATCAAAGTGGACCGATGTCGATTGGGAGGTGTTTCACGAGAAGGCGATATCCCATGAGGAGATGATGGCTGGTTACCGTAAAGGCTGAAGAAAGTGAGTCGCTTATCTGACTTTCTTTTCTTACCTAATTCGCTTAATGACTTGCAGCCTGCTTAGTTTCGCTCCTCTTTGCGATCATGGAGAATCTAACTTAAGATCCTTCACCCTTTCCCTTTTAACGAAGAAAGATTGCGGTTTTCTGGGTCTTTTTTCCTTTTAACGAAGTAATTGCTCCGTTTCTGATCTGAAACGATCGGATGTTCACACAAGACCTATATATATATCTATCTAACACGCACTTTGCTTGCTTGGATGGTGTATGCAGCGACGTTGAGTTCCATGGCCACTACACACGGTACCAACAGTACAAACGGTTCCACCTTACATGCTTGGTCCGAATCTGCCTTGCAAGTCTACTCCATCAAAGTGGAGAAGGCGAAACTCATGTGGCCACTTCACGTCTACGGCATGGTTGCTGCCCGAGACTGTGTGGATCACAATCATAACCTTCTCTCCAGTCGCAAGAGGGACAACTGCCAAATCATTACTGAAAATGTATACATTTCCCCTCCTTGATTTCGTTTTCCCTGCTTAGGGTGGACTTTGGTTTGCCATCATAATATTTCTTACTCACACTACGATGCTCGATTGCAGGATCCGTACTTGTTGCTGACTGGACCGTCTCGTGCAATTGTGTACCTTGAACCGGTTGTGTTCGAATTCAATCTTAAAGTGAAGGGAGAGTCTGAAGATAAAGAAACATTGATCCATGAAATCTACAGGTACACCGGTACTTTAGGTACTCGCGGTAGGAGCTGCTCCAGCAGGCTTTGCAAAATTAGCTTGAACTTTATGAAGCTTACTGAAATAGTTCAAGCCACTATCACGAGTGTCCGAATTATTGGTGGGTCGTGGCCGAGTCTTTTCTCAGGGGAAGTCTTTTGCCACGACGGCTCGTCTCCGGATAAATTTGTGTTGCTCAATTTTCTAGGGAAGCCACCGGTGGATAAAGCTGGTAACCTTGATCTGTCAAGGCGTGTTGTTTCAGTGGATGTGCATAATAAAAAGACATTTACTATAACGGCCTACTCAGTAGCTGGTGACAGCATAATAACCATCGGTTCAGTTGTTCGAGAGTTCCAACCCGGACGATGCGGGGAAATTGAGGAGGAATGTGACCTCGATGGCCAGTGTCTGTTCAAGGTTAAAGTCGCTTGGTCTCTCCCTGTAGTGATCAAGACACAGTTTGATTCATGAGGGAATTTGCTTTAATGGAACCAAAGGTGTCATGATATGTTCCGCGGTGCTCAGGCGCGAGCGGTATCAGCTATAATAC
This sequence comes from Poa annua, assembly GCA_026929855.1. NCBI lineage: Eukaryota > Viridiplantae > Streptophyta > Magnoliopsida > Poales > Poaceae > Poa > Poa annua. The sequence goes on along the minus strand of CM049435.1, from coordinate 23,544,778 downwards.
CCTTGCCGGCTGGAAGATGTCCAGCTATATCTATAGTCTTTCATGTAGTCTATTAGCAGGTCCACTTATCCTGTGTGTCTATTGTAAGCTGTGTTATTTGAGATTATATAAGGACTTCTAAGTCTAAGTCTTGTCTTGTTAAATTATGCAATGTGAGATTGCCGAAGCTATTTTAGTACCTTGTCATGTATGAAAAACATCAGCTATTTATGTATACATTGGTTAGTACTGATGTGTTCTCTGTCTTTCATGTTGTTTTTACTCCTCTGTATCACTTGGTTATTTTTGATAGCATGATAATGCTCTATGCTGACATGCTGCTTACACGTCTACTTGGTGATGTGTGAAGCCATGTACTACAGCAAGTATTAAATTAAATTCCGCAATATCAAGTGCTGTTACATGATGTGTACCATTGCAACACTAATGAGCTGTTGTTTCTTCCAGTCTATCTAATATATCAGGATGTGTTCTTTGTATGGAAGAATGAAGTCTTGGATGGTGGCAGTCTGATCATGAAGATGCTAAGTGTGTGTTTGGTATATAGATTGAGATGGGATGGGATGGCCCAGATTTTTGGGGCGGCATCGTCCAGATTGGTTGATCTACTTTTCTGTTTGGTTTTAACGATTTGAGTGAATGGAGTGAGATGTGTTTAAATTACAGTTTTCCTGTAAAACAGACGTCTGTTTTACAATTCAGAAACAGACATATTTTTGGTCTGTTGGATGTCTAGCACGTATCTCCACGCGCTCTCCCTCATTTTTCCTTTTTCCTTGTTGCCGCGCGTCCGAGTGAGCGTGTTTTTGAGTTTTTATTTTGAGTTGTCATTTCGTTGTCGAGGATTTTCGCTCTGCCCGTCGTGAAGCTTGGGGGAGAGGGGCGGATGCGATGGCGGAGTCGTCGCCGCTGGCTCAGCCGGTGCTGGGGGAGGCGGTGCTCGCGAGACTGCGACGAAGCCTACAGAGAGAGTTGCGACCGTGGACCCGGCACTAAATCAGTTGGAGAGAGCTGCCGCTAAGGGTGGGCGTTCGGTCTTTTCGGTTAGTTCGGTTCGGTCTTTTTGGTCTTTAACAATTTCGGTCATCTAGAAAATGATACCCGTAATAAATCTGGTCTTTTCGGTTTTCTGTTATTCGGTTTTCGGTCTATTCGGTTCGGTCTTTGGTCATGACCAAATAGACCAAAATCTAGTGCGCAAGAAGAGGAATCGGCGCCAGGTAATGGGAGAGTGGGAAGCGATCGACTGGTCTCTCGCGCACGGGATAATCTACATTACACGGGGCTAGGATACTCAGCTGTTGGGTATAGAGATTATATGGTATGCTTGGTTCCGTAGTTGGGACTATAGAATATATGTACATAAACTAGGCTAGCACACAAATTTAGCTACTTTCGTACGTAATTCTCTCAAAATAAAATAAAATCGGTCTTTCGGTCTATTCGGGTTATGTATAAGTGATGACCGAATTTTTGATATAATTTCGGTCTTTTCTAATTTGCTACCCAAATTTCTAACGGTTTTTTTGGTCTCGGTCTTTTCGGTTTCGGTCCCGGTCTTTTCGATTTCGGTTTTCGGTCTTCGGTTTTTATGCTTCTTGATTAGCTATTTGCGTTTGGTACGCAATGTCAAAGACACCAGTCCTGAATCACTGGTCAAAGGTAAATGACCACTTCTAGATACGGGGTCCCTGCCTGCTCCCCTGCCGACAAGCAACGACCTGTTAAACCCCTAGATGGATGGATTAAGCTGACCTTGGATGGCTCTTTAGTGAGAATGGCCACTCAGCAGGTTCTGATATAGCTCTACCGAATGTTAATGGGCAGACAACTTTTCACTGCCCACCGCTTCCTAGATGATTATGATTCAACTCTTGTGTTGAACTTTGTGCATACACAGAAGAATTACAGGTGCCTCTTCAGTCTAGTCCATTGCCGATCATTATCAAAACTGATTGCTCTCAGCTTGTCAAAGCTACCCGTTCTTCAAATCGCGACAGATCACTGCATCTACACTAGATTTCAGTTTCTTGTTTCTTTAGCTATTATTTTAAAATTAATTTCAGTCTCTTAGTGGCTGAGAGGTAATATATTTTTATTTTCTAAGTTTCTCGTTAATTCCGTCGCTTCATTTTTCTGCCTTTCACTCAGTACTTAGTTTTTCAGTATTTTGGTTGACCTTTGTGCCTCAATTATTTTCTCCCGTCTTAAATCTTTGTCACTCATTTCTCTGCATTTCAAACAAATTTTAGTTTAGCCTTTCATTAGTTCAGTCCCTTCATTTATCGGCATTTCCAAATTCAGTCCTCATTCTTATTTCCTCATTATGTCCAATTTCTTTGGTCTCTCAGTATTGTACTGACTCTTTTATGTTCAGTCTTATCAGGCTCACATTTCAGTAGCGCAGTCTCAGTATTATTTGCCCAGTCACTCTTTGTTAGGTTTTTCAACCATCATTTCTCATGGTCATCATTTTTTTCTAAGTCTTGATGTTTAGTTTTTTCAATTATCTCTCAGTGTTCTAAGTCTTGTTGTTCAGCCTTTTAATTTACATTACTTTCAGTCCTTCTCATGTTTCTAAGTCTCGTTCTGCAGCTTTTCAGTCTTTGTCAGTGTCCTAACTCTTGTTATTTTCAGTCATTCAATCGTCAGTTCTGTTGGTCCTTCTCAGCTTTTCAGTTTTTCAGTGGCTTTGTTCTCAATTTTGAAGTCATTTCTTATGTTATTTCAGTCTCGTTCTACAGTTTTTCAGTCTTTGTCAGTGTTCTAAATCTTGTTCTTCAGTCTTGTTAGTTTTTTTTTTGCGGGTATCAGTCTTGTTAGTTTTCAGTCATTCAATCGTTAGTTCTGTTGGTCCTTCTCAGCTTTTCAGTTTTTCAATGGCTTTGTTTCTCAATTTCTAAGTCCTTTCTCATGTTATTTCAGTCATTCTCGATTTTCTAAGTGATGCTCTTCGGTCTAATTATTTTAAAGTCCTTCAATCTTCATTTCTTTCAGTCTGTTATATTTTGTTTAGTCATTTGTCTCATTCTTTAGTCCCTTTTTCTTCATTATTCACTTTTTTTAATTTCTTTCCCAACAAGATGGATGTACTGCAGTGTCAATATATTTATGCCCTCACTAACTCTCAGAGTTGGAGACCTAAGAGTTTTGAGCTGACAGGGAGGAGTAGCTACCGTCTTTGTGCACGGTCCAGAAGCTAGTGATAGTCTTTGTGAGCTTGTTGACTGCAGATTACGCATGTTGCCTCAGTGAGTAGGCAGTAAAGCAAGCTTGTATACAAAGTTTGACTATTATTTGAGAATTAGCATAACTTATTTGGAAAATCTGGGATTAACTAACTATATTTGTCATAAAAAATCACTTAAAGTTTTTCTCGTTTGAGTATGTGGGTGGCATGTATTTGTTGCTCGAGGTTTGATGATCAAAGCCTTTTCTGGTGCTTTACTAAGCTATAGTTGTTAGCAGACTGGTCCATCTGACATTGATCTTAATACGTGAGGCCAATGTTGCTTAGTAAATTAGGCATTGGTTTCTATTCACTGTGTGTTATGTTTCTATCCCCAAAAAAGTCCATTTGTGCAGTCTTAGTTTGATTTTTTGGCTTAATAATTAGAGCTAAGATCTATTTGTTCTATGACTAAGCATGACACTGAATGTTGCTAGTCCTCCTCATGCTTTCCTTTTATGTTGCTAGTCCTCCTCATGTTTCCCTTTTATGTTGCTAGTCCTCCTCATGTTTTCCGTTTATGGGCTAGTCCTCCTCATGTTTATATCTTCATTGTCTTCGATACTTTGTTATCTTTGTCTCTCGGTTTGGTTTTCTTGTACTCTTATTATTACCATTTCCTTCGGGATTCGGTGGGTATGGTTCCAAGCCCGAGTAAATGAGGAATTAGGTATTTTGATCTTATCATTTTCTTAGTCATATTGGTTTAGTTATAATTTTCTTCGTTATCTTATTGTCGATTCAGTCTCTTAGACTTGTAATATCTTCATTATTGTGTTATTATTTCTTACTCCTCATATATTCATTATTTCATATTTCTTTTATAGTCTTTTTAGTGTCTTCAGTGTATGCTCAGTTCATCAAATATTAGCTCAATCTTATTTCTTTAGTTTTATCTCATAATTTCAATCTCATTAGCTCAGCAAGTCTTATCTTCACTGCTATGTATTCGTCAGTTCTTAGTCTTTTCACTAAGTTTTCATCTTCTGTATAATTACCTTAGTACTGATCATTTGGAATCTCAGCATGCCCATGCACTAAAAAGAAGGTTTGTACTGTTATCGGCTTATTGACACCCATGTTCTGGATCTGATTGTTTTCTCCTTAATCATTTATAAGATATGATCATATCGTGTGCATTTAAATTTGACACACTAAATTTTCTACGGGAGTTTTTGCTGAACCTCCATGATGTTTCAGTGCCGTGTTGCTATTTAGAAGTCAAGATGGTGAAGTTCAGGCGGATGAGCTCCACGTGGTTATATATGAAGGTCCTTTTGACCATTCTGTTCAGTGTCGTGTTACTAAGAGATGGTAGGACTGGTGAAACCAACTTTGTCCTTTTCTTTCCTTATTTTCTTAGTCACCACGGTTTGATTCAGTTTTAGCAGAGGTTTCCTTGCGGGAGTAGATGAATCTGCTGCAGTTTTGGGTTTCCGCTGGAACAGATTTGATGGGCTGAATCTAGTAGCTGGGGAAACTCAACCTGGGGGTGAATCAGAGAATCGGAGTTGGGCTTTAGCTGGCTTGGGGGAGACATGGCGTTAATTCAACCATTGGTTTGGACTCAAGAACTGAAGACACCGAAATGTGTCTATTGGCCAGACTGAAAACATACAGTTTTTAATTACCTTAGTACTGATCAGAGGAAGAGCGCCCATGGTCCGTACCTTGCTCTATGCCGACGATGCGGTCATCTTCATGGCTCCTATCAAGGAGGATATCCATTTCCTAGCCAAGTTGCTCTCCCATTTCGGCTTGGTCACCGGGCTTGTCACTAATTGTGAGAAAACCCAAGTGGCCCCGATCCGTTGTGAGAACATCAACCTTGAGAACATCCTCCAAGCTTTCCCGGCTAAGCGTGCTTCCTTCCCCATGAGATATCTTGGGCTTCCCTTGTCGGTGAGACGGCTCAAAAGGGCTCACTTCCAACACTTGGAGGATAGGGTGGCGGGCAAACTTGTTCCTTGGATTGGAAAGCATGCCACCATGGCGGGAAGGACGGTCCTTGTGAAGGCGGTGCTCACTAGCATTGTCATCTACTTCATTACGGTGCTTGAGTTGCCGGTGGAATCCCTCTTGAAGATTGATAGCATTAGAAGGGCTTTCCTTTGGGCGGCTTGTGAGAAGGTGACCGGTGGAAAATGCAAATTGAATTGGGAGATGGTGTGCAAACCAAAGAAATTCGGAGGATTGGGAATCCTTAACCTCAACAAGTTTGCGTCGGCTCTTAGACTAAGATGGCTTTGGCACGAGTGGAGTGATGAACCCAAACCATGGGTGGAGCTTGGCACGCCTTGTACAAAGAATGATAGAGAGCTCTTTGCGGCGGCTACAACCGTCACCATCGGAAATGGGGAGAAGGCCTCCTTTTGGAATTCAGCTTGGTTGAGTGGCATCCGGCCCAAGACAATCGCGCCTCTCATCTATGACATCTCCCAAAAGAAAAGCTACTCGGTGCGGAAAGCTTTGGAGGATAATTGTTGGGTCACACAAATCAACACGCAAGAGGGGCTCTCCATGGAACACATTGTTCAATTCGCCAAGCTTTGGGAGATGATTGACGGTGTCCAACTCCAAGATGACATACAGGATAGGATCACTTGGAAGCTCAAGTCCAATGGGGTGTACTCCTCCTCATCCGCCTACAACATGCAATTCTTGGGACACACCACCTCCACGATGCCATCCATTGTGTGGAAGCCTTGGGCGCCTCCCAAGTGCAAAATATTTGCTTGGCTTGTCATCCAAAACCGTGTGTGGACGGCGGATAGGCTTGAGAAGAGAGGATGGCCGAATTGTGGGTTTTGTAAGCTTTGCAACCAATTTCAAGAGTCGGCCGACCACCTCATCTTCAAATGCCGCTACTCACTTCGGATTTGGGAGGCCTTGAGATGTTGGTTGGGGCTACATGAGATGATGCCTTCGAGTTGGGCAAGTTTTCACACCGTCAAGGAGTGGTGGACCGGGTTGGTGCTTAGGGCAAGCCCCCACCGGAAGGTCATGGCTTCTCTTGCCATGCTAGTGGCATGGGAAATTTGGAAGGAAAGGAATGCTAGAGTGTTTCGTAACAAGTCCATCTCATGCAACATGCTCATCGCCAAGATCAAGGAAGAGGCTACGCTTTGGTGTCTCGCCGAAGCCAAAAACCTTTGTAACGCCATGCCGCGAGAGTAGTGTTGTTGTGTTGGGCAAGTCTTGCTTGCCATGGCTTGTTTGTAACCTCTCTAAACTTCTCCTTAATTAATGAAAATGGCAAATCTTTTGCCTTTCCTTTCAAAAAAAAATCATACAGTTTTTTCCTTGAGACGGTTTCTTTTAAGTCATACAGTTGTCAAATCCTCAAATCCTGATTGGTTGGAAAAACTGTCTGTTTCTGAATTGAAAAACAGACATATGTTCAATAGACCATTTAGAGGTTTTTTTTTTTGAATTTATCACATATATTAAACCAACAAAGAGTACATGATTACATCGATTATAAAAACAAAGCTAAAATAGAATAGCAAATCTATGAGATCTTCAAGCCCTTTCTTCATCCATGACACAATCTTGTACTTTTCTGAAGGCAGCCGTAGAACAACTCCAAAACCACCAAACCACACACCTGTGAATACCACCGAAGGTTCTCCCTTTTTAATTTTGAGCCGCAATGCCAAGGCTTTGTGCACGCACGCAGCCATTAAATTAATCAAGCAACATCGGCAAGAGCACCACCACTGATATTTCAGTGTCGATGACGCTGGGAGCCGAGAGAGCGAATCACCATTGCCGAAGACGTAGTAACCGGGATAGATAACGCGAGGACAAACCTCCTCGCGGCAACCATGAGAAACAATCCAAGATTGATCTGGCGAATTAAGATCTGAAGAACCATACCTAAACAAATTTAATCTTACAAAACCACCATTGACGTCGAGAAGGAGATCTCGCCGACGACCAAAGCGTGGAAGATCACTTATTACAACGATGCCATCTCCATTGACAAAGAAGACAACGACCAAACCAAACACTAACATTAAGTATCCTTGTAAAGCGCCCTGCGCAGGTCCGAGGTCCCCACCCCTCTTAGCGCCAGAGCGGCAACTAGAGTAGGTGAGGACCCGTCAAATCTTGGACGAAGACGACGATGAAGTTGCAGATGATGTCGCGACGTGGATGGCACCGCAGGATTGGGGGTCTTTCTTTTCTAGTTTTCTCTGTCCATTACAGCACAGAAGAGAAACGTCCTCGGCAACCCTCTCCGTCAGCTCCCCGAACGTTCCAGCGACCTCTCTGGCGTCCGCTTGCTGAGCCGTCGCCTCTCGACTGGTTCCAGCGACCTTGCTGACGTCAGCAAGAGATATGTCAACGACCTGGGTCCCGACATCGTCTCTGCGCCACCACAGGAAGAGGCTGGGCCCAAGAGGAGAGGACCAAGATGCCAGGATGGCTAGCGGGACATGAGCTGGGTCGGAAGTAGCCCAGGAAGCAACAAGAACCCTGATCACCCGTATTAATAGAGCGTTGTGTGTGACGTGGGGCTACCTTTCGACTAGCCCACAATGAGGCTACCTGGGCCGCGCCAAGCATGGAGAAGCCCACAGAAGGCCCACTCGGGGTACCACGTATCCTGATCCAACTCGGTTAGGTTTCATAACCTTCCATATCTGTAACCGACCACCCGAGACCTGGCGATCTATAAAGCCAGGAGGGTTGCTCGTCTTAGAGGACACGCTGACGCTCATGCTCATAGCCGCCACCATAAACCCTAGCGAGATCGCAATCTCGCCATTGTAATCGCTACTCGCGTCAATAATCAGACAAGCAGGAAGTAGGGTGTTATCCTCCGGGAGCCTGAACCTGGGTAAATCCTTGCTTGTCAGCCGTCGTGATCACCAACACCTCTCTCTCTCCCCATCAATCAACCCGGGGTGCACAACCCAGGGATTTGCCGAGCTAACGCCTCGTCAAGTGGCGCCGTCTGTGGGAATGATAAAAAGTGTTGGAATCATGGTCGCTCCGGCTCCATCCGCAGTGAAGGCTGGCGCCCGCGTCACCAGGGGGTCGATCCGCTTCGGCTCCTTCGAGTCCGCGGCAACCGCGTCACGCGCGGCAGCACCCGCATCGGCAAATCCACCGCCGCCCTCACCAAGACTCGCGAAGATCGCATCTGTCGCACCCGCGAAGATCGCATCTGTCGCACCCGTCAAGATCGCTCCTGTGGCGCCCGCGAAGATCGCATCTGCATCGACAACCTCAGCAACGGCCGCGCGGATCGAGTCTACTGCACCAATCTCGATCGCACGGTCGGCTAAGTCAAGATCTACCTCAATTACCGCATCCGCGCGGATGACCAAGGGCTTGCGGCCGACAGCCACGTCGCGCGCGTCTTCGTCTTCATGGGGCCGCCAAGTCTACCCCAAGCCAATCGCACTCGCTCCGGCGGCTGTGAAACCTCCGAGCACGTTGACAATCGCGAGAAGACGCAACAACGACTGCGCCGCGCGTCACGTTGCAGCAATTTTCGATCCCGAGCAAGGCACTACTTCCGCCGCGTTGACTCCGGTCCGCCGCGTCGACTGCCTCTACGGCACCACTCCGCTGCGTCGACTCCGGTCCGCCGCGTCGACTGCCTCTACGGCACCACTTCCGCCGCGTTGACTCCGGTCCGCCGCGTCGACTGCCTCTACGGCACCACTCCGCTGCGTCGACTCCGGTCCGCCGCGTCGACTGCCTCGACGGCACTGCTTCCGCCGCGTCGACTGCCTCTACGGCACCACTCCGCTGCGTCGACTCCGGTCCGCCGCGTCGACTGCCTCGACGGCACTACTTCCGCCGCGTCGACTGCCTCTACGGCACTGCTTCCGCCGCGTCGACTGCTTCTACGGCACCACTCCGCTGCGTCGACTCCGGTCCGCCGCGTCGACTGCCTCTACGGCACCACTTCGCCGCGTCGACTCCGGTCCGCCGCGTCGACTGCCTCTACGGCACCGCTCCGCTGCGTCGACTCCGGTCCGCCGCGTCGACTGCCTCGACGGCACTACTTCCGCCTGCGTCGACTGCCTCTACGGCACTGCTTCCGCCGCGTCGACTGCTTCTACGGCACCACTCCGCTGCGTCGACTCCGGTCCGCCGCGTCGACTGCCTCTACGGCACCACTTCGCCGCGTCGACTCCGGTCCGCCGCGTCGACTGCCTCTACGGCACCGCTCCGCTGCGTCGACTCCGGTCCGCCGCGTCGACTGCCTCGACGGCACTACTTCCGCCTGCGTCGACTGCCTCTATGGCACTGCTTCCGCCGCGTCGACTGCCTCTACGGCACCACTCCGCTGCATCGACTCCGGTCCGCCGCGTCGACTGCTTCTACGGCACCACTTCGCCGCGTCGACTCCGGTCCGCCGCGTCGACTGCCTCTACGGCACTACTCCGCTGCGTCAACCCCGGTCCGCCGCGTCGACTGCCTCTACGGCACCACGCCCGCCGCGTCGACTACAGTCCGCCGCGCACAAACAAATTCGCCTCGGCCACACCTGATGCTCTCCAGGGTGTTGCGCCGCACAGGTCACAAACAAATTCGCCTTGGCCGCCACCCGAAGCACTCGGAGGTTGCGCCACACAGGTCTAAGTCAAACCTAGGCCGTCACCCGACGCACTCGGGGGCTGCGCCATACAGGTGTAACTCAAAAATCCTAGGCCGCCACTCGATTCACTCGGGGGCTGCGCCACACAGGTTGAAATAATAGCCTAGGCCGCCACTCGAACCACTCGGGGGCTGCGCCAGACAGGCACAACTCAAAACCCTAGGCCGCCACTCGAACCACTCGAGGGCTGCGCCATACAGGCTTCACTGAAAAAATCCTAGGCCGCCACTCGATTCACTCGGGGGCTGCGCCACACAGGTTGAAATAACAGCCTAGGCCGCCACTCGAACCACTCGGGGGCTGCGCCAGACAGGCACAACTCAAAATCCTAGGCCTCTTCTCGATCTACTCGGGAGTTGCGCCACACAGGTCAAGTCCAAAAACCTAGGCCGTCACCCGACGCACTCGGGGGCTGCGCCATACAGGTATAACTCAAAAATCCTAGGCCGCCACTCGATTCACTCGGGGGCTGCGCCACACAGGTTGAAATAATAGCCTAGGCCGCCACTCGAACCACTCGGGGGCTGCGCCAGACAGGCACAACTCAAAATCCTAGGCCTCTACTCGATCTACTCGGGAGTTGCGCCACACAGGTCAAGTCCAAAATCCTAGGTCGCCACCCGACGTACTCGGGGGCTGCGCCTCACAGGTCACACTTGAAAAGCCTAGGCCGCCACTCGAACCACTCGGGGGCTGCGCCCAACAGGCACAACTCAAAATCCTAGGCCTCTACTCGAGCTACTCGGGAGTTGCGCCACACAGGTCAAGTCCAAAATCCTAGGTCGCCACCCGACGCACTCGGGGGCTGCACCTCACAGGTTACACTTGAAAATCCCTAGGCCGCCACTCGAACCACTCGAGGGCTGCGCCATACAGGCTTCACTGAAAAAATCCTAGGCCGTCACCCGAGCTGGCGGTAGTACGGCTGAAACAAAAACAGGATCTTAATAAAGTTGCGGGCGACTCTACTAGTCACCCACACCTTCGGGGGCTACTCCCATCGGGAGCGCTGATCGCGCACCCGATGACAATTCAAGAGGCGTGCAAGGAAACGTCAGCAGCGACATCATCAAGCCAACAGCTCCACGCAAGAGAAAACAGCGCGTTAACTCGAGCGCAGGATTCGAGTGGTAAGCTTCTAAGCTGAAACAACTTTCGACAGAGCGCTGGTCAAAGAACCCGAAACATATATTCGGGTGACAAAAGAGTCGAGTAAGCTCCAGCAGCCGAATCAAATTTACATGTAAGCCAACAGGCCGAATAGAAGCAAGCTTCACATGAAGAACAAGACAAAGGAAATTCGACTGAACGTATTACTCCCATCGGGAGTGTCCTCTTCGACTGAAGAAAACGAGTACAAGCTCAAGATCAAGCAATCCAATGGCGCGTCCAGGAGGAGGAAGTCCTTTGCCCGACGCTGCGCGTCGACCAAGCACTCGGGGGCTACTGACGTGGGGCTACCTTTCGACTAGCCCACAATGAGGCTACCTGGGCCGCGCCAAGCATGGAGAAGCCCACAGAAGGCCCACTCGGGGTACCACGTATCCTGATCCAACTCGGTTAGGTTTCATAACCTTCCATATCTGTAACCGACCACCCGAGACCTGGCGATCTATAAAGCCAGGAGGGTTGCTCGTCTTAGAGGACACGCTGACGCTCATGCTCATAGCCGCCACCATAAACCCTAGCGAGATCGCAATCTCGCCATTGTAATCGCTACTCGCGTCAATAATCAGACAAGCAGGAAGTAGGGTGTTATCCTCCGGGAGCCTGAACCTGGGTAAATCCTTGCTTGTCAGCCGTCGTGATCACCAACACCTCTCTCTCTCCCCATCAATCAACCCGGGGTGCACAACCCAGGGATTTGCCGAGCTAACGCCTCGTCAGTGTGCATGGGTAAGAAGTTGGCTAGGAGTTGGATGAACTCGACGGCACTGCCGTATATACTCGGATTAGCTCGGGGGAGGCTGGGAGGAGAGCTAAGGCCAAGTACAACGCGGGTGCTTATCCTGGGTGTGCATCAATCGATACAGAGGCTGGGATTAATAAAATTCCCTTTTCTAAAAATATCCCGGGTGCTAACGAAAAAAACCCGGTTTATTTTGGCACATCGGAATGGATCGGTGTTTACGGGACTTACGGGAGGGTAGGAGTGCCTAGCTTGGCTTCGATGCCTGATCAGTGCTAAAGAAAGCAACTGCTACTTTTGCAGTAGACATCGACATGGGTGCTTGCCTCCAATGCTTGCTTATCTTGCACCCCGCAATGGCGCAGTCCAGCAATAAAATATGTCTGAGAGTTGAGAAAGCGGAAGAGCTGGGCTAAGGCAATGGCGTTGAGCATGGTGGGGCTAGAGCCGATTGGGTCCGAGCTTGGTGGAGGCAGCGAAGCGGCTGAAGCAGCGAGCGCACGAGCTAGCAGGCCGTAGAGCGCGGCCTGCCCTGGGACTGGTCGGGGACGAGCCAGGCGCCGAGCAACGGAGCGAGGCTGGCGTGGTGGTAGCGGCCGGTGCGGGCGAGCGCGGCGGCGGCGTCGTGTGGGGTGAGGCTCGGGAGCGCGTGGAGCTGGAAGAGCGCCGCGTAGGTGGCCGGGGTGGAGGCAGGGGAACAGAGGTGAGATGCTGGGGAACGGCGGCGAGTAGCTGAGCTAGTGAGCTCCAGTGTTTGGATGGCATTGTACTTGTTGGAGAGAGGTGCTTAGTCTAGGTGCTAACGAAGGCAGGCCCACAACTGAAGCACCGTCTAGGCTTCCACGCGTTGGACGAACACAAATCTGGTCAGGTATTTAATGACGTTACGACACTCTCTCTCTATAAGCACCGCTAGTTCTCGCATTGTTCTTGTCCTATGGCGGACACTGAAGCGTACGAGGCCCGCTTCCTCGACCACAAGAAGCAGATCCTCGACTCAATCAAGGGCTATGTCGATGACACGAACAAGCAGTTCAAGATTCTGTCGCCGCCGACATGCTTAGTTCAAGATTCTATCGCCGCCGTCCACAAGCATGTCGGCGGCGAGATCGCCGAGGTCAAGACATCGCTAGAAGCAGATCTGGCGGGAGTCCAGAACAAGCTGAGCGGGGAGATCTCGCAACTCTCCGCCACAATTGACCGCGCTCTCAAATCGCTCCCGAACGCTCCGACGAACACAACACCGTCGTCGCACGCTTGGCGGCCGGGGGCTAGCGCTGTCAGCCCCGATGGGCACCAGCGTTGTCGTCCCCGACGGGCACCATTATGCGCGACAAAATTGGGGGATGGCCTGTCAATTTCGCACGCCTCCTCCGGGAGGAGGTACTAATCTGACCACACCCTTTTCATCTCGTCTGCACTCGAGTTCAGGTTCGTCGGATACTGATCCGTCTGCTTCGACTCTACGTCTTGAACTTCCTCAATTCGACGGCGCCAACCCAAGTTGTGCCTGCGGCGATGCGAGGAATACTTCCAGCGTTGGCGTACACCATCGGAGCACTGGATTTCGTACGGCTTTTCGCAATTCTCGGGTGTTGCAGCTACTTGGTTGGAGTCGTTCCTCCCCAAGTGTCTTCAAGCAATTGGGGAGATTTCGTGGCTAACCGGCGTTCCACATTGCTTCGCAGGATGTATCACATTTCCCAGATTAGTACCGTAGCCCGATTATGTTCAGCGGTTTTCTGAGCTTGTGGATCAAATCAATGCTTATGATGCTCAACCTGATTACCTGCATTTCCTCACTCGTTTCCTAGATGGGTTGGTTCCGGCTGTGAGAGTGTTGGTGGCAATTCAACAACCAGATGATCTGGATCAGGCCTATACCCTTGCATTGTTGTATGAGGAATTGGGAGATGGTTTCAACCCTTTTGAAACACAGTCGAAGTTCCCTTCAATTAACATGCGTGTGTCCAATTACTCACTAGGATGCCCAGATACGAGGATACGGATACGGATACGGATACGGGGATACCGCGATACGGCGATTTTTCGAAAACACAGATACGGGGATACGTTTATATATGTATAATATGAATTAATAATATATAAAAAGTAGTACTTTCTAATTGTTCTCTGTTGAAATCTCTTCATCAACATGTGGAGCTTCACGGCCAGCGCAGCCTCAGCAAGCATGCTTCAGTTTGACGTAGAAACCTCCAGCCAGCAACCTGAGCAAGCATGCTTCACAGCCAGCAATCGGCAACAGATGACAAGTGGTCCAATCTGAAGGCATATCGGAGGGCGAAAGGGCTTTGTTCCATTTGCGGTGAAAAATGGGGAAAGGAACATCAGTGCCAGCGGGCAATTCCACTGCATGTGGTACATGAAATGTTGAACTGTCTGCAGACTGAAGATGTTGAACCGGCAATTGAAGAGAAGGAAAATCATGAAGCACCATCGCAGCTTATGCTCCTGTCGGCAATGGCAGCCAACTCAATGTCCAGTACCTCAAATCGAACAATGTTGCTCACGGTTCAGGTTCAAGGGCAACAAATGGTGTTCCTAGTCGATTCGGGTAGTTCTTCATGTCGATGAGACCGTGTGAAAGCGACAACTCTCCTTGGTAATCAACAAACCGTATGATCACGCATTGGACGCAGCAGTGGTTAGCTTTTGAGCGTGATGGTACTCTAAGGGCCACTTCTTTTGGGCTTTTAAAACAGATTCGAGGCCCCAAACTGCTTGAGCCCAAAAAAGAAGTCTCGGGCTACTTGAGAGCTTATTTGCACCGCGAAGCCAGTTTCCTTCACAAATCGAGAAACTGCTCCCGACGTGTTTCTGGCCGGCTTCCCGCAAAGGTCCGAAGGGGTATGGAGTCTCGCCCCTTGTTTTTTACTTAATTACCAGTAAACTGTCACCGCAGGAAAAACTATTGGAGAGAAATAAATAAAAAGTCAAACCTTCCCACAACAGGACTCTCTCTTCTCACGATCAGATCGGGAGGTTTCCGCCACCACTGACGCTGGTCTGCCTCCGCCCCAGCTCCAGCTCCTCCCGCCGGCCTGCCTCCGCCCTAGCTCTAGATCCTCCCGCCGGCCTGCCTCCGCCCCAGCTCTAGCTTCCTCCGACCAGCGCCAGCATCGCAACTCCTCCAATCGTCGCCGCAACAGCTGCTATGCCCCGCCGCCGGGCCAGCTCCTCCAACCGTCGCCGAGCAACTCGTCCGGCCGCCGCCAACTAGCACATCCGACCTTCACCGACGATGTCGATTTGATAGTCGTCGGTTCCCATGCCAAAAAAATTTCCTGAATGAGAACATCAGTTTACTTTATGGTTGTGCTGGTCATCTTGATGTTACCTTCGGTAAATTTTAACATCATTTTATACAAAAAAAATTGTATATGTAATACACAGTGCTTTATTATGTCTAAAATCAAATTTAGGGGTGTTATAGACATCTCACAACTCAACGCACTAAATAAGCCAAAACTACACAAGCCTAAAAGAAGTGTTCTAACCGTTTTTAGAAGTTTCTCCCCACCACAGTTTTTCCCCACCAGAATCCATAAGCCGGCTTATGCATAGCCTAAAAGAGGTGGCCCTAATTGTACTACAGTCTACAGGGAGAAGGGGCTGACGAAGCCGCTCAGACCATGCTTGACCTACATCTTATCAGGGAGGAGGTCAAGGAAGACAAGCCGCCGCCAAGCCTAGATGTGCAAGTTATATTGGACGAATTTGCTTCAGTTTTCGAGACACCTACTGGGTTACCTCCTCGTCGACAGTACGACCACCGCATTCCATTGATCCCAGGTGTCAGCCTGTAGCGATGCGACCATACATGATTGCCCTAGAATGGAACCACATCCACCGACAAAATTATTTCTACACTAATACTAACACATCGACCGATACAATATATTTACTACAATTATCTCAACGCATCCACCGACAAAAATACAATTATCTCGACCGACAAAAATTAAACGCATCCACCGCTAAACATTTGTACACTGAACATAAATCATCTAGTGATTAATTAGGGTTTACCCTTAACGCGTGGAAATCACGCCGCTCCCGTTGCCCGGCCTCAATCTACCGCCACCACCGCACCCCCTTCTCCAACACGTGCTCACACCACCAGTATCCACCATTGTTGGCCATCATTGCTTCCAATCCTCCACCTCCACACCTCAAAACGCCTGCACGAAAATCTATCCCATAAGCAGATCCTTCATGCCCTAGCCCTCCTCTACTCTTTCTTACTAATCTAACCACTTCAATCTAATTTTATGGGCAGGATTTGACATTGTTTTGCGCGGAGAGGAAGAACAGGAGAGAGAGGAGCGAGTTATTCGCGAGGAGGAAGAAGGAAGGGAAAAGGCAGCCGCCGTCGCGCGTGGGGAGGAGCGGGGCTGGGCGGCACTTATTCAGAACCTTTTCGGCACGCTCCTTGCCGAAAAGATCTTATCGGCACGCTCCTTGCCAAAAAGATCTTATCGGTGCGCTCGTTGCCGAAAAGTTGCGGGCCCGGCCTGGCGCGCATCTGCCACATGCAGCCGTCGGCACGGGCGCTGCTGACTTGCTCATTTTGGCACGGCTGATGTCGATTTCAAATTTTTGGCACGGCTAATACTGACGGCGCGCTAGATTCCAAACTTTTTGAAACCGCGTGCTATTCCTCGAATTTCCAAAAAAAATCGTATTTTAAAAAAAATCTCTGAGAAAACAAAGTGAGCAGGGATATTCGTTGAGATTGCGGGAATATATTGGAAAATATACTCGCGACATTTTTATTTACTTCGTGTTGTACACTTCTTCAAAGTCAAAATTTAAAGTTTGACCAAGTGTATACATACAAATATCAACATCTACAATGTCAAATGCATATAACATGAAAATATATTTTGTGATGATTCCAATAATATTAAATTCATATAGTAGATGTTCATATTTTTCTATATATTTGGTTAAAATTATTATGTTTTATTTTGACTAAACACATAACGGAATTTAATTGTAAACGGAGGGAGAAATTGATTGTTAGAGAAATCAAACCTATACTACTTATGGCGTGCCAATAATTTCCATGCATTGCTGCCCGTGTAATCTCCATGTCTGATGCCAAGGATATGGTATACTATACGTCTACTCTTCAAATAGTAAATAATGCAGTTAATAAAACAAAAAAAATGCAGTATTGTTCTTGACTGTTAGCTAGCCTGATATACGTTATTGTTAGTCAAAATCATACACACGAGTATCATGATCAACGTGCACACGAGTATCATGATCAACGGGCAATTCCTCTGGTAAGATCGACGATGAATCAGGCACAACGGAGGAGATCTCGGAGGTCGAAAAGGCCATGTGGGACGATATGGTAGATCGGGAGTTGTTGTCCGAGGAGGAAGATATGATTGATTACCGTAAAGCCTGGGAGAATTGCTGGGCTCGCGTGTTCGGTAGCTTCGAACAAGAGAGTGAGTCACTTATCTGACTGAATTAGCTGAATTATCTGACTTAATTAGCTGAATCACTTGCAGCCTGCTTAGTTTTCTTCCTCTTTGCGATCATGGAAATCTGGCTTAGATCCTTCACCCTTTCCCTTTTAACGTAGAAACATTTCGGTTCTCTGTGTTATTGCCATTTGGCCCTTTTAACTAAGCAAGTGTTCTTTTACCATCGGGTGTAACACAGACCTATCTATCTAACACGCATTTTGTGTTTGCTTGGATGGTGTATGCAGCGATGTTGAGTTCCATGGTCACTACATATCATAAGAACGTGTGTGCTTTCACCGCAACCGCCTTGCAAGTCTACTCCATCAAAGTCGAGGCGGCAAAACTCACGTGGCCTCTTCAGGTCTACGGCGTTGTTGCTGCCCGAGACGCTGTGGATGTAAGGCGCAACGTTCTCTTCAATCGCAAGAGGGAAAACTGCCAAATCATTACCAAAAATGTAAACATTTCCCCCCCCCCCCTTGATTTCGTTTTCCCTGCTTCGTGTGAGGTTGATGTTGGTTTGCCATCCTAACTCGTTCTACACTTTTACTCATACCACGATGCTTCATTAATTGCAGGATCCGAGCTTGTTGCTGACCGGCCCGTCTCGTGCAATAGTGTTTCTTGACCCGATTGACTTTGAAATCATTCTTAAAGTGAAGGGAAGGTCTGAAGATAAAGAAACATTGATCCATCAAACCTTCAGCTACATGTCCGGTACTGTTGGTTCTCCCCATAGGAGTTGCTCCAACAGGCTTTGCAAAATAAACTTCAAGTTTATGGCGCTTCAGCATACGGTTCAAGCCACTATCATCAGTGTCCAAATTATTCGTGGGTCGTGGCCGAGTCCTTTCGCAGGGGAAGTCTTTTGCCACGACGGGTCCTCTCTGGAAAAAGTTGTGCTGCTTGATTTTCCGGATGGAATGAACCCACCGGTCGATCAAGCTGGTAACCTCGCTCTGTCAAGACGTGTTGTTTCAGTCAATGAGCATAAGGAGATGAAAGTTAGTGTAAGCACCTACTGCCTAGCTGGTGACAGTAAAGTATACATGGGTTCAGGTGTTGTCAGCTTCAAAGCCGGACGAAGTGGCATAGCAGACGGTGAATGTGATCTTGGTGGTCAGTGTCAGCTCAAGATTAAAGTCGCTTGGTCTCTCCTTATTGTGTGCTAGACTATAATCCGGTCATGAGGGAATTCGCTCTAAGGTGCCATGCTACGTTCCGTGGTGCTCAATCCTGAGCGGTATCAGCCATAATACCGTTGCAGGCTGGAAGATGTCCAGCTATATCTATAGTCTTAGAAGTCTAGTTATCATGCGTCTCTAGTATAAGTTGTGTTATGTGATATTATCTGTGGACTTCTAAGTCTTGTCTTGTGAACTACTACTCGTTAAATTGTGCGATGTGATATGCCCCAGCTATATTCGTACTGATGTTATGTATGTAAAACATCATTTACTTATGTATCTGTTAGTTAGTAGTAATGTGCGTTCTCTCTTTCATTTTGTTTTTACCCGAGTAAGGAGTGAATTAAATTCTGCAGTATGAAGTGCTGGTGCATGATTGTACGATTTTAACCCAAATGGTGTGCTGTATTTTCCACTCGTACCTAGTAATATTATATCACGAGGTAGTCTTTGTATGGAAGGATGAGGTCCTGGATGGTACCACTCCTATCATGAACATAATAACATTGCACCCCACGCAAAATTGCCCTTGTGTTACTTGGGGGGACATTAGTTTGGTTGAGCACGAGGCAGGGTTGCCCTTGTTCAGAACTGAATTAAAAAAACTCATCAAAGAGCTCCAGGCAAAAATTTCAAATAGCAACACTACCGTTAACTAAATAAAGTGCGAGTATCTTCATATCACCTCTTCCAAATAACAAGCACACCAACACTGTTTGTTGTTAGTAGAAACAGGTCATCCAATTTCCCTTTCCCACACAAGACAACACGAGTTGATCTACAGTAGAAATTTATACTAGTTTCCACTAGGCTCCCTAGGGCTAAATCCTCCAATTACTACTTTATTTCACAGAAAACTCCGCCAACAACCCAATTTCGTCTACTTTATCAAAAGAGTATCAGGGAACGCTTCCTCAACTTCACTCAAGCTGCTCCCAACCGTTTCGGCCTCGAGGGCGTCGATCTCATACCGCACTTCCTCCATATACTCGTTTATGCAGGTCACCGCCTCTTGAATGGCCTATATGGCCTCCTTGAGAGTGGCATCGTACTCCGCATCTGCCTCTCTATCCTCCGTACCAGATACCTCGGTTATCTCCTTCACGTTGGCACACACATGTTGGGCCATGTTGCTTGACCGCAATGATCGTGATTTACCAGGCGTTTCGAAGGACGGCCAACTTTCTTTAGTACCTGAATCCTCGCTGTCTTATTCAACCAGAGACATAATGAACAAACTGACAAGTGACTAAGGAAAATGTTAACTAAAAAGGATCATCAAAAAATGTACACGTTGTGATAACAAAAAAATGCTCCATTTGTCGCAAAACTTAGTAGCAGATAGTATAAATTTAAGATTAAGTAATGCCGATAGAAAACAATCTCGCCCACATCAGAGAAGAGGCTAAGTACACGGTTTTAAAACAATTCGGGGGTACAGAGTACGATATTAGGGTTTTCACGTCGGGGGGAATTAGAAGGCGAAAGGGAGGCGCGAGTGGGGCCCCCAGGTCTGACTCAGGGTCCTGGCGTGGGGTGGCTCCCTGTCACGTCAGCTGGTCATGCCAGAGCCAGGGGTCGCCCCCCCCCCCCCCCCCCCCCCCTCGATGTCCTCTAGTGTGCGGCTTCATTCCAAAGTAAATTTGTTCCCTGCTTTTTCACGAAATTTTCTGAGGTATTTTCTTACAAAAAATTTTGAAATAAAAAATAGTAGAAAACAAGAACGGGCACTAGGCATCTTGTTAATAGGTTAGTTTTTAATAATGGCTCAAAATGATATAATATTGCAATACAGACATGTAGCAATTATATAATATAAGCATGGAACATTAAAAATATGGATACGTTTACAACATATCACCATGCTAAGATGGCTCCCCCAAATGCTCCACGTTGTCGTTTTCTTCCGGCTGTAGTGGTCAGCGCGTAGCTGCGGCCTCGCCGTGGACACCTCATATTGAAGTTGTGACCCACTGGTCATTGGTTGGTGCGTAGAGGACGACTGGCTCTAAAAAGTGAGAGTTGAGGCTCTTCTTCGAAGGATGCTATGCAGTGATAGTGGTGGGCAAGGGCCATATATAGTGCAGTGAGGCGAGATCCTTCTGTTACGTACTTACACGAGGGTTCGGTAGTTCGGTTGAGCAAGAGACAATGTTGCCCTAATTCATATCCGAACAATATGATCCTATTTTTATAAGAAAAGATTCACGATATTAAATTAATTAAGAGTGAATTCCAGTTTGACATTTGAGACATAAATTAAATTAGGAAAAAAATCCTTAGATTGCCCATTTTAAGCAACTCTATACTTGGTTTTGCCATTTCTAACTATTTTACATTTATAGTGATGATCTAACGTAATCATAATAACTAAATACATAATCTACTGCCAAATTAGTGCCTCGCACTCCATTCAACTGAAAGCATTGCCAATACATAATTGAAATCATATAATAATGTATGAGAGTGGGCTATGTGTCCTTGCGAGCATGACACATTTTTTATAAAACTATCAAAAAAATTAAGGTGAAAACCGGATACAAAAATTCTTAATCTGGAAAATTATTCATAAGAATAGGGTGATTTGTAACACAAGAACTAAGCTGGAGGGTAAAAAGATTAATTAAACTTATTATTATTAAATATCCTATGGGCCGAACTTATGATAAGGATAATAGAATACAAAGACCCAAACATCATAACCAACTGCAAATGATGAAGCCTCGAAACACCAAACACTCGTTGACCAAAGTTGAGGTGGATGCAATGCCAGGAGGTGGAAAGGCACACCAGCACATAGGGGGTCGAGTGTGACAAAATTATGAGTGCGAGAAAACAAAGTGAGTGGGGACATTCATTGAGATTGGAATATATTGGAAAATATACTCGTGACATTTTTATTTATTTTGTGGTGTACATTTCTTCAAAGTCAAAATTTAAAGTTTGACCAAGTATATACGCACAAATATTTTGAACATCAACAATATCACATATAGCATGAAAATATATTTTGGGATGATTCCAATAATATTAAATTCATATAGTAGATGTTCATATTTTCCTATATATTTGGTTAAAATTATTATGTTTGATTTTGACTAAACACATCACGGAATTTAATTGTGAACAGGGGGAGCAGAAATTGATTGTTAGAGAAATCACCCTACCCTATAGTACTTATGGCGTGCCAATAATTTCCATGCATTGCTGCCCGTGTAATCTCCATGTATGATGCTAAGGATATGGTATACTATACGTCTGCTCTTCAACTATACTCGTCTTATATTTCGTTACAGAGAAAGTAGTAAATAATGCAGTTAAAAAAAATAAAATAATGCAGCACTGTTCTTGACTGTTAGCTAGCCTGATATACGTTATTGTTAGTCAAAACCATACACACGAGTATCATGATCAACGTGCACTCGTTTCCAGATCATCCTTTCGATATTTTTTTTGGTTCCTTCTGAAGCCTCCAGGGAAATCTGTTGTTTCAAGATTGTCATTAATTGAGAACTTGCCTGTGGCAAGATGGTTAGGAGGGTGGTTGTACCCCCAAGCCCACCAGAGTTCAAATCCTAGGTTTGACGCTGGTGTTTCTCATTTAGGCGGTATATTCTTCAGTGGGAGGCGACGTTCCCGTCGATAGCGAGGCGCCTGTGGTGACTTCGTCAATCTCAAGATCTGACCCGCCGGCTCAGTCTCTCGGAGGTGCTCATAGGGGTAGGGTGTGCGTGCGTGCGTTCATAGGGGTGAGTGTGTGCGCGTGTATATGAGCGCTTGCGTTGTACTGTGTTCCTCAAAAAAAAAGATTGTCATTAATTATCCAAAAACCTAAAAGAGAAAGAAACACCTGGCGTACCTTGCGATTGGCGTAGTACTTACGTAAGGCCTCTCAAGTTTCATTGCGGCCGGAAAAACAAGAAGAGGAGCAGATCCATCCAACGCCGCCTTCATAGATGGAGACGGAAGGAGAGGCCGCCGGCGGAAGAGAATCCGCGAAGCGACGCCGTGCGGAGCGCAATTCCTCTGGTAAGAATAAGATCGACGACGAATCAGCCATGACGGAGGAGATCTCGGAGGTCGAAAAGGCCATGTGGGACGATATGGTACATCGGGAGTTGTTGTCCGAGGAGGAGACGATGATTAGGTACCGTAAAGGCTGGGAGAAGTGCTGGGCTAGCCTGCGCGGTAGCTTCGAACAGGAGAGTGAGTCACTTATCTGACTTAATTAGCTGAATTATCTGAATCACTTGCAGCCTGCTTAGTTTTCTTCCTCTTTGCGATCATGGAAATCTGGCTTAGATCATTCACCATTTCCCTTTGAACGTCGAAACATTTCGGTTCTCTGTGTCATTGCCCTTTTAACTAAGGAATTGTTCTTTTACCAACGGGTGTAAGACAACACACCTATCTATCTAACACGCATTTTGTTTGCTTGGATGGTGTATGCAGCGACATTGAGTTCTATGGTCACTACACATGAATATCATAAGAACATGTGTGCTTTCACCGAAACCGTCTTGCAAGTCTACTCCATCAAAGTCGAGGCGGCAAAAACTCACGTGACCTCTTCAGGTCTACGGCGTTGTTGCTGCCCGGGACGCTGTGGATCGAAGGCGCAACGCTCTCTTCAATCGCGAGAGGGATAACTGCCAAATCATTACCAAAAATGTATACATTTCCCCCTTTGATTTCGTTTTCCCTGCTTAGTGTGAGGTTGATGTTGGTTTGCCATCCTAACTTGTTTTACTCATACCACGATACTTCATTGCAGGATCCGAGCTTGTTGCTGACTGGCCTGTCTCGTGCAATAGTGTTTCTTGACCCGATTGACTTTGAAATCATTCTTAAAGTGAAGGGAGGGTCTGAAGATAGAGAAACATTGATCCATCAAACCTTCAACTACAGGTCCGGTACTGTTGGTTCTCCCCATAGGAGTTGCTCCAACAAGCTTTGCAAAATAAACTTCAAGTTTATGGCGCTTCAGCATACGGTTCAAGCCACTATCATCAGTGTCCAAATTATTCGTGGGTCGTGGCCGAGTCTTTTCGCAGGGGAAGTCTTTTGCCACGACGGGTCCTCTATTGTGCTGCTTGATTTTCCAGATGGAATGAACCCACCGGTCGATCAAGCTGGTAACCTCGCTCTGTCAAGACGTGTTGTTTCAGTCAATGAGCATAAGGAGATGAAAGTTAGTGTAAGCACCTACTGCGTAGCTGGTGACAGTAAAGTATACATGGGTTCAGGTGTTGTCAGCTTCAAAGCCGGACGAAGTGGCATAGCAGACGGTGAATGTGATCTTGGTGGTCAGTGTCAGCTCAAGATTAAAGTCGCTTGGTCTCTCCTTATTGTGTGCTAGACTATAATCCGGTCATGAGGGAATTCGCTCTAAGGTGCCATGCTACGTTCCGTGGTGCTCAATCCTGAGCGGTATCAGCCATAATACCGTTGCAGGCTGGAAGATGTCCAGCTATATCTATAGTCTTAGAAGTCTAGTTATCATGCGTCTCTAGTATAAGTTGTGTTATGTGATATTATCTGTGGACTTCTAAGTCTTGTCTTGTGAACTACTACTCGTTAAATTGTGCGATGTGATATGCCCCAGCTATATTCGTACTGATTTTATGTATGTAAAACATCATTTACTTATGTATCTGTTAGTTAGTAGTAATGTGCCGTTCTCTCTTTCATTTTGTTTTTACCCGAGTAAGGAGTGAATTAAATTCTGCAGTATGAAGTGCTGGTGCATGATTGTACGATTTTAACCCTAATGACGTGATGTATCATCCACTCATACCTAGTAATAGTATACCACGCAGGTAGACTTTGTCGAGTGTGTTTGGTTAGACTTTTTTGTTGGCTTTTGGGTTTGGCTTATAAGCCATAAAAGCACTTAAATATGTGCTTTTGAGTATAAGCCAAAAGCCAAAAGTCAAAAACAAAAGCACCTAAATAGGTGCTTTTGAGTATAAACCAAAAGCCAAAAGTCAAAAACACCTATTTAGGTGCTTTTGTGCCTTATAAGCCAAAAATAAAAGCCAAGGATAAAGCCTAACCAAACACCCTCGAAGTCCTGCATGGTAGATTGGTAGCCCTCCTATCAGGAACATACTAACATTGCACCCCACGCAAAATTGCCCTTGTGTTAGTTGGGGGGTCAGTAGTTTGGTTGAGCACGAGGCAGCATTGCCCTTGTTCAGAACCGAATTACATAACTCATCGACTGCACGCAAAGAGCTCCAGGCAAAAAATTCATAGCAACGCTACCATTAATTAACTAAATAAACTATGCATATCTTCATATCACCTCTTCCAAATAACAAGCACGTCAACACTGTTTGTTGTTAATAGAAACAGGTCATCCAATTTCGCTTTCCCTCACAAGAGAACACGAGTTGACCTACAGTAGAAATTGATACTAGGCTCCCTAGGGCTAAATCCTTCAATTACTACTACATTTCACAAGAAACTCTGCTTATGACCTAATTTCATCTACTTTATCGAAAGAGTATCAGGGAACGCTTCCTCAACTTCACTCAAGCTGCTGCCAACCGTTTCGGCCTCGAGGGCGTCGATCTCGTACCGCACTTCCTCCATATGCTCGTTTATGCTGGTCACCGCCTCTTGAATGCCCTGTATGGCCTCCTTGAGAGCGGCATCGTACTCCGCATCTGCCTCTGCATCCTCCGTACCAGATGCCTCGGTTATCTCCTTCACGTTCGCACACACATGCTGGGCCATGCTGCTTGACCGGCAATGATCGTGATTTACCAGGCGTTCCGAAGGACGGCCAGCTTTCTTCAGTACCTGAATTCTCGCTGTCTGATTCAACCAGAGACATAATGAACAAACTGACGAGTGACTAAGGAAAATGTTAACTAAAAAGGTGCAGCAAAAAATGTACATGTTATGATAACAAAAAAATGCTCCATTTGTCGCAAAACTTAGTAGCAGATAGTATAAATTCAAATTTAGGTAATGCCGATAGAAAACAATCTCACCCACATCAGTGAAGAGGCTAAGTACACGGTGTTAAAACAATTTGGGGGTACAGTAGTATGATATTGGTGGAGTGGTTATCATACAGGAATGTAGAATGCTATTGCAGCCGATACAAGCAATCCAGCATGCACAAACGAACTAATCCCGTGTTACCTTAAAAACTAAAGGAACCTCCATAAAAACTTAGCAGGTCATAACAAAATAATGATCATAGTGAAACAGAAACACATATTTGGTACATTGGTTTTTTTATTGAAAAGAAATCATAGCACCAAACCATTTTGAGTCCATACAGCACTACAAGAGTCAAAGACAGCTTACCAGCTGCAACTTATCTCTCTCATTTGCTTGTACATCCTTTAGTAAGTTGGCAAGATCGCCACGACAAAGATGTGGCTTTGAGAGCAGGGACACCATTTCAAGAATCTGTAGTAAACAGTATTAGGCATTGCACTTTTGATGATAAATAACTATAGGTAGGCACAGTTTACCTGTGTTGAGCAATCATTGAATTCCGCGGTAACATTGCCACATAGTTGTTGGTAAGCACATTCACCTCCACTAGCCATATATTCAGAAAAACCCCTAAATAGGGAAGAATTTTTATGCTTACTCTTCACACATAATATCACCAAATGCAGTATCCAAAGCTAAGCATGCACGGATAGCAACTGTCTTACAGTCGGAGCAACAACCACAGTTCTTAAACATACACGGTCATACACTAGTATCATGCAAAACAATTAGAATTTCTACTTGCCCAGCATGTTCCAATGACGGTTTGTAGACTAGTTATCAGTATTAAGCACTGTGCATAGGCAGAAAGAACTCGGTACCGCTAATGGCATTTATGGAGATTTTCTATTTACTGCTTTCTTGCTTTAGTACAAACAGAGATATTTCTAATAAAGACTCCAAACAGAGCAGAACCTGCTTGAAACAGATCGATAGGCGCCGTTATTGCAAAACTGACATTTTTAGCTACAATTTTTTTTTCCATCTGCAACTTTTCCAACTCTCTAACTCCCACTTGTAAGATGATTTGTACATGACGGAAACATTAGAACGCATGAATACAAGTATACAACACATGCAGCAAAGCCATTCATACTGTCAAAGAGAGCGGCTGATGTGACCTTGAAAAGAAAGATCTGTCTCAAACTCTGCAAGAGTTAAGTAGTTAAACAAGAAGCACCTATTTTCTTTCTTCATACGCCGATTTTTCGCTTAAATCCAACATATAAATTGATCCAGGAGATTTTTTTTGCATTAGTATGTCTTTCCCTCCACTCTCAAAATAAACAAGCACGAAAATACTTCAAAACATGACAATTGAAACTATGTAATCTTGCAAAAAAAACTATCGCAAACAACAACAAAAAAAAAATCCAAATAGTCCATTCTACCTCCTGATCCGAATTAATTGTTGCGAGTTGTATGCGACATTTGTGCTATACTAGTTGTCCGTCCGAGACAAGTAAAAGGGGTCGGAGGTAGTACTATAGTTGGGCTTTGGACAGGAACTAGACTGAATTGGGGACAGAGATGAGAGATATCAACAAACGGTTCTAAGTAGATACCAACAAACTGTTCTAATTAGAACACAAAAAATGCATTGTCCAGCCGGCAATTGTAATGATCACGAGATTCCCTTGAAGGCTTGAAGTAACATCCCACCACGCAAACTCAACTCTAAAATGCACCAAAGCAACAGCACCTACAATCAGGAACAATGATGCACCATGGAATGTAAACTGCCTCTGATGGCAACAAAATGAGGGCTGACTGATGGACAGCTCAGCGGAAAAAAACGTAGTTTTTGCCCCATGTTGCAGATCTGGGTCGTGTTTCTAAACATTACTGGAACCCTCAACCATGTTCTTGGTCGCCGTTAATTTACCATGCTAAGAAACTGAGAGGGAAAATACGATCTGTTTAAGGGAGATCGCAATATCGTATATCTGGGTATTCATCCAGATTACGCGGAATCTCCCGACTGTTTTACTCCTAGGGTTTAGGGTGGGGCAGCAGCGATACCTTCGGAGCTTGGAGTAGGCCTCGGCGCGGCGCTGCTGCACGGCGAGGAACCCGCGGAGCAGAACGGACACCCGGGCAGCGTTCTGGCCTGCGCTGCTGGGATCCACCACCATGGCGTCGCCGGCGGTCGATTTCATGGGCGCTTCCGACATATGGTCGTCGTTCTTTGGCTTCCGGTCCACTGCGGTTCTGTCCCGAGCGAGTAGAAAATTCACTCGTTCTCGTCAAGGGACTACTCTATATTTGTATACTCCGTGTACTATTTTTATATTTATTATCTAGATAATATGTGTAACATCTTAAATATTTTATATTAATAACCGGAGGGAGTACTACTCTATATTTGTAAGTTTTCCTTAACAAACATTTCTAATACTGTACATATACTTCCTATGTTCCTTTTTTTTTGCGGAATATAGGGCCTCTTTGGATTAACCGATTTTTATAGCAATATTGAAGGATTCCAATCTATATGATTTTTTTCCTAAGGAATCCATTTAGATCAAATGAACGGCACCTTCAAAATTTCTATAGATTACATTCATACACTTAAATCTAATAGAAATTTTAACATCAACTTTAAAGTCTTTTTTACACTCACTCCCGTAGGATCGAGGAACTTTTTTTTTGTGTTCAATACAAATGATCATTCCTGCAGTTTTACTCTGTTTTATAATCCTCTGTTTTACACTTGTAATCTTATCAAATTCCTGTGTTCTTTCAGCTACTCTATTTTCTAATCATGTGATTCAAAGAAGCCGATTGTGTTAAATGATGATAGAGTTATCACAACCCCGATCGATGCAGTCCCAAAGAACAACAAGAGCCTTTTTTTAATTATCAGACAAAATTATCATCGTATTTTAAACTTTAAAGTCCGCAACAATATTATATTGAAAACAACAAGTGTTGTGAAAACAAAGGGGTGTTTTTTTTAATCATCAAAGGGATATTTTGTACTACTCCCTCCGTCCAACAAAAGATGTCTCAGTTTTGATCAAAATTGAATGTATCTATACATTAAGTCATGTCTATATACATCCAATTTTTAATTATCAAAGGGGTATCATGTAGTATGTTATTAGTTGGGCCTCCGTGTTTGAGTGTGCTACATAATGCACAAATACTCAAAGGGGTATTATGTAGTACGGAGTATGTTATTAGTTAGGCCTCCGTGTTTGAGTGTGCTACATAATGCACAAATACACATCCACATGCATAGATACATCCGTATTCTACGTTAACTATTTTAGAACAGACGAAGTAGTTCTTAAGAAAGTGGTGCTGGACTTGTACATCCACTTTCCCAAGGAAGTAATCTCAGCTAGGCTTTCTTAGAAGAATTCTCACTTTGCAGCTATAAGTCCCATCACCTTGTACATGCCACAGATGGTTTGAGTATGTTCTAACCGGAGGCACTTGAGTGACTTTTTCAGTATTTACTTGGGACGGTAGGTTACAACATTAGAACAGGGAAAAGTTGTATGCACGCTCTTATACAAAGCCATCAAATGCTATATTAAGAAGCAAACATAGCATATAGACTTGCATTGGCATGTGAACAGAAGAATTCACAGAAAATTAATTGTATTACTACTCTGTGCCAAATACAACGGAACAAACTGACGTAACAAACAGTTTGCCTCATGCTCTACCTCAGCAGCTGACTGCATCTTAGTCATGATCTTAGTTAGGCATCGTTATATGCTGACAC
Source organism: Poa annua (assembly GCA_026929855.1). Classification (NCBI taxonomy): domain Eukaryota; kingdom Viridiplantae; phylum Streptophyta; class Magnoliopsida; order Poales; family Poaceae; genus Poa; species Poa annua. The sequence continues at coordinate 23,515,574 of CM049435.1, read as the reverse complement.
TTGCACCATTTGCCCATTCGAAAGTAAAACTGCCACATGCACCTGTATGTTACTGGGCAGAACTCGAGCGCTACTTCAGATGAGAATGCATCAGAAATTTCTACCTCAAAACAGCAAGGTTGTCAAATAATATCAGCTCGTCAAGGAACCATAGATTTAAAAAAAGCAGGACTTGTGATAAGAAAGAACACCTAAATACACGTAAAAGTTTGTGAGAAGCACTCGAATAAGCTCTCAGATAACAAGATAGATATACTTCAGAATATTGATTACTGACAAAATACAATGATCATTTACTATCAGATTAAACTTAGATCATATCATGGTTGAGAAAACTAAAGCACCGATAGAGTTATCCACCAGAAAGTAGAGTATACAACCCTATTGAAAAAAAAGGGTGGTACTTAGAAATTTAGTTCCCATAACAGAAGTGTTAAAGCAATTGCCTCCATGCGATACAACAACCAGGATTCCATAAGGCGGTTTATTCCTAGATACTCCAGCACTATTCAGCAGGGTTAACGATTTGTAGTGTACAAGATTTCTGATGACAAGGCATAAAATTTATCAGACCACAGAACTATCTAAGAGATTGGTACTGCAGTTATTGCTTCCTCCAACATAACTGAATTTGTTGTTGATATCCAATTAGTGCTCTCTGGTAGACTCTTCCAAGTTCTATTCTACTGCTAAAACATAAGTCGCAGCACACATAGGAAGAAGCAGAAGACATAGCAGACGAGAAGGGGATTTACTGTCTGGATGGAAAACACAGTTGAGATAAGGAATAAGGTCTACTGAGGATGGGCAGGGAGCTAATCAGGCAGTGAAGCAGCTTAGTGCCACTCACCTCGCGCTGTCAGCTCCACCTCTTCTCATTCTGCTCAAGCAGCTTTCCTCCCTCATCCTCCCTCGACAGCTAATCCACTGGCAACACAGCCATCAGTCAGCTTCGCCTCCTTCGAAATGCAGCCATCACAGTCCAAGGTACTATCAAAGAAGAAATCACCAATTGCCATGACATGGATGGGAAGCCATAAGAGGTGGTAAGAGATACAGAATGAGACATAGCAGGGAACACTTGGCACACTTGAGAAGGTTCGGCCCCGCTCCATTCTTCCATCTCCAATCGTTTTTGTTCACAAGTACACTCTTGTGCCATCCCCTCCAACAGCACTACCATTTCCATGACCACTTCCCTCCTACTCATTCTTTACCAACTGGCAAAGAATAGCCAACACCACTTCCCTCCCAACAACACACACCTCTGTAGTACTCTTATTTGCGACCATCGCCTCAAAATAACATAACAAAATGAGGACCACACAACCAAAATAGACAGACCACACATTTGGGAATGCAATAGGCTCTTTTCTAAAATTAGAACATTGATATTTTTTCCAAGAACTCCTAAAGATTTTTCCTCAACCAACTTTAATGTCGCAATAATGATAAATTGAGCTAAAATAAACAAACAATTTATTCAACTTCTGTTCAGAAACAAATCCGCATGACACTTCAGGTCAGAAACAGATCTGCATGACAGGAAACATAAAATACTGACCACAATGGCCTTTTTAAGAACACAAATTTGGTTTTCAGAATCCAAAAGTAATGAGAGAAATATTGCATAAAACATAGTAAAGAAGTAAAAAATCCACGGTGCTCTAAATCCACAGGAAGACTTTTACAATAGGGTCACAAACTCCGAAAACTTAGATAGTTGTACAAAGCTTTGTTCAATTTTGAAAACATAGGATTGAAGAAATCAAAGTTCCTTTAAAAACTTTGACCGCTAGAGTAATTGAGTTGCCAGAAGCAGCCTAAAACAGCATGTTTATAAGTGCGACGCAGGAACACGTAGAATCATCGGGCCACAGTAAAATAGTTATAATCATCCTGTCAAATAACAATATGGGTAAAGATAAGTGAAATAGTTCTCAAAAACAAAATAATATTTGAATATGAAAAAAGCAAAACTAAACTAACTGTTAAATAAAATGCATAGTTTGTAGTTTGGGATTTGTAGTAGTTAAAACAAGAATTTTTCTAACGGGGGCACTATGTTATACTGCATGGAAACAATGTTTAAAACACAAGCGACATGAAAAAATGGTAAGTCTTGTCAACATTTCTTTGCTTGCAACATGAAAACTATTCAAACCTACCAAGGATACTGCAAGACCAGAGAGTAAAGTTTTTTGAAAAATTCCCAGACAATGAAAGGACAAACAAAAGAGAAATCAAGCACCACTAACTAAAATAGAGCTCATATAATCAATATTTCACCTATAGCCACAAGGATATCTACATTTATATGCTACTATTTCAGCAGAAATTTGTTTCTCAAATCTAAACCTCGATCAATCTTAGGTTGGCTAACACTAATGGGGAAAATGTAATACAGTTACAGGAGGACAATCACTAAACTTTGAAGGAAATTTATCACGGAGTATCGATTCCTTAAACTTACCTTCCATTTCAAACAGCTAATAGATTCACTAACTTGTATTTTATAGTTCAGGTTGCCTTATTGTATCTTAGTAAAACAACAAATTAGATAAATGCATTCAGGCACATTCTAGATCTCATCAAGAATGCACAACACTAAACTTTAGAGCTACCATATTCTGGGTTTAACAAAGTAAAAAGAGATATAAAGGGGCAAAGACTAATATTTGTTAACTTCACAGATAATGAAAATCAAGGAAACAGAAATCAGAACTAGATTTAGCTTCTACAGTTAGGACACGTCCACCAATCGAACCTTACCTAATGGCCCATGTAATTTCTTCCCGAGCCTCCTGGTGGACCGCCATACCCACCACCACCCCCGTAGCCGCCCATATAACCACCTGGCATACCAGGCACACCGCCACCACCAAGAGCTCCAGAAGAGCCTGAATTTGGCACCCCTGAACCATTCGGACGAGCTCCAAGGATATTATTCAGACCCAACCCTGCCCCTTGGTTGGCGAGGAAAGCTGTCAAGGCCTGCCCCAGTACAGGATTCATTCCTGGACCACCAGGTACACCCCCAGGAAGTGAAGCCAAGCTCGCTGGAGATGACATCCCATAACCGGCACCAACACCACCAGGCAAAGAATAGCTACTAGCACCATAACCAGCAGCGCCCTTCCTCCCACTCGTACTGGCAGCACCATATCCTCCTCCTTTGCTGGGTTTTGGTCCATCGATTGCCTTCTGGCAGTGCAGCATAACGCCCTCAAACGACTTATGCGGCTCCTGCAGCGCCTTCTTGGCGCCATCAAGGGTCTTATAGACGAAGAGAGCGAAACCCTTGGGCTTCCCGGTTGCCTTGTCAAGCCCAAGTGGACCCTCCTCGATCTCACCATACTTTGAAAAGAAGTGCATCAGTTTCTGTGGGTCGATATCTGCACCGACATTGCTGACAAAAATCTTCCGCTGCGTGTACTCAGATGCTGGTGGCACTATCACCGCCGGCGGAGCTAGAGCCGGAGATGTAGCGAGCATAGGGTTGTTCGCCGCACCGCCAGATGTTACAGGGCCCACAGAAGCGAGCTGGCAGGAGGTGGTGCGGTTGCCGATCTTCTTCTGGGGCTCCAGCAGGGCTGCGCGGGCGCCAGAGCGGCGGCGGAAGAGGATGAAACCGTAGCCCTTGCATTTGCCCGTGCCACGGTCGGTGACTAGCTTGAGATCCTCGATCTCGCCGTAGGGGCCGAACGCCTCCTTGAGGGTGTCCACGGTGGTGTCCCAGCCGAGGCCGTGGACGAATATCTTCCTCTGGGCCGGATCCGCATCTGCCGCGCGACGGACAGATTGGAGCACGTCGCCGTGGCCGACGGCGGCGTCACGGAGCAGCTCGACGAGCTGCTCCTTGGGGAACGCCTCCAGCAGCGCCTGGATCGAGGCGGGATCGCTGTCGCCCTCCTCCGCCTCCTGCTGCTCCTCTTCAACCTCCTCCGCCTCCTGCTGCTGCTCCTCCTCCACCTCCTCCTCCTCCTCTTCCACCTCCACCTCCTCCCACTCGTCTTCCTCGCCGGCTAGATCCTGGGGCGGCTTCTCCTCCGTGGCCGCAGCGGTTGACCCGCTTTTCTGGGTTACAGTTTGGGAGGAAACGGCGTAATAGGCGGCTAGGGTTTCGGGATGAGAGGTGGGGGCTGCCGGCACCGCGATCTTAGCAGCAGCCGCGGCCTTAGCTGCGACGGTGGGTTTTGTCTCGAGCTTCCGCTTCTTGCCCATGGCGACGGCGAGGTGGGGGAGATTGGGGGCGAAAGCGAGCTAGGGTTTCGACGATTTGGGGTTTCCTCTGCGACGAGGGGATGGCTGGCTGTGTGATAAAAGGCAATGGGTCCTATCGCCACGCGATCGGGCGGCTGGCTAGACGGGTTTTTTTCCGCTAATTAACCGTGCCGGAAGGTTTATAAAGCAGTTGTTTTTTATGTAATATTATCTCTTGTTTTAAAAATGTAAAAATATAAGCCCAAAGTGTTATGGGCCTACAGATGCGGAAAAAAGGGCCCAACGCTAGGAGGCTAGCGGTCTCACTTTCGAAAAATGTAAGTTTAGAAGCATTTTAAAGAAGAGTTAATAGTAACATTGTTCATCCTAGTCCTGTAAAAAAAACATTGTTCAACATTGTAAGTACATGCATGATACACGTGATAATTTTAAGTATGTATCAGTGTATGAGTCTGCATGTTGTACCAGATAACACACGGGTGTCAAAGCCACACCTGGAAAGTTGGCGAGTTACAGGCAGACCATATCTCTAGTCATCTGACGAAGGTAAAATCAGAGCACACGGGATATTTTTAGAATCGGGAAAAAGATCACATGAAAGTGAGTACAGAAACCACTGCAAAGAAGAATGAAGCCTTTTAGTGCTACAAGGCCAGTCTTGCTACGCTACACAAAGCTTAGAGATGATTACATGTTCAGTCTCGTTCAAAATGTCTTTCTTGAAATAAGTTCCAAACACATGTCCATCAGGTCTCGTTTTCTTATCTCACGCTTGTCACTCATCTGGCTTCACTAGTCGTAGTCGGCGGCACCAAAAAATGCGTAATCTGGTTCGGCAGAAGACCCTAGCATAGGTATGTACTCTGAACCTCTCACATGAACACCGAAGCAAGCTGAAACATATATATGCAGAGTATTAAAGGTCGGCAAATAAGTAGCAATGGATTTATCTCAAACAATGCAATCCAGCAAAAAGAAAACTGCATTGTCGAAACGAGCTGGAATAAGAAAATGATACCCCAAATGCATATCTAAGTATTCATCTGAGATGTACTATTGAAAAAGTATTCATCTGAGATGGTTTAAACCAAATCAACACAACATATTGCATACAGAAGTTGACCATGAGAATATAAACAAATAGGGAGTGCAACGTGCTTTAAGAATATAAATAAATGCAGAGAGATTAACAGAGATAAACGAATAGTGGCAGAAAGACAGGCCCAATAATAATAGCATTAATAATATCAAACAAATGCATAAAACTGATTGATGATGTGGACTGTACATCACACCTAAGATATTCCTGAACCTGATATGTTGGAAACATAATTCCGCAAAAACAGAAGCAATGATTTAAAATTATCAATAAGGATGATTTCAGCTATGCCTATTTTGCCGCAAGAAAGTTTAGAAGAGTAAAAAACTGCAGAAGCTTTTTTACCAAGTATAAGTTCCGCATGTCAGAGAAACAAAATAATTAAACTAAGTGAGTATCAATTATTATTTAAAGCAGAAACATCATGTGCGTGTATTTTTCTTCATTTTAACAATGTCAAGGTAAAGACATTTGTTTGAGAAAAGCAAATGGACATGCAAGGGTGGGTGCTTGAGTTCAGGACTTTGGTACCTCTGCTATTCTGCATTTCGAAAATTCTAGAATAGTTCAGAGATTCTGCATGTTCTTAACATGTGCACATGCAAAAAATAATGCAGAAATATGATCAAATTTTCATGTAGAAAAGGACAGGTAACTCATATGTTTGCATAAAGTAGGTGCTCGAGTTATAACATGATGCACATCTTTGCAGTTTTTCACCTTCTTTAAAGATGCACAGGTATTCAAGCCTAAACTCAAGCACCACACTTACATCTACTCTCCATTCTTTTGATTAAATTTGCGAGGCATAAGTTTAAACAACCTTTTCACAAAAGACTTATCTAGAAGTACTGCAACAAATCATGACTCATGACATACACAATTAATGTAAGCCCGTAAACCAGCAGTCCAGCCAGCACCGGACCACGTCTACGGTTTACAACGGTTTTGATGATTTCCGCACTGAAACCACGAGCAAAAAATCTCTAGCTGGTTTGAGACGGTCTCAACTGACCAAACCAATCAAACCGTACGCATACAGACCCCTCGCATCGTCCTTGGGGAAACACTTGCCGCACGGAAAGCCAGCCGCCAGAGAAGTCCACCGTCTTCTGAGAGAACACCCGGCCGTGTAAGGATGTGGGGAGCTGGGCTTGAATCAGGCGCTTGCACCCGGCTGAATCCATGGCAGGCATCCCGCCGCCAGCATAGCTGAATCCATGGCAGAGCTAGCTAAATCCATGGCTCAACAACCTTTATAAATGCGCGTCGCGCGGGGACGCGGCTGAGGCATGGAGAAGCCACCGCAGTCTGGAGCTGGCGGCCGTGACGGGTCCCACATGAGAGCCGGCGTGCTGGACTGCTGGGACAGGGACACGAGAGCCGGCGTGCTAGAGTGGACCCCAAGAAGCCATTCCGAGGCCGCCGTCCCGGTGCCCTGTCTATGCTGTAGTCGCAGCTGTAGAAACCCTTCTCCCAGTCAGTGCAGTCACCCACGAGGCCAAGGACCGCACAGCCATCGGGCGAGGTCGGCACGCCGCTAAATCCATCGCAGAGCAACGCATCCCCGCGCCTCTCCACGGAGAAGTCACATCAGCGTCCCTGCTCCCAGCGCGAGCGCCGCTGGCGTGAGTTCAGCCCGGCCTCCCTTGCATCAGACTTGCCGTCGGCGCTCTCGTACGCGGCCGTCGCGGCTGCCTCACCAGTGTCCGTCCGATCTGCCGTCGCAGCTGCCTCGCCAGTGTCCCTCCAGCCCGCTCGTACGCGGCCATCGCGGCTGCCTCGCTGCTCTTCGTAGCTGAATTCTGTTCTGAAGTTGGAAAGCGGTGTCAAACCGTGTAAACCAGCCCGCACCTCACGTATCCGAACAGTGTAAACCGGACCAATCCAGTCAAACCTGTGACCAACGGGTTGGTTTGGGGAAACTGTCCAAACCGGATTAAACCGTGAATGCCCAGGGTTAAATTAAGGTCACACCAAATGATTCTAGTTGATTAGCACTAGAACAATTAAGGTCACGCCTAAGAATGAAGTTCGCATGTGAACTTAAATAACATAAGACTTCGAAACCAACCCCGATTCAAGTTGGGGTATCCTTAACATTGATAAAAGAAAATCATCATCAATCATGCTAGTTTGATCATTGACAAACTTTAACATGATCAACGATGGTTCTTGTCGAATAGAACAAATCAATTTAAAGATGTACTCCCTCCGCTCCATACTAGTTGGCAGTGAAATGGATGTTTTTAGCACTAAAACATGTCTAAAACTCTAAATGCATCTATTTGAATGTCAACTAATATGGAACGGAGGGAGTATATCCAGTGTCAACACTAATAGAAGTACAGATCTTCCATCAAACAAAAAAAATCTCAATTAAGAATGACAGCCATTCTTAAAGAACTGTAAGACGATGTCTAATGCAATGGCAGCTTGATTAGTCCTCACAGATAAGACCAACACAGGACGGCCATTTCACAACAATATAACTTAGCAGTTACCGGGCATCACATTTTCAGTCGAGAAGAACCTTCTTCTCAGACCTGTCATTCTCGCAACTATCTACAAATCCTCCTTTTCTTTGCATCTATCGGCGGTAAATACGAATCATCATTTAAGATCAGTAAGATGGCCTAGAATATTCCATCGTAACAGATATTTAGTTATCTAGAAAACTAGATTATGAAGTACCATGCAGCTGATTACACTTAAATAACTAATTTAATCAATAAAAAGGTGATTAACATTTTCATAGCAAATAAACCACTTAGTTGACAAATTATTGCACCTCCATGGCGAGTTGGCGACACATATGGAAGTTGATTTCCATATTTTGCCACTATGGCAAGGTTTGTTATGTTGTTCATGTTCTTTGTCATGGCAGGACATATATACAACATATATAATATCCATCATGTTGCTATTTTTCAATTGATATCATGCCTAGTCTATATGTTGTGCAGGTGTCACTCACTGCTTCTGCCGAGCACATGGAAGTTGTGCACAAATGTAAATTAGCTACTGTCAGTTAGCACGTCCAAACCTTGTTTCAATATCTTATCTTTTTTCCCTGTCAACTGCGGTTATTTGGCTAGTCAAGTTGTTAGGGCTGGCAATATATATAAAGCATGCAACAGATTGATTACAAGCAAGCAAAGGAAAATAACTAGGAAGAAGAGTTTGATTTGGTTTGAATATTGTTCCATCCTATCTCTGGGCCTAACCACTTGTTTGGCCTGCAGAACAGAATTTGTGTTTCCACCACCACTTCATCCCTCACAAGCACAAGACCAGTCTAAAATGAGGAATGGAATCGTTCCACCAAATCGGTGGCTCTGTTATCAGCGTCCTACGTCTCCTAAACAGAGGTTTACACCCGCATTTACTTAGCTTACATTACACAAATGACCATTCCGTAAGTTTTAATACTGCTGGGAGTGAAAGAAGTGATACCATTCTCAATTTTCACTACGCTTTGAAGCATAACCTCCATTTTCTTCTTCATCTCATTATTATCATCCATCAATGGCACCAGAAGGGTCAGCTCCCTATAAATGTCACGTACAAATGTACATATATCTTTAGCATATTCAACTTCCCCATCAGATATACGGCCAATTGCAAGCCTCATTAGCTCCCCTGACAAATCAGCAACCTAAGACATTGGCAGCACAGAAATAGCATTAACTTCAAGCAAGCATACAAAAGGGGAAAATAAGAATAAATAAGCTGTAGTTGTATTAGTATTTACCCCTAAAAGATAGTCAAGCACGTTTATCCGCAAGGGCTCAACAGATTTATCACTTAGAGCTAGCCAAGAATCATTAATCTCATCAAGACTCAATAAAGTGCCAGTCTTGCAAAATCTACAAAACGTTGCAGCTTCGATATATTCTTGTACCTGCAGCATTTATGACAGTATCAGATCTCTGTCAAAATAAGTGTAAAAAAACGATGTTGATACTAACACCAAAGGTATAGGCTCTTCTGAGCTTCCAGAAGTCGGTTCCTTGTAATTCTTTAACTAACTTTCCAATGTGTTGGTTGACCACAGCAGCAAGATCATTTTCTGCCTTTGAAAGAACTTCCTCCTTGTTATTTCTGCTGATCCTGGAAAAGAACAATAGTATAAGAAGAAAAGTGAAGTTTACCAGCCAATAAACTGGCAGGGCAGATTTAGGTTCACATGATTTAGCAGGTGTATTCTTTATTTGTAATTTTATAATATTTAGTCATGATGAAAGAACATTTTGAGATGAGTACGTATTATTCTCTGGTGTTGTTAAGTCAGATGGATAGTGGTGAGACTAAATGATAATTAGCAAATGAGTAACTTGCAGTCTCATACATTGGCAATTGAAGGCACCAAATGTAATTTTGATGAATTCCTGGAGCTATCTTCTGCCTAGCAACAAGCTACACGATGGACATGAAATTTAAGCTAAAATATTGTTTTTTTTTTAGAAAACGCAAAGGATTCTTTGCGTTTTATTTCATTGAAAAGAGGGAGTTGGTTTACATCCTCCTAGGAGGTTTACAGGCGGTTTTTATGCCGGGTACAATCAGTGCACGTCCCAAGTGGACTACCAGCTAAAATATTGTTCCTTATCATCACATTTGATTTGAAGGAAGCAAACACTTTAAACAATTTAACTCGTGCAGACTTCCTGATTGTCTGAGCAGATAACTACCAGCTTGGGGTATGTTTGTAAAGTCCGGTGTGATGTGTTTATACAAAGACAAGCAAAATTCAATTGAAAAAAAAAAGACATTTCTGTCTTCCACTTCTTAATGTCACGGGACATACTAACTAGTATTAGATCAAAATTATAAAGAGTGTTCCAAATGGTTCTGACTTCTGAAAATTGCGATAAATTTTCTCATTTTTTTTCCAATAAATAAAGTGATACAGCTAGCACAAATGTTGACGCTCAAATCAAGTAGGTCACAAAGGCGCTGAATGATTACCTGTGGACTTGAAAGATGACTTTTTTGCTGTTCATTGTCACATCCCGACTTGCTTTCACTAGCCTTTCCCTTTTATCATTCTACAATTATACAGAAGAGTAATGATATAATATAAAGCATTTAATTACCTAATAGAGCATGGAGAAACACATCCTATCGCAAGACAAGACCTGCTTTCAGTTTACAAAAGGAAGGGGGGAATTCTAATGGAAAAACTAATGGAAATGAAGGTTTTGGAACGACTTTCGGCATATATTTCAGGGAGCCTTAAAGAGGCATGATGTTAAGTAGTACTGTAGTAGATAATTTTACGCAAGATAAAATGGAATGTGACAAACGTTGCAGTTTCCCATAATATTGTAGACATCTACATGTAAATGTATATGACAGCCGCAATGCTCCTCACTAATTCGAAAACAGGAATGGTAAGAAGCCCAACATCAACAAGGGAATAGAAAAGATTGAAATGTTCACATCAACTGGGTAACATTGACTGCGGAGAACATTCCAGGTTGTACAGGATCACAGCAGCCAGCACAGAAGTGCCAGTGGTGACTCAAAGGTTTCGTTAGCATTTCTCCGAACACCTAGCACGCATAAGATCTAGGCAAACATTCCAACCTAAATACAAAGCTCTGCACTGCACGGCACAAAAGAATCTCGGGAAGCGATCGAAAGCATCAAGCGGCGGCTTGATCCAGGGAGGGGGCGAAACCAAGAAACGGGCGGCGGCAGCAGGTGGTGCTTACCAGCGCGTTGAGGTACTCGGCGTGCCTAGCGAACTCGGCCTTCATCGCGGAGCACGCCGCCGAGGCCGGAGGAGCCGCCGCGTCCGTGGCCATCGTCCTGAACCTCTTGGGCGCCGGGCCGGCGGGAGACGCTGGAGAAAGGAGCAGCAGACAGTGAGAGCGCGGAGAGGAAGTGGCGCGTGCGGGTACGGGGGATGAGAAGGATGCAAGAGAGAGAGGGGGGGGTTGGGGAGTTACGCGAAGAAATGGTGGGGCGAAGGGTTTTGCAGCCGGGCTGGGGCGCCGCCATGGTGACGGTGGTGGGGAGAGGAAGCCGGAGCGAGGATTGGAGGCCGCGCAGGCGGACGAGGCGGTGGCAGACGCGCAGGGGCACCATCTGGCCCGACCCGCCGCTCCGGTGCGGCACTTGACGTCGCGTGGCTGCTTCTTTTCGTGCCCCTCTCTCTCAGGCACCCATTTTGAAAAGAAAAAAAAGTCTATTTTAAACCCTGTACTCGTATAGGGAGGTCGGACGAATCAAATCCTGAATTCCAAATCCAAGTCGTTCAAACCCGAATCTTAACAATTCCGATCGAACCTTAGACATGTATGTCAGAGAAAAAATACTAATAATAATAAGTTCATTTAAAACCCTACACTCGTAGAGCTCGGGCGGATCGAACCCTCAACTCCGAATCCCGGTCGTTTGAACCTTAAACTTAGCAATCCCGGTCTAAAATAAACCCTATACCTGTTTGGCACACCGGGAAACAGAAAATCCTGGCCGGGAATATTCATTATCTCACTCGCTAGATGGGCCCGCTAGCCATATTCATCTCTATCCCCAATTCATCTCCTATCTATAAAATCCATGGAAGCAGACCGCCGATGAGCACAGGAGATGGAGGTGACCGGCCGCCGCCGGAGCTCGCCGTGCTAGTGGAGATGGTATCCGCCGAGCTGTTCGTGCTGGTGGGTAGCTAGCGACAAGTTGAGTATGAGCCATTAGTCAAATCGGTCGGTGCCGTGTGGGCATGGCGAGGCCGACGACGGGCCGGCCGGCCCCTCTGGCACCGGGCAAACGCGGGAGCTGGTGCACTCCGGCCGCATGAGCTTGTGCGCTCCGGAAGCAGCCATGGGAGCTGGTGCACTCGTGCCAAGAAGCGACCTCGCCGTGTGAGCTAGTGCCTTCCGGCCGGGTGCCATACAACCAATAGGCGACCGCGGGAGCTGGTGCGCTCCGTCTGCTTGCCGCACCTGCCCACGGGCCGCGCTCTTACGCTGGGTGACGTTGCCACGACCAATCTCAAAGCAAAACAAAATTATATTGAGGAAGAAGATAGATATGACATGTGGGCCAATCTTGTCACTGACAATAGCAATTGGAAAAAGTCTATTTTAAACCATGTACTCGTAGAGGTAGGGCGAATCAAACCCTGAACTCCAAATCCCAGTCGTTCAAACCCTAATCTTAACAATCCCGGTCTAAAATGAACCTTAGACATGTATGTCAGAGAAAAAATAAAATAATAAAATTGCTATTGTCGCTGACAACATTGGCCCACATGTCATATCCATTTTCCTTGGTATAATTTTGATTTGCTTTGAGATTGGCCATGGCAACGTCACCCAGCGGAAGAGCGCGGCCCGTGGGCAGGTGAGCGCACCAGCTCCCGCGGTCGCTTATTGGTTGTACAGCACCCGGCCGGAACGCACTAGCTCACACGGCGAGGTCGCTTCTTGGCACAAGTGCACCAGCTCCCATGGCTGCTTCTTGGCCGGAGCGCACAAGCTCACGCGGTGGCCGGAGCGCACCAGCTCCCGCTTCTGCCCGCTTATCGACTTGGTGCCAGAGGGGTCGGCCGGCCCGTCGTCAGCAACGCCATGCCCACACGGCACCGACCGATTTGACCAATGGTTCATACTCAACTTGTCGCTAGCTACCCACCAGCACGAACAGCTCGGCGGATACCATCTCCGCTAGCACGGCGAGCTCCGATGGCGGCCAGCCACCTCCATCTCCTGTGCTTATCGGCGGTCTGCTTCCATGGATTTTAGAGATAGGAGATGAATTGGGGATAGAGATGAATATGACTAGCGGGCCCATCTAGTCAGTGAGACAATGAATATTCCCGGCCGGGATTTTCTGTTTCCCGGTGTGCCAAACAGGTATAGGGTTCATTTTAGACCGGGATTGTTCAGGGTTCAAACGACCGGGATTTGGAGTTGAGGGTTCGATCTGCCCGACCTCTACGAGTGCAGGGTTTAAAATGGGCTTTTTCCTTTTGAAAAACCATATTTCTACTGTGTAAAAATGTCGGAAAAATTGTAGGGGTACATATCCGCATTCTATGTGCGCGCAGAAAATTTGTGAAAACCATTTTTTATTTGATCTGTATAAAAATTAAAAAGACAAAAGTATGCCTCGTAAAAAGTTTTCTTCGATCAGCCACACTGTGTATTCAGTTCAAGCAAAAACGTGCCAGATTTGTGAATCGCTATTGTGACGCTATAATGTATAGAACCGATTCAAGAATTATGAGTGGCCCATAACGCAATAAACAATCCATCTTTACCTTACATGTGTATGCGTTTTAACCTCACCAAGACACCTCTCAGCTTGCATGTTTAGCTCTTCTATTCTTATTCAATTGGTAGGAACCGAATTAAACTTTTGATTTGTTTCTTTGGTCTGACAAATTGAACCGCGTTTCAACCACGCTGTGGTTGGTCTTCTAGCACCAAAAATTGTTTTTTGGAGGCACAAGAAAGGGTTCTTTTTACAACATTTTGAGGCGTGCATATATTTTGTGGGGACACTACTCCCTCCATTTCAATTTAGTTCGCGTTCTAGATTTAGTCAAAGTCAAACTTTATTAAGTTTGACCAAAAATATAGGACAAAATATCAACATTCATGAGATCAAATGCATACAATATGAAAATATACCTTATAATGATTTTAACACTATGGATTTTTTATTATAAATGTTAATTTTCTTTTCACACTATTTGGTCAAACTTGACAAAGTTTGAATTTGACTAAACCCAGAACGCAAACTAAATTGAAACCGAGGGAGTAGTAGAAAACAAGGCTTTGGTGAGGCTTTGGCACCGAATTGACTGGAACCGGTACTAAAGAGGTATTAGTAGAGGCGAGACAGCCGGCAGGCAACGGCACCGGTTGCGTTGGACCCTTTAGTACCGGTTGGTAATACAAACCGGTAATAAAGGGTTGGCTCAGTCGGCTACAGCGCGCGGCCCCCACGGCCAGACCCTTTAGTACCGGTTTGTATTACCAACCGGTACTAAAGGTTCGGCCTATATTGCCTTCTTCCACCCGAGGCATAGCTCCATTGCTTTCATTCAAGCTCCATTTTCTTCTCTCTTTGCTCTCCCAAGCTCTAGCACTCCTTAATCTCTACAACATTTGTTAAGATTGGTAGCACTTACTTATATAGCAACTTCATCTTCTCTTCCGGCATTTCAATTTTAGCTCATTTTGCTAGTTTAACTCATTTGATTTTTCTAGTGCAAGCAAGGTGTTTGATTAAATGCCTAAGTTAGAGATTTTATTTGTTTTATATGCATTTTGAGCTTAATTTAAAATAAGATTTGTGCTTTTTTATAGTGTCGTCCCCACTTCCTCACCGCCGCCGATCGCCCACGGCGCCCCGTGACCGACACCACCTCGGTGAGCCTCTTGTTTTTGTCTTATATTTTTTTAAATATTAGTTATATGGTTTAGATGCATAATTATTACTTGTATATTTTTCTTACTTGATAATTGTTTGTTATATATATAGTGTCATGGTTTTGACATCTGTCCACACCGGCTCTCGTCCGCTCTATTATTCGGATGTGGTACGATTGTTTGTTATAACTATATATTTGTTTCATTTCGTGTTTCTAACAATTAAGTCGACCAACTTGATGTAGATATATTTTTATCTAGGAGGTTGTTGAACCGGAAAATGAACCCGACCCTATTCTCGAGTTTTTTTTAAAAGAAAACGATGATTTGAAAGCAAAACTGAAAAGAAGTGAAGATCTTCGTCTCGAAAAGAAGATGAAATGGGAGTTGAAGATATATTTATATAATGCATTTAGTCATATGATATAGCTGTGGTGTAATGGTTTTAGATATATTTATATAATGCAGATGAATCGACAATGGATGTACGTTGACCGACGCTCTCCGGAGTTCATTAGCGGCCTACAGGAATTTCTCCGTGCGGCTGAGTTAAACAAGAAGAATGGTTTTATGTTTTGTCCATGCGATAAGTGTCGGAATAAGACGAATTACCCTAGCGCAAGAACCCTAAACTTCCACCTGTTCCGGAAAGGCTTCATGCCCAATTATATTTGTTGGACCAAGCACGGAGAAATTGGGGTTATAATGGAGGACAATGAAGAAGATGATGATGACAACTATCCTCTGTTCTCTGAACACGGTGATACTAAAATGGGGGAAGACGAACCTGAGCATGAGGTCATTGTTGATGATCAGTCTGATAATTATCTTCGTCAGGTTATTCTTGATGAACAGATAATCTGCGGAACTGAAAACGAGTGGTTGAAGTTAGAGCGCATGTTAGAGGACCACAAAAAATTGTTGTACCCAACTTGTGAAGATGGCCAGAAAAAGCTGGGTAGTACCCTGAAATTGCTGCAATGGAAGGCAACGAATGGAGTATCTGACAAGGGATTTGAACAGTTGCTACAAATATTTAAGAAGATTCTTCCAAGGAAAAATGAATTGCCCTCCAGTACGTACGAAGCAAAGAAGATCGTCTGCCCACTAGGATTAGAGGTGCAGAAGATACATGCATGCATCAACGATTGCATCCTCTGCCGCGGTGAGAAGTACGAGAATTTGAATGCATGCCCGATATGCGGTGCATTGCGGTATAAGATCCGGCGAGAAGACCCAGGTGATGTTGAGTGCGAGGCCAGCCCCAGGAAGAGGGTTCCTGCCAAGGTGATGTGGTATGCTCCTATAATACCACGGTTGAAACGTTTGTTCCGAAACAAACAACATGCTAAGTTGTTGCGATGGCACAAAGAAGACCGTAAGGAAAACGAGATGCTGAGACACCCCGCTGATGGGTAGCAGTGGAGAAAGATTGACAGTGAGTTTCAAGATTTTGCAGCTGACGCGAGGAACTTAAGGTTTGGTCTAAGTACAGATGGCTTGAATCCATTTGGGGAGCAGAGCAGCAGTCATAGCACCTGGCCTGTGACTCTATGTATCTATAATCTTCCTCCTTGGTTGTGCATGAAGAAAAAGTATATCATGATGCCAGTGCTTATCCAAGGCCCGAAGCAACCCGGCAACGACATTGATATGTATCTGAGGCCATTAGTTGACGAACTTTTACAGTTGTGGTCTGACGAAGGTGTACGTGTGTGGGATGAGTATAAACAGGAGGAATTTGACCTACGAGCGTTGCTGTTTGTAACCATCAATGATTGGCCTGCTCTTAGTAACATTTCTGGACAATCAAACAAGGGATACAATGCATGCACGCATTGTTTAGATAAGACTGACAGTATATATTTGTGTAACAAGATTGTGTACATGGGGCATCGTCGATTTCTTGGACCCAAGCATCCCTTAAGGAAGAAAGGCAAACATTACAAAGGTGAGGCAGATCATCGGCTGAGGCCTACCCGCACTTCTAGTTCTGTTATATATGATATGGTTAAGGATTTAAAAGTAATCTTTGGAAAGGGTCCTGGGGGACTACAAGTTCCGAATGACGCAAACAACCACGTACCCATATGGAAAAAGACATCTATATTTTGGAAGCTGCCCTATTGGATACTGCTAGAAGTTCAATCTGCAATCGACGTGATGCACGTGACAAAGAATATTTGCTGTGACCTGCTTAACTTCTTGGGCGTGTATGGGAAGTCGAAATAAGGGAAGTCAAAAAAAGGGAAGTCGAAAAAAGGGAAGTCAAAAAAGGGGAGGTCAAAAGATACACCGAAAGGAAGGCAGGCCCATCAACGTATGAGTGAAGAGATGCATCGAGACGACAATGGGACAGAGAATGAACCAGCTCCTGCCAGCTACGCTCTTACGAAAGAAGAGAAGAAAATATTTTTTGAATGTCTTCACAGTATGAAGGTTCCATCTGGCTTTTCGTCGAATATAAAGGGAATAATAAACATGACAGAGCTAAAGTTTCAAAATCTGAAGTCTCATGACTGCCACGTGATTATGACACAATTACTTCCGGTTGCATTGAGGGGGCTATTACCGGAAAACGTTCGAGAACCCATTGTGAAGCTATGTGCATTTCTCAATGCAATATCTCAGAAGATAATCGATCCAGCAACCCTACCAAGTTTACAGAAGGATGTGGTGCAATGTCTTGTCAGCTTCGAGTTAGTGTTTCCACCATCCTTCTTCAACATTATGACGCACCTCATAGTTCACCTAGTCGAAGAGATTTCCGTTCTCGGTCCTGTATTTCTACACAACATGTTCCCCTTTGAGAGGTTCATGTGAGTCTTAAAGAAATACGTTCATAATCGTGCTAGGCCAGAAGGAAGCATGTCCAAGGGCTATGGAACAGAGGAGGTCATTGAGTTTTGTGTGGACTTTATTCCTGATCTTATGCCGATCGGTGTTCCTCAATCGCGCCATGAGGGGAGACTGCGTGGAAAAGGCACGCTAGAAAAGAAAGCAACAACAAGTATGGATGGACATTCTTTCACCCAAGCACACTACACAGTTTTAGCAAATTCCAGATTGGTGGCTCCGTATATCGTGGAACACATGGATATTTTACGCTCCGAATATCCGGAGCAGACTGACTTCTGGATTAAAGGAAAACACGTGGATACTTTTGGCAGTTGGTTGCGTACACATCTCATTAATAACAAAGATGTTGGAGTAGAGCTATACTTGTTGGCCAATTCACCATCTTCGACTATATTGACTTTCGAAGGGTACGAGATAAATGGAAATACATTTTACACGGAAACCCAAGACAAAAAGAGCACTAACCAAAACAGTGGTGTCCGCTTTGATGCAACAAACGACAATGGGACAAAGGACACATATTATGGTTGCATACAGCAGATATGGGAACTTGACTATGGAACTTCTTTTAAGATCCCTTTGTTTAAGTGCAAATGGGTCAACCTGTCAGGCGGGGTAGAGATAGACCGACGGTACGGAATGACTACCGTGGATCTCAACAATCTTGGGTACTACACCGAGCCATTCGTCCTAGCCAATGATGTGGCTCGGGTTTTCTATGTCAAGGACATGTCTTGCAGACCGAAAAAAAGAAAAGATAAGCAAGTTGATACATCATACGATGAGCCAAGGCGCCACATAGTTCTTTCAGGGAAAAGAAACATCGTGGGAGTGCAGGACAAGACAGACATGTCAGAAGATTACAATAAGTTTGATGAAATTCCGCCCTTCAAAGTGAGAACTGACCCAAGCATCGCGTTAAATGATGAAGATTGTCCATGGCTACGACGCCGTGAGAAGAAAGGGACACACACGAAGAAAAAAATGAACACTAGATAGGGTGGTTGTTCGTGATGTGTAACAATATATTAAACCTGCATATCAAATGCACTGTTGCGAATGCTTTGTATTCGGTCGATAAACTGAAGTATTATGTAGATAGAACAAAACACACGGTTTCCCCTGCATACAGGCCGACAGTGGCTCGTGAGTGCCCGCATATCAAATGCACTGTTGGGCGTATGCACGGAATCTGAATGCTTTGTATACGGTCGATGAACATCCTGCATCCATTGTCGATTCATATTTTTGGTACTCCGTTAATTAACCGGCGGCTCACTACCCCGTGGATGATATCACGGAGAAGACAGATTGTGATATCACGGAAAATTAAATGAGTGCCATTTTGCATCATATTTTTGGTACTTTGTTCACAAAAAAAGGCATTTTTTTCACTAGAGAAAAAAGAAACTAGATTACATAGATATAAAAGAAAAAGAAAATAGAGAAAAAACAAATAGATAATTATTTCAAATTTTTACACAATTAAATTACATAGATATAAAAGAAATAGAAAGTAGAGAAAAAACAAATAGAAACCAAATAGATATAAAGCAAAACAAAAAACATAGGAAAACAGAAAACCAAAAAAAAAAATCAAAAGACCATTAA
This sequence comes from Poa annua, assembly GCA_026929855.1. Taxonomy (NCBI): domain Eukaryota; kingdom Viridiplantae; phylum Streptophyta; class Magnoliopsida; order Poales; family Poaceae; genus Poa; species Poa annua. The sequence continues at coordinate 23,496,389 of CM049435.1, read as the reverse complement.
AACCGGTTGGTTATGCCAACCGGTGCTAAAGGGGTGGGCTACGCGCGCGAAATTTTGGTGCTGCCCAAATCAAACTTTAGCACCGGTTTGTATCTGCAACCGGTGCTAGAGGCCTGCTTTCGCGGCAATATGTGTGCCCGCGGCCGAAATTTTGCATTCTCACTTCTCAAAATCGACGCCTCGCCCACGCCCTTGATGTCTACGCACGCTTCTATTCTCGTAGACAGTGTTGGGCCTCCAAGAGCAGAGGTTTGTAGAACAGCAGCAAGTTTCCCTTAAGTGAATCACCCAAGGTATATCGAACTCAGGGAGGTGGAGGTCAAAGATAACCCTCTCGAACAACCCTGCAGTTAAGATACAAAAAGTCTCTTGTGTCCCCAACACACCCAATACACTTGTCAGATGTATAGGTGCACTAGTTATGCGAAGAGATAGTGAAATACAAGTAATATGGATGATTATAAGTAGTAATTGCAATCTGTAATAAAAATGGTAGCAAGCAAACATGTAGCAGAACTTGTTGTAAACAGTGTTTCAATGCTTAGAAACAAGGCCTAGGGATCCTACTTTCACCAGTGGACATTCTCAACAATGACATCAAAGTTAAATAAATAAACACGACTCTCAAACACTCTCATGTTGGATAACAAACACCATTCATTGTGTAGGGCTACAAGAGCACCCTCAAAGTCAGAATAAACTAACACCAACAATGTCATAAAGGAATCACACATGGTGCACACACTGTCACCATTACAACCGTGAATAACCCGGAGTTCATATTAAAGTAACCTCTAGAGTGCATAATAGATAAAGAGTAGCATCACATATTCAACTAGATTACAAAGCTCATGATCACATAAAAGATCACATGGGAGAGAGAGATAGACCACATGGCTACCGTAGATCCCGCAGCCCCGGGGGAGAACTACTCACTCCTCATCGTAGGAGTCAGCAACGGCGATGGAGATGGCGGTGGAGTCGATGGAGATGGCTCCGGGGGCAATTCCCCGTCCCGGCAGGGTGCCGGAACAGAGAGTTCTGTCCCCCGAATCTTGTCTTCGATGGCGGCGGCGCTCGGGACCCGTGGAGGAAATATTGCACACCGTGCTAGGGTTTTAGTCTGGGGGGTATTTGTAGGCGAAAGGGCGAAGTCGGTGGCGCCCCGAGGGGCCCACACCTGGTCCTCGCGCGGCCAGGGGTGCTGCCGCGCGAGCACGTGGTGGCGCCGCCTCGGTGGCCCACTTCGTCTCGTGTTCGGCTTTCTAGAACGTTCCCGATGAAAAACTGAAAGGACAATGATGTCGCCTAGAGGGGGGGGGGTGAATAGGCGGTTTAAAACTTTTCCGGTTTAGGCTTGATAATTGCGGAATAAAACTAGGTGTTTAAATTAACAAGCCGACAACCTAAATAAACTAGGCTCACCTATGTGCACCAACAACTTATGCTAAGCAAGACAAACAACAAGGTGATAGCTATAGAATACTTCAAGCACGAAGGCTATCACAATGTAAAATGCATAAGTAAAAAGCTCGGGTATAGAAATAACCGAGGCACGCGGAGACGAGGATGTATTCCCGAGTTCCTCCTTATTAAGGGAGTACGTCTCGTTGGAGAGGTGTGAACCGACACAACGGTTCAACAACCACAAAGGTTTCACCTTCTTCTCCGATGAACCGCACCACAAAGGCTTGGTTCACCTTCCACTATCGGAATCCTTCGAGGCGGAATCCGGAGCCTTTCAACAACAATCCGGGGCACAACCCACAATGGGATTGGGGGCTCCCGAACGGCTTACAACAACAATCCGGGGCACAACCCACAACGGGATTGGGGGCTCCCGAACGGCTTCACAAGTGACCACAAAGGTCCAACCACCACACGGGCGTCTAGGGTCCAAGGACCCAAGAGAACAAGCTCACAAACTTTCAACTTCCACGAATCCTCGTGGAGAGCACACCGATGCACCAAATGCAAAAGGCAAGAGCACAAGTGCTCAAATCCTTCACTCTCAAATCCCACCAAAAGCAACTAATGCTTATGGGGGGAGAAGAGAGGAAGAACAAAAGAGAAGAACCACAAAGGAACTCCAAGATCTAAATCCACTAGGTTCCCCTCACTTAGAGGAGAGATTGATTGGTGGAAAGGTGGATCTAGATCTCCTCTCTCTTTTCCCTCAAGAAGTAGCAAGAATCATTGGAGAGATGGAGAGATAACAAGCTCAAGAAGGTCAACAATGGAGGTCAAAACTTGCTAGAAAGGTTGGGGAACCATTGGGGAAGAAGGCCCCTTAAATAGGTCAACCCAAATTCCAACCGTTGGGTGCAGATTCGCGCCGTAGCGGTACTACCGCTGGCCCTAGCGGTACTACCGCCCCCCTAGGGAGTTAGAGCATCAAAACGGGCTGAAAACAGGCTTCCGTAGCGGTACTACCGCCCCGGGCAGCGGTACTACCGCCCCGGCGGAACTACCGCTCCCGGTACCGCCGAAAACGGCTCTCTGTTAGCTCCGGCGGTACCTCGGGCGGTACCGCGGCGGTACTACCGCCACAGCAAAAAACAGCAGAAACTGATAAACGAAAACGTCAATATCTTTTCCATCCGGACTCCGTTTTCGATGATTTTTGGCTCGTTGGAATCGTTACAACGAGCTCTACTTGAATGTGCATAGAAACATCACAGTCCATCATGTGAGGATAAAACCAAATGGGGAAAGGTTGAACTTTCCTAAACAATGCAAACCGGTAAAACCTCCTTCATAAAAAACGCAACAAGATATTCATACGAAATCTGTTTTTGATGAACTAGAGCTTAGTATGGAGATAAACCAAGCTCTAAATCCTCACATGGATAAAAGGCAACAAGTTTTCCAAAGTAAAACCATTTTCGAAGGACTTGGTCTTGTCATGAAGATCACGACAAGCACCAAAACTCAACATGGAGAAAAACCAAATAAGAACCAAGAAAGATGATATGCCAAGCATGCAAAGGTTTGAGCTCTCCACAAAGATGCGATCAAGTTACTCACTCGAGAGCCCCTCTTGATAGTACGCCTATCTATCCTATAGCCCTATCAAGATCATACCTTTGCCATGAGCATTCCACTTGAGCTAGATGATGACGATCTTGACTCTCTCAGGTTGAAACACCTTTCTTGTTTGTGCTTGCTAGCACATGCTTGATGAAGACTTCTCCAAATGCTCCCCCATACTCCATTATGGGAGGGCCTCGCTAAGCTTCGTCTTCATGTCTCCTTTGCAAGCTTCAATCAAAAGATATCTTCCGAGATGCATCATATTGAGCTTGCACTTCATCTTCTTCTCTTGATATGTATGATGGCTTGGGGTTAAACATGATTGTTCACTCAATCTTCTATTCCAAGCCATACTTGCAATGAGCTCAACTCTACACATGACCATTCTTCATATAAACCCTTTGAATAGAGCATTGGTCATTAAGTCATCTTGAAGAGTCCAACACATGAACTTCTATAATTTCCCATGGACAAGATCTATAAGAATATCTCAATGTAAACATTAGTCCATAAGGATTGTCATTAATTACCAAAACCACGCATGGGGGCAACCATGCACTTTCAAAAACTGACTTCAGAAAAGAAATCGTCCAATTCTGAGAATATTTCCTTAAGTACTTTTCTGAAACCAAAAACAGCAGAAAATAGGGAACTGGCACTGTGGCATCTTGTTAATAGGTTAGTCCCAGAAAATGCATAAAACTATATAAAATGCATATAAAACATGTAATAACTTTGTATAATATAGCATGGAACATAAGAAATTATAGATACGTTGGAGACGTATCAACATCCCCAAGCTTAGTTCTACTCGTCCCGAGTAGGCAAGAACGATAAAAGAAGAATAATTTCTGAAGTGACATGCTTAAACACAATCTTGATCATAATATAATGTAAGGCTCATGTTATGAATGAAGTGACTCAAGGCAATGATCTATAGTTTGCTAACAAATAGACAAGGAGTAAACAACTACATCATATAAGTAAAACTTTTCATGAATAGTACTTTCAAACAAGCATAAAAAAGATTTGCATAAGAGTTAACTCATAAAGCAATATTATCTAAGCAAAAGAGCATTGAAGCAACACAAAGGAAGATATAAGTTTCAGCATTGGCTTTCAACTTTTGAACATGTATATCATATAGATAGTTGTCAACACAAAGAAATATAACAAGTGCAATAAGTAAGCATATAAGAATTGTTGCACACAGTTGACACAAGTGTTTGCTTCGGGGATAGAAAGAAGTAGGTAAACTGACTCAACATAAAGTAAAAGATAGGCCCTTCGCAGAGGGAAGCAGGGATACAAGCATGTGCTAGAGCTTCTTAGTTTTATAGGTTTTTGAAATCATATAGAGAGCATAAAAGTAAGTTTTGAGCGGTGTTTGTCGTTGTCAACGAATGGTAATGGGCACTCTACCCCCTTGTCAACCAGACTTTCAAGAGCGGCTCCCATGAAGGACGTTATTTCTACCAGCAAGGTAGATCATCCCTCTTATCTCTTTTGTTTACACATATAGTTAAAAACTGTTGTCATTGCTTGACTGATTGGATCAGGGCAAAAATGTGAAGAGATTGCAGCGGTTAAAGTTGTAATTAATTGGGACTGGGCACCCCATTTGCCAGCTCTTTTTGCAAAGTTAATGGATAAGCGGTGTATATGCCACTAGTCCGGTTGGTGAAAGTCTGTCTAAAAGCAAATGACAAGGTTGATATCCGTAACACCACATACTTCCTCATGAGCTAATAAACATTGACACAAATAAGAGATAATATGTTTTGAATAAAAGGTAGCACATGAAGTATTTACTTGGAATGGCAGGAAATACCATGTAGTAGGTAGGTATGGTGGACACAAATGGCATAGGTTTTGGCTCAAGGATTATGGATGCACGAGAAGCATTCCCTCTCAGTACAAGGCTTTGGCTAGCAAGATTGTTTGAAACAAACACAAGTATAAACTATGACAACAAGACGTATATAAAAACATATTGCAAGCATTATAAAACTCTACATTGTCTTCCTTGTTGTTCAAACACTTTAACTAGAAAATATCTAGACCTTAGAGATACCAAACATGCAAACCAAATTTCAGCAAGTTTTACGGTAGTTCCTCACTAATAAGTTTTAACTACATGATGTAAAAGGTTAAACATGATCTACTTGAGAGCTCAAAACAATTACCAAGCACCACAACATGCAAGATAACAATCCATAAGAGCATGTATACCTTTCTTTATACCATCTACCACATTTAGCATTTTCTGTTTCCAACCAAACACCAATCAACTTATTTAAAAGATAAACTCTCCAAGTAATTAAACAATGAGATATGAGAGTATGATATAATAAAGCTAACAGCTCGCAAGAGATGCATGAAAAACAAGAGCTAGAAAGCATTGAAGTAACATAGAAGAATACTCAACAAATATAAGTGAAGAATACGAGTATTCATAAGAAAAAGCGGAGCGTGTCTCTCTCCCACAAAGGAATGCTAGGATCCATTTTATTCAGAGAATGAAAAAAACAAAAACAAAAACAAACCGACGCTTCAAGAAAAGCACATAAGAAGTGGCGGAATTAAAATATAGTTTCACTAGAAAGGACCTGATAGTTTGTTGATGAAGAAGGGGATGCCTTGGGCATCCCCAAGCTTTGACGCTTGAGTCTTCTTGAAATATGTTGGGGATGAACCACCAGGGCATCCCCAAGCTTTGGCTTTACTATCATCTTGATCACATCATATCATCCTTCTCTCTTGATCCTTGAAAACTTCCTCCACACCAAACTTAGAGTAAACTTCATTAGAGGGTTAGTGCACGAAAAATTATGATATTCTGTAGGAACACAATTGCTACCAATGCTACTGGACATTAGCTACAGCCACTGATACTTCATAGGATAAAAAGATTCAATCAAAATAGCAAAAGAGGCATTGCAAAATAAATGGCAGAATCTGTCAAAAACAGAACAGTCCGTAAAGACGAATTTTTTCGAGGCACTTAACTTGCTCAGATCAGAAAACTCAAAACTAATGAAAGTTGCATATATATCTGAGTATTACGCACAAAAAAGGGCAGATTATTTGGATTTTTCTGTGAGGAGTTACGAATTAAACGGTGGACAGCAGAAAACTGTTTCTGCGCAGGAATCCAAATTTAGCATGAACTTTCAACTAGAGGCTTATCTTGACACAACAATGCAATAAAATAAAGATACAAAGGAATTGCTACAGAGGTAGGACAAGTCCTTGACTCAACAAAATAAAATAACAGGAAATAAAAATAGTGGGTTGTCTCCCAAAAGCTCTTTCTTTATAGCCATTAAGATAGGCATAGTGATATTTATGATGCTCTCATAAAAATGAGAGTTGAAAAACCAAAGAGAGCATCAAGAGGAAAATTCAAAACACATTTAAATCTAACCCACTTCCTATGCATAGGAATCTTGTACACAAATAAATTCACAAAGAACAAAGTGACAAGCATAAGAAGATAAAACAAGAGTAACTTCAAAACTGTAAGCATATAGAGAGGTGTTTTAGTATCATGAAAACTTCTATAACCATATTCTCCTCTCTCATAATAATTTTCAGTAGTAGAAATAAATTCAACCATATAGCCACAAGAATCATTTAACTTAGATAACATAGGCACATAAAGAGGATCATTAAATTTATTTTGGAATTCATTAGCATGCTTCCCTCTTTCAAAATAGTTATTAAGATCAATATCAAGTTTAAGATCATGGTTGCAACAAAGATTTGAAACTAGAGACAATTGCAAATCACATAAGTATTTCTCAACATAAGAAAATTTCTCCTCCATGGTGTAATTAGGAGAATTCAAGAACAAAGTAGGACTCTCATGAGTAAGAGTCACATCACAAGCAGCAATTATATCATTTTTATCCTCACATAAATAAGTAACAACTTCTAAACATAGAGGATTATCAATAAGAATAGGACCATCATCTAAAGCATTATCATATAGCATATTTAAGCAATACTCATCATTATCATCAATAAGTTCACTTGTAGCATCATGAATAAAATTTACAACATAACTATCACATAAAACATTCTTATCATGAGCCACATGCATAAAAGAATTAATACTCTCCACATAAGCATAGTCATTCTTATTAATTGTAGTGGGAGCAAATTCAACAAAATAGCTATCATTATTATTCTCATCACCATAATCATCAAATATAGGAGGCATATTGTAATCATAATTAATTTTCTCCTCAATAGTAGGTGGACTGAAAATATCATATTCATCATTGTAATCATCATATATTGGAGGTATAGTATCATCAAAGTAAATTTTCTCCTCCGTGCTTGGGGGACTAAAAATTTCATGGTCATCAAAACTAGCTTCCCCAAGCTTAGAATTTTCCATAGCATTAGCAATAATGGTGTTCAAAGAATTCATACTAATAACATTGCTACTAGCATGCAAATAAAGTTCCATAGGTTTTTTAATTTTCTCTTCAAACACTTCATGTCCTAACTCAAGATAAATATTATAAAGCTCTCTAATATTTTTGTTGTTTTCCATTAACCTAACTAGTGAAAATAAAAACAAGAAACAAAAAGTAATAACTGCAGAATCTAAAGGAGATACCTTCAAGCGCTCACCTCACCGGCAACGGCGCCAGAAAATAGCTTGATGTCTACGCACGCTTCTATTCTCGTAGACAGTGTTGGGCCTCCAAGAGCAGGGGTTTGTAGAACAGCAACAAGTTTCCCTTAAGTGAATCACCCAAGGTATATCGAACTCAGGGAGGTAGAGGTCAAAGATAACCCTCTCGAACAACCCTGCAGTTAAGATACAAAAAGTCTCTTGTGTCCCCAACACACCCAATACACTTGTCAGATGTATAGGTGCACTAGTTATGCGAAGAGATAGTGAAATACAAGTAATATGGATGATTATAAGTAGTAATTGCAATCTGTAATAAAAATGGCAGCAAGCAAACATGTATCAGAACTTGTTGGAAACGGTGTTTCAATACTTAGAAACAAGGCCTAGGGATCCTACTTTCACCAGTGGACATTCTCAACAATGACATCAAAGTTAAATAAATAAACACTACTCTCAAACACTCTCATGTTGGATAACAAACACCATTCATTGTGTAGGGCTACAAGAGCACCCTCAAAGTCAGAGTAAACTAACACCAACAATGTCATAAAGGAATCACACACGGTGCACACACTGTCACCATTACAACCGTGAATAACCCGGAGTTCATATTAAAGTAACCTCTAGAGTGCATAATAGATAAAGAGTAGCATCACATATTCAACTAGATTACAAAGCTCATGATCACATAAAAGATCACATGGGAGAGAGAGATAGACCACATGGCTACCGTAGATCCCGCAGCCCCGGGGGAGAACTACTCACTCCTCATCGTAGGAGTCAGCAACGGCGATGGAGATGGCGGTGGAGTCGATGGAGATGGCGGTGGAGTCGATGGAGATGGCTCCGGGGGCAATTCCCCGTCCCGGCAGGGTGCCGGAACAGATAGTTCTGTCCCCCAAATCTTGTCTTCGATGGCCGCGGCGCTCGGGACCCGTGGAGGAAATATTGCACACCGTGCTAGGGTTTTTAGTCTGGGGGGTATTTGTAGGCGAAAGGGCGAAGTCGGTGGCGCCCCGAGGGGCCCACACCTGGTCCTCGCGCGGCCAGGGGTGCTGCCGCGCGAGCACGTGGTGGCGCCGCCTCGGTGGCCCACTTCGTCTCGTGTTCGGCTTTCTAGAACGTTCCCGATGAAAAACTGACTTCAGAAAAGAAATCGTCCAATTCCGAGAATATTTCCTTAAGTACTTTTCTGAAACCAAAAACAGCAGAAAACAGGGAACTGACACTGTGGCATCTTGTTAATAGGTTAGTCCCAGAAAATGCATAAAACTATATAAAATGCATATAAAACATGTAATAACTTGGTATAATATAGCATGGAACATAAGAAATTATAGATACGTTGGAGACGTATCAGCCCTCCTCCGCTCCGAGGCCTCCGGCGAAGCCATGCTCCGCTCGCCGTCGCCTCCTGCGCCTCGCCCTCCTCCTCCGCGGCCCTGACGGCCGTCCGGCGACCTCGCCCCTAGCCGTTCCTCCCGAGTTCCTTCCTCGTCGTCGTTGCCGTCCCCGGGCAGCTGTGGTGTCATCATCGCCGTCCCCGGTCCCCGACCCGTCATCGTCGCCATCCCCCGTCCCCGGCGTGCGCGTTGCTGTGAGCCCTTCCTCTCTCTCCCCGATCTTGATCCCCTCCGAAATCGGACCGAGAGGTGAGCTCCTCCTCCCTCCCAGTGCCCGTCCCCGAGCTCAATCCCCTTCCGGAATCGGACCGAGGTGAGCTCCGTCCGGCCAAGTGAAATAAAAGTTGCAAATTTAAATATTTATATATATAAGGGGGGCGGCGATATGGCCTAAGGCCATTACATTTTCAGGTCTGATACGGGGGGGCGGCGACGACACCGGAGGCCTAAGGCATTAAAGAAAAAAAAGGCCTAAGGCCATTACATTATGCAGGGGGCGGCGACGCCGGAGGCCTAGTCTAGGATGTAGTACGGCGGCGGGGTGTACAGATAGCTCGGCGGCGGCTGCTCCTCCGCCGGAATGTGCTGCTCCTCCGGCTCCTGCGGCGGCTGCTCCTGCTGGGGCTGCTCTTGCGGCGGCTGCTCCTGCGGAGGACTTGGGACCTGGCCAGTCCAGGTCCAGGACTGGTCGAGGAGCCCGCTTGGCATTATTGGCTCCGTCCTCCCCATCTCCATCTCCTCTGATGCCTCTTGCTCCTGGGCCAGATGTTGCCACCACTGCATTGGCGGCGGTAGAGGTGGCATGGCGGCCGCGGCCACGACTTGCTCCCAGCGCTTGACCTCGTCGCTGACGAGGGTGCGGAGTGAGGCCTCGTAGACGGCCTTCATCTTCGGGTCGTCATCATCGTCGACGACATCCTCCTCGATCCACAGCTCGGGCTCCTGGCCCGGCGGCGGTGCGGGGTACTCCGGGAGCTGGCCGGTCGGCGGTGCTGGAGCCGGCGCGAAGTAGGTGCGGCGGCGGTCGTCGTGCTCGGCTGCGAACCAATGGTCCCAGTTGCGGGACGCCGGCGCGTATGCCGGGTCGTTGTAGAGGTCTGGCGGGAGGAGACGGCGGCGGCGTGCTATCTCCACCGCCCTGGACCGGCCACTGGCCGGAATGGGCGGCACCGGAATCCGTTGCGGATTCAGGTGCCAGTCGTCCGGTAGGTGGACGTCCGGCCAGTACACCGGGGTGGCATTGTTCCAATGCCACCAGCACTCCTCCACGCGGACGTAGCGGCGACACCGCTTCTTCTTGGTTTGCGGCGCCGTCCCCCCGACCACCTGCACGCCCTCCGGTGCGAGGCCGAACGCGGCCAGCGGAGGAGGTGGAGGATTGGCGGTGCGCGGTGACGGAGGAGGAGGAAGCGCGGCGCGCCGGCCGGAGCCGGAGCCGCCGGACTCGCGCTGGTTCTTGGCTGGCTTGAACCACTTCGACATGGCTAGGGCTGGAGGTGGGGGCGCCGGAAGGGGAAGTGTGGTAGACGGTGGCTCGCTATCGGCCGGGGTCAATTTTTAAAGGACCAGCCAGGGCCGCATTGACTACGGTTGGTGGGAGACGTTTGGTGGGAGACGGTGGCTCGCTGGCAGGTGGGGCCGGGGACGCATTGACTTCGGGGTGGAATACGAGGGGGGCGGGTGGGTCGCTGGCAGGTGGGCCAGCATAGGCCAGTTGGGCGGTCACGCGGGGTCGTGGGGGCGGGGGGGACGTGGTGGTTGGCCGCGCGTAGTGGCCATGCGGGGACGTTGGACACGCGCACGTTGCCCGGCGGGTCGCTGGCAGGTGGGCCAGCATTGACCAGGCGCTCCTGGCCAGGGGCGGATGCTGGCCCAAATTGGGGCTGGCAGAAGGCGAGTCTGGAATTGTTAAGGACCTACTGCTGGCCCAAATTTGGGCTGGTAGGTAGGACCCAATGCTGGCCCAAATTTGGGCTGTATTTTTTAAACATTGCAGAATTGCATTTTCTTGTTACAATTTATAGATGCAAAATTATAGTTGCAAATTTTATTGATTGCAGGGTCATTGAGATATGAAAAACTTGCGAGACGAGGAGATAGAAGATGCCGGTGATTTTACACAAGTTTTAAACGACCATGGTGAAGGACTTCGACTTGAAGATTTGGTCGAAAGAAACTCCGGCGAGGTGTATATATATAGACTGAATTTTAATATGTGTAATATGAATACTTTATATGTGTAAATCTTCTAAAAGCCCTAGTCCTCTTCGAGGCAAGACAAAAATATTAATACGTGTAATATGAATACTTTATATGTGTAATGGGTACTTTATACGTGATCTCCTCCGAAACCCTAGAAAATAAGCAGAAATGAAAAAAACAGAAGCCCTAAACCCCAAAAAATAAGCATAAAAGAAAAAACAGAAACCCTGGAAAAAAGTGAAATGAAAAAAAAATCAGAAACTATTAAAACTGGTTGGTAACACCAACCGGGACAGAAGGTCCTCCGCCCCCGCGCGCGCTGCCGTGCCCACGTGGATCCCTTTAACACCGGGTTCATAGGGTACCGGTGCGAAAGGGGTACCCCTTTAGTCCCGATCTTTCAACACCGGTTGCACACCCGGTGTTAAAGGCCCTTTAAAGCCGGTTTTGTTGCCCCTTTCTCTACTAGTGGGATATGCCCATATATTTTTGTTTGAATATTTTAAAATATTTTTTCTAAAAATAGGATTGATGCCCTAGGTTTAGGTAGTGTCTCCATGCAAATCGAACTGCTTTCTCAAGTTCTTTATTTGAAAAAAAATCATGATCGTATGATGCATTGTCACTTCGTCAGTAAATCTATATCAGTCATCATTCTTATAAAGATTGTCACATTGGCATGGTGGTGATGTGGAGAACAATAGGTAGAGGGGAAATGAGAATAAATAATGTGAATTATTTCTTAACCCTCTTTTGATTCATAGGATTTACAAATAATTTGTGTAGGATTGAAATTATTTGGAAAAACTTCTTCGAAGACCATTCGATTCATTGTTGGATTATAGGACAATTTCAGTATGAAATTAGTTATCTAAATCAACATCACAGATGTACTAGCAAATCTAAACTGCTCCAACCCTCTCCCAGGCAATGCGGGAGTAAACTCCATGCATACACCATGAACCAATCTAAAGGGATTTTTGATATTATAGAATTTGTTAGGCCAACTAATAGGTCAAGCCCAATAAAATCCAACATTCATAGTGTCGGATATTGGCATTTGAAGATTGACTTCTTCTTCAACCTCTGTGCGTATCAGGAAACAATACCCAATCTGAATAAAAAAATGCGGATTGTAGTTTTGTAATAGAGTATTCGTATTTTTTTAAGGTTGATCTTCTACTTCAAGTACTAAGAGCATCTCTAACAAGCCCTTACAATGTGAACCTCAAAATAAGTTTACGGTTCGACGTTTTTGCCAAATCTCGTCGCAACTGCTCGCGCACGATAGCAGAAACCTCAAACGGATCTGTAAAAGGGCGAATTTGGACGCGAACGAACTAGTTTTCATCGCCATTTCTTCTCCACGGAGGAGTTCATCACCAATTCACACGTAATGTACATATACTCCAAAAGTAATCTACTCCTATCTCGTCGCCGCCCTACCCTACTGCCAAAACTTGGCTCACCGGAGTCTCAGGTGCGGCGGCGATGAGGTCGACGCCAAGCTTCAGTCCTCGTCGCGGGCGAGCCTCTGCTCTGCCTTCTTCTTCTCCGACCGTACCAGGACGAGGGAGATGACGCAGCCCACCATCTCGACGGGGATCGACTCGAGAAGGTCGAGTGCGTCCGGTTGAAGAAGATCAAGCGTCCGGTCGAGAAGGTTGAGGCGCGAGGCGGCGGCGCTCGAGCTCTGCGCAAGGCGGCGGCGCTTCTTCTCGCGGTCGAACTCCTCCACCTCGCGCCTGTAGCAGACCCTCGGGACCATGTCGCCTTTCTGTATGTACTTCTTGATCAGCCGCTTGCGACCGGCGTCGGCGCGGACGAGAACCTTCCGATTCGCGTCGGAGAAATCGCCGAATCGATCGCCGCGCCCCCGCAGATTCGACCTCGCCCTCTTCGGTGCCATCCCGCGGCGGCGGCCAATCTACGACACCGGCCGCGGATTGCTCGTCGGAGAAGAAGGCAGTGCGAGGCGGATTGCTCGTCGGCGGCGGCGGTGGATAGGGTTTTGGAACCGAGAAATGCGGGGATCCCAGCATATATACCTGCCGGCGGAGGAAATCTACGGGCGCACTTATCGCGTTTACGGGCCGCGCGGAGTTTACAGGCTCTGCTATCGCGCAAAAAAAGCCTCGGCCCGTTAACTCGCCGGAGTTTTATGGTTTTCCACGTTAGAGATGCTCTAAATGCGACACTGTATAAATTTGCATCGAGATTTGAGAACCATTTCGATTTCAAAGCATACCTAAAAGAAGAAGAAAAAGGTGTTTTCTTCTCCTTCCGCTGATTCACTCAATCCAACCGACTCTTGTACTATGTTTTGGTTGACGTTGTAACTTGTAAATCGGACTCGAGTCGGTCGGCCGACCGACTTAACCTAACCTGATACAACTGACCATCCTGAACCCTTCTACTGTTCTACAACACCGCAAGTTCGCATCCCGCACACCCGAAGACCTCCAGCCGCATCCTCCACCTCCACCTCCACCTCCAGTCCTCTCGCGTCGCGGGCTCGCCCCATTGTTTCCGATCTGAACCCACCTCCGGTCACCGAAACCCTAGAGGCCGCCGCCGCCCCGATGCGAGCCCCCACGGTGTCCCCCTTGCCCCTCCTCCCCGCCCCGGACGGCGACGTCGACCTCCAGCAGCAGCCGCAGACTGTACTCCCCTCGTCCGCCCCCTCGAAGCCCGAGCCGGCGGCGACGGTGGCCACGCACACGCGCGCCATCGGCATCATCCACCCTCCGCCCGAAGTCCGCATGATTATCGAGAAGACGGTCACCTTCATCACCAAGAACGGGCCCGATTTTGAACGCCGCGTCGTCGTCCAGAACCAGGGCAACGCCAGGTTCAACTTCCTGCAGCCCTCCGACCCCTACCACGCCTACTACCAGCACCGCATCACCGAGATCGCCGCCCAGCCGCCGTCCACCACCCCGTCATCCCTCCCAAGCACAAGACCCCTCTAAAACGAGGGATGTAATCGTTCCAGCAATCGGTGCCTCTGTCATCAGCGTCCTATGTCACGCAAATAGAGGTTTACACCCAAATTTACTTATATACATTACACAGATGAATAATCGTCAATAAGCTGCTGGCGCTGAAACAAGTGATACTATTCTCAGTTTTTACTACGCCTTGAAGCATAACCTCCATTTTCTTCTTCATCTCATTATTATCATCCATCAGTAGAACCAGAAGGGTCAGTGGTCAGCTCCCATCAAATATACGGCCAATTGCAAGCCTCATTAGCTCCCATGACAAATCATCAACCTAAAACATTGGCAGCACAAAAATAACATTAATTTCATGCAAGCGCATAAAAAAAAGGACAAATAAACTATACTTGTATCAGTACTTACTCCTAAACGATAGTCAAGCATATTTATCTAGAGCTAGTACAGAACCATTTATCTCATTTTGACTCAATAAAGGGCCAGTCTTGCAAAATCTAAAATCATTGCAGCTTCGATATATTCTTGTACCTGCAGCATATATGACATATCAGATCTCCGGTAAAATAAATGTAAAAAAGACGATGTTGATACTAACACTAATGGTATAGGCTCTTCTCAGCTTCCAAAAGTCGGTTCCTTGTAATTCTTTTACTAACTTTCAAATTTGTTGGTTAGCCACAACAGCAATATCATTTTCTGCCTTTCAAAGAACTTCCTCGTTATTTCTGCTGATCCTGGAAAAGAACAATAGCATAAGAAGACATATGAAGGTTACCAGCAAATAAACTGGAGGAGCAGATTTAGGTTCACATAATTTTGGCAGGTGTACTCTTTATTTGTAGTATAAATGTAATCATGATGAAAGAACATTTCAAGATGAGTACGTATTATTCTCGAGTGTTGTTATGTATGATGGATAGTGGTGAGACTAAATGATACTTAGCAAATTGATGTCTCATACGTTGGCAATTGAAGGAACCAAATGTAAGAACAATTCCTGGAGCTATCTATAATTTCTGCCTAGCAACGAGCTACACGATGGACATGAATTTTAAGCTAAAATATTGTTCCTTATCATCACATTTGATTTGATGGAAGCAAATACTTTAAACAAGTTAACTCGTGCAGACTTCCTGATTGTCTGAGCAATTAACTACTGGCTTGTGGTATGTTTGTATAATCTGGCATGATTTATTTTTACATAGACAAGAAAATTTTAAGCGAATTAAAAACACATATCTGTTTTCCACTTCTTAATGTCACAGAACATACTAATTCATATCAGATCAAAATTATAAAGTGTGAAAGGACACGGATGTCGCCTGGGGGGTGTGTGAATAGGCGATTAAAATTAATACGGTTTAATGATTGAATAAATGCGGAATAAAACTCTTGTTTAATTTATCAAGCAAGAAACCTAAACAAGCTACGTTTACTTATGTGCACCAACAACTTATGCTAAGCAAGATAAGCAACTATGTGATAGCAAGATATATTACTTCAAACTCGATGGCTATCACAAGTTAAATTGCATAAGTAAGAAGCTCGGGTATAGAAATACCGAGGCACTTGGAGACGATGATTTATCCCGATGTTCACTTCCCAATGGAAGCTACGTCTCCGTTGGAGCGGTGCGGAGTCACAAAGTGATCCCCGAATAGCCGTCAATGACACACCGTAATCTCCTTCGTGCCTCCACCAATGCGGAGTGCCACGAACCACTATGGGACACTTGAGGGTGGTCACCGAACCCATACAAGGATGAGACACACTCCACAACTTAATTGGAGGCTCCCACCGATTTTTTTTTTTGAAAGGTAAAGCAATATATTACGCACGTAGGCCGCCTCATTAAAAACCTTCCAGTCCCCTTAGGTACCCTGGTAAGGAAAAGAGCGCGTCTGAAACCTACGGCCACAGAGCATATCAACCAGGTTTACAATCATTCTTGATACAGGCATCAAGAAAGGGAGTGATAAAACTAACCCACACACACCTGCGTCTAGAGCTACTAGCCTGTTTCACACACAAATGTGCAGCCTCGTTAGTCATCCGTGGCACATGCGATAACGTGCACCTAACAAAGCTTCCAGCTAATTCGACCACTTGTCGACAAACTCCTCCTATGTCCGCCCTTTCATAGTTGTTAGAATTGCATAGTTTAACCACCTCCAGGGCATCGCTCTCTGTCATAATTTGTATAAACCCCAAGTCACTCGCAAGGCGAAGTCCATCCCTAAGCGCAATTGCCTCCATGTATCTTGCGTCTGCAGCTAGCTCATACCATAGCGCATGTGCCCGAATAAGCTTTCCTTCTGAATTTCAAGTCACCACTCCCGTCGTACCTGAACCGGAAGAGCTGTCAAATCCTGCATCCACGTTCACCTTGATATGGTCTGCTGGTGGTGGCAGCCAGGTCATCTTCCGTCTGGGCGAAGCTCCGGCGGGAGTACTCTTGCACGCCAGATCACATGTGGTATCGGCTGCCCAACGGACGGACACATCGACCGATCTCCCCTTCTCACCATGGCGGCGAGCATTACGTTTAGTCCAAACTGCCCAGCAACCACACATAATAACCGCTGCATTGGTTTGTGTCGCTAGACCACCATCAATCAAGTCTGAAGCCCACGTTGCCGGGTGTAGCCGAGGAATTTTTACCCCGGTCATTCTTCTGACCTCATCCCAAAAGAGCTTGGCCCAAGTGCACTCAAAAAAGGTATGATAAATATTCTCCACGTTGCCACAATCTTCATAGTTAGAAATCCTTTCCACATGTCGGTCCTTCAAGACATCTCGACATGGTATAAATTTATGAATTGTGCGCCACCAAAAGTTCCTCACCTTGGGCGGTACAGGCATTTTCCATAGCTTTTTCCACAGCGGCTGAGCCCCTCCATCAGAGCTAGAAGGGGCCTCTGACTGCCTTCTCTGTGTACACATTTCAGAGTAGGCCGTTCTGACAGAGAAAATGCCCGACTTCTCAAACCTCCACGACCAGAAATCCTCCTCCGCACCAAGTGCAATACGGTTAATAACCTGAACATCTGGGTAAATAAAGTTTTCTTCAAGTTTGGGAATGTCCCACTCACCATTGTCATGATCAATGAGTTCCTCCACCAGGTTGGCCGTAGCAGTAGCAATCCGAACAAGAGGTTTAAAACCTGAGTTAGCTTCGATCCACGGGTCCTCCCACACCCGAATAGATGATCCACTGCCCACTCTTTTAACCAGACCAAGTTTTAGAGCATCTCGGCCATGGATAATTGCCCTCCATGTGTGAGAAGAGTTCTTCTTAATACCCGCAGCCATAAAACCTCTATCATGGAAATATCTACCCTTTAACACCCTCGCACATAGTGAGTCCGGCCTTGTCATTAACCGCCAACCTTGCTTAGCTAGCATTGCTTGATTAAAAATCTCGAAATCACGAAAACCCATCCCGCCATCCGCCTTTGGGATTGCAATATCCGCCCATTTCCTCCAATGCATCCTCCTTTTCTTCTCATCGCCACCCCACCAGAATCTAGCCACCACCGAAGTGAGTTTCTTGCAGAACTTTTTAGACAGACGGAAGCAGCTCATTGAAAAGGTTGGGATTGCTTGACATACTGCTTTAATGAACACTTCTCTCCCAGCACTACTAAGAAGACGTGATATGCCTGAGGAAATTCTTAGAAGGGGGTGATATGCCTGAGGAAATCAATACAACGGTTCTGGTGCTCATACCGAAAATAAAAGCGCCTCAGGAGTTATCACAGTTTAGACCTATTGCTCTCTGCAATGTGTTGTATAAAATTGCTTCAAAGGTGCTCGCCTTGAGATTGAGGCCAGTTTTAGATGAAATCATTTCAGAAGAACAGAGTGCCTTCGTCCCAGGGCGTTTAATTACGGACAATGTTCTTACAACTTATGAATGCATCCATTATTTGAAGCGAAAGAAAGGAAAGGTTGGAGCATGTGCCATAAAACTTGACATGGCCAAAGCATATGATCGTGTTGAATGGTGTTATCTCCGTGGTATCATGCAAAAGCTGGGATTTGCACCGCAATGGATTTCTCTTGTTATGCGGTGTGTTGGAACCGTATCCTTCTCGGTTAGGGTTAATGGATCCTTTTCAGAAGTGTTCAGACCTTCTAGGGGAATTCGTCAAGGAGATCCAATTTCCCCGTATCTGTTCTTATTGTGTGGTGAAGGTTTCAGTAGCATGATTTAACATATGGGGCCGGCTCACCTGGCCAAAGGTGTGCGGGTTGGCATCCATGCGCCATGGGTCTCACACTTATTGTTTGCTGACGATTGTCTGATCTTCTCACAGGCAACGGCGGTAGGTGCGGATCGGTTGCAACACATCTTGGATATTTATCACAAAGGTTCGGGACAGCTAGTGAATAAGGATAAGTCAGCTGTCTTCTTTAGTCGGAACTCTATGCCTCCGATGAAAACAGTGGTTCATAATCGGCTGGCTATTCCCACAGAAGCTCTTGGGGAAAAGTACCTCGGTTTGCCAACGGCTCTCGGCCGTTCTACGGACTCTCAGTTCGAACATATCATCGCCAAAGTGAAAAAACTTCTAAACGGAGGGCTCCCACCGAATTCCCGCGGCTCCCAAAGCCACACAAATCAACAAGGTTGAGGCACACTCCACAACTTAATTGGAGGCTCCCAACAATCCCGCGAGCCACCAAAACTCCGAGATCAACTACAACCGTCTAGGGTACCCAAGTACCCAAGAGGAACAAGCTCTAGGGCACCCAAGCACCCAAGAGTAATAAGCTTCTCAACTTCGATTTCCACGTATCACCGTGGAGAACTCAAACCGATGCAACTAATGCAATGGGCAAGAACACAAGAAGTGCTCAAAATCCTTCTCTCTCAAATCCCACCAAAGCAACTAATGCTATGGGTAGGAGAGGAGAGGAAGAACAAGGAAGAACACCAAATTCGTCCAAGATCTAGATCCAAAAGCTTCCCCTCACTTAGAGGAGAGATTGATTGGTGGAATGATAGATCTAGATCTCCTCTCTCTTTTACATCTAATTGGAGGCAAGAATCATGGAGGAATAGAGAGACAGCAAGCTCCAAAAGGTCAACAATGGTGGGGGAAAAGAGCTCAAGAAGATGGGTACCTTTTGGGGAAGAAGGTCCACTAAATAGCCCCCCACGAAATCTGCCCGTTGGCCTTTTTCCCGAGGGCCGGCCATGCTGGGGTCAAGGGCCGGCCATGGCTGGGGGGGGGGGGGGGGGCGGCCATAGGGCCGGCCATGTCGCTCCTGTTTTTTCTCAGGGCGAAGGAAGGTAGGCCGGACACCCGAAAACGCGATATCTTTCACTTCCGGACTCCGTTTTCGGTGCTTTTGGGCTCGTTGCATTCGTTACAACGAGCACTACAAGATGGTATAGAGAAACATCATAGTCCATCATAGTGGCAAAAACCAAATGGTGAAAGGTTTGATCTCTCAATTAAAGAACAACCGGTAAAACCGCCAACACCAAAAACGCAACAAGTTTTTCATACGAAATCCGTTTTCGGTGAGCTTGGGCTTGGCATGTAGAACACGACAAGCACCAAAGCCACACAAGGAGAGAAACAAAATAAGAACCAAGAAATATGATTGATGTGGTAATACCCAACGGGTATACTCACGCTATTATAATAAGGTACAAACTACCGGAAGGCCCACCCGGTGGCCCATGAAGACAACCTCGCAGGATGGCGCCCTGGGGCAGCCCGATAAGGCTAGAGTGCGGCTCAAGAAAGAAGGAGTCGTATTGGCTTGGAATTAGTTATATCTATAAATCGAGTTGAATTCAAACTCCCGAGACCTGGCCGCTTATAAAAAGGCCAGGAGGGAGCCAGTAGACATACGCAATCTCATCCTAGAAACCCTAGCGAGTTGTTGACTCGCCGGGTAGCCATTGTAATCATCTTGAGATCTGCAGATTGATAATCGAACAAGCGAAAGCTTCGCTTGTTACCGTCCGAACTCACCAACACCCATATTCTGATTCCTTTAGATACAACCCGGGTGCCTAACCATGGGATTTGCCGAGTCCATGACTCGTCAATGATGATGGCAAGTATGCAAAGGTTTGAGCTCTCTCCGATAGATACGATAAAGCTTAGTTGAGAGCCCCTCTTGATAGTACGGTATCTAACCTATACCCCTATCTAGATCGTACCTTTGCCTTGTGCATTTCACTTGAGCTAGATGATGAAGATCTTGATCTCTTCAAGTGGATCACCTTTCTTGATTGCGCTTCGCTCGGTGAAGACTCACATATTGATCCCCATACTCCACTATGGGAGAGCCTATTTTAGGCACATATTCAAATGACCATTTTCTCCAAATGGGTTGCAAGCTTCAAGCATAAGATTTCTTCGAGATGCTTCTCTTGAACTTGCACTTCAACCTTGATGACGATTCCCACTTGACGTCATCCTTCATGGGCTATATGAATCTTCATTTGATGCAAGCCCATAGAAATATACCTAAACCCATATAGACATACCACACACATAGATCATGGGTTAGTTCATAAAGCTATATGGACAAGTGCTTACCATACCAAGAGATACATGATCCCACTTGGTACATCTTGTAGCTTTGTGTGTTGATCGAACATCTTGATCAACCTTGTATCTTTTCTTCTCTCTTAATTAGATGATGTCTTGAAGATAACCATAACGATCACATAAATCCTTTTCTTCAATACATACTTGCAATATGCTCCACGCTCATATGACCAATCATCGAATACCTCATCTAACCATAGCTTGGTCATCACATAATCTTCTTATTGATCATCTCAAATATATCCATGCAACTCGATAATCTTGATGCCAAATACTCCATTATATCACTATCTTTATGGCATCAACCTTGACTCCAACATCAAGCAAGGTCTATGGACAAACACTACAAGTATAACTCAATGCAACCATTAGTCTATAGGGATTGTCATTAATTACCAAAACCATACATGGGGGCGCCATGCCCTTTCAAAGTGGCACCTATCAATAAGCTTGTCCATAAGGAAAAAAAATAAAAATGCAATTTTTTACATTAATAAAAAATGCAATATTGGTTACAAAGGTAATGTTACTTTACTTTAAGATATTATTTTCTGATTTTTTATGACACGCAGGACCCAACTTATCGTGTGTTGTTGTAACATACATTGTAGTGATGTCCATAGGTTTATGGTGTAGTAAGGGCACCTCCAACGGCCCAGCGCATACGGACAGGGCGTGTCCATATCTGTCCTTCCGGACAGATGACCCTCTCCAATGGCCCAGCGCATAGGGACAACTGTCCGCGCGGACAGGTTTTCGGCCCCAAACCTGGCCCAAGTTTGGTCCAGATTTGGGGGAGAAAACGGACAGCCTCTTGTCCACCCTTGTCCGCGCTTGGCCCAGTTGGCAGCCAAACGAACCCCACTCCTCCCCCTTCCTTCGACCGCCTCGCGGCCGCCTCGATCGCATCGGCCGCCGCCAGGTTCGCAGCGGCCGCCGCCCCTTTCTCTTCAGCCTCTTCCACCGCGGCAGTCCAGCCCTGCCCCGCCCTCGCCGTCGTCCGCCGCCGTCCGCCGCCACCGCCGCTTCCCGGGTCGTTCGGCCGTTGGACCGGAGGCGCCCGCGAGGTCCACTGCCCTGAAGGTGTTCGACGGAAGGTTCGTGAGACTCAACCCATCTTTTTTGGTTCACAAGTGATGTAATTTTATTCTAACTTGTGTGTTTTGCGTAGATGGACAGTGATGATGAGTTCTTCTACAAGACCTTCATCGATACATCCGACGAAGAATCGGAGGACGGTTCCGAAATTACCATGGTCGCGACCACGCTCGTCCACAACTTCAACCAGACGGAGTGGCCTCGGCACGTTGGGTCGGTTGTTGGAAAGGCTCTGATGCACCGGTGTGGTGTTGTCGGGAAACCCCAAGAGGAAGGTATGAAGTAGTGCAGCAGCAAGTTTTCCCTCGGTTGTGAAACCAAGGTTTATCGAACCAGTAAGAAATTAGAGATCTCCGGAGGTTGTTGGTGGCGGAATATGGCACGGCGCAACACCAGGGATTCCGGCACTAACGTGGAACCTGCACACAACACAACCAAGATTCTTTGCCCCAACTTAAGAGTGAGGTTGTCAATCTCACTGCCTTGCTGTAACAAAGGATTAAACGTATGTGTGGAGAATGATGTTTGCTTGCAGAGAATAAAAGTAACAGGATTGCAGTAGGATTGTTTATCAGTTTGAGGAAAAAGGACCGGGGTCCACAGTTCACTAGTGGTGTCTCTCCATAAATAATAATAGCATACACACGAGTAAACAAATTACAGGTGGGCAATTGACAGAATAAAGAAATGCATAATGATGCATATACTATAGTTATGGTGGCTAGTGTGATATTCATTTGGGCATTACAACAATATACATAGACCGTTCCAACCGCATCTATGACTAATAATCCACCTTCCGGTTAGCGTCCGCACCCCTTTCAGTATTAAGTTGCAAGCAACATATAATTGCATTAGGCAATGTGTGTAATGTAAGTAATACAAATACCCTTAGATAAAGTATTACTGTTTTATCCCTAGTAGCAACAGTACATCTACAACATTAGAGCTAGCTGTCACCACCCCAGATTAAATAGAGACATGAACCTACTATCGAGCATAAATACCCCCTCTTGGAGTCACAAGCATCTACTTGGCCAGAGCATCTACTAGCAACGGAGAGCATGCAAGATCATAAACAACGCACTCACAAGATATATTATGAAGCAATAACATAGTACTCAATATTCATCGGATCCCAGCAAACACAACATGTAGTATTACATAAAGATGATCTTGATCGTGTTAGGCAGCTCACAAGATCTAAACATGGTAGCACAATAGGAGAAGACAACCATCTAGCTACTGCTATGGACCCGTAGTCCAAGGATGAACTACTCACGCATCAGTCCGGAGGCGGGCATGGTGATGTAGAGCCCTCCGGTGATGATTCCCCTCCCCGGCAGGGTGCCGGGAGGAGCTTCTGAACCCTCCCGGTCTAGGGTTCACGACGGCGGCGGCTCTGGACTTCGTGGAGGAAAAAGGTGTGTGTCTTAGGTCTTAGATATCCGAGGGGTATAAGTAGGCGAAAGGGCGAAGGCGGCGGAGGCCCGAGGGCCCCACACCCCTTGCTCGCGCGGCCAGAGGGCCTGCCGCGCCACCTGGTGGTGTGGGCCCCTCGGGGTCCACCTCCGTCTCCTCTTCGGTGTTCTGGAACCTCCCGGGTAATATAAGCACTTTGACGTTTCGTTTGTCCAATTCCGAGAATATTTCGTTAACAGCCTTTCTGAAACCAAAAACAGCAGAAAACAGGCAACTGGCACTGTGGCATCTTGTTAATAGGTTAATCCCAGAAAATGCATAAAATGATATAAAAGTGTATATAAAACATGTAGTAATTGGCATAATATAAGTATGGAACATAAGAAATTATAGATACGTTTGAGACGTATCAAGCATCCCCAAGCTTAGTTCTACTCGTCCCGAGTAGGTAAAACGATAACAAGAATAATTTCTGAAGTGACATGCTTCACACAATCTTGATCATATAATAATGTAAGGCTCATGTTATGAATGAAGTGATTCAAAGCAATGGTTTATAGTTTCCTAACAAATAGACAAGGAGTAAACAATTACATCATATAAGCAAAAACTTTTCATGAATAGTACTTTCAAACAAGCATCAAAATGGTTCACATGAAAGTTAACTCATAAAGCAATAGTCTCTATGATGTGGTAATACCCAACGGGTATACCCACGCTACTATAATAAGGTATAAACTACCGGAAGGCCCACCCGGTGGCCCATGAAGACAACCTCGCAGGATGGTGCAAGGCAGCCCAATAAGGCTAGAGTGCGGCTCAAGAAAGAAGGAGTCGTATTGGCTTGGAATTAGTTATATCTGTAAGTCGAGTTGTATTCAAACTCCCGAGACCTGGCCGCTTATAAAAAGGCCAGGAGGGAGCCAGCAGACACACACAATCTTCATCTAGAAACCCTAGCGAGTTGTGAAACCGCCGGGTAGCCATTGTAGCCAGATCTTCAGATTGCTAATCGAACAAGCGAAAGCTTCGCTTGTTACCGGCCGAACTCACCAACACCCATATACTGATTCCTTTAGATACAACCCGGGTGACCTACCATGGGATTTGCCGAGTCCATGACTCGTCAATTGGCGCCGTCTGTGGGAAGAACAGGTGTTGGACTCACGGGTTCGGCGGATCCGACATCTGCATCATCGACGTCATCTTCAGCTTCCCCGGCAACCCGGAATCTGCCAGATCTGCGGAGGCCCTACACCCTCGGCACCTTCGACTTCCGCCCACACTCTGCGGCCGAGCAATCAGCGTTCGCCGGTATTCACTCAGGTATGGATCTGACGTTTGGCAGTTTCCGTTTCCTTGTCAACCAGTGGGGAAAGCTCGACGTGTCAGACCCTACCCGATCTTTGGGGACAAAAGCAATGACTGCACCTGCTCCAAACGCCATCGACTTCGCCTCTGCATCAATGTCAAGCGCAGCCGATTCTACTCCGACTCAGGCTCCCATTGCTATCGACTGCGCGCCTGCAACGACCCCGACAGCCTTCAACTCCGCCCCCTCGTCAACTGGCGGTTCTGACGTGACTTGCTATTGCTCCGACTGCACTGTTTTTCAGGTGGCAGCCGTCTTGTGCGGCATCGACTCTTCATCAAGTGAGGATGGCGATCAGCGCCGCGAAGGACGCAACGCTCGTAACCGTCCCGCCAGCCAGGTGTTCGTAGTAAACGGCGCATCAGGCGCGTTTACAACCCCGCCGCAGCATAGGGAGCCGGAGCCCACTCAGTACCCGTTGGTGGTCCGACTCAGCGCCGACAAGGAACTCTCCATCACAAAGGAGATGGCAGTACGAATTCAAAACGTCGTCAACAATGGGACTGTGATGCCAGAGAACTCTCCTATGGATGACTTATTAGCTTATCAGTATCTACTGCGCAAGAAAAATCTGGAGCTAATTGCGTTAGAGCGCCAACTCGCTGAAAGGCAGGCTCGGGCCGACTCAGCCAGCGCAAGGCGTCAGGACAATTCGTCGTCCCAGTCGACAAGATTTGAGCCAGGAACTGCAGAACATGTGAGAACTCGCCCCCGCATGTCCCAGGCGGCTGCGGCGGGTTTTCAACCGTCAAGCGTCAGACAGAGATTCATGACAATTGCGGACGACGGTATACCGGCGCCGCAGACGACCGCAGCAGCAGTCACCTCGGTGGCAACTTACCTGAGATCTACGCTACCCGAGTCAACTGACCCGCGGTACGGCCTTCACATGGCCCAGATAGATGCCTTGGGGACGGTCGGAACAGCATTGGTACCCGCAGCCCCCACGCCAGGCCGTTCAGGGATCAGCCCTGGTCAAAATCTGCCCAGCAACGGCGCCCGAGCAAGCGGCAGCAGGCCAGCAGACGCGTTTACCCCCCAGGGTGGCGACACACATCACGGCACTCGGCATCGTGAGGACAGGAACTACGATGAACCAGAAGCAAGCAGATCCAGGCACCGTCACCGTGACGGGCGCGACAGGGAAGAGCCGGACAGAAGCAGGTCCAGGCACCGTCATCGCAGTAGTCGGGATAGGACCGAAACAGAAGAAGAGCGAGCCACTCGCCGCCGCAGCGAGCGAGAAGAGCGGAGGCGCGGCAGAGAGGAGCGCGGACAGCAGTGGCAGGCCGCTGGTTTCGAGCATGACTACGTGGAGGAAGGAATCGACGCCCGAAATTATATCACTCAGCGAACAGTAAATAGGCGGAGGCACCAGCGAAGACAACGCAGTCGAACCCCAGGCTCCAGTCGAAGCAGTTCGTACACAGACTCGGAGGTCGAGCCATGTGGAGCCATGTGCTTCACTACTGCTGTTCGGGAAACTCGCATGCCCAAGAGATTCAGGCTAACATCAGAAACCCCCAAGTTCGATGGAACCCAAGAGCCGTCAGCCTGGCTGGAGGATTACACCACGGCGGTCGCGTGTCAGCGAGGGAATACAACAACCGCAATGCAATACATACAGTTGATGCTCACGGGATTAGCCCGAGCATGGCTCAGGAGCCTGCCGCGCAGCTCGTACGGAACATGGGACGCTTTCTGCAGCGACTTCAAGAGAAATTTCTCCTCCACCTTCCATCGACCCGCTTCTTTTCAACAACTAAGGGCCTGCAAGCAAAAGGCCGGCGAGTCCCTCCGCGAGTATATTCAGCGGTGGACCACATTGAAAAATTCGGGAGCAGATATATCAGAGGACAATGCCGTCTTCACATTCATTCAAGGAGTGAGGCGCAACGACCTTCAGGAGGCACTGGGACGCGAGAATCCCAGGACAATTGCGCACCTGATGGAGATAGCCAACAAATGGGCCGATGGAGAAGTCTCCGTTCGAGCTGACAGGGTTCCCTCACCCGACGATCGCCAGCAGGGCAGTTGGGGCAGACGCGGCCGGAACGACAGGGGCAACAGGCAGCGACCGTACGGCGAATCGGACGGGATCGGGCAGGTCGCAGCTAGTTTCCCAGACAGTCGCATTCGGGGTAACCCCCAAAGCGGAGACACTCCACGCGATGACCGCGGTGACAGAACTCGAGACGACGGGAGTCGGAAGCGCGAGTGGAAGCCAAGAGGAACCCGCAGGGAGGAACGCCCATTCCGAACCCCGGCTGAACAGCTCAACGACCCGTGCAGAATGCACATGTTCAGGGGAGAAGATGGTAAACTCACGGCAACCCACCTCCTCAAGGACTGTCGGGATTTCATAGCGCTTCAGACTGAGATGCGAAGAAGCGCAGGATTATCACTAGCGCTACCAGCATCTGAAGGGCCACCTCCCCCTCCTGCTGGGCACATAGCGGGAGCAATCCACGCAAACCAGAGGCAGGACAGCACAGCCGCAACTCAGGAACAGTACCCGAAGACCAGGGGGGCCATGTACATGATACAGAAAGGGCGACCGTCAAACCGATGCCAAAAGCTAATCAGTAGGCAGGTCCACCTAGCAACTACTTCACCACCACCCGCGCCGGAATACCTTCGAGGTTCAGAGACTCCTATTGGCTTCACCCGCGAGGATCACCCCCCGCGAGTACCGCGGCCAGGCCACGCCCCTCTGGTTTTGCATGCCTTGGTTGGGGGCTTCAGGATGAGCAAGGTGTTCATGGACGGCAGCTGCGGCATCAACATTGTCTTCGCAGATACATTGCGTAAGATGAACTTGTCACTCACCAATCTGAAACCATCGGACAACACGTTCCACGGCATCGTGCCAGGCAAAGCAGTATATCCGTTGGGCTCGCTCTGGCTCGACGTCGTTTTCGGAGACGCCGATCACTTCAGGAAAGAAAGCATCGAGTTCGAAGTCGTAGACTGGAAATCTCAGTACCATGTAATCCTCGGGCGGCCAGCGTTCGCACGATTCATGGCAGTCCCTCATTATGCGTACCTGATGCTCAAGCTCCCCGGTCCCAAGGGCGTCGTCACCATCCGCGGGGACTTCCGAAAGTCAGACGACTGCGACAGAGAGTTCAGTAAAATCTCCGAGTCCTTCGGTGCGCAAGAACAGCTTGCGGAAATCGCCCTGGATAACGACCGGAGCCTGTTCCCCGAAGGCAAGAAGCCGGCACCGGAAAATTCTTTTAGCGCCAACAACGACACGTGGGCACATCAGGTGCACCCGACCGACAAGGACAAGACAGTCCTCGTGTCATCAAGCCTTAACGAGGCATAGGAAGGCGCGCTCGTCGAGTTCCTCCGTGAGCACTGGGAAATGTTCGCCTGGCACCCAACCGATATGCCAGGTATTCCCAGGGAACTCGCCGAGCACGCCTTACAAATCTACCCAGGCACAAAGCCAGTCAAGCAGACAATGCGGCGATTATCCGAGCCGAAGCGGCTAGCAGTCGGAAGAGAGATTGACAAACTACTGGATGCCAAGTTCATCTGCGAACTTAAGAAGTCAGACTGGGTTGCGAACCCAGTCCTTGTTCCAAAAAAGGGGTCAAAAACGGGCGCATGTGCATCGACTTCACGTCGCTCAACAAGTGCTGCCCTAAGGACCATTTCCCGTTGCCGCGGATAGATCAGATCGTGGATTCGACCGCAGGCTGCG
The DNA here is from genome assembly GCA_026929855.1 of Poa annua. Lineage (NCBI taxonomy): Eukaryota > Viridiplantae > Streptophyta > Magnoliopsida > Poales > Poaceae > Poa > Poa annua. Next base: position 23,467,958 of record CM049435.1, on the reverse strand, counting down.
AGCGCCTCTCGTTCCTCGACGCGTACTCCGGGTATCAACAGATTCAGATGAAAAAAGAAGACGAGTAAAAAACGGCTTTCATCACCCCCCACGGCGTATACTGCTACACGAAGATGACCTTCGGGTTGAAAAACGCTGGAGCAACATATCAGCGCATGATGCAGAACTGCCTGAAGGATCAAATCGGCAGGAACGTACAAGTGTACATCGACGACATCGTCGTCAAGACTCGGCAGGTCGAAACCCTGATCGACGACCTTCGCGAGACTTTCACAGCTCTCAACAAATACAGAATTAAGCTCAACCCCACTAAGTGCGTGTTCGGGGTACCGTCAGGACAAATACTAGGATACCTCGTGTCTGCCAGAGGCATAGAGGCGAACCCAGACAAAATCCAGGCAATATTAGCAATGCCGGAACCAGCAAAACTGCGCGAAGTCCGGGGACTCGCGGGCAGAATAGCAGCTCTCAGCAGGTTTATCAGTCGCATGGGTGAGAAAGCCTTGCCGTTCTACCGGCTGATGAAGAAAACAGACAAATTCGAATGGACTACAGAAGCACGAGCAGCCTTTAGCGACTTAAAGCGCATGCTCACAAACCCACCTGTCCTTGTGGCTCCCCGAGAACAGGAAACTATGTATCTGTACATAGCCGCTACCAATAGGGTGGTCAGCTCAGTACTCGTAGTCGAACGACCGGAAGAAGGAAAAACGCAACCAGTCCAGCGCCCCGTCTACTACCTAAGCGAGGTACTCTCACCCTGCAAGGAGCGATACCCGCACTATCAAAAGCTCGCCTATGGCGTGTTCATGTCGAGCCGCAAGCTCATACACTATTCTACGGAGCACCCAATCGTGGTTGTAAGCAGCGCCCCGTTGGCTGATATCCTCAACAACTCTATGGCGACAGGGCGAGTCGCTAAGTGGAGTATCGAGCTTGGACCTCGAGACATCACATACAGGCACCCGAAGGCCATCAAGGCGCAGGTCCTCCCTGACTTCACATGCGAGTGGGTTGAGGCGCAGTTGCCACACATCCCCGACTTATCCAATTCCTGGACTATGTACTTTGACGGATCTAAGCGACATGACGGCGCAGCGGCTGGAGTAATCTTGACTTCCCCCAAGGGAGACAAGCTGCGTTACATACTCCAGATGGATTTTCAGAGAGCCTCAAACAACGAGGCAGAGTATGAGGCACTGCTGCACGGCATGCGTATGGCCAAGGCTTGTGGCGCGACACGACTGATGATATACGGGGACTCCAACCTCGTGGTACAGCAAACGATGAAGGAATGCGACGCCAATGCAGATAACATGCAGGCGTACCGCGACATGTACAATATCATGGAGGGAAGTTTCGACGGCTGCGAACTACGACACGTAGGCCGGGAAAGCAACGAAGAAGCAGACATACTAGCCAACATTGGGTCCAAGAAGGAGCCCATCCCACCCGGAGTCTTCTTCGAACGTATCAAGGAGAGATCAGTCAAGATAAAGAATCCAGCAGCACCAGAGAGGCCAGTCGCGCCTCCAGCAGCTCCACTCGAACAAACAACGGCTGAGCAGCAGCCCGACAGCACATTGGCCGCTCCGCCGCTGGTAGAAGTCTTCCTCATAGAACCTTCATGGACGAAGCCTTTCCTTGCATACCTCCTCCACCAGGAATTACCGGCGGACTCAGTCGAAGCAAAGCGCATCTCTAGGCGCTCCAGGGGGTTCACGATAATCAACAAGGAACTTTACAAGAGAAGTATCTCCGGGGTCCTCCAGAGATGCATCGCACCCGAGGACGGGAGAGCAATACTACTAGACATTCACGCCGGAACATGCGGACATCACGCGAGCAGTCGGGCGCTCGTGGCAAAGGCCCTGCGAGCTGGGTTCTATTGGCCCACAGCTATGCAGGACGCAGAGGACATAGTAAAGAAGTGCCTGGGTTGCCAAAAGCACGCGACCAGGCCACACGCCCCAGCTTCGGAACTCAAGACCATCCCATTAGCATGGCCCTTTGCCCAGTGGGGACTCGACATGGTCGGCCCGCTGAAGAAGTCTTCACGGGGCGGACACACCTTCCTTCTAGTGGCAGTCGACAAGTTTACCAAGTGGATTGAAGCAGTCCCAGTCACAAACGCCATAGCAACCTCGGCAATAAATTTCATCAAGTCCATCATCTTCCGCTTCGGGGTGCCCAACAGTATAATCACAGACAACGGAACCAATTTCACAGCCGAGGAGTTCCAGGACTTCTGCAGGACTCAAGGAATCAAACTCAAGTACGCGTCAGTCGCTCACCCGCAGTCCAACGGGCAGGTGGAGAAGGCCAACGGCCTGGTATGCAGCGGTTTGAAGAAAAGACTCCTAGTACCGCTCAAACGCGCGGCAGGCGCCTGGGCCGAGGAATTACCCGCCGTACTTTGGAGTCTGCGCACGACGCCTAACAGATCCACACAGTACACGCCCTTCTTTTTGGTACACGGTGCCGAAGCGGTCATGCCGTATGATCTTAAGTTCGACGCACCTCGAGTAGTGGCCTACGATGAGCAGGACGCCGAGGCCGCGCTTGAGGACGACATAGACACCCTGGACGAAGCGCGCGACATCGCCCTCGCCAGAACTGCGACCTATCAGCAAGCATTGCGAAACTACCACAGTCGCCGCCTTCGACCGCGATCGTTCGCGGTAGGCGACCTCGTCCTTCGCCTGAAGCAGAAGAAAGTTCACAAGCTCGCATCGCCTTGGGAAGGACCCTTCGTTGTCACAGAAGTCATCGGCAACGGAGCGTACAGACTGAAGCACGCCGAGACGGGGGAACCCTCCCACAACCCGTGGAACGCAGGCCACCTTCGCCGATTTTATGCATAGTAGCATAGCACCCCTCATTTGGTATAGTTAGAATAAAATAAAGGCTGCACTCAGCCGCGTTTGTATCAGAAACATCTTCTATTGACCAGCAATAAAGTACAATGTTCCTCCGTATGAGCACGATACATAATCTTTACATTCTGCGCAGTTTTCAGTTCTTTTACTCGCAATATCGGCCTGGGTCACTTCCGGCCCCATCCGCATCAGGAACCATGACAACTTCAGGGGACGATTGGAGCTACTGGGCACAAGCAGGCTCGGGGGCTACACTGGGGGGAACGCAGAGTCGTTCTAAAAGTAGGCTGCCCTACAGGGGTTCCTGTTTCACCTCAGCTGTCAGTCGTCGGCGATCAAGTTCCACGTCCGTTTCCTTTTCCGTCAGTCCTATTATACAACTGGCTGGACCATGCGCAGCTTGGTAGTACTCCTCCATCGAAACAGTACCCGCACCCTCGGGGGGACCAGCCCCGACTGTTGCCAAGTCTATGTTCGGCTGGTGCAGGAGCAGAACAGCAAACGCCGTGGTCGCGCCGGCGACCAGTTGAAGGCGAACAAAGTCGCGAATTGCATCTCCTTGACGGAAGCGGTTCAGCAGAGCAGTCAATCCGTGCGGCTGTTCATTAAGGGGAAACAGTGCCTGGTGCACGCGCGACAGCACGGAGGCGCATAGAGCAGCAAACTCACCAACTTGTGCGACTCGGTCCCACAGGGTAAGTATCGCCATCGCCTCGCGACGCATGGACCATATGGACGATGCGTCTCGCCCATGCTCCGCCACTACATCAACAAACCGAGATCGAACTCGGCTTTGTTCGGCTGTCGCGTCAGTTTGAACACCTGGAAAAAGGAGACGTAGTGCAAGTCAAGTCGTCAGGACTCAGAGTCATCGGCGAAGTGACAAAAACAAGATGTTCGGGGGCTCGGCGAGTAGCTCACATAGCAGGCCAAGGTTCGCGTGCTCAATTTCCTTCATCAGCACGGATTCTCTTTCAACAGGACGAGGGTGCTTCGACTGGAGTATGGCCAATGCACCCCGGGTCACCCTCAAGTCTTGTTCGGCGGTCTCGCAGCGCACCTTTATCATATTGTACAAGTATTGATCTCGCGGATCAAATGGCGGCACGACCCCCGAGGAAGTAGTAGAAGCAGACTGGAGTTGAAACAGCAAGAAGGAGATCCACAAATCAACAAACACATTTCATTCTGGCAACTCCAATAAGATAGGACCCAATTCAGCATGTATAAAGGACTCGGGGGCTGGGTGTTTCGCCCTTGGTAGCCCCCAGAGCTTAATTCATCATACAAAGGTCAGGTTTTACAGACTAAATGCGCGGCAGGCGCACGATGCCAACAAAATAGCTCCAACTGGACTACCCCAGTCTACTAACTACTTCGCGCTTGGAGCACTCGACGTAGAGGCGGATCCTTTTTTCTTGTGCTTCGCGACTCTTTGTTCAAAAGTCGCAAGCAGGGAGTCCGCCAGTCTATGCGCTTCCTCCTCATGCTGGCTGAGGGATACCCTCTTGCCAGCCGAGTCCACCGGAAGAGCAGACACGACGCTACCCAGGTCGACGGCCACCCCATGCCCAAGCAGCATCATGAAAGCAGTTGCGGATCCACATACCGTCTGCTCGCGGATGAACTTGGGAAACGAGTCACCTTCAGGCCGGAAAGTCTCGGCCAGCGTCGCAAGATCTTGAGGCACCTCCTGTTTCGGCAGGACAAGTCGATGGAGCGCCGACAACGCAGAAGTCGACACCGAGAGAACAGCGGAGAGCTTGCTTGTGAAGCCTTCAGCCGACTCAACCGCAGCCTCCAACGGAAGGTCAGATGGAGGTGCATATTGATCGGCATGCAGACCAAGAGCCTCTGACATCCAAATCGACGTAAATCTCGTCAGCGGACAGGAAAAAACGCAATGACAATTCCTCGGGATAAAAACATATGTAAATTAGGGGCACTTACTCGCCAGTGAGTTGCCAACCGCAAGCAGGCGGCTGGCTAAGTTATGCTCCCTCTCGACTTGCTCTCGCTTCAGGCGTTCTTCGGCTTCTCGCAACCCGTCAGCTCGAGCGTCCTTCACTTGGTCCGCCAGGTCTTGTTGCACTCGCTTGAGCTCAATATTCAGGTCCTTCGCCAGACAGCGGGCCTGGTCCCTCTCTTGTTCAGTCTTGGCCAAGGCATCTGGGGTGGAAAGGTGAACGTTTAGTAAGACAAGATGCGGCATAGTCGTGCTCCAATCAGTGGAATACCTTCGAGATTGTTGAGTTGCTCCTGGAGTCGCTTGTTCTTGGACCCCAGTTGAACGAACTCGTTGCCAATATCCAGCAGTCGGCGCACAGTTGGCTGCGGGGTCAATCAGAGCAGTTAATGTAGATATGGAATTTCATTTTTTGAGCCTTCATCCAACTACTGTTAGTTGGATAAAGGCTCGGGGGCTACTCCCATCGGGAGCGCTGTCGCGCTCTGTAACAGCCCATGTTTGTAATAAATTAGATTTGCATTCATAAGCATCATATAATTTTCACTAAGAAAAATTTGCATTTTAAATTAAAGGATAACTCTTTAAAGTGACTTAAAATTTGTTATATTTTCAAAGGTGGTTAAAAACTTTCAAAAATTCAAACTAAGAATATGTGGGGCTTCTCTATAGTATTAGAAGGCCAGCATAATTTTTGTGTAAATCATTGACTAATTTTAGACCCCTTAAAAATTACAAGAACTTTCTGTTTTAAAATGTCAAGGACCTTTCTGTAAAATTTCAAACCCCAAGGGCCTTTTTGCAAAAGTCTTCGTCTTCCTCCTTGTCCTCTCTGCCTCGCAGGCAGAGAGCTCGGTGGCCTTGCCTCCATCGTTAAACCAGGCGCGAATCACTGCGCCGCCGCGCAGCTATCCGCGAGATAAGCCTAGGAGAGGACGAACCCTAGTTGCCTCTCCCCACTCTCCCATTATCCCTTCCTCCCCTCGACCGCTCCTGTGTTCTTCTTACCCGCGCGCGTCCGAAGAACGCCGCCGCCGGAATCGCGAAGCGCCGCCGCTTCCGGCCGTCCCCAATGAATCCGAGGCCACCATCGTCACCGCCATCGCCTCCTCTTCCTCCTCGTAAACCCGTGCGTGCTGGGGAGTCCGGAATCGACCGCGCCGAGGTCGTCTTCGCCGAGGCCGGCCGCCGCTCGCCGGCACGATTCGCCGCCTCCAGGTCGCCTCAGCTCTCCCCGACCATCCTCCCGTGTTCGTGGTGAGCCGCTGCTTCTCCTGGAGCACTCCTATTCTTCTCCCTCGAGCTAATTCTTCCTCGCCGTGTAGGTCACCGCCGACCGCCGCCGTTTGCTGTCGCCACCGCAGCTAAGGTGGCCAAATCCTGGCGGCGCCGCCACCATCTGGTAGCCCTCCTCCTCGCGCGTCCAACACAACCGAGCGCACGCCCCCTCGTGCTCCCAATCGTCCAATCCGTGGTCGGCAGGAGCTCAGCTCCATTGCTGACGTCATCATGACATCAGCCCTCCCTTTTATTTATTTTCCAGAAATTCCAGAATATTATTTAAATTTGTAAATTCAATATCTTTTGAACCATAAGTCAGAAAAATGTGTTCAATATACCGAAATGTTCAGAAATTTGTATCCTACCTGTTTATGCCAAATTCATGCATGATTGAACAAGTTAAACTAAGAGTTGTATAGATTCACTAAAATGCCGTTTTATGTAATTATGGGGTTTCTTGCAAATATTTTGTTAGTTATATTAGACCCCATTTAATTTGGTATCCATGCTCTAGGGTTGAATTGAACTCATTAATTTGTCATATCATACATGCTTGAATGCGCATTGCATCGATGCCATGTTGAATGTTGTTTTCGTTTTCTTATCCGGTGTTTCATTTTCTCGGTAGAACGTGAATCCGAAGACAAGATCGACGACCTCCAAAGACGAATACTTGATCAATCAATGATCGAGTCAAGCAGAAGACTTTCCAAAATTCTATATCTTGTTTTCGACAAACAAGGCAAGCATAACCTCTTATCTGCTCATATATGTGTTTTAAAAAAAATTCAGCTTCTCGTATCATGCATGCGATTCCAATATATTTTTTGTGAATAGATAGAGCTATCATATGTATTTGCATCGCCTAAATACCCTGATCCACTGCTCCCAGAAACCCTAGGTATTGCTTGTGGGTATCGCCAAAGCCTCATATTGCTTAGCCATGCATAGTTGTTATCTCTACCGCATACGGTTGATGAATCAAAGATGTCACTGAAGGTGAGTGTGAAGTGAAATGATCAGAGTATGTGATGAAAATGACTAAAAGGCGTGGATGAGAGGCCACAGTGGTATGGTGTGGTGTTTTGTCTCGTTCTCGCCGACCTAGGACCTTGAGTTTTCGTACCTTGATCCAAGACTAAGCGTACTACCATGCGTGGGTTGAGGACGCCCCATCGACTAACTAACTTGCGTAATCTATCCGTGGGTTCTATAGTTCGGGCGTTCATAGGATCGTGGCCGCGGTCGAGGGGGTTGGAGCCCAGAACCTTGACTTCAGCACACATTATCCATGGATAGGCTTACGCAAGGTAAAGGTTGTAACCGTTCCCACTCTGCCGGCTTTCCCAGGAAGAGAGCTAATGATCGGTAAGGAGCCGGGCGGTACGTGTGGGTAAAGTTGTACACCCCTGCAGGGTTAAATCTATTCGAATAGCCGTGTCCACGGTTACGGACGACTTGGAATTAATGGGCGAGATCATAGAGAACCTGAACTAAACATGGAAGACCAACATGGAGAGATGTTGGTGATCTTTCGGAAAGTGCTACTTGGTGATTAGAGCTAGTCTTGTCACTCTCTTATCTCATTTTAAAAGATCTATTATACGTGCTTCTCTTCCTCGATTTCGAAACAAAATTGGCTTTATGCAAAGAAACCGGCATTCAAACTCTCTGAATAAGCAGATATATAATAGGTTAATTAAGTCTTGTTGAGTACATCCCGTACTCATTCATGCTATATTTGGTTCAGGTAAAGTTCAGCACTCCGATGGTGGTTCCTACGATGACATCGACGAGTAGTTTGGGGTTCCCAGGTGGCAGCCTGGAACTTGTAGGTTATGTAGCCCCGTTGCTTATTTTCTGGCCTCTTAGGCCTTTTGCAAGTCTTGTTGAATAGCAACATATTCGCTTTCCGTTGTATGATGTAATGTTGGGTCGGAAGACCTCTGTTTGTAAAGCTACCTCTTGTAATTTATACCTTACACTACTTCGTGTCGTAGAGTCTGCTTTATACCGGTTGTCCGCTACCCATCCCGCGCATGATGCGTGTATGGATATAAAGTGCACGGTTGAAGGGTTATGGTTTTTGGGCTCTTTGTTATGCAGTTATGGCTATGCCCGTGTTATGGCGCAGCCGAGGGGTTGTGTGCCGATGATCCATTCCGAGCACGCCTGCCGATGAGCATCGGCCTGGGAGTGGTAACCCCAGGGACCCTCGGTTACGTAGCATGACCAGTGACACATAGCATTGCTGTATAATTCAGAGGTCGAGTCCGGCAGCTTAACAAGACTCTGGGATTCTTATTTATGCATTCTTGGTTATGATTAGCGTGGTAGTCTTCCGAGGGGTTTGTGTGACCGGTGTTCCCGGCACGCCTGCAGTGCAATGCTGCCTGGGGTTGGTAACCCAGTAACTCTCGGCTATCATGTCTAAGAGCACATAACATTTATGTATAACTCTGGATTCCGGGGTCGCCACACGCTCCCAATAAGGAATAAGTTGCAAAAGCAAGTAAGTCGGAAAGGTAAAAGGTCGAGGCAGTATTCAGAGGGCAAAAAGAAACTCACGTGGTCAGCACTTGGGGTCGGAGCCTCCGAGTCGGGTTTGGCACTGGGCTGTATTTCTACAGCCAACCCCGCAGTCGGAGTCATCAGAAGAGGACCCTCGGCCATGATTCCAGTCTCCTCCTGCTGAGTGGACGTTTCCTCGTGAGGAGATGGAACAGGCGAGTCTTGGTCTGTGTTCTGTTCGCTACTCGAGCTAAAGAAATATTCGACGCATCAGTGGGTGAACCAGTCACTTTCTAAAAGACAGAGAAAGCAAAATGCAGATAAAAGAAATAAATTTACTTACGAAGCCAGCCAGGGCGCGACATCTTCCAGGTTACGGGGTTTCGGAGCGGCAGGTGGTATGTATGATATAGGAGTGGCAGCTAGCACAACGGTTGTTGACACAGCAGCCGACGACAGATCAGCATCTTTATGAGCGACATCCACCGCCGCTCGTTTTCTCCTATCCTGGGAATCGCCAGAACTTTCATTCGGCGGTCGCCCTCGTTTCGGGTTTGTATTCTTCTCAGCCGCGTCCTCATCAGAATTTGCGGTGGCGACTGATGGTTCCGAGGCAGGCCCTCGAGTGTCCGTCACAATAATATCTTCCTCCAGTATAGTCGGTTCGGACACTGGAGGAGCATGACCCTGGCAAGGACGGGTGTCATACAACATCATGCAGGGGCAAAAAAAAAAAAAGTACGACTAAGTCGTAACATACCTCAGGCACAGGGTTCTTGGCATCATAGGCAGCGACTGGGGAGGTTAGGTCCCCGATTTCAGCCCAGTCAACTGCTTAACTATCGCCAGTAGCTCGTTGTTCGAGTAGTCTTCAGTCGACACTCGAGTGCAGTCGTCCGCCCCAGTATATTCAAACATGGGGTGAGCGCGATCCTGCAGAGGCTGGACTCGGCGGCGAATGAAAGCAGTAACAAGGTGCGCGCCAGTCAGTACCTTTCCTTCGGTGGATTGGAGCTCTTCCACCCGGGTAAGCAGCAACCTTGCATCTCGCTCTTCACTAGCCGTCATGGGGTTGCTCCAGGAACGTTTCTTTTGAAGCTCGGCATTCCCGTCAAAGGAAGGCACACCAGATGATATACCAGGAGCAACTTCAGACTTGACATAAAACCAGCGGCCGCGCCAGTTCTGTACTGACTCCGACATCGGGATTTTGAAGTAACCCGACCTCGGACGAGCTTGTATCCCAAGGCCGCCAGGGCCGCTGCCGGATCCTAGCCCCTTGACGTTGAAGCAGAGTCGGAATAACCCCCAGTGAGGGGCTATTCCAAGGAAGCACTCGCAGAGAGTGATGAAGCACGCGATGTGGAGCACGGCGTTTGGAGGCAGGTCATGGAGTTGCGCGCCGTACACGCACAGCAGGACGCGAAGGAAGGGGTGAATCGGGAAAGACAAGCCCCGATTCACGTGGTCAAGAAAACATACCCGCTCGTCGCTCGCGGGTTCGGGCTGGTTCTCGTCGCCGGGGATGCGAACGAAGTTGTCGCCGGCGGGCAGCATCGCCCGGAGAGATTCAAGGTGCGTCGCCTTCATCACGGAGCGGCACCACGCGCCTTTCTCCACGGTCTCCGCGGCCGTGGTCTCCTTGCTTTTCCCAGCGTCTTTGGTCTTTGAGGACATGGCTTTCTTCATTGCGGCGGCAAAGGCTCGCAGCAAAGACAAGGATGGAGAAAGGAGGGGCGCGAGGAGGAAGATGAAGTGCAGGCGGCGGCGGTGTAAATGAAACCGGTGAAAATGGAAAAGGAAAATCCTCACAGTTTTTATAGGATAAAGTGAAGCGATGCTAGCCGTTCATATTAAATCTAGGACGCGTGGCACTCATCCAGGCGGGCGCGGCGGAGGACAACCGTCGCCGCACTACGCCCACGACGCGCGTAAAACGAGGAGCTCGTCATCATCATGCCCCGTTTTTCGCACGCGTCGTGCAGTCAAATCAGGCCGGCAGCGGTCGTCACTGCCAGTGAGGGCCCACAACCGGTCACTTCCTGACAGTGGCAGTGGAATAAAATAATGATCGCTCAGCTTCAAAAAATACTTCGCTCACGGCGTTGCACGGCGCAGCATTGGAAGGAGTGCAACCTGGAGGAATGTCGACTTAAAGGAGCAAGGCAAGTATTTATTAAAGAAAGGCAGTCGATGATTTTTCGAGTCAGTCCACGTCATGCCAGAAAAATGCACTCCCATCGGGAGCGATAAATGGTAAATATCACTTTTTCTATTTTTTAGTTTTTAGATTAAGTACAATTACAAGCAATTGTACTCAATCTCGGGGGCTACTCCCATCGGGAGCGCTGTCGCGCACCCGATGAATTACCTTGACGATCAGCGTCACTCGAAGAATGAGCTCACTCGACAAATCGGAGTCACTCGAAGGCGTATCAATTGCGGGACATTCATAGTCGAGGACCAGTCGAGTAACTCCTGCGTCACGTTGAATTATCTGAATACCAATTCCCGGGATGTTCCAGCCTAGACTGGTCCTCGGATGCTGCACAAACAAGTGCAAGGGTAAGACCTGAATAAGGCCAGGTGGCCCGTACCAGCTACGTGGACCTGATAACTTTCCGCGCCAGCAGGTGCGATGCAAAATCCCGGCGGACGCGCCAAGGGTACTATAAATTATGGCCGGGTTACGACCAGTAAGTCCCAGCAGGTTTGAGTCGAACTTGAACGGGCTTACCAGATTCGATAGAAGGGAGTCGAATTTGGGTAGGCTAGTAAGGTATCTCGCCCGAGTCGCGAGTTAACTTGACCCCGATCCGTCGGTTGAATCAGGCCTGCTACGCCATCCATCCTTTCAAAAAGACAAGTGGAAAATATATATGTACATGTTATAGTAACGCCCTTGCGAACAGGTGTGCCAAATGACATCAAAGAAGTGACTCGACAGATTAAAGAGTGGTGAGTCCCTACACGATCCCTTGGAGTCGAATAGGCACTCGGGGGCTACTGATGTGGTAATACCCAACGGGTATACCCACGCTACTATAATAAGGTATAAACTACCGGAAGGCCCACCCGGTGGCCCATGAAGACAACCTCGCAGGATGGCGCAAGGCAGCCCAATAAGGCTAGAGTGCGGCTCAAGAAAGAAGGAGTCGTATTGGCTTGGAATTAGTTATATCTGTAAGTCGAGTTGTATTCAAACTCCCGAGACCTGGCCGCTTATAAAAAGGCCAGGAGGGAGCCAGCAGACACACACAATCTTCATCTAGAAACCCTAGCGAGTTGTGAAACCGCCGGGTAGCCATTGTAGCCAGATCTTCAGATTGCTAATCGAACGAGCGAAAGCTTCGCTTCACTTGTTACCGGCCGAACTCACCAACACCCATATACTGATTCCTTTAGATACAACCCGGGTGACCTACCATGGGATTTGCCGACTCCATGACTCGTCACTCTAAGTAAACGAGCATTGAAGCAACACAAAGTAAGATATAAGTTTAAGCATTGGCTTTCTACTTGTAACATGTATATCATATAGATAGTTGTCAACACAAAGGAATATAACAAGTGCAATAAGTAAGCATATAAGAATTGTTGCACACAGTTGACACAAATGTTTGCTCCTAAGACAGAAAGAAGTAGGTAAACTGACTCAACATAATAGTAAAAGAAAGGCCCTTCGCAGAGTGAAGCAGGGATACAAACATGTGCTAGAGCTTTTTAGTTTTATAGGTTTTTGAAATCATATAGAGAGCACAAAAGTAAGTTTTGAGAGGTGTTTTTTTGTTGTCAACGAATGGTAATGGGCACTCTACCCCCCTTGTCAACCAGATTTTCAAGAGCGGCTCCCATTGAAGGACGTTATTTCTACCAGCAAGGTAGATCATCCCTCTTATCTATTTTGTTTACACATATAGTTAAAAACTGTTGTCATTGCTTGACTGATTAGATCAGGGCAAAAATGTGAAGAGATTGATGCGGTTAAAGTTGTAATTAATTGGGACTGGGCACCCCATTTGCCAGCTCTTTTTGCAAAGTTAATGGATAAACGGATGATGCCACTAGTCCGGTTGTGAAAGTCTGTCTAAAAGCAAATGACAAGGTTGATATCCGTAACACCACATACTTCCTCATGAGCTAATAAACATTGGCAAAAATAAGAGATAGTGTGTTTTGAATAATAAAAGGTAGCACACGAAGTATTTGCTTGGAATGGCAGGAAATACCATGTAGTAGGTAGGTATGGTGGACACAAATGGCATGGGTTTTGGCTCAAGGTTTTGGATGCACGAGAAACATTCCCTCCCAGTACAAGACTTTGGCTAGCAAGGTTATTTGAAGCAAACACAAGTATAAATTATGACAACAAGACGTATATAAAAACATATTGCAAGTATTATAAAACTCTATATTGTCTTCCTTGTTGTTCAAACACCTTTACTAGAAAATATCTAGACCTTAGAGATACCAAACATGCAAACCAAGTTTCAACAAGCTTTACGGTAGTTTTTCATTAATAGGTTTTAACTACATGATGTAAAAGCTTAAACATGATCTACTTGAGAGCTCAAAACAATTGCCAAGCACCACAACATACAAGATAACAGTACATAAGAGCATGTATATCTTTTTCATTATATTATCTATCACATTTAGCATTTTCTGTTTTCAACCAAACACCAATCAACTTATTTAAAAATAAACTCGTCATGAAATAAATCCTGGCCGGCCTACCGCCTCCACGATGGTCTCTTCGAGGATCTCGATCTCTCTCGCCCCGGGAATCTCGTCCGATGGTTCTAGCGACGCCAAGATCTGGAAGCATTGCTCCATCATGCGCCATCCCACGACTCCACCCTGCAGAGTTTCAGCCTCTAGGGAAAGAGGCAACAACTTCCCCGCTTGACGGCAAGCTGCCGGGAGAGGTCTTTGCCGCCCCTATACGTGGTCACCTCCGATTTTGGACCATACGACCTCCGACAGCCCCCCTCGCTCCGCTCGGACTTTGATTTAGGTCTCCAGCAACTCCCATGCCCTTTCTACTCTCCCGCTGCTGATTTTGGTCGGTGCAAGCTCCGACCGCTCCCCTCGCTACAGCGCGTCCACGAACTCATGGGAGCAAAGCTACTTTGCTCTGTTGGGCGCCGCGGAGAGGACGCCAAGGAGAAATAATTAATCACTTTTAGTGGTTGTGGCCGGACCATATGGGTAAGGGCGACCACAAGTTTTTTTTGAATGTTAGCACGATCACTGCTAAATCCATAAAATAGATAGAAGATTGGTCCAATTTATAAGAGAAACCGGACCGCCATCGTCCGATCTAAAAGAAGATCAAGGGTTTCTCCAGGAGAGCACGTTAGAAAATGAAAAGTGGGAGCAGCTACATCGATGCCTCCAACAAGATAGCGACGCCTGTAGGCGCCGTCATCGACAACTCCGACCACAGCTGGAGTACGACTCTCGCCGGCAGCCTCACATGCATAGTCTAAACCCATGATCCAACCAATCAGCACATCCTGTTCAAAAAAAAAAACAATCAACACATCAAATCACTACCCTACCTCTACGGCAAACCACACTTCCCGACAAGCTCGACACACTTCCACCTTGCAACCGCGTCCCTCACTAGACGGCGTATGCAACCCCTACTGCGGCGCCATTCTTCTCCTAACGAAAAGATGAAACCAGCAGCACACCATCCGTCTCCTCGAGGGGATGCAACGTCTGCTGATCATTCATCTCCCACGGAGGATGTAACAACCGAATATTTTGCTTAACACCGAGCCGTGCAATGTGTAAAATTCGCTATGGTCGACGACAAAGAGTCTTAACCTGTTTTTTACATTGAAGACGCCCATGACGCAGACAAAGTACGCGTGCTAACAGGCCGGCCCGCGAGCACGGGCCTATCACCGACCATCCTGAAGACCTGAACGCTTTCACAAGTCCGAAGTTCGCGTCCTCCCCCTCTAGTCCTCTCGAGTCTCGCGTCGCGGGCTCGCCCCAAATCTAAACCCCCGTCCGGTCGCCGAAACCCTAGATTCCGCCGCCGCCCCGATGGGAGCCCCCACGGTGGCACCCGTTCCCCTCCTCGCCGCGCCGGACGGCGATGGCGACGTCGACCTCCAGCAGCAGCTGCAGATTGTCCCCTCGTCCGCCCCCGTCGCCTCCTCGAAGCCCGAGCCCGCGCCGGCGGTGGCCACGCACGCGCGCCCCATCGGCATCATCTACCCTCCGCCCGACATCCGCGTGATTATCGAGAAGACGGCCACCTTCGTCGCCAAGAACGGCCCCGAGTTCGAGCGCCGCATCGTCGTCCACAACCAGGGCAACGCCAAGTTCAACTTCCTGCAGCCCTCCGACCCCTACCACGCCTACTACCAGCACCGCATCACCGAGATCGCCGCCCAGCCGCCCGCCACCGACGCCTCTGCCGGGGCGGAGGCTGAGGAACTCCCGTCCGAGGCGGGCGCTGATGGCTCCGATGAGAAGCCGGACCACTCCGCGCCCTTTCGCGTGGCGCCGCCGACCAAGGTGCTGGTGCCACCAAAGGCGGAGCTCTACACGGTTCGCCTGCCCGAGGGTATCACCGGGGAGGAGCTGGACATCATCAAGCTGACTGCGCAGTTTGTCGCTCGGAACGGGAAGAGCTTCATGACTGCTCTCGCACTGCGTGAGGCCACCAACCCGCAGTTCAACTTCATCCGCCCCACCCACAGCTTGTTCACTTTCTTCACGATGCTCTCCGATGCTTACTCGAGGGTGATGAGGCCAGACGAGGGCGTGGTTGCACTGATGAGGGAGCTGCGGGAGGGGTCCAAGGACCTCACCACGGTGCTCGAGCGGTGCCTGAACCGGCTGGAGTGGGATCGGTCGCAGGAGCAGGCAAAGCAACAGGCAGATGATGAAGTTGAGCTGGAGAGGATGCAGATGTCGATGATTGATTGGCATGATTTTGTTGTGGTCGAGACAATTGAGTTTGCAGACGATGAGTATGAGGGGCTTCCTGTGCCGCCTACGCTAGAAGAATTAAAACGCCGGAAGAGGATGGAGACCTTGGGAGAGGAGGAAGCCATGGAATTGGCTGAACCAGCTAAGGATGCTGACATGGATATGGATGTCGAGGAGATGCAGCTTGTTGAGGAAGGAATGAGGGCAGCAAGGCTCGAGGAGAACGAAGGAGGAGCACAAGTTATGGTGACTGGTGATGACGAGCCACCTATGCGAATTGTCAAGAACTACAAGAGGCCTGAGGACAGGATGCCTGCGGAGAGGGACCCCACCAAGTTTGTTGTCTCACCAATAACCGGGGAACTCATTCCGATCAGCGAGATGGAGGAACACATGCGCATCTCGCTCATTGATCCCAAGTACAAGGAACAAAAAGAAAGAATGATGGCCAAGATTAAGGAAACCACACTTGCTCCTGACGATGAGATCTCTCGGAACATCATAGGACTTGCACGGACAAGGCCAGACATTTTTGGGACGACTGAGGAAGAGGTTTCTAATGCTGTCAAGGCAGAAATTGAAAAGAAAAAGGATGAGCAGCCAAAGCAGGTTATTTGGGATGGTCATTCTGGTAGTATTGGTCGAACTGCCACGCAAGCAATGTCTATGGGTGGTGAGGAACAACAGTTTGATCCTTCAGCTCCAGGTCCACTTCCTCGGACTGCCATGCCGCTGCCCAGGCCTCCTCAACCACTTTCTCTGATGAATGTTCCCCGATTTACGCCAAATCCTATGCCTTATCATATGCAACCCCCAGCTCATCATATGCAAGGAGTTCCACATATGATGCCCAACATGCACCAACCTCCACCCCCAGGTCAACAGCAGATGATGAGGATGCCTGGTCCCATGGGGGGTCATATGCCAAACAGTATCCCTCCACCTCCAGGCCATACTACTCAGTTCATGCCTGGTCCACCACGGTTCCCTATGCCCCCGCCGCCACACATGCAGACCATGCCAACCATGGTCAACCCCATGGGAATCCCCCAGCCTCCACCACCGTTGCCTCCACAACCACCTGCAGAGGAGCAGCCACCTCTACCTGATGAACCAGAACCTAAGAGGCTGAGAACAGATGATGCTTCTCTGATTCCAGCTGAGCAGTTCCTTGCTCAGCATCCGGTAATGTCTCTTTTCATCTATTTCTGCACTAATTACCTACTTCTCTTTCTTATTATCTGGTGATGTAATGCTAATACATCTGTTACATTCAGGGCCCTGCTCGTATCTCGGTTTCTGTACCCAACCTTGATGAAGGAAACTTGCGAGGCCAAGTTTTGGAGATCTCTGTCCAATCACTCTCAGACACAGTCGGCAGTCTGAAGGAGCAGATTGCTGGAGAGCTGCAGCTTCCTGCTAATAAGCAGAAGCTGAGTGTGAGGACTAATTTCCTCAAAGACAATCTTTCTCTTGCTTATTACAATGTTGGCCCTGGGGTGGTGATCAACCTAGCTCTGAGGGAACGTGGTGGGAGAAAAAAATGAGCTTTTCTTATCCTAATTTATTCACGGGCCAAGCTTCAGTGGTCATCATGGAGATCCTTTTTGTTGGTTCCTGTCCGAGTGTATTCTTGTACCATGTTTTCTATAAGTTCAGCACTATAATTTGCACTATTTATTTTCAGACTTGCCTATGCTATCTTATAATATGATATTATGATTACATATTGTTGGAGGTATTTATCCATGATATTATCATTATGATTACATATGCTTGATATTACGTCAGAATTCAGGTGCCTGCCATAGCTTCTCCTGTTTGGTCTTGTAAGTAGATCTTGATATCTTGAAAGTGCACAAATGCTTCTTCTCGTGTTATGAGATGTTCTCTTAAATGAATATACTTGTGTGTTATTGTAGATTCTGCTGCACTGCATCAGTAAAGGCACTGTCTCTTCCTAATGTGCATAAGAAAGGTCTGTGCAAATCTGTAATTGTAGTTGTAATTAAATTAGATCTGCGGGTGATGTCTCTGATGTTCTAAATTTTGTTGACAGAATAGCATGGCATCCATCAGAGATCACTGCTGCTGGTATTAACAATTAACAAATAGGATACCTTCTTGTTAATGACTTAATTCTGTATGCACTGATGGCCATGTTCTTATATTCATTTTGCGTGGTTTATTAAGCTTTGCATAAGCTCATGCAGAACCAAATTGTTGTATGCTATCCACTTTTCTTGGCTACGGCGTCTGTTCTCAAGTCTTGCGTTGGTCTTACAGCTAGCTCCTGTTTGTGCATCTCTGCATTGATATTCTAGTCAGAGGTATTAACCATTTTCATGGTGCTAATGTTTTACTTTTCTGTGTGGTCATACTAGTAATATCTGCATAAGTGTTTACTTATGTGTTCATCCTATATCTGTACTGTTATTTTGGTCCTTTATTCTGAACTTCAGTAGAACTAAATGGCTGTCTTCAATGAACAATATTTTTCTTCTTGGTGTAGGATTAGATTGCTTCTTCCTACATTTACTGTGTTTCTGACCTTGGCATAAAATCCAACTCTCCAAGATTGAACTTCAATGCAAAACATACTGTATTGAACTACTGTTTTACATAGTACTTTGGTGGCTAGTCTAGATATTTCTACGCATGAGTAGTTCAGAGTTGTATTTGCATTGCATACACCTTGACCAACTCTCCGCATAACCAATTTCCGGGTTTTAAGTTTGTCGATTTTATGGTTTGGTTGTTTCGTTCTGCCATTTTCTTCTTGGTGTAGTAACCCTTTCGAAAGATCAAGACATTGAGTGGAAGTTTCCATTACCTAAACAAGCTTTGAGTTAACAACATTCTTATATTTATTATGATATTTATGCTTTATTTTGTATGCTGCTTAAGTTGGCCGTTGCAAATCTGGTTGTAGCCATCGATTCTCTCTTGTCGAAAGGAGTCTGCAAGTCGCAAGGAGGCAAAAAAGCTGTCAGGAAGAGGATGGCTATTGTCATGGGTGCATCCTATGTTGTCTTTTCTTCGCTTACATATATACAAATTAGATTGCCTCAGCATATCCAACCTTTGTTATTATAACTTGTGCTCGGCGACACTTATGTCTTGGGCATCAGCTCTTGTCGTTGGCCCTCTCTAAGTCCGAACTGAATCATCAGAGTTGGTGTATAGAATTGATGGAACGATAATTTCCTGCCATGAGCATTCTTTAGCGCACAGGAGAGAACCATTTCAAAATAAACACAGGCACACGAACATCCTATAGACCTAGACATATCAGGATAAACATAGGCTCAAATTAGGTGAAGTACACCATACAGAAATCACAGAGTAAACTCCACATCGGTATTTTGGAATTAGCGAGACATTTAAAAAGAGGGAAACAATGCAAATTTGAACCTGTACTAGAATGGTAGGCTAGCCACCACGCCAATACTTGAGCAATTCAACCGAATTAGTCGACCATGGAACCTGCACGAACTGGGCATGTCATGCACCACCACAACTGAGTAAAAGGTGGAACCTCCGATCTATAGTGTCACATGTCAACCTAGATGGATTCTCGATTGCAAGCAGTAGACGCTGCCACACCACCCACGGTGGAGCCTAGACGGCGTCGCCATGTGACGGGTTTATCGCAACCCAGAACGGGTTTTTTTGAACCACAAACGCCCCAAAGGGGCTAGATGCTGCATTGATAATAAGCGGTGGGATTACATTTTACATAAAGGATCTCAAGAAACAAAGAAAATGCAAACCAGTCCTTCCTTTCCGCACAAACGACACTACAAAAATATTGCAAAAAGCAATCAAATCCACCACCACTGGAGCAGAACCAAGCTTGGGCATCAGCTTCGCTTCCGGGGACGAAACCACTTGGATCGAAGCCAACCAGGGTCGCCAGCTTGGAACCCGAGGGCCTCCGCATCGGCACACCGACCTGGAGGTAGAAGAAGACGCCGACCGGCGTCGCAGGCGGCCACCAGATGGCCAGCAGGGTCGGCGACCAAACCAGGGTCGCCGAGGATGATTTCCTTGAAACTCGCAGCATCTCCACCAGCTTTCCACCACCTCTACTTGAAACCGCAGCTACCAGAGCAAACTCCATCTTCCCCTCTCCACCATGGACGGCCGGAAGACGAAGCTTGAACTCCGCAGCGCACCACAAGCAGAGCCACCTAACAACCCCCAAAAAAGAGGGTTCATCGAGCTTATTCAAGCACATACCTTCGGATCCCCTCCTCCACCGCACCCACCACCATGGGAGCACGACGGAAAGGAGCTTCTCCAGGCCAAGGTCGTCGCTCGGAGACAACCCAACCAGGTACCAAGACGAGGGAGATGGCATAGCGCCATACGCCACAAGGGAACAAACTCCTAAATCTACAGCAGCAAGAAGAAAACCTAAGGCTACTCTATACAGGGGAGCACGGCCGCCATCTCTCACTCCATTCCGGCCAGCCACGCCGGCCAGATCGGAGCAGAGCGGCGCCGGCGACTCACGAGCAACTCTCAAGAAAGGGATAAGGAGAGAGAAGGTGGGAGGGGAAAAGAGAGACCTTCGTTCACCCAGACTGGATTGAACCAAAGTTCTAACACACTTGACAAGAAGGTGGAACTAGTCGGGAAAGAGAGGTTCTAGGAGGGGATCCGCCCCTCTCTTTCTCTCTCTCCATCCCTTTCTTTCTTGTACAACCTTCGTCACAGTTGTACCGGTACGGACAGACACCTGCGAGGACTGGCTCGTTTTCCCCACAATCACATACGTCGACAGGCCTTTAATATCCCTCTCGCGGGACGCCCGGTCCAACCCAGGGGATTAGACGATGACTACCAAAACACCATAGGAGAGAGGGAAGGCACACACCCCTTATCAAGGATGACAGTGGCCACGGTATCTTTGAGGGCTTATGTCAACTGCCCAGATTACTAGGCCGACCACCATCTTGGCGTCACTAGACTCTCCATTCCGTCAGGAGAACTGTAGCTCCGTCATGGCATCACTATAAGGTAGACGGGGCAATCCACCCCATGACCATATAAATATGTCCCCCCAGGAGGAGAGACACATATAGACACATTCACCCTCACCAACAACAAACGCTCACCCTTTTGCACTTGGGCTCCCGAGTCCTTTGTATATCCTCCCCCGAGAGGATATCCATCACTCATTCATCCACACCACAGGAGTAGGGTATTTATCAGCGATCTTCCCCGGGGCCTAAGGGCATCTCCAGTCGCCCCCCCAGGAGGCCTTTTTAGCGCCGGCGCGCAAGCCAAAAGCGTCGTTTTCCTACCACTCGCCCCCCCCCCCCCCCAGAAGTCCAGTTAGCGCCGTTTCGGCGTTATTTCGCGCCGGCGCACCCAGGCGAAACCCAGCCCACTGGGTTCGGCCTGGGGGGGGGGGGGGCGAAATGGCGCGAAACGCAACGCGGGCCAGCGCTGTCAGCGACGCGGGAGAAAAAGGCGGGAACAGAAACCGCCCGTGAGGCCGCGTGCTCATCCCCTCGGCTCCCGCGTCGGTCAAAGGCTGCCGGAGTTAATGGCGTGGCGGGCGGCCAGCGATGGCGCGCCAGTCAAAGGCTGCCGGAGTAATGGCGTGGCGCGGCGGGGCTGCGACGTCCAATCCGAACGCGGCCGGAGTAATGGCACCGCCCCTTCGCCTGGCCCCGGCGCTATAAAACCCCCCGAGACCTCGCCGTCTCTCCCCACACTTCTGAAGAGGTTCCGTAGCAGAAAACAATAATTTTTCTAACTAACGAATACCAAACATGCCAGGATCTATCTATCTAGTAATGCGGTAACGGTGGGCGGAACTGGTCACATACCTCTTGTAGACCAAATAGCGGGGATTACGCTCCCGCACAAGCGTTGCTGATGTAGACGCCGTAGCCGACCTCAAGGTCGCGAAGAACTTGGCGCGACGAAGTGGACGATGACGCGGCGATGTCGACGGCGTCGGGCGTCGGGCGTCGGTCGCCGGGCGTCGGTCGCCGGACGTCGGTCGTCGGGCACCGGGCGTCGGTGACTGGGCGTTGGCGGCGGCTGATGGGCGCCGGCGGCGGCTGCTGGGCGCCGGCGGCGGCTGGGCGTTGGCGGCAGGGCGCCGGCGGCTGGGCGTGACGATGTCGCCCGAGCACCTCAAATGTGGTGCCTCCGAGTACTCACACACATACGGAGCTTAACGACAACCCCCGGTCATTCAGGTCTAGCTGAGATCGCAGGAGTAGAACAATTGGTGGAATCTCGCAGCGCAACAGGGCGCCGCAAAATAACCTTGTGGGAGAGAGAGAGAGAATACAACTTTTATTGTATTTTTGATGTGTTTAAATCAATAGCCCTGCCCTTCTATATAAAGGGGTAAGGGGGTGTGCAAACACCTTGGCTCCCCCATGTGGGACTAAAGGAAAAGCAAGGAAAATGGAGGGGGAGGGGGGTTCGGCCGAACCGGCCAAGGGGCCCAAGCCCCCCCCCCCCCCCCCCTTTCCCATGGCTCATCCCCCACATGGGCCTCAAACAGGCCCATTAAGTGGCAGCCCCTTTTTCCTTCAATTTTAATTGATTTAAATTAATATTAAATTAATATAAAATATAAATAATTCATAATTAATATATTTATACATTATTTAATATCCCGTGACTCCGAAACAACTTCCGGACCACCCGAACTACCTTCGGTCATTCCCGGAACCCTTCCGATGTCCCCGGAACTTTTCCGGTTAATTTCTCTCTTCTCCTAAATCTATATTTATTCCAATAATAAATCATACCAACGTTCTCCACGTGTCGCTAAGACCTTAAGTGTGTTACCCTACGGTTCGAGAACACTCCAGACATGGCCGAGACCCTTCGCTCGCCAATGACCGCCAGGGAGACCTGGACATCTGTAACGGTCCCCGTGCATTCCACGAATATCGTCGTTGAACCATAAACATGATATATATTCCTTTTGTTTCTTCGATACTACCTTGTCCGAGACATGATCGTAAACATCCGATGTCCTGTTGTATCTCGTTACCGACAAAGGTTTATTAACTCGTCTGTGATATTACATCTCCATGACCTAGTCATTAGCTGCGCAGCTCTATAGATGTAATCCCACCGAGTGGGCCCAGAGTATCTTCCTATCACGAGGATGAACAAATCCCGCTCTTGATCCATACGCCTCAACATACTCTTTCGAGATACACGAGGTACACCTTTATTGTCACACTTTATAAGATACGACGTTTGATGCACTCAGAGTAACCTACGGAGCAGCAATTAATATGATCTCACGGTCTGAGGAATAAGCTATCATATTACTTTCCTATTGCAAATGGCAAACATCGTGACACGATCCTATTGCAATACTTTGGGTATGTCCATCACCTTATTCCACTAATAAGATGACCTCATTGTCAACCGACACAATTGTCCATGACCGGGAATTCTCGATCAACTGTTGCCCAATGAACTAGTTTATATAGAGGCTTACTAGGGACTCTGGTTTGTCTATGTATCACACGTGTATTAACAATTCCGATTAATACAGTTATAGCATGATACAAAAACGTATTATAAACTTAATGGAATAATGCGATAAATACCATATATTTATTTGCCTCTAGGGCATATTCCCTTCAACTTCCTCTCCCTCGCCGCCTTCTGCCTCCCACTCCCTTCTCTCCCACCCGGCAACGACGATATGGCCTACGACGCCGCCGCCGCCGCGAACGGATGGGGACGCCGCCACCTCCGCAAGGAGGAGGCCTGGGCCCTGCACCAGGCGGGGTATCCGTGCCCGCCGGACATGCGCATTCCCGGCGCCTCCGCCGGCCAGGGGCCGTGGCAGCTGAGCGCGGGAGGCGTCCCCGTGCCCCCCGTCCCTGCCGGCGAGCAGTTCAGGTGGGCGATCACGGAGGTCCGCGCCGGCCTGACGCCAGAGCAGGCTGCGCAATGGCGCTGAAGGCCAGAAGGCAACGACGCCTTCTGGACGGCGTACTTCCAGCGCCGCAACGACGAGGACGTCGCCGACCGCGGCAACAACGGCCCCGTGGAGGGCCGCTGCAACTCCACCGGGCGCAAACGGTGGTGGGGCGGCGAGAACCGCACCTGATAAGGATCACTCCGATGATCTCTTGAATTTTGCCCGATCTTTCACCGCAAGAACCACCAAGATAACTATTCTCCCAACCACGTGGCAATCCACGCAACCTGAAGAACCTGGATAGATTTAGGCGAGCATCATGATGATGAACACCACGCCTCACGCCAAGCACGACAACCCTTGGCAGATCCAAGAACCTTCGCGCACGCACGATAACTCTTAACAATTCAAGAACACTCATGCCTTTATTTCAAAGATAACCAACGAACGTCCGAGACGCCGTCTACACGCCGGTCCCTTGGGACGGAGGCGACCTTGAACACAATGTTCTACATAACTTTTCAACTCCCCTAATATTGTGGCACCCCCTCTGGTTATAAAGGCCAAAGGGGTAGGAGCCGCTGAAACCTAACCTGGTTCGACTCAGACACCTAAACCTAATTGGACTCAAACTGATACAAACCGACCCATGGTTGGGTTCGGCCATATTTGGCACGCATGGCCTAATTAACAACACCTTAGACTTATATTACTTTTACATATGTCCTAGCGTATCAATGCACCAATATAATGCCGACGATGCCCGTATCAGCACCCTACAATGGGTGCTCGACTACATCTACGCCGGCAACGAGCCCCGGCTGACGATGCCGCCGCGGACGTGGACGCCGCGCCGGATGGGCTCGGGCACCTCCTCGGCCACCTCCTCGTCCTCCGGCGCAGCACGGTCGGCGCCTCCGTCAGGTACACGCTCGGTGTCACTCACTCCCCCCCTCCTCAACTCCGGGCGCCCTGCCCCCATGCGCAGCGGCGCCCTGCGCATCGGCGAGCCGCGCGCCTCCTCCCAGCGACGCGCGGCATCTCCTCCGCGCTCGCTCTTCCGGCGCCTCGTGAAGCCGAAGAAGGAGCCCAAGCCGGAGCCGGCGGAGGAGGAGCAGGAGGAAGAATGGCCTCCTTCAACACCGTGCAACCGGCGGAGCCCGGATTCGCCGAGGAATGGAGCCTCGGCGAGTTCACGGAGAAGGAGATAGAGCAGCAGCGGCAGCTCCTCGCCGAGGCGGAGCGCAACCGCGCGCGGCACCAACAGGAGACCGCCGCCCGCCGCCGCCGCGTCCCGCCTCCCCCAGTGGCGAAAGAGATCGAGTACCACATACTCGACCCCGACAACGAGGCGGAGGAGGACGACGAGCCGCTCCAGCGCACCCTGCAGCAGAGCAGGTGGTGGGGCGACGACGCCGACGCAGGCCCGAGCAAGCGGCACGACGACGACGGCTCGGACGACGACGACGACGGCGTCGGCGACTATAGCCAGGCGATCGCGGCCAGCCTCGGCCTGCTCAACTAGGCTATTAAGTTTTTAGTTTAAATTCGCACTTTGTAATCGGCGAGTTTGCCACATATGAATGAAATCGCCGTCGTTTTGCGCCAAAATATGAATGAATTCGCACTGTTTTCTAACCGCCATTTTTTGGGTCGAAACTTGGGCTGGGGAGCGGCTGGAAACATCGTCCCTCCAGGTTCCAGATTAGCGCCGTTTGGCGCCGCGACGGCTCCAAAACAGCGGCGTTTTGGACCCTGGGGGACGAGACGGCTGGAGATGCGCTAAACTTGCTCATATCTTTTTTGGTGTCATCCTGTGTCTTCTTACCCATTGAAACAGTGGCCTCGTACCAACTTACATATCTTACCGCCGGTTTAAAACCTCAACACCATGGCTATTGCCACAACTCCCGCGGTCGCCGGAGACACCATAGAACACTGGTGACCTGTAGCACCCGCATGTCTATGTCTGGAAATCCTCCGATAGCAGCGACGATGGGAGGAGACAAGGCGTAGGGACAATGGCAAGACGCCATCCCAGTTACCACAAAGAGAGCTTGAGTGGTCTAGGTAAACAGAGTAAAATTAGATTTGGTTGCAAACAATTACTTTCACCTCTAATGATTTGTGCAACCAAAGAAAAGAAGCCGGAGGTGGTGGAAATCGCAATTTCCTCCATCTCCATCGCACTCCCATGGGCAATGGGAGGTTCTCCCGTCCTGTCCGGGGTCAGTGTCCCCACAAGTCAGTGACACATCGACCCCCACCTGGGCCCGAATCCGGATAAAATCTCTCTCAAACAAATCTGCGCAGGTCCCCATCCATAGCGGAGCTTTGCCGTCTCTCTCTTACCTCACGCGCTCCACGCACGCACCCCACCCTGTCGCCCTCGCCACTCCAAAACCCTAGTCCAAAACCTTTCACCACACTCCCTACGACGGCGACGGCGGCGGCGGCGGCCCCATGGCTGCACCAATCACTGGCTAAGGCTAGCCCAAGCTCACCTAAGCTAAGTCCCCCCAATACCTCATCCGAACCCGTCCCATTTCTCTCTCTCCTGCTCTCGGCGGCGGTGGCGGCGGAAGCTGCGGGCCTTGAAATCCCTGCCTGAGTGGTCCCTGTGTTGTGTTTTGCGGTGGTGGGCGGTTCGGTGGAGGTGATGGAGGAGCCGAATGTGGGCGGAGGCGCCGTTGCGGCGCCGGAGGTGGTGGTAGCGGATCCGGGCGGCCCCGCCGCCGCCTCGCCGTGGAGGAAGACCACGCCGCCGCCCGTGGCTGGCGACGCGGCGGTCATGGGGGCCGACTCGTGGCCCGCGCTGGACGAGGCGAGGCAAAAGGTCGCGGGGGAGCCTGCAGGGAAGCCCGGGGCAGACAATGCTGGCGGCGCCGACCTGGCCAAGGGGTCCCAGCCGCACCAGGCGCCCCCGTCTCCTACGCAGGTATTAGAGATATGCTTGCTAAGATTATATGTTGGCGTGACTTGTTCAATCTTGTATGGGAAGATTGGCACTCATACCATTATGATTAGGCAGTACCGTGGTAGTAAAGGAGTGTATTGTGGTTGCTTATTTCGTAGATATATGTTAACTTTTCTTTAGGTGTGATTAGTGTGATCTGGCTCCGCATGTTCTATTGGTGACGAGTACACTGTTTTTTTTGTAGAACCAGTATAGATTTGTTCCAACTTTATCTGCTACCATCATACAGTTTTAGGATTTTATTGAATGCAATCAGCCAATCAAACAGGCACTGCACGAACAGTTCCTTAGCTGACCGACCTGCTCATGTAAACATCTTGTGTGTAAGAATTATAATTGTTGGACTACAATCACACATCTGCCCTGTCTGAAATGTTCCCTATCTTAACCACTGAAACACCTTCTTATGGTAGTATAGCCCTGTCTGAAATGTTCCCTATCTGAACCACAGAAGCACCTTCTTATGGCAGTATAGTTAGATAATGTTTCTACATGTGCGTGTCTTTTGGAAATCTCAAATGCTGTAGATAACCAAAATATGATGTAGATTGTCGTTTGAGCCTTTGTGTACATATTTTCTGTCACTGTTGTGTACAGTTGCTTTTCACTGCTATATTAAATACACATTCTCTTTGTACCATTCCTATCCTGATCTACCCTGATGGAAATGGTGCAACTTCTTTTAGGTGTCTAATCGTATGCACAAGTTCGATGGCCATGGAAATTTCAACAAGAGTCACCAAGCGCAACATAAAAATGGGCCCAAGAGACGCCCACCAGGTGCAAACGATGCACCATCATACCCGGCCGCAATGCCGTATCACCAACATCCAGGGCAACCTATTTTTTACCCTGTTCTGCCAAGTCCGATGATGCTACACGAATACCCATACCAGCCTTTTGCTGTTCCGGTCCCAAATCATGACCCTCGTGTTGGGAAATCTGGATTCGAAAATGCTACGCCTCCTTTTGTTCCAGTAGATCAAGTTGGTGGCAATGAAGGTAACAGGCCAATGCCTCCACAAACAAGAGGTGATGCTCATGCTTGGCGTCCTGCTGTTGGTGCTAGGCCCCATTCTGGTGCTGAAGGCCGTGGACATTTTAACCACGCTTGGCAAAATCCACGGGCGTTTGGCACGAGTGAAAACCCAAGCGTACCTCATGGTGTTGGGCCGAGAGCTTTTGTCAGACCGATGGCACATCTCCCCCCTACGCTTGGGTACATTAATGGACCATCTTACCCTGGTAATGCTGTACTCACTGTAATGACATCTACTTCCATATACATATATGGTGTAGCTTTGATGATCTAATGTCTGAGATTGTTTTTACCTCAGGTCCTATGCCTCCCATGTATTATTACATGCCTGCTCCACCCATGGAAGCAATGAGAGGTCCACCTCGTTTTGTCCAGAATCAACCAGCTCCTTCACCTGTCTTATCTCCTGAAGCGTCTGAGTTAAGAGCTAAAATCTTAAAGCAAGTGGAGTACTATTTTAGGTAAATAATTATTTTTTCTGTTTAATTCTATCCTGAGATTTCCCCTCAAGTAAGCATGACAAACATAAATAAGCGTATGAGTTTAGCATGTGCTGGTAGGGTTCTCACATAATTGCAATGGGTGTATGTTGTTATTCAGAATATGTGGTACAAAGTCTCGTTTACTTTGACAGTCGCTTTGTCACTATACAATATAGATGCAAATGTCGCTCTTACATTCTAAATAGAACAATCTCACACCTATATGACATATCATGGATGGCTGAACATGCTTTAAGCATGTACACCGTACAGTTTTGTTTACTCATTATGGTGTTTTTTCAGTGATACTAATCTGGATCGCGATGGTTTCTTGAAATCTCTAATGGATGATCATGGCTGGGTTGCAATTTCAAAAGTTGCAGACTTCAATAGAGTATGCCTTCTATGCACATTTTGCCTTTTCAGAGATCATATTTTGCCGTTTAATCTTCTAAAAAGTGGTTCTGTAATTGCATGACTCATTTGTAGCTGAAGAGAATTACGACTGATGTACATCTGATTGTAGATGCATTGGCAAGCTCAAGTCTTCTAGAAGTTCAGGTACCTATGTTTATCTCAACTGTTATTGTTTCTATTCTTGTTGCATTTGGAATTGGTTTCTCTGATGCTACTTACCAATTACTAGGAGGACAAGATAAGGAGGCGCTCTGACTGGTCAAAGTGGGTGTCTTTTTCTGGGACAACATCTGTCCGGAGTCCGTCATCTACTGCCAGTACAGATAATATCATTGGTGAGAGCAGTTCCGGCAGCTTCTCAAATAAGGATACTTATTCTGAAGATCAAAAGAGGCATCCTCATCCTGAAGATATTGAAAGCAAAATAGATGTTATTGGTAACAAGGCAATAGTTCCTGATGAACAGCTACCTAAAGATGCACATAGCTGTTCACTGAATAAAAACTTGTCTGCCATCACTATTGATGAAAAGCCTAAGAGCGTTTCCACATTCTCTCTGATTTCGCGCACACATGAAGCTTCTTTTAGAACTGGTGATGTTAAAGTTCAGAAAGTAAACACGAAGATGAAAGTACCCGATTCTCAACGCGGCAGAGGTTTCTGTAATGATTTGCCAAATGACTCCCCTAGCTTCAGTGGGGATCAGAGCACATTCATGCTTGATGAGGAACTGGAATTGGAACATGCGGAACATTCACGCAATGATATCTATTCACACAAAAGGTGAACTTTAAATGGTATACGATTTGGGATTCCGTTTAATGCATTATGATTATGATTGTTTAATGTATGTTGCCTTCTAAGCAACCATGTAAAATCATGCAAGCGTCCACCGTCCAGAATAGCTATACCTGTATGTATCACATGCCTTTCTGAGAGTAGATGATGTGTATAGCTCTGCTTCTTTGTTATCGATCTATTTAACATACCCGTGAAAATTGAAAATATTAGGTTGAACTAAATAAATGTTAGATGATGGATTAATGTCATTATGACACGTCAGTGCAATAATGTGTCATTTAGTTGCATTTATAGATAATATAATTTTCCTCAGCAATATGTAGTTTCAGAAGATCAACATGTCATTTTGATTATCTGTCTGCTCTTGTGTATTGCTTGTTGAGGCGCATCATCTCTTATATACGTGTATTGAGCAAAAAATGTGCGCACGGAATTGATTTTCTTTTGCAATATGTTTGTGTCAAGCAGGGTTGATGATGAGGATGATGATTTTTTTGTTGACGACCAAGAAGTGAATAGGCTAATAATCGTCACACAGGTTGGGTTTCAAGATATTCCATGCTCCTGGTTTTGTTTGGTGACATGTTTCCTTTAGCTCCCTTGTTTCATCCATTCTGATGCATTCATTCTGTTGGTGATTTGGTATGAAGTATGATCCATAAACCTATAAGTTGATGCGCTTTGTATCACTTTCTGTACCTTTGTATTACAGATTAGAACAGTTCGTATGTCGATCAGTATAATCCGGACTTTTTTTTTATCATATGTCAGTAAGTGATGTATGTGAGTTGCCAATCTTTTCATATTTATACTGTTATTGGCATTTGCCCTCCTGAAGAGAGGACATTCATGTCCATTTCAGAGTAGAGCCTATATTTGTTGAAGGTGAAGAAGCATTGATGTGGGGTCCAAGGTGTAAACTACCTATTAAATTGCTGTTGTGTAGTACACCGATATTACAGATTATCAAGATGAATTTATTGTGCACATTTGGTAGTTCTATGTTTTGTCATCCAAAAATATAACTTGAAGAATCAGTTTATTTGATCGTCTACCTGATTAATTTATATTTATAAGTGCTGTGGCCTTTTGGATTTCTGTTGCCAGGCTGATACTCAATCTCTAGCTGAAACTTCTTATTTTGATGTACTCCTTTAGAAGCTTTTGCCTGATTGAGTTGCCTTTCACTATATTACTGTTTAATGTGTTATTTGAACTCCTGTCTATCTTATATTGTTTTGCCTTTTGCTTATATCTTATATTGTTTTGCTATCTCCTGGGGTCAATGATTGATATCACAAATTTTAAGCAATTTGGTTTACTGTGCTGAGATCTTGATTCATTTATTTGACTCACAGGATACTAGATCAGAAAAGGACGACAAACGTTCCTCGAGTACTCAAGCATTTTCAACAGAGGAAGCATCAAAAATAAATGATGCCTTATATTATTATGAGGTGACATGTTACAGTGTAGAGGATTTGAAGTTTATCATTCATCAATATTATATGTGCACTGTCTTGTCTTGAGAACTGCCATCCACTCGTACAGATTTTTTACGAAGTTCCTGCTCACTTTATACAAAATAGGAACTTTGACTTTGGAAGCTTAATGCATCTTATTTAGCCCTTGTTACTTTGGATGAGCTGTGCTGGTTAGACATCCCTCATCGACTGTTCCATTTGAACAGTCAGGTTCATCTTTTTAATTGTTTATGATAAATCTAACATAAACATTCTTTGAACATCAATACATTAATCTTTTTTAATGTTTTAATTTTGTGGGAGACTTAGCCAATGCCTTTGGAATTGCATGCTATTTTAAGAATTTATTTGTCGAAATATTTCTTGTTGAGACCTTGATATATTTTTTAGCTATTAAATTTTAGTGTTAGAACTACCCAGTAAAATTTAGTAAGGCAATGTTATTATCATTGTAAATGTTGTTAGGTTTGTGATGTTTCATTTGAGTTGTCAACTGCTATCCTAATCAGCTATGGCATTGGTTTGCATGTTTGACATTTCTAATTTGCAATAGTTTGAAACTGAATGAATTGTTGGAATATCATCTGAAAGCAGAACTTGTGCTGGAGCTTTGAGTTTGAATCAAGCTGGTTTGGGACCAAACTTGAGCTGAGTTGTGCATTTCTTTTTCTTGCAAAAACCCATTCTGTTACGATACTTATGTATACATCAGATTCTGTCAGTTTGGTTTTCTCATGCTTATATTATAAAATTATTTGTCCAATTATATTATTTTGGATTTGCTGATGCTAATTTTATAGTATTACTTATGATTCCAGAGTGTACATGATCGGCACACTAATAATCAAAGGAGTTCCCAGGCTGATGCTGCAGATGTAGATTCAAAACCATCTGCAGGAGCAAAAGGGAACCATGTTAGCATTGGAACTAATGGTAGTGAAGAAGTCGGACAACCTATCCCACGTAGGCGGCAAAATAAAGGCAATAGAAAGACACACACCTCACATAAACAGAGGTTCTTTGCTGGTAATTTTGCGGGTAGTCCCAATAGCCGATCTCATTATGGTAGTGTATCAGAAAGCCCACCAAGCAATTCAATTGGATATTTCTACGGATCTACTCCAGAAAATCACAGGTTAGATTTGTAATCAGTTAAAGTTTTCTTTCACTTAAACTAAATCTTACCCTCGCCACTTTTATCTCGTATACGCTTATCTGAATGACTATTTTTTTATTAGTAGCTATAAAAGTTCAAAGCTGAGCTCGTCTCCTCATGGAATTCCTACTGGGAGCTCACCTATTGGATCTGTGCCTAAATCATTCCCACCGTTTCAGCACCCAAGCCATCAGCTTCTAGAAAAAAATAAATTCCAGCAACAAAGGTAGGTTATTTCTAATCTCCTTCAAGTATCATTGTCATCTATACCTACCTTTCATCCTAAGATTGACATGGTGATGCTTTTGTTCTTTGTTTGTGAAGGTACAATAAGTTCAAAAATCGATGCATCGCTGAACGTAAGAAGTTAGGAATCGGTTTGAGTGAGGTGCAGCTTCCTCTCATATACTTCTCTTGCAGCTGCAACTTTAATAATTATTTAGTGAAGAAAAATATTTGCAACTTCAGTAATGTATATATAAAGCTGGACAAGTATAACTGTTACTCCCTCCAGTCTGAAAAAAGTGTCGCGGGCTGTGCTACCGACTTGTGCATCGAACGTTATTTCCCAGCGACAGAAAAAAACGGATCAGAGGGAGTATGTTTAAGTTAACCAGTCTTTGTGAAATGATTTTTTTGGATAACATAAGGAATTTCTGTCGTCTCGTTAATGTTTTGTTGCTTGCTAATTATGTTTCAAGTTGGACAAATATGATTTGCTTGAAAAAATGTACCATACTCTTATTCTATCCTCAAAAACATGTTAGATTATTCCTTACATACTGTGTGACTCCGATGGCGTGCAGGAAATGAATTCTCTCTATCGATTTTGGTCATACTATCTGAGAGACAATTTTAATGAAGATATGTACAAGCATTTTAAGAACTTTGCGGTAGATGATGCAGCAGCAAGTTACAGATATGGACTTGAGTGTCTCTTCAGATTTTACAGGTATGGACATTTTAGTTTGAAAAGGGCTTTCAATTTTCCTTTACATTTGCTGTACTTTACCGTGTAATTTTTCATTTTTTGCAGTTATGGTTTGGAAAAAAATTTCCAACGGAATGTATATGAAGATTTCGAGCAACTAACACTTGATTTCTACGGCAAGGGTGATCTTTATGGACTTGAAAAATACTGGTAATTGTTTTCTTTTTTTGTTTGCATTCCTCTGTTTCTTACTGTACTCTAGTAATGAAATGAACACCACACTCTTTGCTGATATTTTTGGCTATGGATCTATTTTTACCCTCACTGAAGGAATAACCAGTTGTGGCAATTCAGTGGTTTGTTCGCAGTATCTAATGTATTTATTTACAACTTTATTGTTGTTGGGTATCGTATGTGTAACATCACACACGCTAATGTTGCTACATGAAAGCTGAACTTCATACTTCAAACTTGATGTAGCCTTGGTGCCCCCTAATTTCTTAAGGAACCCCGAGAAGGGTGAATTACCAAATTTGGCTTTGCATTACCGAACATAGCAGTTGCAAACTTGTCATTCTTTGTGGCTTACTTTTCTTTTGACAACTTGGACCAGGGCATTTCATCATTTCCGGAAACAGGGTAGCAGCCCAATAAATAAGCATCCAGAGTTGGAGAGGCTCCTAAAAGATGAGTTCCGAACCATCGAGGACTTCAAGGCACGGCGTGCGGCAGAGAAAGAAACCGGTGGTAGTAGCAGCAAGAGTGGAGCAGCGGCAAGCCATAGCAAGGCTGAGGCTAAGCAGATCCCTACCCGGGCATGAAATTTTGGTGGTGATCCTGCAAAGGAGAAAATAGGAACGTTTTTGTTTGGTGTAAACTGAGGATTTGAGTAGACTCGTCCCTGTGCAGATTTTGCTCTCTACTGCCTATACTTGTAGCTGTCCAGGAATTTTTCCTCTTTTTTCCTACATCATCTTCCTGGTACCATTGTGGGATTTGTACATAAAGATGAAATAATTGCCTTCATTAAATAGACAAATTATAGAGTTAAAAGACATGTTGTCTTATTGTTTGACCAGAGTGATGTATGTGTTTTTGTATCTTTAGGTATGGAGTCTTGCCTTATTTTCGCAGCGGAGAAGTGTACTAGGTGTTTTATAGTAGGCTTTGCCAGTATCCCAGGGTATTATTGCTAGAACACCAAAGAAAGAAGTTCTTATTTGCGCCGAGTATCTAACCTCTCTAATTAGAGGTGGGCTTTGCTAGACTTTAGACTTTCAAATCAGAATGGACAGTGACATTGTTTGCTCTTGCTCAACCCCTGGAATATGAGTCGGCATGTTCTAGACTCTATACTTATGAAATAAAAAGATACATTGTTTTGCTCTTGCTCAGTAGCTTCGATGTTCTTGCTTGTCATGGTTGATAGCCACAGTAAACGCGCAGCCGCGGCCAAGCAAAGGGATGTAGGATGAGGAGTAGCCATCGGTATAGATCAGCGATGGACCAGTCTTGAGACCTCGTCGGAGTAGTAAGAGCAGCGAGACAGAGAGGTCGGCATGGCTGGAGTGGTGGCTCAGGATGTAAATGGACAGCTCGGTAGACATTTTGGACATGTCCATCTAAGCCATATAATGATCAACCTGACTATATGGCAGCCGTATATTACTAGTTGGATTTAAGTGGTTTTCGTGGGGCCACGAAACTTCTGATCGTTCTCCGCATCAAGCTTGCTCTTGGGCCGCTATACGCTCATCGAACGCTGAACCTGCCGTTCATGAACCTATGCTTCTGCAACTTCCAGCCGTGGAGCGTCATGACACACAACGATGATCCTGCCCGCTCGAGGTCCGAGGCGCAGTTGTACCACGAGTTTCAGAGGTACTTCCGGGCCAGCCTAAGCCTGAATCCTGACTAATTAATTAACGATAAATCCAATCCAAAATCAGGACAAGAGTACATCTTACATGCCCAAATAACAATTACAAGCACCGCCGACTTGACAAATGTTCAGACAATGTTTATCCAACATAATTATACATGGTCATATGGAGAATTGTTTAAGAACTGATCATGCTGACATTGCATGGGTTTCATTTATGACAATATGGTAATCTGGAAATCTTGAAGTACTCGAGAATTAAACAACAAATTGTAGTGACCCAGCATACCACTGCATGGTGTAGTATGCTATAGTCGTTGACATAGCACCAATGGATCACCGTCCACCAGTATTACATCCATCAGAGTGGTATAACAGAAACATCGCAGGTTCAAGTCATGACTATATAGATTACAAACAGAAGATCCAGAACAACAGATCTTTAGAACCTCCTCGATGCAATGAGGGAAGGCCCTAATAAAACAAACAAGATCAAATGGAAAATTTCGGAGAACTAACCTATACTAAGTCTACTGCTAATACTGCTAGGCTTGCGACTGCTACCATAGCATCGCCTAAAGAAATAGTTTCTACTGACTAAGGATCTGTCCCCTGATATACTACGCCTTCACTTGTCCTTCATCTTCTCTGGATTGCTCCAACTCGTTGTAGTATCCTTCTGTGAGTTTATCCGCCATCGGAGTCTTCATAGCCTAAGTGTTGCCTTCTTGTGGTTCTTCATGTCTAAGAACGGGTTCAAGAGGCAAGGGTGAGTAACAGCGTTACCCAGCAAGTTCATTATGTAAGGTGGAAAGTTTGATGCATAAATACAGTCACAAACAATAGATTGTCGTAGGCTAATGCAAGTTTTCGAAAACATTTATTCAAAAGGTTGCTTTTTTTTCAAAGAACTATGTCCGTCAGGAGTCACAGGGCTAGGGCTTTGAGGAGCCTCCTTTCCTGCTGCGTTCGTCGTTCCGTCCTGGAACGTGGAGTAACATGTCACATTTATACACTCTGCAGAGGTGCGCTGCTTTACCCATAAGAGATCAACGCCTTGTTGCACATCCGGGTGATCTTTCCCGTCCACCCTTCCTTGGTGTGGGGCCCAGTCGGTGACCCAAGCCAATCACTGCGCATTTCCACCATCCTCGTACACCCCCCATTACTTCAGTTGCAGGTGGCGGGAAAGCCCAACTTCCAACCTGCTAACCATTTGAAGCCTGTCTCAAACTGGTTCTGAAGCCAACTTTCAATAGATGCTAGAAGCCACAACCCGAAGGTGAGATTATTATACGGCCACCTCAAGCCTGCGGATATACACACCGCCTGGCTTTGATCTAGTCACCCGTTGGTGTACGAGAGGAAAAGGGTACACCTGACTTCTCCGTCCCATTCCAAATCTTATGGTTGCGCGTTATATACGGCGCAAGAATCACTGGCGACATTGGTTGTTAAGTCCTAGGTGATACTTTCCCGTGCAAATGGGACTTCCACCACAACATTCTTACCGTGGTCCCATCTGCCAGCCATATGAGATTACCACCACACAAGGTTTCGAAGCTTGTTATCAAACTAATTCTATATATCTTAAACCTTTGCATATCACACTGTTTCTAGAGACATTAATACAGATGGATGATGATATGAGAGTTTCCAATTCTACATGATAGATTGACATAACACTTCTATGCCCTTCTACGGAATCTTCTTCTAAGTCTTCTTGCTGTATTTCCTCCTTTATGGTTATCTTCTCTTGTGGATGCCTTCGAGAATATTGGGAGATAAGAAAATATGATGTCTAAATAAAGTAAGAAGATCTAGGTTAATATTTAGGTAATTCAGCTTGGTCTTCAAAATTATCATGATTCCTATGTACTAGATATGTCTAGCACAATTGATAAGAATAGATGCTTAGAGAAAACTAAGAATAGTTGGGTTGATCATTAACTCCTAAAGTAATGATTTGGTGTAACAAGTTTTATTTCATTTGGAGTAACATTTTATCGTATATCTCTCTACCCCAAAATAAGATGTAAGACAAGATCATCTCAAAGTTTATAACGCTTAATCTTTATGTAATACTACATGTGTTTGCTGGGATCCGATGAATATTGAGTACTATGTTATTGCTTCATAATATATCTTGTGAGTGCGTTATTTATGATCTTGCATGCTCTCCGTTACTAGTAGATGCTCTGGCCAAGTAGATGCTTGTGACTCCAAGAGGGGTATTTATGCTCGATAGTGGGTTCATGTCTCTATTTAATCTGGGGGAGTGACAGCAACCTCTAAGATTGTAGATGTACTGTTGCTATTAGGGATAAAACAGTAGTACTTTGTTTAAGGATATTTGTATTACTTATATTACACACATTGCTTAATGCGATAATCTGTTGCTTGCAACTTAATACTGAAAGGGGTGCGGACGCTAACCGGAAGGTGGATTATTAGTCATAGATGCGGTTGGAACGGTCTATGTATATTGTTGTAATGCCCAAATGAATCTCACACTAGACATCATAACTATAGTATATGCATCATTATGCACTTCTTTATTCTGTCAATTGCCCAGCTGTAATTTGTTTACCCGCATGTATGCTATTATTATTTATGGAGAGACACCACTAGTGAACTGTGGACCCCGGTCCTTTTCTTTAAACTGATAAAACAACCTACTGCAATCCTGTTACTTTCATTCTCTGCAAACAAACATCATTTTCCACATATACGTTTAATCCTTTTGTTACAGCAAGCCAGTGAGATTGACAACCTCACTGTCAAGTTGGGGCAAAATATTTTGATTGTGTTGTGTGCAGGTTCCGCGTTGGTAATCGTAAACGGCGCCACCAACAACCTCCTCAAGAATCCTAGTTTCCTACTGTTTCGATAAATCTTGGTTTCACAACTGAGGGAAATCTTGCTGCTACTACATCATCACACCTTCCTCTTGGGGTAGCCCAACGCTGCGAGAGCATCAGACACTCCGCCGGGACGGGGAATCGAAAGAGATCATCGCCATCGTCATCGCCACCACTTCTCCATCAACCATCCATGTTTCCCCCATCCATGTGTGAGTAATCCACCGTTGTAGGCTTGAGGGGATGGTAGGGATTGGATTAGATCGTTCATGTAATATCATTAGGGCATGGTGCCCAGTATCCGTTATCGGTGTTTTATGTCATTGTTGCAACTTTTTATGCTTAATGCTTGACACTAGGGCCCGAGTGCCATGATTTCAGATCTGAACATATTATTGTATCATGAAGATAATTATTGTTTTAAGATCATATCTACAAGTTGTATGCACATGTCATTGTCCGGAACCCAAGGTCCCAAAGTGACAATAATTGGGGCGGCCGAGGGGAATGGCTGTGATGTGAGGATCACATGTGTTCATGAAGTGTTAATGATTTACTCCGGTACTTTATTAAAAGGAGTACCTTAATTACCAGTAGATTCCCTTGAGGCCCCGCTGCAAACGGGCTGGTAGGACAAAAGATGATGTGCAAGTTTCTCATTGCGAGCACGCACAACTAAATTGGAACACATGCCTATGGTTAATTAATACTTGGATGCTTTATCTTATTTATCTGCAAATGCCTATGTCTTGATATTACATGAACTATCTTATTCATGCAACGCCCGTACATCCGTCCCTATGCCTACAGTATTTTAATCCTGCTGTCTACTATAATCATCACTGCTGTTTTTACTCTGCTGCTGCTGTTATTTCACTACTGTCACTGCTATAAAACTGTTGCTACTGATAATCTGTTTCGAGCAAGTCTATTCTCAGGTGCAGCTGAATTGACAACTCCGCTGTTAAGACTTATAAATATTCTTTGCCTCCCCTTGTGTCGAATTAATAAATTTGGGGTTTACTTCCCTCGAAGACTGTTGCGATCCCCTATACTTGTGGGTCATCACCCAGCTAGCTAACTGCTTGTGGGATGACACTGAAGGGAATAGGAAAATTCACTTAGCTAACTGGCCTTCTGTGTGCATGAGAAAGGAGTATGGTGGTTTAGGAATCCCTAAAGAGTTAAACCTGTGTGTGATAGGATCTTGGATTAGGAGATATGCTCAAGGTGAAGGGACTCTTTGGAGGAAAGTAATAGATGCTAAATATAACACTAGGAACCCTAACATCCTCTGGTGCTCTGAGACTCATCCTTCCACCTTTTGGAAGGGAGTGATGTGGGCAGCTAACTCTGTTAAGATAGGATATAAGTGGAAAGTAGGCAATGGTAAACTAGTTAAATTTTGGGAAGACATTTGGTTTGGAAATACCCCTTTGTCTTCACAATTTTGGGATCTGTATGTTATTTCTAACCAGCAAACTAAAACAGTAGCTGAGTTGTGGGATGGCAACCAGCTTAGATGTGATTTTAGGAGAACCTTTACTGATGAGATGATGGAGAAATGGATAGACTTAGTTAGTATAGCTAGCTCTATTACCTTCAGTGAGGAGGAAGACCAGATGATCTGGCAGTATGAGTCTAAAGGAGTATACTCCTCTAAGTCTATGTATGCAATTGTTAATTTTAGAGGGGTCAAACCTGTGTACTTACCTTCTGTTTGGAACATTAAGGTACCCCCTAAGATTCAAGTATTCCTGTTGCTGTTTTCACTAAATAAAATCTTGTCTAGAGACAATCTGAGGAAAAGAGGGATGCCAAAACCTTTAGAGTGTGAATTGTGTAAGGAAATAGAATCAGTTCACCACCTTTTCTTTGAGTGTTTAGTAGCTAGAAACATGTGGGATTTAATTTTAGATGTTTTTAAGGTAGATATATCTAATTTCGAATCCCTAGCATCCAAATGGCTATGTACTACTAGATATTGGCAGCTAAACATTTCTACTGCTGTAGTACTGTGGAGCATATGGATTAATAGAAATAATTTAGTCTTTAATCGCTGCTCCTGGATCAATCTTAAACAGGTGTGGCGTCTGATGCTTTATTTCCTGAAGCAGTGGCAAGTCCCATTAGGAGAAGTGGCAAGAAGAGAACTGGAACACCTCACGGAGCTGCTGCTCGCAAGGCTCAGGAGCCCTCTGACGATCACGATCGAGTCGGGCTGAGGTGCACCGATTTCAGCTGGATCAGCACCTGGTCAACCACTGCTACCTCTGCATATGGGGGCAAGGCGACTCTGGAGTACTTGAAACTTCACCCTGAGGAAGCTGATGCTATCCATGTGGTGATGTGAAGGAGGGAAGGGCCGGCCGTCAAGTTTCTACTGGTCTGAG
This sequence comes from Poa annua, assembly GCA_026929855.1. Taxonomy (NCBI): domain Eukaryota; kingdom Viridiplantae; phylum Streptophyta; class Magnoliopsida; order Poales; family Poaceae; genus Poa; species Poa annua. Next base: position 23,428,020 of record CM049435.1, on the reverse strand, counting down.
ACTTTGTAATAGTCTAGTTGTCCGCTTCTTACATGGTTTAGAGATAGCTGCGCTGATATGCGTGTTCGTTGCATGGCTGCTGAACTTGTGGCAGTTCTTGGGCTGTTTTAGTGGTAGTGCCTGGCTGAGGCCGTGTGGTGGCCGTTTCGGCGTTTTGGTAACTTTGGGTTCTCGAGAACTTGCTTGGCAAGGCTGTAACACCGCTTTCGGTGGTTTCGTTTTCGTAATGGAACCAGGGAAGGGTCCGTGCTTATCTAAAAAAATAATATGGATACCATACAAGATTTGGTTGAGATACCGGGATATTGTCTCACTTTATCTCTAGAATATATTCTAAATCACTCTAAACCTCTTATCATAGCCTACATGACGGAATAATGCTACTTGTTCCACAGAGGCGTGAAGGATATCGTCTCATCCTAAGAATGTTCACAACCTTCACATGGTTACAATTGCGTAGTGGCGGAGCCAGAATTTTACCACGACCCAGGCCAAAATTAAGAACTTTTGGTTGTAAGATACCCACAAAAAAAAACTGCTGCGTGTCTACGTTTACAAGACGCCTTCATCAGCGAGATATGCGAGCCAGGGCACCATAAAATAATGTAGACGAGCGCTGCCGCGAGCATGATCGCCATGGTCTAGGAACGTTAGCACAATGGGAGTCAGAAGTCAGAACTATGGACATTTTTCAGTTTATTTTTGCTTGATTGGACGATGGATCAACTCAGTATTGCAATATAAATCAATCGTTCCGTGGATTATGGTAGGCTGTGTTATATCTTTACTATATTAAATGGGAGTTCAACGTACGTCGGTAAGTAAAACTCCCTTCGTCTGCCTTCGTCTGTCAGGTCATGCTCGCTCGATCGTCTGCCATCGCTAAACCCCATCTAATTTGCCCCGGCCCGTCGTCTTCCATCGCTCCATCCGTCGGTACGTACGCGCCAATCAACAGAACCGAGATAATCAATCTACGACATTAAGATTTGTCTAATCAATAAATCGCAATTAGCGACCCGCTGTCAAACTTTCCAAATCAATAAATCGACCAATAATGGTCCGCCAAATTAATTATCTCCCCACTCGCAAACTTACCAAATCATTTCACCACCTGGTCAATCAAATCCCATGGTATTGCTCCCCACGATTAACTCGATGAAGCGCTCGTAGCTGCTCCTCACGATTTGGCTCTCCGGCGGCCGGGTCGTCATTAGCTACGCTGCAGAACCAGTTGTCTGTACGGTGGTTGATAATCGACGTCTTTTCAGCTGGTTAGAGGTACACAGAGGTAATCAATCTTACAATTGCCTATCAATTTGTTCCTCATACGAGATGGTGATGGATCCATTCCAGGACCCCTCTTCACTCGCCCACCGTCTGGATTTCTTGATTGGCCATGCCTTTAGGGCCAAGGTTCGTGACCTCTTCTCCTCCTCTGTCAACCCCGTCTCTAGTTCGTCTGGTTTTTCCCTCGTGGTTTCGTTTGGTCGTGCTACGTTCGATCTGTCGGTACTCAATGTCAGCCTGGTTCTATCTGCTTTTCTCGGTGGATCTTTTGATGAGATGCGAGTTTCACCCCTTAGAGGGAGGGTCTTCGTGTTTGATGTCTACTCGAAATCTGTGGGTTTTCTTATCAGTAGTCTGAGATCTATCAAATGCAAAGAGTTTGTCTGCTTTCTCCATCTTTGGGGCTTTGGTGGTCCGAATTGGAGAAGAGAGGAATTGCAGTGGTATAGAGAGCAGGATAGTGAATGGGTTCCGGTTCTTTCACGTAAAAATTCAAAGATCAGACAGATCTATAGGCCTGTTTCTCGTCAGATCCATAATCATGTTGTGGCCGATATACAAGTTGCTGTCACTGGTGCTAATGCAGTACCACTTGGTCCAAGACTTGCAATTCTTCAGCAAGATCACGCTAGATCGCCTGGGCATGTTGATCGGATGAATAGCGATCAGTTGGGCGGGAATTCAAATCTGATCCTTACAGATAGCCGCACGGTTGGGGTTCGGGCCCAGCCCAGCAACGGCCCGAATACGCCGCAGACGTCTCAGCAGATTGCAGCCAATTCCATTTTCTGTTCAAGATGCTTTTCTGTTAATCATCTGAGGAGATCGTGTACCAGCCAGATTAGATGCAAAAATTGTTATCATTACGGCCATATTGTGATTAAATGTCTATCTAAACAGAAAAGGTTACGATCTTCTTGGAGGCCGGTTGCCAAACAACTTGAGAATCAATCTGTATCAAACCAAGGTGAGCTATTTATTGGCGTGGACGACTCGTCTCCCAACTCTGTTCAGAGCTGCTCCCACGCGTTCGATACGCTGCCTGCATCGACCCCTCCACTCTCGTCGATGGCGAACTACGCCTGTGACGTCGAGCCTCATGTCCCCGCTGGTATGACGGCCATTGCTCCTGGCCCCCTCCGCACTCAGCACGGATACGTCGTGCTGGGTGGCGAGTTCGCCACGATCTGTGACGATTTGGCGATAGCCACTCTCGTGCCGGAGCTTGATGATGAGCACTTCGAGCTGGCGCTTGCGACAATCCTGGGAAGGCTCAACACCATTGGACTGGAGGTACGATCCACGTCTCGGTGTGCCATGGGTACCGCTCTTATCAGATTCGTCACAGTTACGGATAGAGATGCAGCAATAGAGCTTAGTCCGCATTATATTGGAGATTCTGTTGTTAGATTTGTTGCCCAGGATCAGGGGATCAATCGCCGTGCTGCTCTGCTGACTCATGATGTGTGGGTAATGCTGTTAAATTATCCTTTAGAATGCTGGGACTGTGAAACTATTATCAAAACCTTTGTGTCGTATGGTAGATTCATAGTTTGGAACAAGGACTGCTCAAACCGTGCTAGAATCCTCGTTAAGATTAGAGCTTACAATGTTGACACATTGCCTATGAGTGTTTTTGTGATCAAGAATTTAACTGAGGATGGTAACTCTGATTCATGAACTTGCCCTCTGGTTTTGCTATCAAGGAGGATGCTTGGAGGTGTGACAGGGGATGAGGACCCTTTGCCTCCAGATGGTGGTAACCCACATCCTCAGCCACCTCTTAACCAAGGTGTGTTTTGGCATGATGTTGCTGGTGGGCCAGAGGATATGCAGCAAGATGGTGTTCAGTTCCCACAGGACTTGGGCAATGCAGATGGTGCACCTGCAGCACAGGATCATGATGGTGCACCTGCATCACAGGGTCAGGTTGATCTTAACCCTCACACACCTCCCCAACCGAACATTGAAGCTGAGGAAGAAGACCCAATTGATGCACTTAAGAAGCTCATTGAAGATCTGGTGGAGAATGCCAGTGAAATTCTCCCAATGCTAGGTGGTGCTCACATTACTGATGCTAGCTGCAGTATTGTCGACACTGTTGAAGCTGATGGTGTAGTGCGCAAATGTACTCTGCAGATTAACACTCTTAAACCCTGCCAGGTGTCAAAGCAGCACAACTCCCCACTTGAACTAACTGAGATCCAGGAGGAAGCACACCCAAGTCAGGATGCATCTGTTGTGGAACAGCCTTTGGTGATTGCACCGGTGGCTAAAAAACTGAGGAAGAAAGGGCCAAACTCAGCTCAGTTCGTGCGCCGCAGTGACATGCTCGCTGCTCTCAAACATGGTTTCAAAGATCAAGCAAGTGCTAAAGCTGCTGAGGAGAAATAGAAAGGTACTAATCTTGAGGAGGAGTTCAATGCAACAGTAATTGATGACTCAGTTGCGCCTCCACCTGAAATTCCTTTGGACACCCTTCAAGCCATCAGAACCAAGCACTGCAAGATGCCACCTACGGCGGTGTCAGCTTCTGTTCTTCAGTATGACAGTTCCAATGATAGTGTGTAATTCACTACTGTGGAAAGCCGTGGACAGGGCTCCTATCTGTTCAGTTATCCTTTATATGTTTCAGTCAGTCAGTCATTTGGTGTTAGTTTACTTTGTACTGCATATTATCTTTGTGTCTGGTATTTGTATTCCTTGTGAACCATGCTATCAGTCCTGGGTCAGTGAACAATGTGTGAGCTTTATGTTATGTGAATTTTGCTATCAGTATGTGCAAGTTGTTTTTTTATGAGCAGTATTTTATATTGTCAGTATGTGGCTGTTGGTATGTGTGTGAGATGTTTGCTATGTGAACAAGGTGATGCTGATGCTTTATTTGTGAGATGGTTGTTATGTGGGCACTTTGAGGCTGAGGTCTTATGTGTTGTGACTTTTATGTTCAATCATGGTTTACTTATTGCCATATCTTTTTTGCTTTGTGTCGGCCTGTACCTATGAGGGGTTTTTTCCAAGTCTGTTTGCATTCTTCAGACTGTTACTGTATGTGCTGTCTGTGCTAAGTGTACATTATATGTATACTCTGATCTGCTTTATTCCCAGTTCTTTTAATGGATAGAAACATAAATTTTAACATCTTGGACTGGAATATTAGAGGCATCAACTCCCAAGAAAGATGGGATGATCTGGGAAATAAAATTGTTGAGAGCAATTGCAACACCATTTGTCCGCAGGAAACCAAACGAGAAGCTTTTGATATTAATTATCTAAGGAAATTCTGTCCCAGGAGATTAAATCAATTTGCTTACCAACCATCTGTGGGAAATTCAGGAGGAATTATCACTATTTGGAATGGCAGTTTATTTTCTGGAACTATTGTCAGCCAAAATGCATATCATGTCACGGTTGAGTTGAGATGTAATTTCTCTAATCAAATTTGGTACATTACCAATATCTATGCTCCCTGTACTGCTGAAGGAAGAGCTGCTTTCTCTGACTGGTTTATGGAAATTGACTCCTCGCAGTTTGACTTGTGGTTAATTATGGGGAATTTCAATATGATTCTTTGCAGTGCTGATAGAAATAGGCCAGGTGGAAATTTGAATAATATGCTCTTATTTAACTTCTTAATCCAGCTGCATGATTTGGAAGAAATTCCTTTGAAGGGGAGGGTTTTCACATGGAGCAATATGCAAAACAATCCACTTCTCGAGAAGCTTGATTGGATTTTCACCTCTCATAACTGGACCTCCCAGTTTCCAAATACCCTAGCTACCCCTTTGGCCAGATTGGGTTATGATCATGTGCCTTTAATGATTCAAATTGGGTCTGACATCCCTAAATCAAATTTATTCAGGTTTGAGGAATATTGGCTTGAGTTTGATGGTTTGCAGGAAATTGTGGAATCCTCTTGGGATAACAGAGGTGCTTGTACTAATGCTGCACAGGATCTAAATGCAAGATTTAAATCTGCAAGATATGCTATTAAAAAATGGAGTAAAAGCCTTTCTCAGTTATCTCTTGTAATCAGTAATTGCAGTTTTGTGCTTGCCATGATGGATGGTATCGAAGAGCAAAGACAGTTAACTCTAATTGAGAGTAATTTCAAAGTTGCAGTAAAAAAACATCAAGAGAAACTGCTGGAAGCGAAAAGAATATATTGGAGAAAGAGGGCTAAGATAAGGTGGGCTAGACTAGGTGATGAAAATACAAAAAATTTCCATGCAGTGGCTACTAGAAACTTTAGATACAACTTTAGAAAGCAGACGATGGCACTGATATCACTCAGCATGATCATAAAGCTGCAATTCTTTGGAATTCATTTAAGGCTAGGCTTGGAGATACAATACCTACTGAATGTTCATTTGATCTTGATAGTTTAATCACTCCTACTAATTTGAGCTGTTTGGAGGTGCCTTATACTAATCAAGAAATTGATGACATTATCAAGTATATGCCAACTGATGGTTTTAATGGTGCTTTTATGAAGAAGTTCTGGAATGTGATCAAGGAACAGTTTTATAGACTATGCCACAGCTTCTATAATGGGTCCTTGGATTTGAACAGTATTAACACTGCTTTCAGTACATTAATTCCAAAGATTCCCTGCCCGGAAAAGGCATCAGACTTTCGGCCTATCTCTTTGGTAAATATGGCTATGAAAATTCTCACTAAGCTCCTTGCCAATAGAGTTCAGAAAAAGATAATTTCTTTGCTGCATAAAAACCAATATGGGTTTATTAAATCAAGATCTATTTATGATTGTATCGCATGGGCCTTTGAGTATCTTCATATTTGTCACAAATCCAAGAAGGAAATTGTGATTATAAAGTTAGATTTTGAAAAAGCCTTCGATATGGTGGAGTATAGTGCTATTTTGCTAATGCTCAAGCAGCTTGGTTTTGGTGAAAAATTCATCTCATGGATCAAGATGATTTTATATAGTGCTTCCACAGCCATTATTCTTAATGGGGTGCCTGGAAAGAAGATTCAATGTAAAAGGGGTGTTAGGCAGGGTGACCCTTTATCGCCACTCGTATTTGTGACAACAGCTGAACTGCTACAGGTCGTGGTTAATGATGCATGGCATAATGGCTTGATCAATTTGCCTCTCGACAATTCCTACAGACAGAACTACCCTATCCTTCAGTATGCTGATATCACACTATTGATTATGCCAGCAGATGAGAGCCATATTGTTAATCTGAAAAATGTCCTACAGGAGTTCACCAAAGCTACTGGGCTTAAGATTAATAACAATAAATCTTCTATGGTTCCAATCAATATCTCCCAGGAAAGATGCAATGTGCTTGCTAATGCATTTGGATGCAGAACCGAGAGCTTACCATTTACTTATTTGGGATTGCCTATGGGCACTACCAAATCTAAGCTGGATGACCTCATGCCCATGATATATAAAATTGATAAGAGAGTATCAGGTATTGCTAATCTGCTATCTCACTGTTCAAGATTGGAGCTCATTAGATCTGTCATCTCTGCAATGCCTAATTTTATTATGCGTGCTTTAAAAGTACATTATACCCATACTGATCATATGGAGAAATCCATGAGAGTCTTTCTTTGGCATGGCAAGGAGATCGACAAACATGGTAAATGTCTGGTTAAATGGGAGAGGGTGTGCCTCCCGAAATCAGATGGTGGACTTGGTGTCCTGAGCTTAAGAGAGCAAAATAAGGCCCTGTTAATGAAGAATTTATTTAAATTCTATAATTGCCATGATATCCCCTGGGTGGAGCTGATTTGGAAAGCACACTATGACAATGGCACTGTACCTGATAAAAATAGTGCGAAAGGGTCTTTTTGGTGGAGGAACTGCTTATCTTTTCTTGACAGCTTCAAAGAGTTAACCTCATGTGCAGTCGGTAATGGAAAATCTATCCTTCTTTGGAATGACAAATGGCAGGATGTGTTACTCTCTAATCAGTTCCCAGAATTGCACTCTTTTGCAAAGAGCAAATCACTTACCGTTGCAAATGCTGCCAATATTGATTTCAATGATGATTCCATATTCGAATTCTTTCACTTGCCTCTATCCATGGTTGCCTATGATCAGTGTGCTCAGCTTAAGGATCTCATTGCAAATGCTGGTGTTGTTGACAGCAATGATGTGTGGAGTTTCCCTTGGGGAAGCAACAAATACTCTACAAAAAAAGGTTTATCTGGAACTTATTAAGTCACAGCCTGCACCTGCTCCATTTAAATGGATCTGGAAATCTCCATGTCTCCCAAAGCACCAATTCTTCTTTTGGCTTATGATTCAGGACAGAATTAATACCAAAGACCTGATGGTAAGAAAGCATTTTTATGTGGAGTCAGCTGACTGTGTTCTTTGTGATGCTGCTGAAAATGAAAGCAAGAATCACCTCTTTTTTTCATGCACCTTCAGCACAACCTTCTGGGCAAAGATTGGTTTAACGTGGGATAATAATCTGGAATTTCTTGATATGTTGCTGGATGCTAACGAGAGATCATCAAGTGCTTTCTTCAAAATTTCCCTGATTGCTGGTTGCTGGAGCCTCTGGAATCATTGGAACAAAATCATCTTTGACAATGATCATAGAAGTTTAGATAATTGCTATAGTTTTTTCAAGGAGTCTGTTGGTTTAATTAGGCATAGAGTTAAGCCTAGCCTTGAGCAGGGGATGCAAGATTGGCTAGATCTGTTGTAAATTTGGACTTTGGACTTTTGAACTTGGTCCTGTTGTAATTATGTTGGGTCAATAGAAAATCGAAAATGAGGCAGTGGGGGTTTTCCCCACTGTTTTGCACTTTAAAAAAAAATTGTTCCTCATACATATAGGAAAGCTACCCTGATGCAACTTCAAGATGTGATACGGCTTCAACTAGCTTCGGCACAGTAGTTGTATTGAACCTGCAAATGATCTGCCAGCAAACCAAATGTGACATTACACAATCAACAGTATGGTAATAATAATTTAGATATAGATATGCTCAGGGAAATGTAAATGTCAGTCGAGTTCAATTCTATCTCACTTCCAGGTTAGCTGAAGCCAACTGGAAATGTCATCATCAAAGCCTACTCGTGTCCAAGACCTAACCAAATGCACCAATTCAGGTCAATATCTCATCATATAACTGAGTGAAAGTACAACAATCGTTCTGACTGATCATCTTTCATTGTTCTCTTCATTCTTTGATATTCTTGACAACAGATGAGACAAGGTTTGTGTCATCATCACAACCTTCTGGGGTACGGACTCCATTCCAAGACTTAACCAACAACACAACATTAGGTAGAAATATCATCATCAGTAGTGTACTTGCTTGTACCTTGGAGATCCTATAATGTTTGCATCGCAGGAAAAAGACCAGATCCAAATGAATTGAAGAGACAAAGGGAAGGAGAGAGATATGCGCGAAATAGAGATGATATTAATAGAAGGAAGATGGTGACATATAAACTGAAGAAAGATGCAACAACTAATCGGAAGGGAAAACATACTACATCTATCACAACGGAGGCCATAGCACACGGTACGTTCAGTTTTTTCGTCCACCCAATATGAGTCACTATCAAAAGCATGATGATGCGCCTCTTGATTATTCATTTCAGGATTTCACACCACTGAGAATGCTACTGGGCAATCAACTGTCACCCATGGCCTTGGTTGCTTGGGGCCCAGCCCTGCAATTGCGTAAATGTGTTCAGATTTCCTTCCCTCTTCCTATCTCAAGGAAATTCGAGCATATCTGACCACAGACTGAAATTGCGGTGAACAACTCTCTTCTAAATCAAACAGAGCAAAACCCGAATCATATCTATTGTGATGTCTATTTTTTTTACGGGGAAAATTGGAGTTTTATTCAATAATCATATGAGGGGGCGGGGGTTGTAGGGTGTTTACCACCATAGGATGATGGTGATGGCCTACCGGTGCCGGAGACAAGCGCCCGAGGGTGCCAAAGACAAAGAGGATGAGTTGATGACGCGGGGGGGGGGGGGGGGGGGGGGGGGGGGTGGCGGCATAGTGCTAGAGAGACCGCATTTGCGCCGTTGCCACAACATTAAGTCATGCCGATGCCAAAAATTGGGGTTGGATTTGTCCTCATCAAGGTTCAAGAAAGCGTAATTAATAGTACGATTAAGCTCGCTTAAGCGCTAAGCGATGGCAAAACGCTTCGCTTAGGCCACAAGCGACTACTTAAGCGATGATAAGGTTCATTAACATAATAAGGCGTGAGAGACTCCTGCTCACGGTGTCCTTTATGCTATAGAGTTGGCCCAATAAGGTCATAAGCGACTACTTAAGCGATGATAAGGTTCATTAACATAATCTGAGCCATTCGTCTATTCTAATCCGAGCCATCCATCTACACTCCTCATCTCTTTCTCTCACCTTTTACAGTTCTACGCACAAATTCAAGTCAACAATGGTAGCCTTGCAGGTACAACCCTCCCAGGCATGTCCTTCCCCGCTCCCCTCAACTTCTCCTCTGCTCTCAGAACAAGTCCACCACTAAATTCAGTGAATTTTAGAAACATTTAAGCACGCTTAAGCGAACAAAACTCTAAGCGAGAGCAAAACGCTCTGCTTACGCTTTCCACTTTTTTGAACCTTGGTCCTCATGCGTAGGCGATTTTCAGTCTCCCACCATCTACATGACTGCCCTCCCACACATCGTTACCCATATTGTGCCCAACTCGTTCAGACTCCACCATAACAGCCGATTGTATCGTCCATTGAAGCCTGGTTGCACGTTTCTTCACCTATCGCCTTGTGCAAACAACCACCATTGGGCTGTGTGGAGTGGGCGCAAGCAACCAGACACACCCTACGAGTTGTTCGTTAATGGTATTAACTTTAAGGTATAATTTTCCCTGTTGTTTGTGACATGCGAGATCCATAGTGTAAGATGGTGGTTGTTCAACGGAAACATGGTGATGCATTGTAGATGTTCATTTCCAAAGAAAATTCAATATATTATAGGATCTACTATTGAAGAAACATCATTTTATACATGGTTCAGTTTATGGCTGCTATTCGACTAACTTTGAGGCTCTGAGCCCACATGTTTTCCAGATTAAAATAACTTAATCAACAAGTAAAAATTATTTAGAGCAACGGGAACACCAAACTCTTAGCTGATTATGAATATTGTTCTGTAGACGACGTTTTCAACGGGAACACCAAGTAGGCCATCGGTGAGGTCGCCGAAACGATCCTTGCTGCTTGCCGCGACCTTCTTGGGCATTCCGTCGAACAGGTGCGGGTTGCTGTGTGAGCGGGACAAAAATCAAAAGAAACGGGACGAAAGATGGGGATCTGTCGCCGAATATAGCACCACTGGTTAAGACAAGAATGCAGCTTCATCTCCTCACCTACACCCGTGGACACGCCGGAGCTCCAGGAGCCGACAGCCGTGGGGTCGCCGGGAACAGGTACTTACGAAGTGGCAGAGGCAAATCCGAGAGGGGAGAGGGAAGAGAAGAATTCAGCAGCACCTCCTCGCCTGGGACACGCCGGAGCTCCAGCCGCCGGCAGCCGCGGCGCGCAGGGACTCAGGGAGTGGGAGAGGACTCAGTTATTCCCGTCAACACACTGGTCGGTGCAGCGACAGGCCGCCGGTGCTGTTGCGCAAGCAGCGGCTTGATCTGGTCTTGCTGGTGTCCATCTCTAATGCCGAACAACGCCACCACGGCCGCCGCCGATGAATTGGATGCCATCGCACCTTCTACCGGCGCCGCCGCACGCCTCCATCCGCCCGAAAAATTAACCCGTGCAACCACGTTGCCTGACATGGGTAGGGCTTAGCCGGAAGCTTGTCTACGTTAGTATGGAGGATCTCATACTCTATAAGGGCAAGGCCCTCGAAGACGGGTTGTCGTGAGGCAATACACAAGCGGAGGGACCTGCAGCCGGACGATTACGGTGGGTTCCCTGTCGTGGCGGTGTGGCGTCCCGAGAGAGACCAGGAGTCTAGTGGAGCACACAGTGCCAGGGGAACAAACCTATCGGGAGTCCTCTGTACTAGGGAGGATATAGTGGAAAGTTTTGATCTGGTTATCCGAACCCCCACATACTGTCGTAGGGCGGACCGTGGCTGAACCTGGAGGTACGGAGTTAGGAGGAGATGGTTGGTCTCGGGGAGACAATCAGACAAATCTCAAGAAAAAAGGGGTATCCCCATCCTAGTGCTTTTAAAGGAAAGCTTTGTTTACAAAGGTGTTTTCAAAACTTAGATATGGTACATGCATTATTTGTGGCGCACGGCATATCCGGTGTGCCACCGGTACGCCTATGTTTGGTCTGCCTCTCTCGCTTCCTCATAAGATACAATGGAGCGGTAATTAACTTTGTGTTCATCAGAAGAACCAAAGATCGAGGTACACACATGTTCAGTAAAGGAGCTAAATTATTTAGAATAAAATGGTAACCTGTGAATTTTCAACCGGGAAAAATGTACATGAGGGCTGCTGAGCAGTATAGTAACAAGAAATAGCATAGAGTCTGAAAATTCTAAGAAACAACCGGGGAGACATGCTCATAGTTTCTCTGAAGCTACGGAAATTGTACCGACCATGTTATCGAGATGCTTTTTTCCCGACGTGCCAAACAATTTCAGCGTTTGATTTAGACTGGGATTCATAAGTTCACGATACAAATAACATGGATTTGGAGTTCAAGATTCATTTCACCGAACCTCCACAAATTTAGGGTTTAAAATATACTTTTCTCCTCTAAATGGCAAGAGAGGGTAAGTACGATGCAGACAGCTGTAGCTACTGATATTTCTACAAGCGGGCCGGGTCCGGGCGCCACATTGCAACCATGTTCTCCACCATCACGTGGGACTAAACTTTGCACGCATGGCACACAATCCTATTGAAACGTTACAATTTAACTTTAGTATAATGTTTCATATGAGGCAGGGTCCATAAATTCCTACAATTTTTTTTTTGAGGCGAAACAGTAGGGGAGGAACCCACTGTAATTTTCGATTTTCAATTAACTCATCACAACTGTACAAGAGTCAGTGCAGCTAAAGCACTGTAACAAAAAAGTCAAGAACTTATGACAAAATTTCTTGTCACAAAGAGCTAGACAACCATTCCTCAAACTGCTGTGAATGTTTTTCCTCATTCTATGTTTTAGCAGCTGCATTTCCTGGCAATATATGGCCTTCCAACTTGCAAAAGATGGGATTTGATTCTTAAATTTTTTATTATTCCTCACCATCCAGATACCCCAGGAAGCTAAAATAATTATCTCCATGAAGAAAGGCACTTTAAGTTTCTCCTTAATGTCTTCGAAAGCTTCATGAACAGATAAATTTCTAACTCTCTGTGGACATATGAAGTCCCAACAATTTTCAGCGAAAGGACATCTCCAAAAAAGATGGACCAGAGTCTCTTCTTGTGCACATTGCAGGGTTGCACAATTGTATGTTTGCTAGTGAAAATTCTTTCTGGCAAGGAGGTTTCTTGTGTTTAGTCTATCATGCATAAGCAGCCAGAAGAAAAAATTATGTTTTGCCTGACAAGAGGACTTCCAAATCCAATTAAAATGAGGTGGAACCTGTTGATAACCCACCATTTGCTTGTAAGCTCTTTTAGAGTAAAGTCCTTATTTCCCCAGATATAAGACCACCTATCCTTATTTCCATCCAGAATTACTTGTCTCATTTCAGTACAAATTTGTTGCAACTCCAATAACTGGTCATATGCATTCTGGGAGAGGGGTAAGTGAAATAGATCATCCAGATTTTCCACATGCATAGCTTCTTGAACTGTGCTGCTTGTAGACTTGGCATATGAAGCTAAGTGAGGAAATTTGTGCTGAAGACAGGAATCATTCCACATGTCAGTCCAAAGATAAACTGAGTCTCCTGTCCCCACACTGCATTTAGCCATTGATTTATAAGCATCAATCAATTTGAGATGTGCCTTCCACCAGAAGGAGCCATCTAAGTTGTTGCCTTCCACCAGAATTCCTACAAATATCGTGCAACCTTTTAAAATTTTGCGGAATCTAGTTTTACAAAAACACCGGTTTATACTTGATCCAACGAATCATAATTTCCCACCGCTTTTTAATCAATCTAGAGCTCACGTGCTTCACAGATCAAGAAGAGGCTGAGTCAACGAATAGAAACATTTAGAGCAAAAGAATCATGCATGAACAGATATGTTCGGGGTACGGTCTAAAACTATTTGACATATGCATGACTCTACTTTCCCTTCACTTTAATTAATTCATTACTTGCCAGGCCATTGTTATCGATACCGAGTGCCCCTATTAGAACTAGTCGACAGCCCGAAGAAGAACGGCTGTTATCCCTCTAGCTCTTCCATCTGTAATTTGTGACTTAGAGCATCGGAAAGTTTAGAAGGAGGCCGAGCTACATGTAACTCGGTGTTCTAGAAAAGCTCAAACTTTGATATTTATGTCTCCAAAATTCAAAACAATTTTTTACATATCAATAACGTCGAGATCTACCAATGCACAAATTTTTAATTCAAAATTCATTTCAGTTTAGGCTACACAAATGAAAAATCTTACAAGATTTCAAAATTTGAATCTGTGTAGTGTTCACCAATCGTGATATAGACAAAGATGATTTGTCCTCTTTCTCAGGCCAAAGTATGATGGATTTTTATTGAGAATACAGTGCTATATCTCAACATTATCTACAACTAGAAATTTTGGTTTCAATTTTTTTTTGATAAACACAGTACAAACGCAGACGCTCACGACACACACGTACACTACCCCTATGAACGTACACACACACCCTACCCCAATGAGTACCTCCGAAATACTGAGCTGGCGGATCGAGACTTGAGATTGACGAAGTCACACCACGGGCGCCTCGCTGTCGACGGGGACGTCGTCTCCCTCGCACTGAAAGAATATTCCGCCTAAATGCAACACACAGACGTCAAAACTGGGGTTTGAACTCTGTTGGGCTGAGGGTACAACCACCCTGCTAGCCATCCAACCACAGGTTGGTTTGCCTTGTTTTTGAATTTTGAAAACATAAATATAAGGATTTCCAATTTTTTTAAAGCCGAGCTACACTAATAACCAGTTTTGTCTGTTGATTCTTCAACCATCTAATAATTATTATTGCGTAGTTACACGTTTTTTTTTTTGAATGTTAGCAGGAGAGCTGCTAAATTCAATGATTAGTAAGAAGAGGTTTTAACAAAACAGGTGAAAAAGCATGGTAAAACACCATGTCACCCGGTAAGAACAAAAACACCGAGCCAAAATCAGCCAGGGTCAAAAGGAATTACAGCGCCGGCCACATTCCACAAAATGGCCTCATCACGTATTCTACTAGTCAAGGCTTCAGGAGAGAGCTCGTCCTGTTGGAAGACACGCCGATTCCGTTCACGCCAAATTTCCCAGGCAGCAAGCATGATTAGAGACTGCATCCCTTTCCTCTTTTCAACCGCTTCTGTGCTTAGGCAGTGAAGCAGCCATGCCGAGATGGAGGAAGGATCCTCCCAGGAATTTGGATCGAGAGAATGTGAGTGTGTTCCTGCTGCCAGTGCCGCCCACACTCTCCTGGACCATGGGCATTCAACAAGAAGATGCAACGGTGTCTCAAGGCTACGGTTGCAGAGTGCACAGAAATAGTTGTTTTCCCAGCCCCGGCGTTGCAGCGCATCAGCCGTCAAGATGCGGCCAAGGGCAGCAGTCCACATGAAAAATTTACACTTGTCGGGTGCCCAACTCTTCCAGATTGTGGTTTTGAACTCCGATTCCGTGGCGCCTGCGAATTGGGCAAGATAAGCCGATCTCGCGGAGTACTCGCCCGATGCTTCTAACCGCCAGCGAATAGTATCCGGAGTGTCATCGCTGAGCTGCACTTGATCAAGTAGGCGTGCCAAATCATGCAGCTCCTGCAGCATTTCTACCGACAGACCGGATCTAAGATCAAGAAGCCATCTGTGGTCCTTAAGCGCCGCACGAACCCTTCGGTTCTTCCTCAAGGAGATGGCATACAAGGAGGGCGCCACCTCCTTAGGCGCAAAACCTAGAAGCCAGCGGTCGTGCCAAAAATTGGCAATAGCACCGTCACCGATCGTGATTTCAGTCGCAGCAGCAAACAGAGCCTTATCAATGTCGTCACATGGTGTAGGAGAACCCACCCACGGTCTGGTGGGCGATTTCCATGCAGTCCATAGCCATCGCAGTCTTAGAGCCCTGCTGAATTTTGTCAGGTCATGAATACCTAGCCCTCCAAGATGTTTTGGTCTACAGATGGTTGTCCACTTGACACGGCAGTGTCCACCATTGCATGTTCCCTCCCCTCGCCACAGCCAAGCTCGGCATTTTTTTTCAATGATCTTGAGCACGGACATCGGGAACCTATGCGTTGTCATCATGTAGATTACTACCGAGGAGAGGACACTCTTGAGCAGCACGAGCCTCCCTTCTCTAGAGATTAGGGCTCCTTTCCATGCGGCGAGTAGTCCATCAATCTTATCCAGCAGCGCCTGAAAATCTGCCCGTCGAAGCTGGTACAAGGAGAGTGGCATTCCTAGATATTTGCAAGGAAAGTCACTGATGGCGATGTTCAGCGGTCTCAATACAGCATTGAGATCAATGCCCTCGCAACGGATGGGCATGGCAGCGCTTTTAGATAGGTTTGTTTGGAGGCCTGTGACCTTGGCAAAAATCTCAAGCACCAGCATGATCATAGTGGTGTCTCGGACAGTAGGCTTGATGAACAGGGCGATGTCGTCGGCATAGAGAGAGGTCCGCACACTGATTTTCCGTCCTGGCAACTTGGAGAGGCCTCCCTCCTCTGTGGTTTGTTCGAGGATGCGCTGTAGCGGATCCATTGCCAGAATAAAGAGGAAAGGGGACAGGGGGTCCCCTTGCCTTAGGCCCCTGCGATGGTGGATAAAACCAGAGGCAACTCCGTTGACGAGGACTTGTGAGGACGAGGATGCGAGGATCATGGCAATCCACTCCCGCCAACGGCTGCCGAAACCCCGCGCACGCAACATATCAAGAAGGTAAGTCCAGGACACAGTGTCAAAGGCTTTGGCCAAGTCTAATTTGAGTAGAATCGCAGCTTTCTTTGTTCTGTGGAAAAAAACGTGCAGTGTTTTGGACATAGATGTAATTCTCCTGTATGCAAACGTTTCTTGACAAAAGCACTCTGACAGGGGGCAATGAGATCCTGGAGCTTCGGTGCGAGGCGTGTTGCCAGGACCTTGGAGAAAATTTTCACAACACTATGAATAAGAGAGATGGGCCTGAAATCTTTGAGGGCAGCTGCTCCTTCTCTTTTGGGGACCAGGACGATTAGCGAAGAGTTGATCCGCTTTAGGGCCCTACTATCAAGGTTAAACAGCTGAATCAAAGCCGCATGCAGATCAGCCTTGACTGTGTCCCAGCATGAGCGGAAAAAACATCCAGAGAACCCGTCCGGCCCGGGTGCCTTGCCCGAGGGCATATCGTCGATGGCCTGCTTAATTTCTTCCATGGAGAAGGGTGTTTCTAGAGTTCCCAAGTCAGAGGTAGGGAGGTTCAACACTTCCCAATTGAAAACAGATGTCGTGTGGGATTGGGTGCCCAGGGATTGATCAAAATGATCCTGTGCAAGCTGTAGCATGGCACCTTGCTCTGTGATCAGGTTACACGTTTTTAATTCATGCCCACATTTCTATGTATATTCATGCAAACAGTCCTGGAGTAACACTTTGCAATTTCAAGCGCGAGACAACGTGGTGTCGCCGTCACCGAGGGTGGATGAGAGCCCTCGCACCACGTACGTACTAGTACGCTGGCACCCGACCCACTCTAGCTTATCCCGTAAATACACTAATCTCGCAGCTCCAGCCTCCAGGGAAGCAGAGAGGTGCACCCAGCCAGCCTGTCATTTCACTCCTCCGCGAAGGAAGAGACGCAAAATGGAGGTGACGAGTGCGCTCGTCTCCGTCCTCTTCGCCGCCTTCTCGCTCCCCTGCCTCCTCCTCCTCGTCGTCGTGGCCGAGGCCGCCCTCCGCCTCGCCGCGCTCGCGGTCCGGGGCGACGGCTACGCGTGGCCCTCGCGCTCCGCGTTCCTCGGCTACCGCATCGCGCGCGCCGGCAACTTCTCCTATTCTTCGTCGTCCTCCACCTCCTCGTCCGGCGGCTCATTCCCGAAGGACGAGCTTTTGCCGCCCGAGTTCCTCGACCTCCTCGCCGTCGCGGTGTACCGCAAAGGGACGGACGCCGCCGTGGACTGCGTGTTCTGCCTTTCGCGGGTCCACGAGGGCGAGGAGGTGCGCGAGCTCCGCTGCCGGCACGTCTTCCACCGCGAGTGCCTCGACGCCTGGCTCCTCCGCCCGCGCGCCACCTGCCCGCTCTGCCGCGACCGCCTGCTCCCCTCCGAGCCTCCCCGCGCCTGCGCCGCCGGCGCATTGGACGACGACGAAATCTACGTCGACGAGCACGAGGACCTCTCCCTCTCCTCCTACGCCGCCGCCGGCGCCTCCTACCCGCACGGCTCCCCGCTGTGGCACATGTAGACGATCAATGCCGCACGGCCATCCTGCTCCGCTTGGTCCATTTTCACCACGCGAGAGCCAGTTCTTTGTAGCCATTTTCTCCCTTCAGAATTCAGATAGTTGGTACGTCGATCGATCGACCTGTCGCTGAAAAAGGTGATGTAGTAGTGTTGTTTGAAAAAGAAAAAAGGTGATGTATAGGTGCATGGCTGCTATTGCTATTGCTATTGCTATCCTGTCTTGTCTTGGTAAATAATGCTCGCCTGATTGCTTTTATGGATAACGATGGCTTACCTGCCTCTATTGATTTCGCGCTTTTTTCAATCATGGCGATTTTGTGATCTAATGGTGCGTACCGTTTGTTTTTGTCTTCTAGAAGGGTTATGGTATTCATTTGTGGTGAAAGTAAAATGCTGCAAAAGGGAGAGCTGTTTTACCTCCCGAGCTAATATGGGACGCAGTTTGTGCTGGAATTTTAGTTTAGTTGGCCAATGTCTAATTAAAATCCGAAATTCTCTTGGCATATTCTGGTTGGCTGGTCGTGTGAGTACGTTACTAATGTTTAGTCCCGTACTGTTAGTGGAGAGTGAGCTGTACCACTTTATATAGTGGGATGTTCTAGTTCTATTACGAGCTAACGAGAGCATGCGAGAAGAAGAGTGCCACACGCGTGCTCCTCCTCGCTCGCCACGCAACGCCTCGTCACGACACGACGCGCCGCGGGTTGCAGGAATCTCACCGAGCCGAACTTATATTTTTGCAGTTCCGGAAGATTAATGAGTCATTGATTAGTAATTAACGGACGCGTTAATTACCTTACCGTTTCCTATTCCTCTGAGATCGGGGGCGTTACCGACTCGGTCGTGGCTTACTGCCCACGTCCTACCCGACCCGCACTATATATTCAGGCAGAGGCAAACCCTAGCCGCAATCACGCAATACATGGTCTCGCACCGTTCCACCTCGAGAGCACTACGCCGCCGTCTTCCAAGTCTTCTCCATCCCGTTTTTCGGCGTGCACCGGTTGAAGGGACAGTAGGCATCCGGAACCCCGCCTCTTGTGATCCTGTACGGGAGAGGGGCGATCAGGTTTTTGGGGAGCGCACTCGCGCGACTACTGGATTCGAGTTCTTCCCCAACGACGACTTCTTCCCAGACATCGCCAACCTCTTCATCGATGACATGAGCGACAACGGGACCTCCAGCGGTGCGACTGCCGCTGCACTGTACGTGTTCTTGATCTTCCTATACGATGTTTCACTACAGTTATTACTTGTAGTATGTGCTCTAGATTGCATCTATTTATCTACTGTTTTCGTAGATCACATGATTAGTTTAATCTGTATTATTTTAGTCATGAATTGTTCACTGTTTTCACGAATTAAATTATATGATAAATTGTCTAATTATTCAACAGTTTGAGTGACTTTGAACCTCAAAGTCACGCCTAGACTTTGAACCAATCTATGCCTTCCAAGAACGATCCAACGGGCCATCAATATATCTATTTGACAAACTCAAAATTTAAAGTGTTCAGAAAAATTGAAAAAATCCAGTAACTCTTATATGTTGACTTATACATTCTGACAAAGTTTTGTAAGATTTA
The DNA here is from genome assembly GCA_026929855.1 of Poa annua. Taxonomy (NCBI): domain Eukaryota; kingdom Viridiplantae; phylum Streptophyta; class Magnoliopsida; order Poales; family Poaceae; genus Poa; species Poa annua. Next base: position 23,408,626 of record CM049435.1, on the reverse strand, counting down.
GACATACGGTTTATGAATAAACCTCATTTTAAGCTTCACACCAAATTTTGAACAAAACCGTATTTCCAAATTTCTGAACCCGACAAAATTTTCTCAGAATGTATAATTCAACACATAAGAGCTGCTGGATTTTTTTCAATTTTTTTCTGAGCACTTTAAATTTTTAGTTTATCAAATAGATCTATAGGTGACCGTTGGATCGTGTTTGGAAGGCTTAGATTGGTCGAAAGTTCAGGCGTGATGCGTCCGCTAATATGCTCCTGTTTGAGGTCAAAATTCAAAAAAGTAAAATACACACTTAAAAAAACTCTAAAAAAAATTAGAGACGAACATGTCCAAGTGTTCTACATATGTGCGGAATTTCATAAAAGAATCACGTTTCTTGTGATCTGTGAAAAAATCAGTGCTCTGAAAAGACATTTTAAAATCTTATTTTAGCCATTGATTTTTGGTTTTTCCGCACATGGCTGAAGAATTTCTATTTCTTTAGGAAACTTTGCACGTACGTATTTTTTTTGAATATGTTTGTCCCTGATTTGGTTCAGAAAGTTTTGAACTGTTTTTCTAATTTTCAAATTTTGTGCTCAAAGCAGAGCAAATTTCCGGCTGAAAAAAAATCTATCGAAGATGCTTTATTGTATACTGAGTTAGTGACCATAGTTGCAAGAAAAGCTCGAAACTTGTGTCTTCTGAGTACCTAAAGATCGACATGATTTCTCTTCAAAAAATGTTTTTTTAGTCACCACAATTTAGGCAATATACTAGCTTTCGAAATTGTTACGAGCCAAGTATGAGACAGGTTTGTAAATCGAACTTAGGCTCGAGTTAAGTTGAGCTCGCTCATTTAATAATAAGAGCCGAGCCGAGCCGAGATTAGTCTAGAACTCTAGATCGATCAAACTTGAATAGTTTGCACCCCCTAATAGTGACCGGTAAAATCAAATTGAAAGATTAATTGGTTGATGCACACAGTTGGTAGAAACATTTCTATATCCACATGTCCATTTCCATCTCTATTGGGATTTAATAGCTTATGCAATGGTGCTCAGTAGATGGATTGCGTGCCCTATTGTCTGTCCTGATGGATAAATTGGTAACAGTGACAACCAACTCAGTGGCCAACGCATATCTGCCAACTAGATCGACTATACTATACCAGCTAGATGGAGTCTTATCTGGGCGTCAGACGCCAGTTGACACCGTCAAGCTGCGTGTTGGGTGTGCGATATTTTGTTGGAGATATTTTCCGGGTTGTCAACCATAGGCATAGCGTTTCGACATACTACTACTCCCGCTGATCCGTTTTAAAATATACAAGTTTTATCATACTTGGCATTTATACTAACCGTTGATTGAGTCTAATCAAACGGTAGAAAAATAGAACTACCTGAAACTACTAAACTAAAACTACCTGAAACTACCTGAAACTACTAAAAAGGAATTATTTTTAATCTAAATTAAAAGGGCACCTTGGTAAATTGATATGACATCCTCAATCTCAGTCTCTCCCCCAGGCGGTCGCTCCTCTCTGAAGTCTAGTGAGATGCGGCATTGGGCCAGCGGCGTCGCGGCTCCAGGCCGCGGGAGGCGACGACGGGGCACCGGGCTGGCTGCAGCCAGGGACGGCGGGATGCCGGGATCCAACCCCAGAGGGATTCCCGCCGTCCCCGCATCTCACTCTCTCTCCTGCACCGTCACCGGTGGCCGCCGTCCGCCCGCCTCCGCTTCAGTAGCCCCGCGGGTTCGGAACGGCAGGTACACTGGCGTGTCGCCGAAGGTCGCGAACACGGAGAGGCACAGCGCGAACCTGTTGCCGAACCCGCGCTGCGCCGCGAGTTGCGACGGCAGCGAGAGCGGCTGCCGGGAGAGCCCCGCGACGCCCGTGGCATCCGCGGGGAGCGAGCTCAGCAGGCGGTCCGGCGCGCATGCGCCGACCACGGCGAACGACTCCTCCGGGAGCAGCTCCATGGTGGTGTTGGCCGACATAACCAGGCTCGTGAGATCGCCGGTGGAGCACTCGCCGGTGACCGAGTTGAGCGGGTGGGCGGTGCACGCGCACCACAACGACCCCGGCTCGCGGTTTTCCCAGAACCGGCCGCCGTCCACGTACCGGCAGCCAGACGGGGACTGCTGTTTGGCCGTGGCGCAGGTGGTGGACTCGCATGATAGCTTAAGCCATGACGTGTGCGGACCTGTGCGTGCGTGAGTGCAGGCGTGGGTGTCTGTTAGCTGTTAGAGAGGTTAGAGGATCGTGGGCACGATCAGATCGTTAGGGCGTGGTGATCGTGGTGTGCGTGTGGACTGCGTTGCCTGGGCTATAAAGCCTAGTCCTCCGTAATCTCCTTGTACTACGAGTTATACATAAGAAAGACTAGGGCATTTGTGCGCCCGCGGCGGCGCCGTTGGCGTCGGCCGGAGAAAACTTCTGTGTCCCAGCTCCAGTCCATGTCTCCCACCTCCCGTTCTTGTTGGTGCGAGCTCGAGAGGTCCAAGAGGAGAGAGTTGCAGCTTCTGGCTGCAACAACATCGCACAGGACGGTGCTGTGCTTCGAGGACGACGGGCACGTCGAACAGACGAGCGAGCCGGCGAGGTCGACGACGAGCGGCGACTTGTCGGCCTTTACGGCGATGGTGTAGAGGGAGGTGGCGGGGTCCTTGGCTGGGATAAGGAACGGAACGGCTCTGAGATTCGTTTCCAGCCCCTGACTTCTTGGGGAAAAAATAATGGTGCTTGAACGGTTAGTATTATTTAGAGATGAAGGAGATAAAATCAACGGTTGATTTTTTTTAGAACAGAAACTACCCAAAACTTCCCAGTTAGTTTCAACAAGCACCGTAAAAGAGCTCTTTAAAATATGCACAAGTCATTTTACAACTCACCACATTTAATTAGGGTCGGACTCTTAACTAAACTGTGATCTCTAGGAGAAGTCAAGAGGTCACGTACACTACTGTACCAGTGCTACTCCCTTTGTTCGGATTTAGATTACTCAATAAAAATGGACGCATCTAACATTAAAAACATGTCTAGATGCATCTGTTTTTACCGAGTCATCTTAATCTGAACGGGAGTACATTTTAGTACTTGCTCGCACCGTGAAGGCAACGATCACTTGACATTTTTATCTTATTTTCTTGGCATATACTCCCTCCGTTCCAAATTAATTGATTTCTATTTACCCACATATGTGTATGTCATGTGGACAAATGGAAGTCAATTAATTTGGAACGGAGGGAGTATATCTAACAATCTCTCTTGCAACTCAGAAGAAATTGAACAGACATTTTCCTTTATTTACACAACTCTTTCTCTTCTATTTCTAGGCATCCGCAAGTTCCCCATGTAGCACCAAAGATTCCACGTCAACAAATTTATGTTAACCAGGGGAAGGCTACGATATCTAAGGCCACCGAAGTTGGAGTGAAGAAGATGTCAGAATGACATGCTGAATTAGTCGGTCGTCTCTCTGTCACTTCCTTACCCACCAGTGCGAAGCGCCTCTACCCTCTGCCTTGACTAGGGATGCAAAACGGGACCTGTTTGTCTCTTTTTTCTCTCTATTTTATACTAGTCTAGTACAAAAGTTTGGACTAAAATTTTGTACTACGCTGTACAAAATGAGAGAAAAGTGGGACAAAGGGATTCCCTTTTGCATCCTTAGCCACCACCACAATGACCTGCAGGACCCAGACCACCGCCACATTCGGCGCTGGGTTGTCTCCAATCATCTTGGCCATGACGAAGTGGCACCTGAGTGTGGCTAAGCAGCCGACCAGCGGGACTATGAAAAAGGGCGTCACTCCCTCCAACAAGAGGAGGAGGTATGTAAGGCACGTGCAGATCTAGTGGGGGTGCCATGGGTCGGCCATGACGAAGTGGCACCTGAGTGTGGCTAAGCAGCCGACCAGCGGGACTATGAAAAAGGGCGTCACTCCCTCCAACAAGAGGAGGAGGCATGTAAGGCACGTGCAGATCTAGTGGGGGTGCCATGGGCATGTAAGGCACGTGCAGATCTAGTGGGGGTGCCATGACCCATGGCACCCCCTCCAAAATACAAGTTTCAGCTACTTACTAGTGTTTTGACTAATCTTATATCTAGTTTTGGCTAAATCTGAATTCCACAAGCCATATAATAAGCTTGGCATTCCCAATCATCTAACTAGATCCGCCACTGATGTAAGGGGTAAAATTAAAATGTAGAGGCGCATGAGGTTGATTTGTGTTTGAATCTAGATTCAGTTATAAAATACATAGTTAAAATGTTATTGAAATTTGTGAGAGACAAATGTTAAAGTTTAACTGAATATGATGTCAAGATATAGTTGATATGGTGTGTTATATAGTGAACACATGAGAATTAGCAAAAGAAAAAAATGTCTTGGTAGTTAGGTTTAAATTTTAGGGATGTTATGTCGGTGCTTCTTTTAAGTAATACCCCTTTTTTGTGAAGACGCACAAGGTTTTTCTAGAGTGTCTTTAAAGATGATGTAAGACCTCTATTTTAAATAGACGGCTATCACCCGGCTATAGCCTTTTGAGTATCTTGTCGCTAAGTAAATTCATGTACAATTTCCGGCTATACTCTCATTTAACTCTGATTTAGCCCGATTATAGCTCTTTTTAAGAGTCGGGGCTATTTTCTATAGCCGGCTATTTAAAGCAAAGCGTAAGACCCTTCCATGTCCTACTTACATATCAGTCCGACTTTAACTAGTAGATTCTGCTAAGTCTAAATCTACCTTGTATTACTTAAACTCAGGGAATGACCATTAGCTGATTTCTTAGTGAAAGAGGTGTTTGAGGCCATTTCGTAGATGGAATGGAACAAGGCGCCGGGGCCGGATGACTTTCCAGCTGAGTTCTATAAAACCTTTTGGGAGGTGATTAGAGAGGACTTAATGGCCATGTTTCGTCAACTACAACAAGGAAATTTGCCCTTGTATAAGATACATTTCAGAGTGATCCTCCCCAAAAAAGAAAATGTGGTTCAAATTCAGCAATACAGACCGATTTGCTTACTTAATGTAAGCTTTAAATTTTTCATAAAACTAGATACTAATTGTATTACCAAAATTGCTCAAAAGGTTATTCAACCAACACAGTCTGCGTTTATGCCGGGCCGACACATTTTAGAAGGGGTGGTGGTCTTGCATGAAACCATCCATGAGCTTCATCGGAAGAAAATGGATGGGGTAATTTTTAAGATTGATTTCGAGAAGGCGTACGAGAAAGTGAAATGGTCTTTCCTCCAACAAGCTTTGCATTTGAAAGGTTTCTCACCAAAATGGTGTGAATGGATTATGCAATTTGTTCAGGGAGAAAGTGTTGGGGTGAGGGTGAATGATGACATCGATCATTATTTCCAAACCAAAAAGGGTCTTAGGAGGGGGTCCGTTATACCCCATGCTTTTTAACATTGTGGCCGACATGTTGGCTATTCTTATCGCAAGGGAGAAGGAAGATGGCCAGGTAGGCGGTCTTATTCCTCATCTAGTTGAGGGAAGACTGTCGATATTACAGTACGCATATGACACGATTTTATTCATGGAACATGATTTGCACAAAGCTTTAAATATGAAACTCATATTATGTATTTTTGAACAGCTCTCGGGGCTTAAAATCAATTTTCATAAGAGTGAGATTTTTTGTTTTGGCAAAGCAAAGGAGGTGGAAGAACAATACAAACATATTTTCGGCTGTGGTACTGGTTCGTTACCCATCAAGTACCTTGGGATTCCGATTCATTATCGGAAGCTTCTCAATTCTAAATGGTACCCAGTTGAAAGCCGTTTCGAAGGCAAACTTGGGTGCCGGCGAGGAAAGATGTTGTCTTATGGGGATCGATTGGTACTTGTTAATTCGGTGCTAAAAAGTTTATCGATTTTTATGCTATCTTTTTTGGAAATACCTATAGGGGTAAGAAAAAGATTAGACTTTTATCGATCCCGGTTTTTTTAGCAGAGCGATGAAAACAAACACAAATATAGATTAATAAAGTGGAATATTATTTGTCGTCCAAAGGACCAGGGTGGTCTTGGCGTGGAGGTGCTAGAATTCAAAAATAAATGTTTACTCAGCAAATGGTTGTTTAAACTTTTGAATGAGGAAGGTGTTTGACAGGAGCTACTGCTAAACAAATACCTTCATAGCACCATGTTATCTAATGTTGAGATGCAACCGAATGATTCACCTTTTTGGAAAGGCCTCATGAGGGTTAAAGACGAGTTTTTTGCTAGAGATTTTTTTCAAATAGGTAACGGTGAGGCAACAAGTTTTGGGGAATATACTTGGTTAGGCAATACTCCGTTGAAGGATCAATATCCATCGCTTTATAATATAGTGCAGCATAAGTATTTGTCGGTACGTACTGTGATGCATAATGTGCCCCCGTTAAATATGAGTTTTTGGAGAACTCTTTTGGTAAATAAATGGGACATGTGGTCTCATTTATGTTTACATCTGATGGATATTAATTTGAGTGATCTTTCAGATTCGTTTCGTTGGAAACTAACTCAAAATGGGATGTTCATAGTGAAATCGATGTATGAGGATTTAATGGATGGACATACAAGATTTGTTAAAGCTTATTTGGGGAAGTTAAAAATACCACTGAAGATAAAAGTTTTCATGTGGTTCCTTGATAGAAAGGTTTTCCTAACCAAAGATAATCTTGTAAAAAGGAATTGGATTGGTGATAAGAATAACCCCCACTGTGATTTAGTTGAGACGATTAACCATTTATTTATTGAGTGTCCGTTTGCTCAAATTATCTGGAGGGTTATTTTTTGTACGTATAACATCCCATCTCCTACTAATGTTTCCAATATGTTTGGAAATTGATTAAATAGGATTGATAAAAAGACTAACGATAGGATTCGTATCGGCGCTTCCGCTATTTTTTGGTTTATTTGGCGTTGTAGGCATTATCTAGTCTTTAACAAGAAAGAGTGTTCTAATGTTTTATAGGTTATTCATTCGGCGACGCACTGATCAATCTCCGGACTTTCCTGCTTCTTTCAGACCAGCAGGACCTCATTAAGTCTGGGTGGCACATGATTTTTTCTTCCAACCCACGTGGTGGCATATTAGTCGACTTCAGTAGTCACTTTTTTCGCCTTCTTACTGGGTTGAGACTGCATCTCTTTACTTTCGTTCAACTTGAGATGTAATTTGGATGAGTTACTCGAACTATTATTTCGTTTCATAAATGGTTGTGTGATTGAGACAGAGGCCGGGATTACCCTTCAAAAAATGAATGACCACTCCAAAACATGGAGGAGCACGGCACACAACACAAAGGTCCAGGTCCTACCCAACAACAACAGGGGCGTACTTCACGCAACATCGTGGGCCTTGCCTCTAGAAGAACATGGTTGGCGCCACGAACCATTTCCATTTACGAGATGCACGCTCGCCGGCCAACACAACACTGCAGTCTGCAGGTGCAAATTGCAACGAACGCCGCCGGAGCCAGCCAGGCTTCCATCGCAGCCAGCCGCCGGTGGGTTTATATCAGCATTCATCAACCTCTCCGTGCAAGTGTGGAGGGAGCGAATTCGAAAGCGAGGCTGCTCGAGAACGCATGGCGCACGCGCGCGATGGGGGGCTTCTGCTCAGGGTGGGTCATTCGGGCATGGGATGAGATCACCCGGCTTTGGACATGTCAGAATATACTCCGTCGGTTTCATAATATTATGAAATGTTTTCTATATTGCACATGTTGTTATTCGAACTAAAAGTAGCTAAAATATACATTAAATATTTCTAGATGCCTACATATATACGCATATGAATGTATAAAAGTGTTAAAAGATCTTATATTGTGGAAAGGAGGCAGTAGTACACTTAGAATGACCACAAAATGTTGAAGAAACGAAATGCCTGTCCGACATCTCACGTTACGTCTGCAAACTATTGGATCTACGACTCATTCCGTCCTTGTTATGGAGGTGGTCAATGCGGTTCTCCGTCGTGCCAAAGAGTTTGAGATGTTGTCTCCCCTCCCTTGCCGCGGTGTGCATTTCTGCACATCGATCTACGCGGACGATGTCGTGATCTTCGTCTCCCTGATGACGTGAGACCTAGGCGCGGTGCGCCAAGCTCTAGACATCTTTGGCGGCGCTTACGAACATGGGGAAGTGCTCTGTCTCGCCAATTCGATGCTCTGCCGAACACCTCGCTGTCGCTGCTCTGCACTTTCCTTGCGTTGTCCAGCCTTTCACATACACTTATGTGGGACTGCCGTTGTCCTATAAAAGGCTGTCCAAATCGAGCCTGCAGCCCATCGTGGACACCATCTCTCGCCGCCTGTCCCCTTTGATGGCCAATTTCTACACCTATGCGGACCGGCTCGTTTTGATAAATCCGTCTTGACTTCGATCCCGATTTACCACTCCATAGCCTTGGACCTGCCTGCTTGGCTTCTCAATTCCTTGACAAGCGCAATTAGGGCCTTCTTCTGGAAAGGATCCGAAGCAGTGAAGAGCGTATATTGCCTAGTTGCATGGGAAAATGTGTGCCGGCCGATGGAATTCGGCGGCCTGTGCATCATGAACCTGAAGACTGAAGTTGCTATGCTTCGCGTTGCGCATGCGTTGGTTGTGGCTAAAGAAGAAATGACATGGGTGCTAGACCGACCTCAAGATGAACTTCGAGCCCGAGGTAAAAGTCTATGTTCGATGTCTCGGCCGTCTCTTTCTCCGTTGCCGGCGGCACTTGTCGCTGTTGTCGACGAGGAGATTAGGCAAGTGCACGCGGTGGAGGAAGCTGTCCTTCACCAGCGATGGATCCGCGACATCACGGCCCCCCTTACTATGTCGGTTCTGGTACAGTTTCTCGACCTCATGGTCAAGCTACAGGACGTGCAGCTAGCCCCTAAAACGCCTGATCGCTTAATCTGGAAGTGGACTGCCTCCTTGGAGTACACTGCATATAGAGATTTCCATGCTGGTCTTGTGCTCTTTCCTTGCGGCAAAATTATTTGGAAAACCTGGGCACCTGGTAAATGCAAAGTGCACATTTGGCTCGCTCTTCAACGCTGTATCTGGACAGCGGATGAGATGCGGCGACATGGCATGAACTCGCACACCACCTGCCCTTTTGTGATAAAGAGCCTGAGGCAGCTGATCACCTAGCTGTTGGCTGCGTCTTTGCCCGAGAGGTTTGATACAACCTCCTGCAGCGCTGTACTACGAAGCAGCAGAGAAAGGGCTTTGACTCCCTCGTCCTCGGCACGGCGCTTAAAATAGCGCTCGAAAAATGTTGGATTTGTAACAAAATAGCTTTTCATCAACTTGTTGTGCCCTTCCAATCTCTCCCTCCACAATCTCTCTCGATCAACCACGGAACCACCATGCTTTGGTCGCTTGAGCCTAGTCCGCACGGCCAAAATGATAGCCAAATCTCTTCTTCCTCCGCATCCCATTCTTCATCGGACGAGTTGTACGACCGGCGGACCATCTACAGATGCAAAACGACTCAAAACGGTGTCACAAGCGGAGGCGCGGGTGCTGGCGCTTGGTTCCTAAAAATCAGAGAAAACACACCTTGTTATTGCGCAGAGCAGCTTGTGCGCTCGGTGGAGAAGGCGGTGCAGCGCCGGATCCGTGCGCTCCGAGCTTTAATCAGCGGGCCGCGAGCTGCCCGTGGCCGGGGCGCTCGATTTGGCGGCGCGGGCTCGATTTACGGCGGCGGCAAGTCACGGGACAGCGCCATGTACTCGAGCGCCGGCGTCAGCGACGGCGGTGGGAGGGCGCAGGGCGGGCGGGCGCGGTGGCGGGGCTCTCGTTAGTAGCTCGCGGCGGCGCGCGGGATTTGGGAATGGAGGAAACAGAGGCGCGAGCGCTAGTCGAATTTTCAGCGGTTGGTCGTCTCGCGCGACTTGTTTTCTTTTCAGCGGCTGAAACCGGAACCCCCACATCTGGCGCAGAGGATAGCGCATATAGAGCACGCACAACTTTTTTTTTTGCGCGTAGGTGATTTACTGCTGGAGCACCGTTTTACCCCGCGCTAAACTAGCGATTTTTTATACGCACGCTGAGAATAGACCGCTACTGGAGCGCCGTTTTACCCCGCGCTAAACTAGCTATTTTTTATACGCGCGCTGAGAATAGCGCTGCTGCTCTGTGGCACAGCTTGAACCCTGCAATACCAGGCGCAGGGACGGAGCCAGGGGGGTGCGAGCTGGGGCCATGGCCCCCCCTGTGCTGGAAATTTTTAGCAAAACACCCCTATATAATCTTTGTTTTGGCCCCTAAATTTATGAGAAATTAGCAATATGGCCCCCTCCAACTAGTTTAGTCTTCATTTGGCCCCCTCTATTTGCCAATCCTGGCTCCGTCCCTGACCAGGCGTACACCGTCGTCCTTGGCAACTGGGATGAGCTTCGTGCTGGACCGTCTTACCGGCACACAGATAGCAAAAAAGCCACTCTACTGTAAAGAGCGTCTTTACCGCTGTCTGTAGTTGACACGGATAATGTTTACAGAGTCCACCTGTCTAAACTATTGTACATGCCCTACGACGACATTTGTGTGTTCGCAAAAAAAAACAGTCGAGATCTAACCTGGCTCTCCTCTCCCCTTGCTTCTTCTATTCACACTCGTATCTCGATTTTTTTTTTGAATTTTACTTGCATCTTGATTTGAAGTACTTTATACACCATGGTGCACACAATGATAAATTATTATATATTTTAGAGAATTGAAAATTTGTACATTTAGATATTTATATTTATTTTTTGTACCCGGTATTTCAGATTGAGATCTTTGCACGTTTTGGATACATCGTGTCGACAACATGTAGTATATTGTTTTCCGATTTTATAATTAAATAATTAGTTTTGGAATTTCCAAATAAAGAGATCACCGGACCAGAGGAGCTAGAGAGTGGAGATTTTGGCTACGGTGCTCTTCCCATTAAAAAAAAGCTGAAATCTTATTTATAATTTTTTAAAAATTCTGGAAAATACGGTTGTAACCAATGTTATATTCCAAAAACTTGTAGTAACTGAAATTCTGTTTCTGCGTCGTTTGTGAGATACACCATTCTGTACATCACGAATTGTTTTCAGAATTTATTGAAACTAAAAAGATGTGAATTTTGAATCTTTTAACTGAGAAAATCACCGCTCGGGGACCAAAAACACTTTCCGAAATCATATGCGCAGGTAACAATCGAGATCCACTGAGTAGTTAACAGTTAACACGTATCGACATTCGACAACACGCATTAGCCAACTCCAAAATCGAGGTTAGGAACATGTGTGTACTCTGCAGCTACACTGAATCTGAATGGCGATCCGCTTCTAGTGCAAAACTAGTGCCGTCAGCATTGTAAAGAACAAAATAATTTTTCTAAACAAGAAAAGAATCTGTCTATACAGTATTCATCCCCTCGATGCTGTAAACAACAAAATAATTTGACTATACAGTATTCATCTTCCCTCCCGAATAATAATAAAGAATAAAAAAACGCGGTATTCACACCACCCATGCTAGTCTAGTACAGTATGCTACAATGGTTTGCCCTGCCTCTGCGCCGCCCAGTGACCGTACGCCTCGCGCAGCCGGCGCCGGAACCGCGGCATGTCAAGCCGCACATTCTGCCCGTCCAGGTACACCTTCTTGGTGACCTGCCACCCCTTTGCGTTCACGGCGGCCGGGTCAGTGAGCACCGGGTCATCGCTGGCATAGTGCCGGTAGAGCGAGCTCTCCGACGGGAGGATCCTGTACGGGATGTAGCGCAGGCCGAGCCGCCGCGCTGGCTCACCGTAGTAGTTCTCGGCGGCCCAGTCGGTGCCGAGCGGCACCACCTGGATGAACACGGAGCCCGGGCGCATGAATAGAAAGTGCGTCATGGCGGCGCCGTGCACGCCGACCATCACGTCCGACCCGTTCAGGACGCGGTACATCTGGGCGAGCTCCGTGTCCGGGCGCGGCTGCAGGAGCTCGACGCGGAACCCGGCCCTCGCCGCCTCGCGCACCAGGTCGGCCTCGTTCTCGATCGCGCGCGACCCGTTCCGGGACACGATCACCAGCCTCGGCTTGTCGTCGTTCCCGACTGCCGTGGCGCGCATGCCGCGAGGACGCCGTTTCTTGGCTTCCGCCGCGGCCTTATTCTCTTCCTCGTCGACGATCACCTTGACACGGCCGCGGTGCGCGTCGTCGAGCATCTGCCGGAAGTCCTGGATGCTCTGGCTCCCGGGCATCCGCGACGCGTCGATGGCGAGCTCGTCGTGGATGCGCAGGCCGACGACGGCCTCGGGGAAGCAGTGCGTCCGGTTGTCGTTGGCGAAGTCGATGGGCGCGTGCTCCGAGAGCTGCTCCACGATGTGGCCGTACTTGGTCATCCACCAGTCGTGGTACTCCAGCATGACGAACACCACCTTCCTGTTGTACTGCCGCGCGGTGATGTAGAGCGGGACGATGCCGTCGTTGAACTCGTGGTACACGTTGCCGGTGTACCCGCCGGTGGAGAAGACGACGGCGGGGACGTCGTGGCGGACGTCGCAGCGCGCCGGCGCCGGCGCCTCGGGCTCATCGGGCACGGCGCGGAGGCGGAGCTCGTCGATGGTGCCCATGACGTTGGACTCCCACTTGCGGGTGTAGGGGCGGATGCGCTCGTCGTCATCGGCGCGGCCGCCGGCGGAGGAGAGCAGGAAGAGCGAGTTGGTGGCGGCCTGGGTGCGGACGTCCCCGCGCATGACGCAGACGTCGGTGCGTGTGGCGGTGCGGTCGCAGCAGATGGTGCCGTTGGCCACCGCCGAGCACGGCGCGGGCGCCGGCGCCGGCGGCGCCGACTCCTGGTCGCACCGCGTCGTCCTGCCCAGCTGCAGGAGGTCGTCGATCGCGGCGGAGAAGGGGCTGCTGGGGAGGAGCAGCACTAGCAGGAGGCAGGAGACGAAGGCGAAACCGGCGAGCATGAGGAGGAGCGCGTCGTGGCCATGCTTCCGGTGGTGGCGCGCGTAGTCCGCCAGCCGGCTCCGGAGCTGCTCCATCTCGCCTCCTACCTCCTCCTCCTCCTGCTGCTGCCGCTCCTCGTCCAAGGCCGCGTCGCCGCCCTTGGTCTGCTGCTGGTTGTGGTGCAGCAGAAGGCTCACCCGGTGGTGGTGCACCATGTCAGTACTCAGAAGTTCGGTCACACTGAGCTCGCTCCCTTGATCAGAACTCAGCAGGATGGAGCGAAACAAAGATGGAAGATTTCTCTTGGAAATGCGTTGTGATTGCTTGGGGGTAGAGTACTGTTTTGGTGGCGTCTTTTAAACGTGGAGCGGTTTGCTACTAAAACCGCGTTCCGGTGAGCTGGTGCCTGCCTGGTAGCTTCAGCCTTCCTTCAGGGGGACGGCGCCGCTGACCATCTGGAAAATGACTGGCAACGCGATCCGGCGGGCCGGGCGGGTGGCGGTGGCACCATGGTTGGCGGCGCCAGTCGTGGGTTGACGGCGCGTGGTTTATTTTTTCCATGTATTCTTTTGGGATTACTCAATCGCCTGGGAACGCGTCGTGGTGTTAGAATCTTGGATAGACCGAATGCTCCCTAAACTACTCCATCAAAATACAGCTCGCGATTCTCGATCCTGATAAAACGGCGACGAGGCAGCGGCAGGAGCGCGACCTGCCCCGAGCGGTTGGAACTGTGGTTGTTCGAGTTGTTGGCGCGGAGGGGCGTCGTCTGCAACGGAGGCGAGGCTGCGACCGGAACGCGGCAGCGCCGTGCATTGAAACTCCATCTTTGAATTGTCTATTTACAACGTGACAATTTCGACGAGAATACAAGAATCATTTTTCTCTAGTCTAGAAACAAAACCGAAGAAGACAAGAAACGATTTACAAGAAATTTAGGAAGGAAAAACATGGCAAAGGGGGGAAAATGCATACATTATAAAATGGGAATTGTCTAAATCTTAGTCGACTTAGATTTAACCCGGAGGTGGCACCGAGTCGGCGTCGGGCGAACCTACAATGATTTCTCCTGAAATATCTCATCCACATCACTAGGCGATCCAAGTGATCCAAGCCCCGCGAGCACAAGCCTAGACACCGCCAAACTAGCTGTGCACCAACATGCGCCAAAACAGTTCCGAAGTCACCATTGTCGTCTCACTGAAGTAGCTGTCACGTGGTCTGCTAGACGAATGTGACGAGAAGAATGACTCGGGGTCAACAATACTCGGCCGTGCGGAGGGGCCAACCTCTCCCGCCGAGAACGGTAGTCGACCGGACATGGCCGCAAAGCACACCAGTCCCCACTAGGTTAGTTCGGGCCCAACGGGCCCGTAGAGCCTCTGAGGGGCACACCGGTCCTAATAGGGTCCAGTCGGACCCAGAACAAGCCCGTGTAGCTCGCTGGTATGCTACAGCAGGCCGACCGCCGTCGCTGCTGCATACTCAACCTCACCGCAGCTGCAGAATGCACCGCAGGTCAAGCCGACCCGCCCCGACCCAGATGGGCCTGACGGGCCTAGATCTGGGCCTCACGGCACATCCGTCGACTTCCATTGAACGTCACCACTTGATACACTGTGACGCCAAGCAAACCCACGTACGCCACCGTCGCCGTCCCGCCACCACCCGGCCGGAGCCGGGTCGTTGCCGCCTGAGGTGCACCACAAGAAGGAAAGAACCCGCCTCCACCCAGGACCGCACAGGAAGAGAAAAGCCGGCGAGAGAGAGACGAGGAAGGGAGGGAAGGCGTGCCAGCACCACGGAGAGCAACATACGTGCGCGGGGGGTGACGAACCTAGACGTTCTTTCCAGTCCCATACGCCTCTATCAGGAGCCGGTTTCATAATCAAAGGATAACATAGCATCTTTACTGGTGCAACACTGCAACCGAAAATGGTCTAAAAGTTTTTCCAACACACAAACGCCCCTAAGCTACCGCTACGCAAAAGGCAAACGACATGCCTCGGAAGTTCTAAGACAACCAGCAGAACTCACACTGTGAGTGGTTAAACACTTCAGAATATATACAAGTTTTTGGAGCAAACCCAAATGTTTGTCATGAATTCTTTCTCCCAAAAGAATTCACGACAAACATGGATCCCAATAAACACAAACATAAACAAGAAAAGAATCTGTCTATACAGTATCCAACCCCTCGATGCTGAAAACAACAAAATAATTTGACTATACAGTATTCATCCTCCCTCCCGAATAATAAGGAATAAAAAACGCGGTATTCACACCACCCATGCTAGTCTAGTACAGTATGCTACAATGGTTTGCCCTGCCTCTGCGCCGCCCAGTGACCGTACGCCTCGCGCAGCCGGCGCCGGAACCGCGGCATGTCAAGCCGCACATTCTGCCCGTCCAGGTACACCTTCTTGGTGACCTGCCACCCCTTTGCGTTCACGGCGGCCGGGTCAGCGAGCACCGGGTCATCGCTGGCATAGTGCCGGTACAGCGAGCTCTCCGACGGGAGGATCCTGTACGGGATGTAGCGCAGGCCGAGCCGCCGCGCTGGCTCACCGTAGTAGTTCTCGGCGGCCCAGTCGGTGCCGAGCGGCACCACCTGGATGAACACGGAGCCCGGGCGCATGAATAGGTCATGGCGGCGCCGTGCACGCCGACCATCACGTCCGACCCGTTCAGGAAGCGGTACATCTGGGCGAGCTCCGTGTCCGGGCGCGGCTGCAGGAGCTCGACTCGACTCGTTCAATAAACGAATTTAGAAATAAAACTTGGTTCAACTCATTAAACTCGTTCGAGTAACTCGCGAATAGCTCATTTAACTTGACCAAATAAAAATATGGAAATTTTGATACTCCCCCGTCCTATAAAGGATGTCTCAGTTTTGATCAAAATTAGATGTATCTATACGTTAAGTAATGTCTAGATACATCCAATTTTTGATGAAGTTGAGACATACTTTGTTGGACGGAGGGAGTATATTAGTGTTAAACTATTAATATTTTTTGCATCGATAATGACGTAGAGTTTCTATGTTTCAACATTGATCTATCCTTTGACTAGAGATGTAGAACTGTAGAACGATCATCATTGTTATAGTTCAAAATTAGTAGGAAAATAACTTATTTTTTCGTATGCACGAATGTTTGAACACTTAGAATGTGTTAAACGAGTTATCAAGCTACTCACGAATAGTTCGGTCAACGAACAAGTTCAGATTTAAAACTCAGCTCAGCTCGTTAGATATCAAATTTTAACCGAATCGAATCACGAGCTACTCATTCGTTTAGTTTACGAGTTTTAAGCTTTAATTCCAGCCCTATTAACGGCCCAAATACTTGATCGTAGAGTCACATAAGCAAGTCAGTAACCGAATCTAGCTTTGGAGCTTGGACAACAACGACGCATATCGCTTTCAAACCAAAAAAGAAAAACAAGGATGCATAAATAATCACTGACTTCAGCTGAGATGACCAGCTGAACTTGAAAGAAAAGAAAGAACCACGTCCCTCAAAAAGAAAAAGGACAAGTTGACAACACAAGGGGCTTGGCCTAGTCGTGCGGGTCTGCCTCCATTCTCCGCCCGCTGTTTCGGTCGAAACCCAGCAGCTATCTTCCCGACCAAACAAACCGGCGGCCATTGATGGCGTGCTCGCAGACGCCCAACGGTAAACCACACGCGGCCCACCGTTGTACCTGCCGGCGCCGCTCCTATATAAACCCAGCCCTTCTTCCGTCATTTCCCAGCGACCACTACAGTATTACTACAGCTTCCAACAGATCAACTACTAGTACGCAAGCACACCACCAACAGAGACGTTGTACCATTGATGGCATCGATCCTGCTGCTGTTGTCGGAGCTGCTCGGCGGCGCCGGTAGCACCAGCATGCTGGCGGCCAACTGCTACATGGGCGGTCACAGCCTGCGGGACTTCCGGCCCGCCGCCGCCAGTGCCACCGCAGCCGCCAAGGGCGAGCGGGCGCCTGCAACGGGCGCGAAGCAGGCTGCCGGCGCCGCGGAGCAGGAATCTTCGTTCGAGGATCTCGGCGACATTTCCAGGGTAGCGGTGGACGTGATGTGGCCCTGACCAGGTCGCTGGTCCATCGAGATAGGTTCGTGTTTGATGCCAATGTCGGACGGGGAGAGATCGATGTGATTGATTCCTCCTCGTTGCCTCCTGTTCTTTGAACTGGATCAAGTCTGAAGATGTACATAGTCGAAGTAACTGTTGAATGCTATTGTTCTGTTTCCTTTTGTACCCCAATTTTTTTCGCAAACTGAATTTGTCGAGGGATTTATCCGTCTGATTACCTTGTGTCCATGTCTTCAACCTATGAAACTGGGAATCGAGGGCATTATCGAATAACTTGCCACCTCTCTCAGATGAGGAAAAGCCACATAAATTAAATACAAACATCTGAATTCCCCGGCTGATCACTGAGCCAGCAACTTTGATTGCAACCTTGGTTTTCCTCATAATCGAGAAATAATGACAATGTCCCATGCTGATTAGCTAGTAGTATACGGCTTAAGTCACTGATACTAGTAGTATCCGTTTTTCTGAAGATTGTAACACATAAACTAAAACTATATATAGAGTAGTATACGGCTAAAGTAAGTGGTACTAGCAGTATCCGAGTTACTGAAGATTGTCACACCTAAACCAAAACTGTAGAACCTGAGATTATATAGTACTGTCTAGAACACACTAGGGTTGCAATATTCAGAGATGCGGTTCTTTTGCTTTAACTGGTGAAAGAAGTCCCTTCATTGCTAATTGGTATGGTGACTGTACATACAGGGAGCCACATTACGGGTGTTCAAACCGATCTGAAAAAAACCGCTCCCGTGTCGTCCCCCAGGGCGACACCGGGGCGAACCCTAGCGCGCCGCCACAAGCTCGTCTCCGGCCGGTCCCCTGCCGCCGCTGCAGCCGGTGAGGACCGCGGTGGCGGCGGGCCCGACGCCAAAGGCGCCTGGGAGTGGTGGTTTTGCGGCTGTGGCTCCCTGCGCGGCTAGGGAGGTGGCAGGGGCGCTACACGCGCGCGATGGCGGCCGGGGCGGCGCCCCCGGCTGTGCGGCGGCGTCTGCCTCCCCGTCGGCGCTCCGGCGAGGAGGTGCTCCTGCCCTTAGTACTGGGTGGAGGCGGCACACCGTGGATCTGGGATCCCGCCCAGATCCGCCGCTGACTCGGCATCTGCCGTCGGTGGCGCGGTGGGGGCGCGGGCTGCTAGGGCTGGCGTTTGGTGGAGTTCGTGGTGCGGTGGTGGAGGTCGCGTCCCTCTGCCTTGAGGCCGTCGTTGCTGGTGCTGGTCACAGAGGTGGCTGCGGTGAATGGCGGCGGCGCGGTCCGTTGGAAGAGGGGCGCGGGTGGACCAAGCTTCTGGTGGGGTGCGAGCAGTAGTGCCAAGTGAAAACTTGCTCTGGCCATGGCCGGAGCCGGCAGGGACGGCGCCCGCGAGCGTCGTCTCCCTTTTGAAGGCGTTGTCGTGGTATCATGCTCGCCTCCATCGTGTCCGTGCTCCGGGGGAAACCCTCGACTCGGGTATTCCCGGTCGGACGATGTTGGCGGCTTGTCGTCATGTCCCTCCTGGGGGCATCGTTGATGAAGCCGGACTTAGCTGGAGGGACCAGCGAGGAGCAGGCGGTAGTGTCTCTGCTTCTACGGAGGGGCTGGAGGCTCTCCTCTGACGTCGGTTAACGGCTCGGGCTAGTGCCGGTGAAGCTTCCCGGGTGTCGACTCGGCTGCGAGATGCCCTTCGATCATGTTGTTGGCTGTTGTGTAATGCCTCGGCGACGCATGGCCCTTCGTCTGGAGTGGACTCGGCGATGTGCTGCTCTTCGGCTGCTCCAACACCATCGGTGGCTGATCTCGACGGATTGAAGCCCTTCATCTATGGCGGGATGTTTCTGGTGTACTGGCGTCCAACGGTAGCTGGAAGACGATGAGGGATGAACGCCCTCCCGGCGGGGTTTGTAGTGTTGTGTTCTGTTATTCTCTCCTTTTGTTGTTTCTAGCTGTGTTTTCTTTTCTCGTACCTTTTCTGTTACTTACCGGCATTTGTCCCGGTCCCTCTATATCAAATGAATGCAGCGCCCCGCTGCCTTCCGTAAAAAAAAAGACTGTACATACAGTTCTAATTTAACTAGAGCCACTCTTCCCGCCGTAGTGACAAATTTCCCATGCCCAATGGGAAGCTTGCGTGCCATTTTGTCAATGATGAATTGGAAGTCGACGCCGCGTAGTCGAAACACCGAGAGTGGTAGACCCAAATAGCGTATAGGGAAGTGAGAGCGCACGGTGGGAAAATCTTGAAGGATAGGAACAATGGAGCTTTTTCTGGACATTTGTAACGAGGCCACTGACCTCTCCAAACCCATTTAGGATTCTAGAGATAGCCTCAATGTCCTCCTTGATTGGGGCAAGAAAAATCACCACATCATCGGCATAGAGGGAAGTGCGGAAAAAAAATAGACTTATGAATTTATGGTCAACGTCGAATGCAACTCTACAATAAACAAAGCCGGGGGCTGCTTACCTCGGAAGGATGCATGAATACCATCGAGGGCCGCTTAGCTTTTCACGGCCAACATCCACTTTATGGTTAAACCAGCAAATAGCAGCGAATACAATTGCCAACATCAAAGGTCATACTACAACTCCATCAATGGTTCTCCTTCGACGCATAAACAAGTCGATTGATGCCAATGGCGACATGGCGTGGAAGCTAGGCTAGGAGCGTCCCATCCATCACAGTAACAGCTTCTCCCTGGATTTGCACTCTCTGTTTTGCGTCATCCAGTTCCAGGTATAGTCTTCCACCCCTTGAAGATGCCTGGTGATATATGAACATGTGAAGAAAAACCAACATGATGGTTTACATATTGTAGCACTGTTTCCAAACTGAAATATGGGCCTTCGAATGTTAATTAACTTGGTGATAACATAGCTAAGCACATACTTGAAATGCCGTCAATTTTTGCTTTCCCATCTTTCTGCCCCAATAAGGTGCCAAAACACAATGTATACTGCCAGTAACAGGGTCCTGTCAAAAATAGTGATCTGGAGTTATGAGTTATGAAACAGGAAACTGTATTACATGGAGAATATCGATAGCCAACATTTGCTTAAAGATTTAAATTAACAAGTTATTTTTCATATAAAGTTAGTTTTCAACTAGTCCTTTGTAATACAAGAAAACTGTCAGAGTTGCAAGCCAAAGATTACAGCTACGTACCTAGTTCACACTACTAATATATGAACTTGCACAGATGTTTGCGACAGGGGGTAGAGATTGATAATCTAGTCATATGAATAACATAGATTGGTTCTAACAAAACAAAATAACTCAGGATGATATTCATTTATGTCTAGGATAAGCAAAGGTTAAGAACATGCTGGAAGTAGACAACACTGCAAGACTTCAGTATCTACCATTAAAGACCGGAAGCTGTAACGCATGTCAGACATGAGAACGATTAGTTGGAGACTTGGGAGAGGCAATCACACACTATTTTTCTTGTAGCTAGCCATATGTTTTAGTTAAAAAAAAATGCTCGATGATGCGGTGAGTTAAACAAGGTTTGAAATTTCTATATACAACTTCGGACTAAGAAAATACATCACCTCATCTATCCCAAATTTTGGGCAGAAGAAACGTGTGAAGAAGTCGTAACCAGATCCAGCAGGTGCAGCTCCTGTAACAATAAGACCCCTGCAGCCCAACATTTTAATTTCGTCGATGCTAGGAATGATATCGACAACCTCTTTTGCTGAAGAAAGTTCGACCTGAAAGCCATGTAGGATTTTAAATTTACAATTAATCTTTATGAAGCGATAGTGACCAGAAGAAGTCTATTATATACTAAAAGCAATATACGGAGGTAAAAATAGAGCCACCACGTTAAGCCACATCATCTTAATTAATTTTAGTAGTTAGATCTCAAATCTATGGCTAGGATTTAGTGGAAATATTACGCGTAACATACATGAGATATATGTGAAACATGTGGACCTACAACGTGATAGATGTAAAGAAAAAAAATAGGAAATGTCAAGACGTATAATCATAGGACTCGGACAGATTTGTTAGGTTGCTAACTGATTTTCCCCGTATGGATCAATTCCAAGTACACATTATCTCGGCCGGCGAGATTTAAACATCCAGTCGTATATCAGCTGTACCAAACCGATCAGCAAACAAATCTATCGTGTTGATAATAGATTTTGACTAGCATGTACTCCCTCCGTTTCTAAATATAAGATGTTTAAGCATTTGTCCACATTCACATGTATGCAAATGTATCTAGACATATTTTAGTTGGCATGTTCACTCATTTTAGTGTGTATGTAGACAATATGTTGAGTACCTAAAACGTCATATATTTGGGAACAGAGGGAGTACATGCGAGTACTCTCTTTTTCTTACTTGAGACATGTACGTGACAATGGAAAAAAAGTCATAAGGTCAACATGGTTCGATTTTCCATTACCATGCATTATGTAGCTGGGACCAAAGCTTAGCATTATTTATAATTTATAATGTCTAACAAAAGGTGTAGCAATAAATATCAATATTTTATATTAAAATTGGTATCATATGAAAATGCATTTTATATCGATCGTGTATTTTAGATATTGATTTCCGATAGATTTGATCAAAAGTTATAAAGTTTGATCTTGACTACAAAATTCAGATCATAGGGTAATTGTGAATGGAGGGAGTACGTGTGTCTATATGATTGAGTACACAAATGAAAAATTTAAAATCACTAAACATCTGCAGAAGTTTTAGAGTTGTGGAATTTTAAAATTAATGAAGTCACAACATTAGTCACACGTCGTACAATTTTTCTATTATTGAGTATGCATAAATGATAGATTCATTTGACCTTCCAGAGACCAACACTCTCACAAAACGCATGCAGATGATCGAAACTCAAAGTCGCGGAGTTTTAATATAAATGGAGTCACAACATTAGTCGCACTATCGACGTGAGTGTCCCTCACACTATGAAACTTATAGACTTAATCATACACAAGGCTGAGCTTGAACGGAGAAAACGACTTAACAAGACACAAAGCGTCAAACATTTAAAAATGATGAGGATAGGATGTTAGTCATAATATCGACGAGAATGTCCCTCATACTGTAAACTATTTTGATTTAAGGATTCACACAGAGTTAACTCAACATAGATTCCGCTTGATATGTTTTATATTTATATCCAAGCACAGAGTGATAATACTATTTTTAATCTAAGAACCTATAAACTGTACACTTAATTATTATGAATTGCTAAGGTAGACATATTTGGACTATTGTATGCTTATTTCTCTCAAGTAATTAACAAAATAACATAAGATCACATTTTATTTCAATTGTACAAGAACATTTACAACTGATTAATAATCTTGAATTATGCTATCCGAGCCACATAGTCATTTTGCATAACGTGGAAAATGCATGTTTCATGTGTAGAATCATTGAATGAAGATCAGAGTAAGTTAAGAAGTCTCGAAAACTTACAGTCGTACTTATCTAACTTTGACTTCTGACGTATAAACATTCTATGGAGTAAGCTTAGAACAAAATAATTTATTCTTAGCAGCATATTCTTAGAAAAATGTAAATGATATGCAAAAGTTTTTCATGTTCATGTTTGTAAAGTGTTGAGCATTGTGACACAGAGTGAGTAAAGTGGAGGAAGAAACATCAAAACAAGATAATTCTAATATATAATATGGCCTACCTAGCAATAAAGGAGATAAACCATTTTATCTTAATTCCACAATATTTACATCAAAGATAACTAACCTAGCATACTGATCCAATATTACTACATGGGTGTTTCAACATATGGCATGATATCATTTGACCTTGAAATTCAAGGATGCGACTCACGTAAGTGATTGCTAACCCAAACATTTCCGGTAGTTGTTAAACACTTCCGTTTGTTTATAATTGGAAATAAAGTGATAGCAATAATATCATATTTTTACTTTTCGAATACTTTCAATCAATTAATTAGAGATGATGCCCTCGCATTTGAGAGGGCCACCGTGCTAGTTCATACTAATAACAAGGAAACAAGAGAAATAGTTGTTCATCCTAGGAGAACGATCATAGAGTAGCATCAGCATGCTCTACTTTAAAACGACGAAGTTGATCCTTGAAAGTGCATAAGAAGTGGGAAGACGGTACAATGAAGTCGCCGTCTGCCGCCGATTTGTGAACACTGACAACAGATGCGCCGTTTAGGGTCTCGGGGATCAAAGGCATATTGTCGGCGGTGTTGTACTCCACAAAACTGTCCATGGGGAAATCCAGCTCAATAAACAGCTTCCCCTGCTCCTCTACTGAGACACCGGTGCTCCCAGATGGTGCAGTAACTTTCTTGGCAGTTAGGACCCCGGACCTGGTCATGAACTCTACCATGCCACCGTGCTCTGCAAGAACAGTCGTGAAGAGGAAGTGCGCGGAGGCCAACGTCGCGTGCCCGCAGAGGTCGACCTGAAAACGGTGACGCGTGCGCGGAATTAATACTGAAACCGCATGCACCAAATGCTCGAGCCGATGGAGATTGGTGTGCACCAAATGTTAATTTAACAACCAATGCAGATGAATTAAGGGCAAGCAAGAAGGTGTGCAGATCGACGGGCACTCGGGCAGGGTTCAGAACTTGAGAACTAGTCACATGCGATGGGACTTGGGAGGCTCTGAGTCTGAGATTGTGAGGAGATGGGAGGGGAGCTTTGGATACCTCAGTGACGGGAGTGAACCATCGGAGGTGGAACCGCGGGACGGCGCCGGCAGCGCGGGAGGAGTCGCGGACAAGGAAGGCGGTCTCCGAGAGGTTGAACTCGGCGGCGACAGACTGCATCCACCACTCGTCCGCGGCGGCGCCTTCCTCTTCGAGCAGGCATACCGCGGCAGGGTTGCCCTTGAATGGCTCGGCGGCGAAGGCATCCACCTGCGACGAGACCACGACGGAGTCAACGTCGAGTGCGGCCGTGCGGGTGGAGTAGGAAGAGGATGGGGGGGGGGGGGGGGCTGAGTACTCACCACGGCGTATCGGATAGCTTTCTTGCCCATTTCGCGAGCAGGCGGCGGCTGACACTGCTACAGTATACTACCTGCTGACGGCTGTAGAGGCAATGACGAACGAAACGGAGATTATCGGCTTTGAATCCTTCTGACACCGGGGTACGCAAGTCCACTCTCTTGTCCTTGTCGTCACCTCCTTAATCAGACGCCAATCACGTGATTTTATTATTAAAAAGACATCTAGTATCCGACTTTAAGTTTACATATTATCCTATACAACTTAGTCAAAAGAAACAAGATGAATCGCACTCGGGGATTTAGCAGAGTCTTAACGATCTTCCCACTTCTTATGCACTTTCAATGGGGTTGGCCTTAGGGCTGGACATAAGTTTCCAAACTCGGCGAGCCATTCGGTAATTCGACTCGTTTAAACTCGACTCGTCTTTTTAACGAACCGAGATGAGCAGTAATTTTAGCTCGATATTAACTAGCTAAACAATCAAGCTACCGAATCAAGCTACCGAGTTTCGTTCGCATCGTGCTAGCAAGCTGTAAATCTGCATGACGGACGATTAATATGTAAATATCCTATCAGGCAACCAAAAAATGATCTCTATATGCATGAAAATTATAGAACCCACGATTTTAGGTGTTAGCATTTTTATAAGTAAATCTATGTCTAAAATATGTTGCTTCTAATTCTTAACTAATTAGCCGAATACACTGATATATTGAGATTTAATGAGTTGCTCGCGAGCGCTCACGAACGTGTGACGAACCTAGCAATCTTTAGATTTAACAATGATTCGAGTCTTAACGATCTCGAGGCATAACGAGCAGAGACTAAACGATCCGAGCAGCTCGCTAGTCCAGCCCTAGTCGGCCTCCTCGAAAATACCAATATAGAAAACGGAAGAGTGATCCACCCCGGCTTTGTCATTAAGGTAGAAGTGAGGATTCAAACCCGGGTGTTGGCGCTTTGCGCTTGGGTATGTGAGTCCCCTAAAGAAAACTTTTCGGAGACCTCTTTAACTGACTACGTAAATTGGTTGGTGAACAATCTTTGTATATTTCATTTGCCCCCTAGGTTTTCCTCTTCTGAATTTCGTTTGTCACAACTGAACGGGAATCCGGCACCTAGAGGGGGGGGGGGGGGGGGGGTGAATAGGTGCTATTACAAATTTTAACTCTTTTTCAAATTAGGCTTAACACAAAGGTAAATTCTATAGATATGCAACTAAGGTGAATTTACCTAGATGACAAGCAAGCAAGTAGATACACGATACAAGATAACTAGTGCAAGACAAGTAAGTAAAGGAGTAAGGAATAAGGGAACCAAGTTGAAGCACGCGGAGACGAAGATGTAATCCCGAGTTCCACCCAAAGGGTGTACGTCTCGTTGGAGAGGTGGGTGCCACCACAACAGGTCGGACACCACGCCACAAAGGCTCACCTTCTTCTCCGATGAATTCAACCACAAAAGGTACGAGTTCACCTTCCACTATTGATCCCCTTTGGGGCGGAGATCGAATCCCTTACAAACGCTTGAGGCACACTCCCACAACTTAATTGGGGGCTCTCAAGATGACCACAAAAGGTCAAGGTTACACCAAGTAGCAACAATGGTAAGCTAGGTTTTCCCAAAGGAAACCCTAGGCTCGAAATCCCCAAGTGAATGGGGAGGAAGTGAAGAACGCTTTGGTGAAGTAGTAGATCCGGGCCTTCTCCTTCAATCCTCCAAATATCAACGGATTTGGGTGGGGGGGATTGGGAGATCTTGGAGATCTTAGCTTCGCATTAATGGAGGTGAGAGAGTGGGGAAGTTGTGTTCTTCAAAGGTAGGTGAAGTAGTCTTTTTATAGCTCCTCCAAAAACTGGCCGTTTGGAGCTGTCACTTACGCAGCGGTACTACCGCTGGAGGGGCCGGTAGTACCGCTGGGTCTTTGAATCCAGCCGTTGCCCGCTTCAGCAGCTCCGCAGCAACTCCAAATAGTACGTGGCGGTACTACCGCTGGCAGGCGGTAGTACCGCCTCGGTACCGCTTGAGGTACCGCCCTGAGTAATAGAAGCCAGAAATCGGCGGTACCTCGGGCGGTACCGCCAGCGGCACCCTGCACAAAAACACACAGCGGTACTACAGCTGGCGGCGCCGGTAGTACCGCAGAGCGCAACAGGGCGCCGAAATCGGCGGTACCACCAGGGGCAGCCAGAGCTCCGAACTGGGCTCAGCCCAGTGCAAAGGAAGTGGCGGTACTATCGCTGGAAGAGCCGGTAGTACCGCTGGTGGCCGGTACTACCGCTCTAGTACCGCTCGTGGTACCGCTGTGCGCAACAGAGCGCAGAAAACGGCGGTAGCACCAGCGGTACCTCGGGCGGTAGCAGGCGCCACAGTCCTCCGCAATGGACAGAGTCCAGCGCAGCGGTACTACCGCTGCCTGGAGCAAGGCTTGCGGAAAAGCTTTCGCAGCGCCCGAATCGATTCTATCCTTTTTGATAAGTTCTTAGATACAACCTGCAAGCTTTAAGACAATGTTAGAAACACAGGTTGTGTTGTCATTAGCACCAAAACAAGGGTCTACTAGAAAATGCTATTTCAATCTCCCCATTTTTGGTGTTTGACGACAACACAACAATAATAAGCGAGGGTTCATAAAATTTTGACGGAGCTCCCCCTAGATGTGTGCATACTTTATGAGATGCTTTGAATACACAAATGCACAATATCTAGGATCAACACTCCCCCTAAATTTTACAAGCCAAGTCACCGAAATACCAATAAACAAGCAATACAATACATAAGACATTTAAGATCAACACATAGAAGAATAGAGTTTCACATGTCTTACACCATGCATAAATAAAGGAGTTTCACAAGCAGCGATAAAATTTAGGTGTTCACAAGCTTAAAACGTCGAAAGAAATGAAACCGAGCTCGTGACACCCACCCATGCAAATCTCCGAGAGCAGCCTAATAGTTGTCTCTCCCCCTTTGGCACCAAAGCACCAAAAAGGAAAGAGATCGAACCTACGCGTCCCATGGAGCCCAACCCGGGAAAGAGGAAGAAGCATCATCATGTTTCGGGCTTTACCAAGTGATGATCTCGCCCTCGCTGTCCTTGGCTTGCCATTGATCCCATGTGGGGATATTCTGCTCGGACCCGGAAGGAACATCTTCACCTTCGGCACGGCGACGAGCAATCTCAACTTGGCGAGCCTTCATTTCCTTCTCATGGACATCATATTGATGCCTCTCAACTTTCTTGGACACTTTGAAGATCTTCTTCATAGCACGAGCCATCCAACCAAAAGCACCACCTTTGAAGGCATTGGAGGGCCCGGCTTCATCAACAACTTATTTCCTAGGCTTGAGCTTGTGAGGCTTGACGAGTAGCCTTTTTCCTTTGTGAGGGGTCCACTTGTCGGTGTCACCAAGATCATCAATGTCATTGTGCTCAAGCCACTTCCACACCACGATCCTCATGATCAAGGGAGCGAAGGAGATGTTCTTCTTCTTGCTAATCACGTGCCAAAGTTCATGTCATATGAAGTCCATCACATCAAGCTTCTTGCCTTATCCCTTCATCTCCATGGTGAGCACCATCAAGTTCTTCAAAAAGCCATGGATTTCATCAAAGTTGCCCACTTTTGGATTGATTGTCTCGCAGTAGATGCGGTGCATGATGTCCCAAGTGGGGTATAGGCCTTTGGAATCTCCATACTTCCACTTATCCACAATATCCGGATTGTAGAGGGGGGCAAGCTTCTCAACACCATAGGCACTAGCACCTTGGAAGTGAACACGAAAGTGGGTCTCATCAAACTCTTCCGGAGGAAATGGACCAAATTCTTGATAGTTGAGAGTCTCGGCGATTTCTTCCCAAGTGGCTTCAAACACTTTCTCCTTGGTCGTCCACTTGATTCTTCTCTTTGTTTCATTGCCCATGTGCACGGTGGCCAAGAACTGAGCAACAATCTCTTCGTCATAATCTTGCTCCAACTCCATGATGTGGAAGAGGTCAAACTCCTCGCAAATTTCCAAAGCCTCACCAAAATAGTTAGGCTTTGACCTCATATACTCAATGTTGATGTGGTGTTGGACCACGGTGTTCTCCGTAGGCTTCTTCAAGAGGATCTCCCGGTAGCACTCTTCTTGGAAGTAGTTGTGAAAGTATGGATTATTGCCGCGAACGGAGGGCACTTGATCCATACGATCAATCACATAGAGGTCCACTGCTCTTTTTGCCATATACTCGGGCTCACTGAGTTGACTCGCTGTTTTAGGTCGCTTGGGGATGGACTTTGTTGGGGCCGGGTACCTCCGGCGTGACAACCCATCGAGAGCCTCTTGGACTTCATCCGTTGCAGCGGTTTTTTGCTTCTTCCTCCCCGCGGCGGACTTGCTACGGCTACTACCTGTGAATAGCATGGGGTGGAAAGCATATAGATGAGAATGCACAAATTTCATGAAATATGAACGAAGAACACGAGTGTACAAAATTCTAGGAAGAGTAAATCTAGAGATAAAGTACCACATTTGGGTTTGAAGGTGCAACAATGAGTAGATGTAAAGCTTAAGACAAGCATTATACCTATCTAGGGTTGCTCCAACAAATCTAAGATGGGAACTTTAAATCTAGCAAATAACTTTCCATGAAACTTCTACACAAGGTTTCTAATCCATAAAGGAGCATCTCTACCAACTCATTCAACCACAAATCCGAGGGGAAAAGCACTAATGTCATCTCTATCCATCAACTAGATGAGAGAGAGGGATTTGGCTTACCGGAGCTCATGGTGAAGGGCCGAGGAGGAGGAGAGAAGCTTGAGTCCTCCCGGAGCAAGGAGCACGAGGTCCTAGGCCGGGGGAGGGCTCTTCCCGGCGGTGGAGTGGCCGGCGGCGGCGGGGATATGGAGGAGAAGGAGATGGGAGCGGGGGAAAGTGAGGAGAGATCCTCTCAAACCGCCCGCTCCCGTGCCCTTATCTCCAAAAATCCCGCAGCGGTAGTACCGCTCGGTCTAGCGGTAGTACCGCTCCGGTTCTGTCGGTCGCCCGGGCGAAACTGCCGCTGCGCTCGGTAGTACCGCTGGGGACAGCGGTAGTACCGTTAGTGCGATGCAGCGGTAGTACCGCCAGGGGGACCGGTAGTACCGGCGCCTGGGAAAAAAACAGTTGTGGCTCAAAATGATACCCACAACACGATTTTCACGCCGGTTCCGACCATCCACACAACCAAGATCATGAAAAAGTGCATTTAGAGAGAACTGGCTTTAGGGATGCGAGAGGGGGCTTAGGGTAGAAACTCAAACCGAGAATGGTACTTCACACTCACTTTGCAAGATGCATTAAACTCAAGAAGACCAAAATGAGTGTGTTTTCCACAACACCAAGCGAATGCAAATGAAATCCAAGAAAATGTCATGAAATCTAACTCTTCTAGTTAGGAGAGGTGGGCGGTGGCCGAGGCCACCATGTTGGAGCGTATGGCATGTCACCGCGAAGATATATCTTGGGTACATAACCAATACTCGTCAATTTAGCTTATTAGACATAAGAATGAATATGGAGATAAAAGAACACTTGCTATTGGCATAATGGGGGGAGGGATGGTCCAATGTATTAGGACCTCACTCCCCCTATGTCCATGCCTACATCTAGACAAAATAAGATACTATAGCACCCTTGGTGTGTGTACAAGCCATCAAGCTAAGGACCTTGAATCAATGATATTGAGCTCATTCCTCAAAAAGCAAAACCTTCCTTCCTCAAGGGGCTTCGTGAAGATATCCGCCAATTGATCCCTTGTGCCCACATAAGATAAGTCAATGTCTCCTCGGGCCACATGATCCCGTATGAAATGATGGCGGATCTCAATATGCTTGGTTCTTGAATGTTGCACGGGGTTGTAAGCAATCTTGATGGCACTTTCATTGTCACATAGAAGAGGCACTTTGTCGCAATCGACACCGTACTCCTTTAAAGTCTGCCTCATCCATAGCAATTGTGTGCAACAACTTGCGGCGGCAACATATTCGGCTTCGGCGGTGTAGAGAGATATACAATTTTGCTTCTTGGAAGACCAACTTACCAATGACCTCCCAATAAATTGACAAGCACCGGAGGTTGACTTCCTATCATCATGATCTCCCGCCCAATCGGAATCCGAGTACCCGCATAGAGAGAAATGAGCATCCTTGGGGTACCACAAACCATAGGTTGGGGTATAAGCCAAATATCGAAAGATTCTCTTGACCGCCATATCATGGCTTTCTTTAGGAGCCGCTTGATATCTTGCACACACCCCTACGGCTAGTACTATATCCGGTCTAGATGCACAAAGGTAGAGAAGGGATCCAATCATGGAGCGATATACCTTTTGATTCACATCCTTACCCTTGGGGTTGAGCTCAAGGTGACATTTGGTTTGCATTGGAGTAGATGCACCCTTGAGCTCAAGCAACCCGAACCTCTTGAGCATGTCTTGAATGTACTTTGCTTGGTTGATTAATGTCCCTTCCTTCAATTGCTTGATCTCAATCCGAGGAAGAACTTCATCTCACCCATCATTCACATCTCAAACCTATCGGTCATAAGCTTAGAGAATTCTTCGTTAAATGCTTTGTTAGTAGACCCAAATATAATATCATCAACATATAACTGGCAAATGAAAAGCTCTCCATTAACTTTCTTAGTGAAAAG
The DNA here is from genome assembly GCA_026929855.1 of Poa annua. NCBI lineage: Eukaryota > Viridiplantae > Streptophyta > Magnoliopsida > Poales > Poaceae > Poa > Poa annua. The sequence continues at coordinate 23,377,968 of CM049435.1, read as the reverse complement.
GGTGGGGTCGATTTCCCCAACTTGAAAGCCACGGTCTACAAGTAGTTCTCTAAGGTGCTCATATCACGCACGTGGGGCTTGTTTAAGGCCATAGAGCGCCTTATCCAACTTGTAGACATGGTTAGGAAGTTTAGGGTCTTCAAACCCCGGAGGTTGCTTAACATAAACAAGTTCATTTAATGGACCATTTAGAAAGGCACTTTTAACATCCATTTGTTGCAATTTAAAGTTATGATGAGAAGCATAGGCAAGAAGTATACGAATGGACTCAAGTCGAGCCACGGGAGCGTAGGTCTCTCCAAAGTCAATGCCTTCAATTTGGGAGAAACCTTGAGCCACCAATCTTGCCTTGTTCCTCACCACAATGCCATGCTCATCTTGCTTGTTCTTGAATATCTACTTAGTGCCGATAACATTGCGGCAATCCTTGGGTCTTTCTACTAACTTCCAAACTTTGTTGCGCTTGAAGTTGTTGAGTTCATTATGCATGGCCTCAAGCCAATCCGGATCTTCAAGAGCTTCAAAGACTTTCTTGGGTTCCACCATGGACATGTGAGCTTGGTGCTCACTAAATCTTGCAAGTTGACTCCGGGTGGACACCCTTGCTCTTACATCACCAAGTACTTTGTCTAGAGAGAGTGCTCTTAATTCTTGTGATGTGCTAGCTCTCTCCAAACGGCGGATCTCGATCTCCCATCTTGTGGTGGGAGGAATCACTTGATCATCTTGATCGTTATTGTCTCCGCCTTGACCGATTTGATGACCTTGATCAACCATTGGAGTGACTTCCGGAGATGAGGGAGTAGGTTGATCTTGGTCTAGTTGAGGGTTGTCATTGGGGACTACCTGTTGAGCCACTTGAACCGGCTCTACGGTAGTTTCTTGGACAACCGGAGATTCTTGCACTTCTTCTTCTTGAATAGACGTATTGGGTACGGTGTTGTTGTCTTGGGTTTCTTGTGAGGGAGTAGCCACCACTTGCGTGGAGCTAGAGCCTTGTTGATCAACTTCATAATAAACTTCAACGGGGCGGTGGAAACCCACCCCCATCTTTAGGATAGCATCTTGAGGTTGATCCTCACCTACATCGGAAACACCAACTTGCTCCACAAGGGAGCCGTCATTCTCATCGAACACCACACTACAAGATTCTATGACAATGCATGAAGCCTTGTCATAGACTCTATAAGTATGGGATTCGGCACCGTAACCAACAAACGTCCCTTCAAGAGAACTAGAATGAAACTTTCCTAATGGAGCACCTTTAATGAGATAGAAACACTTACTACCAAAAACTCGGAATTAAGAGATGTTAGGCTTGTTCCCGGTAAGCACTTCATAAGGTGTCTTCATGAGTACTTTGCGAAAGAAAAGCCGGTTGGATGAATGACAAGCGGTGTTGACGGCTTCGGTCCAAAAGTTGTTTGGGGACTTGAACTCGGCCATCATCGATCTTGCCATTTCAATGAGTGTGCGGTTCTTCCTCTCGGCTACACCATTTTGTTGGGGAGTATAAGCAGCGGAATATTGATGACGAATCCCTTCTTCACTAAGGAATTCATTCAAGGTGTAGTTCTTGAACTCGGAGCCGTTGTCACTTCTAATCACGAAGATTGGGACATTGTGTTGACGTTGAGCTTAATTGGAGAAGTCAATGATTGTTTGTTGAGTCTCCTTACTCGTCTTGAAGAAGTAGACCCATGTGTATCTTGAATAATCATCAACTATAACCAAGCAATATTTCTTCCCACCAAGACTAGCTTCCGGAATAGGACCAAAGAGGTCAACATGGAGGAGCTCCAACACCCTCTTTGACGAAATGATGGTCTTGCCTGGATGGTGGGAATCATGCATTTTGCCTTTAACACAAGCCCTACACATTCGATCCTTCGAGAAAGAAACATGGTCTTTTAGTCCTAAAATATGGCCACCTTTTTGGAGATTGCAAAGTTCTCATGTTGACATGGGCTAGGCGGCAATGCCACAACCAACCCAAGTCCGCTTTAGCGAATAGGCACATTTCATGAGAAGTGGTGACTCCGAAGAAGTCAACCACATAGAGCTCACGTTCAACGTACCCAACGAAAGCAACTTTGAGAAACTTGCTCCGCATAAGGATAACCATATCCTTTTCAAAGAGAACGGAATAGCCCAACATAGTTAAAGAACGAACGGAGAGTAAGTTATAACCTAGGGATTCGACAAGCAAGACATTCACAAGAGTGATGTCCGGTGCCACTACCACCTTGCCGAGTCCTATTACCTTAGACTTTGATTTATCACCAAATGTAACGGTTACTTGATCATCATTAGGCCTCAACTCCGTTACAAGCTCCTTGCTTCCGGTCATGTGACTAGTGCACCCACTATCAATTATCCATTTAGATCCGGCGGAAACAAGGCCCTACACACAATCAATTCTTTGACTTAGGTACCCATTTTGCAATGGGTGCCTTTTGGTTAGCAACAAGGGTCTTTGGAACCCAAATAGCATATTCAATGTAACCATCAAATGGACCAATATATCTAGCATAGACATCCCCATAATAGTCAACATATAAAGCACAGTTGGGGTTAGTCTTGCCCGCAAAATCACTACGAGTGGGCGTGTCCCTTGTGACATTCCCACTCGCAATGGTGTCCTTCTTGGTTTGTGCGGGCTTAGCCTTCTTCTTGGTCATCTTTACCTTTTCCTTGGCAACATAACCAAGACCTTCCTTTCCTTTGTGAGGCACTTGCTCAAAGGGAGGAGTAGCAAGCGCCTTCTTACCCTTATTAGGAATGGTCTTAGTAGTAGTTGCCTTGGATGGCACCTCCTTCAACCTAGCAACTTCCTTAACACCAGTTGCATGATCACATGAAGGAATAGAAGAGCTAGGTTCCTCAAGGTTAGATAGCCGAGTTTGAAGTTGATCATGAGACTTGACAAGAAGATCGTGTTCACTTATCAATGCCTTGTGAGCATGGTCAAGTGACTCTAGATCTCCAATAAGTCTAGCATGGCCAACTACAAAATCAACTTAGTAAAATAAAGATCACGGTCCTTAGTAAGCTTAGCAAGAGCGGAGTTATGTGACTCCTCAATAGTTCCTAGTTGCTCTAGAAGTTGAGCACTAGTTTCTTGTTCTTCTTCAAGAGATGATTGAAGAGATGCCTTTTCATTGGCATCTTCTCTCTCTATCTCACCTTTCATCTCAAGAAGGTCTTCAAGCTCACCTATGCGACTCAAAAGTGAGACAAAATGTTTCTTGCCTTATCCTTGCAAGTTAGTCATAAAGTGATCAAAGGCAACAATTTCTTGTTTGACCTTAAGGCTAGCAATGTCATCAATAGGTATGGAGGTGGGGGACAATTTTACCTCGGATGCCTTAGCCATAAGGCATCTTGCATTCTTGATGATGGGGCTCTCATTTGGAGATGAGAAGAGTGATGTCGATGGAGTAGAAGTAGTGGCAATGGCGGCCACTTCCCTTGGGGTGTCTTCATCATCACTATCTTCATCGTCGGTGGGGTATTGCTCTTGTGTCACCAACACGATCTTTTGGTTCTTCTTGAAGAAGGGCTTCTTCTTGGCTTGTGGGTCCTTGTAACCCGACTTGGACTTGTCCTTAAGCACGAGCCTCCCACCGTTCTCCTCTCTCTTCTCATATGGACAATCTACAACAAAGTGATGTTTATCTTGACAATTAAAACAAGTCCTCACCTTGTTACCTTCCCTCTTTGCACCTTGTGGATACTTCTTGTCGAGGTTGGCCTTGGCTCTCCCGGGGTTCTTCCAAAAACCTCTAGCCGCAAGGGCTAGATGTTCGTTGAGGGTGGTCTTGAGAACTTCATCGGACATGTTGAAGGAGCTTGCAAAGTCGCTTGTACAGTCCTCCTCTTCTTCTTCTTCTTCGACGGTTGCATTCAAAGCAACCGACCCTTGCTTGTGCATCCCAAGCGCCCTTGCTCTTGCATCTTGAGCAATCTTCGAGGCGACTTTGAAGGCGGTCATCTCTTGCATAACTTGATTGGAGGTCATGAGATGATAGTTGTGACGTCGTTGCAAGGTCTTCAAGTCCGGGCCATCAAAAGGCATGAGGGAGCTCACGTACTTCCTCTTGATCCATGCATCATCAATGTAGGATGCACCGAGGTCACGAAAGCTAGTGGCAATGGACACCAACCTCCGGTACATGTCCTCTTGGTCTTCCCAATCCAACTTGTAGAACCCTTCCACCTCATTGCACAAGGCGTAATACCGGTTCTTCTTCATGTTCTCATTACCGACAAAGATGTCGGAGAGTGCATCCCAAATTTCTTTGGCGGTGGTGAATTGTTGGATGAGGGGCATGTCCTTCTCTCCAACGGCACTTTGGAGCATGTAGAGAGCGGTGGCGTTTAGTTGGCTATCCACCACCTCTCTCCTAGTCAAGTTGCTTGGATCATTGGCGTTGAACCCAACTTGGATGATGCGCCATAGCTCGATGGAAGAGCTGCAAATATGAGACCTCATTTGAAATTGCCATTGAGAGAATTGATGAGGTCTAAGCTTAGGGGGATCACTTCGAAGATTAACATGAGGATGTGGCACAATAGGATCCGGAGAGTATGTGAAGGGAACTTTATCATACTTCTCACCGGGTGGTGGGGATTTAGTGGAGCTAAATGGTTCACCCTTTTCATCTTTTCCCGAGGAAGTACTCACCCGAAGATGATTCCTTGGAGGGATCATCTTTCTCCTTAGGAGACGGTGGAGTTGGGAGAGGCGTATCCGAGGTTTCCTTAGACTTCAAAATTGCATGAAGCAATTCATTCATCTTTAGGAATTGGGCATCCATGGATGATTTCAACAAGTTGAGATCGCCCATGGTTGCCCCCTTGGCAAGCGCCTCCGCCAACTCCAACTCGCGGGCGGCCCTCTTGGTTTCGGATTCCGACATAGTATCACTTAGGCGGTAAAGCCCATAAAAGTGAACCTGGCTCTGATACCAATTGAACGGGAATCCGGCACCTAGAGGGGGGGGGGGGTGAATAGGTGCTATTACAAATTTTAACTATTTTTCAAATTAGGCTTAACACAAAGGTAAATTCTCTAGATATGCAACTAAGGTGAATTTACCTAGATGACAACCAAGCAAGTAGATACACGATACAAGATAACTAGTGCAAGACAAGTAAGTAAAGGAGTAAGGAATAAGGGAACCAAGTTGAAGCACGCGGAGACGAAGATGTAATCCCGAGTTCCACCCAAAGGGTGTACGTCTCGTTGGAGAGGTGGGTGCCACCACAACAGGTCGGACACCACGCCACAAAGGCTCACCTTCTTCTCCGATGAACTCAACCGCAAAAGGTACGAGTTCACCTTCCACTATTGATCCCCTTTGGGGCGGAGATCGAATCCCTTACAAACGCTTGAGGCACACACCCACAACTTAATTGGGGGCTCTCAAGATGACCACAAAAGGTCAAGGTTACACCAAGTAGCAACAATGGTAAGCTAGGTTTTCCCAAAGGAAACCCTAGGCTCGAAATCCCCAAGTGAATGGGGAGGAAGTGAAGAACGCTTTGGTGAAGTAGTAGATCCGGGCCTTCTCCTTCAATCCTCCAAATATCAACGGATTTGGGTGGGGGGATTGGGAGATCTTGGAGATCTTAGCTTCGCATTAATGGAGGTGAGAGAGTGGGGAAGTTGTGTTCTTCAAAGGTAGGTGAAGGAGTCCTTTTATAGCTCCTCCAAAAACTGGCCGTTTGGAGCTGTCACTTACGCAGCGGTACTACCGCTGGAGGGGCCGGTAGTACCGCTGGGTCTTTGAATCCAGCCGTTGCCCGCTTCAGCAGCTCCGCAGCAACTCCAAATAGTACGTGGCGGTACTACCGCTGGCAGGCGGTAGTACCGCCTCGGTACCGCTTGAGGTACCGCCCTGAGTAATAGAAGCCAGAAATCGGCGGTACCTCGGGCGGTACCGCCAGCGGCACCTCGGCTTCGAGCTGACCTGCAACCCTGCACAAAAACACACATCGGTACTACAGCTGGCGGCGCCGGTAGTACCGCGGTGGGGGCGGTAGTACCGCTGAGGTACCGCTCGAGGTACCGCAGAGCGCAACAGAGCGCCGAAATCGGCGGTACCTCGGGCGGTACCGCCAGCGGCAGCCAGAGCTCCGAACTGGGCTCAGCCCAGTGCAAAGGAAGTGGCGGTACTACCGCTGGAAGAGCCGGTAGTACCGCTGGTGGCCGGTACTACCGCTCTGGTACCGCTCGTGGTACCGCTGTGCGCAACAGAGCGCAGAAAACGGCGGTACCGGTAGCAGGCGCCACAGTCCTCCGCACTGGACAGAGTCCAGCGCAGCGGTACTGCCGCTGATGCTAGCGGTACTACCGCTGCCTGGAGCAAAGCTTGCGGAAAAGCTTTCGTAGCGCCGAATCGATTCTATCCTTTTTGATAAGTTCTTAGATACAATCTGCAAGATTTAAGACAATGTTAGAAACACAGGTTGGGTTGTCATTAGCACCAAAACAAGGGTCTACTAGAAAATGCTCTTTCAACAACCTTATTGAGAAAGCCGGTGGATTTTCCAGTAAAAACACAAGGCATTTTTTGCTATGGTGTTATTACAGTCGAATTCACACTTGCTTCAATACGGTTAGGTGCTCGTATCTGAAGCTAATACGATTCGAATACGGTTGTTTCTCATTTTGTAACGAATCAAGCTGAGCAACAATTTAGCTCGTTAATATTAAAGAGGTAAACAATCAAGCTAACGAGTTTCACAAGCTACTCGTTAAACTCGTTAGCATCGTGGCGCAACCAAAAAATCTTCTCTATACGCATGAAAAATAGAGAACCCACAATGTTAGGTGCTCGTATTTTTATAAGTAATATCTATGTCCAAAATATATTGCTTCTAATTCTTAACTAATTAGCTGAATACCCTGATACATCTTCTTAACGAGATTTAACGAGTTGCTCCTGAGCGCTCACGAACATATAACGAACCGAGTCAATCTTTAGATTTAGCAATGATTTGAGTCTTAACGATCTTGAGCCATAACGAGCCGAGACTTAATGATCCGAGCAGCTCGTTAGTCCAACCTTAGTCGGCCTCCCTGAAAAGACCAATACAGAAAAACGGAAGGGTGATCCACCCCGACTTTGTCATTAAGGTGGAAGTGAGAATTCAAACCTGGGTGTTGGCGCTTCGGTATGTGAGTCTCCCAAAGGAAAAAATTGGGGACCTCTTTAACTACGTAAATTGGTTTTTGAACGTTCTTTGTATGTTTCGTTTGCCCTTAGGTTTTGCTCTTCTGAATTTCGTTTGTCACGGGCTTAATGGGAAAGTCGGTGGATTTTCGACTAAAAACACAAGCCATTCTGTGCTATAGTGTTATTATAGTCGAACTCACACTTGCTAATATAGTTTCAGGTTGTTTCTCCTGAAATTGTTAGATAATGCAGAAAAACTTGATCTGAAGTGCTCGTCAAGTATTTTTATTCTCATAAAAGTGAGAGTTAAACCAAACTTAAAACAGTTATTTTGGGACAGAGGGAGGACTATATTTTATTTCACCGTATTCCACGTTAAGGGTCCATAAACAGTTGTGCCTCGAGTGAATGGAAAATATGCTAGCTACGCGAAGAGTGTCCCAGCCATGACAGTAACAGCTTCTCCTTGAAGTCGCACTCTCCGACTCGCAGCATCCAGTTCCAGGTATAGTGTTCCACTCCTTGGAGATACCTGATGATGGATGAACAATATGAATAAAAAAACAAGATGGTTCGGTTGACTGAGGCATTGACCGCATACTAAAGCATATATTTAATAAAAATGATTCACCAAATGGTAGTTCACTTGTTTAAAATGTCTTAAACAACATACCTGAAACGCTATCAGTTTCTGCTTGCCCAACTTTCCAGCCCAGTAGGGTGCCAAAACACAATGTGCACTGCCACAAACAGGATCCTGCAAAAATATAGTAAAAGAAAGGACAAGAAAGAGAAAATTAAACGATTCACTATTTACACATTCTCAACTTGGCAGATGATAGATTACGCCATCACCTCGTTCACCCCAAACTTCGGGCAGAAGAAACGCGTGAAGAAGTCATAACCAGATCCAGCAGGTGCGGGTGCTGTAATAATCACACCTCTGCCGGCACATTTTCTAATTTCTTCGATGTTAGGAAGGACATCGGCAACCTCTTTCCCTGAGGAAAGTTCCACCTGAAAGCCATGACAGACCCTTGTAGTGAGTCACACTGGTAAGTGGTAACTGAAGACGAGTTCAACTTCAGTTTTATATTCTCTTCTCATAATTCTTGTTTCAGCCGTCATCGTCCCCCTTCTGTCACTCAACTTATCTGTATTTGATTACAAGCGATTACAAGCTTATGCAGCTCAATTTATACCAGGCCGACAAACCAGATGATTGGATTGAATAGTTCATCAGTCACCAAAGAGAAGAGTAGTTCAACATAGCTAGGAGAATGGTTATAGTAGCAGCGTAGCCAGATGGTATATTTAAGTTAGGAAACGATTTTCTGAAATGCCGTTATTATGCAGGCAAGAGAAAAGAAAGAGGCAGAGTAAGTGGATGAGGTGCGAGGCAGTACGTACAATGAAGTCGTTGGTGGTCACCGACTTGTGAACACTGACCACGGGCGCGCCGTTGAGCGTGTCCGGGATCGACGGCAGCTCGTCGGCCGAACCGCAGCCCACGAAATCACTCGAGGGGAAGTCCAGCTCGATGAAGAGCTTGCCCTGCTCCTCCGTCTCCGGCGCAGCCGCGCAGGAACCTTCTTGGCAGTCAGGATGCCGGACTTGGTCGCGAACTCGACGACGCCATGGCGCTCCGCGAGGACGGACGTGAAGAGGAAGTGCGCGGACGCCAGCGTCGCGTGTCCGCAGAGCGCGACCTGCAAACACGACGGCGCGGATTGAGCAGATCGTAGGAGAAACCGCGCGATCCACCGGACGGATGTCGAGATGGGAAGCGTAGGCCGACGAGTATACCTCGGTGACGGAGGTGAACCAGCGGAGGTGGAACCGTGGCGTGGCGGCGCCGACTGGGCAGGAGGAGTCGCGGGAGAGGAAGGCGGTCTGGGAGAGGTTGAACTCGACGGCGACGGACTGCATCCAACGCGCATCCCCCGCGGGCGCGGAGGCGTCGTCCTCGAGGAAGCACACGGCCGCCGGGTTGCCCTTGAACGGCTCGGCCGTGAAGGCATCCACCTGCGGTGAGACCACGCGGCGGCGCCGACGTCAACGTCGCTTCCCATTCGAGCCAGTGAAAGGGAGACGGGGAGAAGGAAGCAGTAAGCAGTAAGCAGGAAAGACCAAGGAGGAGCACTGACCACGACGTATTGGATAGTCTTCTTGGCCATTTCCACGAAGCAGCTTCAAATCTGTGAGAGTGAGCTTTTCGGAGCGGATGTGCATACGAGAATGTTTTTTATAGCAAGGACACCGCTAGTGCTAGTCATCAGCTGCTGATAATGTCAGTCGGTAGAGCATTGATCAGCACTGACGATAGAGATCTTGGAGGCTTACTTCCTCGCCATACTAATCAGCTTCTGGTCTTCTGCATTTGGAGTCACTGACAGGTTGGTCCAAGCAACATGTGAGGGAATCACTGCTTCACTGGCAGGTTGGCCCAAGCCATCGCGAGATCTTACCTACCAAATGTAAAGTACTGGGTGCAATTAGTTTGATTGTTCGACTAGACCTAGCAATTGGCTTCGCGAGAGCTGAAGATTTTCAGTGTTCTTCGTGCAGATTGCTCCTTCTCATTCGGAACGTCCAATGATAATTGCTGCCAGAGCGTCGATTCAAATCATCTGTTTTCTGGAAACTAAAATACATAACGTCATGAAAAAATCCAGTCAACCCCAAAACGGGCGCTCCCCTTGCAAACCAAGAGACATGATCATCAACCACCTTTGTTTTTTCCTACTGTATTCTGTTATGGTCCAAGCCCCGTTTGGCAGCTTCAAGCCTTTAACCAAGGTGGCAGCGAGAGGACAAAATAGCACCCATATTAGGTTAGCAGCCCGTGAACACAACTACAGACAACGTTATATTCATCATCCAACAACAGAAAATATGGTATGCGCAAACCAGTGATCCGTACGTAACAGGGAAACCATCACCGCAAAAGATTTGCAACAGCACAATGATCATTGTCGAAGTAGCACAGCAGATAGCAATGTCTTGACGCAGGTAACCGACTTCTCATTTATTCGGTGGGCCAAATCATGTATGCCGTGGTTGCTGCATGAGCGAGCAAATCAGCAAAACAGAGCTGGGTTTGCGCTCAGATTTGATCCAAAATCACCTCGGCACCAGAAACCTTGAATTCAGAAGGGGCCTTCTCAACGTTGAAGGCCTTGATCTTCCCATCATCCACAAAGGCTGACCACCTAGCAACGGTGCTTGGTTAGAAATGAGACAAAGTAATATCTTAAAGTAGTAACCACTACAAGATGAGTTCAAAGATGGGGTAGTATTTCAGGCCCAGTGAAGCGCACAATATTTGCCAGATGATGAACAAGCAGAGTAACCTTAGTAGCATTTGAGGCAACCAAGATAAACATAACATCCCAACGGATGGTAGATAAGAGCTTCAACAAAAAATTCTCGCCCCAGAGAGGCTAACAGCTGGATTCTGCTGAAGCATGTCCAATTTGCCAGAAGCCGATAACCGGACTAATAATATATACACTTTGGCACTTATCCCTATCCGAGTGTGCAACTTGCTAATTGTTCTTTATATGCAAGTTGATATAGCTACAGCATGCAGTGCTCCAAAAGTGGGTGGAAGTGATTCACCTAAGGGAGTCGGGCCTTCACCCCAATGGAGCCAATTTCTCAGGATAAACTACCAATAATTTCATGGAATATAAGGAAGTCTTGATTCTTCAACTAATTATTTCTTGGCACAGGCAATGACTGTTCAACAGTGCTGAACAAGAGTAAATTAACAACACTCAATGTGTCATGCTGAGACAATCCAATCATCAAAGTAACCAAAATCTACTATTTTCCATAGATAGATGGGTGACCAGTAAAGACCTTGGGACTAACAAAGTAAGAAAAACTGACTAAGTTGATGCAGCTTGGCTTAGGGAGGCTACCAAATGCTGAAAAATATCTTCAGAAATAGCATAACATCCTTCGCATGGTTCTACATTTAACACGATAATATTGGCACATAATACATCAAATTCTGTAAACAAATGCATACCCTATAAAAGTACACAGCCAACCAACTAACCAACCAGAATTCAGCAGTAAGAGAGGTTGCATTGCACAGCACACAAGAGGTAGAGTTAACTAACTGTAACTTTATCATGTCTTAATTAATTTTTAGGAAAGTGGAAAAGTTGTCAAAAATATAATTACCTGTGGGAGCGACGGCCAAGCAATGCAGCAGAGAGATCTATTTCTAGATCCAAGCTTTTGTGGAAACTCCCGTCAAGGTCACCATAGAACTCAATCTGATAAGAGTTCCAAAAGTATGGCAGATGGTTAAAATATAAATGTTTACACAATCTTGATTCTTGAGAAAGTTTAGCATAAATAGCGTGAAACCGCGTGGGCTAAGACTCGGAACATCTATGTGTGCAAAATTATCTTGCTGATCCGCATACACTTCAAAACACATTTTTGGCCCTTAATACTGTAAATTCAGATTGAAGTCACTTAGAAACACATATAAATGTTCAAATAAAGAAGATGTGCAAGATGAATTGCCCTATTTAGTTTTGTAAGCCATCATGAAAAATCTCAATACCAGCTTTAGAATAAGCAAACTCTTAAAACGTTTCACGCACTGAAGTCCAGGACTGGTACGCTAAGGAGTAGAACAAGGAGAGAAAAAATAGTATGAAACGATAGTTTCACGCATGACAGTTATCAATGTTTGTTATTAATGTGATAAGGACTAGTAAAGGAGTATTGTAACATGAAGCAGCATGATGTGGAGGAAAACCAAACGGGTAACGCAAAAGGTGAAGGCGGATAATCCTATCTCATCGGTCAGTACACAATACTTGGATATGCACACTACAATACCTTCACTACATTCTTTATTCTTTGCTAGACCTACATTTCCATAAAAAAGAAAGAGTAGCTACTCACTGCATCTTTTGCCTGTAACTTTTCTGCCCATCCATTCAGCACATATGGATCATTTACAGCTACACAGATAACAGAGTCGATCCCTTTTGCTTTCAGCTTATCAATGTTGTTCTTGTAACTAGGCACGTGCGACTGGGAACAGACTCCTGTATATGCACCCTGAAATACATCGCAAAGATAGATGTGAACTGTCTGACAAATAAATCATTACAGGAGAGAGTGAGTCTACAGCGTGTAGTTATCACTGAGACGCGAACAGCAGAACGATATTAACGGAGCGAATTATCAATCCTAATGGCTGTAGCCATAAACTGCCTAGGCATATAAAATTATCAATAGCAGTGCCCAATCGGCAAGAGTAATACAGGTGTCTGAAAGCAGGAGACGATTATTCAAGATCAACTACAGATCCATGTGGCTGTGGATACGGAACATGAAGTTTGTTATTAGTGTTGCCAGATTACGCTCAATTCCTCAATTAGCTGCAGCAACTTACTGCCCACTAAGACAAGACAGATGAAACTGATAATTTTATCCTTGGAATGAGAGATTAAAGATCATATCTAGTACTAATATAACCAGAGATATTCCCCTTCAAAATCCCAAATGGGAAAAGTAGCATTTCATCAGTGGGCACTAAAATGCCAGTGTGCAGAACTGCTCAAGCACACAAATTCGCAGTCCAACAATGATGTTCAGCATTCATTTTCCAACCCACCAATGATCGGATTCACTTAGAAGGTCAGCACTAGCCAATCTGCCTACCGACTCGCCATGCCTCTTCTACCACTGAGCGATAGAGAATGCAAATACGCAATCCATAATCGCCTAACAAAGATTCAGAAATCAGAACTAGTACCAGTTAGCGTAAAATATACCCACCAAGACTTGTTAGTTATCCGAAATGGTTGAGCAGACATCAACCAAAGCTAGCAACATCAACGAATTTGGTAGGGATTAGGGAAGGGAAGGGAGATCTTACCGGCAATCCGAAGATGACCACTTTCTTCCCCTGCAATCAGACACGAGGAAACGCGAAAGGGATCAGAGGACGGAGCGCGGTGGTGGTTGCGGCAGGAGGAAACAGGGGGGAGAGTATAGCGAAGCAGCGTACATGGAAGATGTCCTTGAGAGGGGTGGTGGAGAACTTGGTGGCGACGCCCTCGTCCCAGGTCCGCGCCTTCTGCAGCGAGACGCCGGGCGCCGCCGAGACGATGTCGGAGCCCACGGACGCGAAGCCCCTCGACCCGGCCCACAGCGCCGCCGCCGCCGCCGGGGAGCATCTCGCCCTCCTGACCAGTGCCGACGCCATCGCTCTGCTGACCTCCTCTCTCTGCAGCTGTGAAAACCCACAAAAGATGGGAGCAAGTATTGTATTCGTTGGATTAGGTACTGGCGTCTTGCTGCCACAGCTCGGGGTGTGTACGTGTGCCTGCCTGGTGCTGCCAGATCTGTTCGATTCTTCTTCTTTTTTTCTTTGCAAAAGACGGAAGAAACGCGACGATCGCGCACGCAGACGCACGCACGCCCTACCTATCAGCACTCCGATAGTCTGATGAGTTTTAAGATTGATAAGATTTCTCTGTTCATAAGAGCATCGTCTCTTATTAAAAAATATTCTATTTAAATGAGAAACACATTTTAATGGGTTTAGGATACGATCACTCTCCTAAACATCCTACTACAGTTAAATTCTCCTCTTCGATTCAATTTTGAAAAATATATTCTTTCTCATAAATTTTAACATATTGATTGTTTGATTATACGGAGTAAGCCCCAATCAACGTGAACCGGTGTGCATCCTCATTCAGGTTTTTCCTAGACTAGATCCCATAAGATCTCCAACGGTCCAACCAATTTCTGTAAAATGATCACTTTTAAGAGTTCGTCATTTCATACATAAAAGAGTTTAGGGTTAGAGTTTAAACCTAACCCTATAGCTTGCCAAAAGATGCCACCGAAAGTATGCATTCGGCATTATGTCGCAGCTGAATCGTGGCGCTACTCCTTGTTGGGGGAGGAGAAAAGTTGGAGTTCACGCTAGTGACGCAACATCCTCCTCCCACTCCCTCACGCACGGTGTGCTCAGCCCCCTTTCGGAGGTCGCGCTCTTGTTGGCGTGTTCAGCACCTCGAGCAATCGGGTATTTGCACGACGTCGCTTGGAGCGCAAGGATTTGATGCTAACGCGCAACATCGACCTGTCGTCTACGACCGTGAGGGATTCTCGGCATTGTCGTTGCTGGAGTTCGAGTTGGGGGAGGAGTCTGGCACGGCTTGTACGCGTGGCTGTCGAGAACCCCGGCTCCGTATCGTGGCGTCGTTGTGGGGTACGCAGCTCGTCCAAGTTCGTCCTAGTAACATTTTTTACAAGATTCCCGATGCAACGCGCGAGGTCCACTTTCTTCCATCTTATTTCGTAAAAAATCCTCCAAGACCTTCCAAAGACTAGGGGGTATACCGGTGGCGGCGCCAGGTTTCAATGGACGTGTATTCATTTTGAACGTGGGTATTTGATGACCCACAAGTACAGGGGATCGCAACAGTCTTCGAGAAAATTAAAACCCAAATTTATTGATTCGACACGAGGGGAGTCAAAGAATATTTATAAGCCTTAACAGCGGAGTTGTCAATTCAGCTGCACCTGTGAATAGACTTGCTCGAGACAGATTATCAGTAGCAACAGTTTTATAGCAATGACAGTAGCGATATAACAGCAGCAATAGAATAAAAAACAGCAGTGATGATTATAGTAGACAACAGGATTAAAATACTGTAGGCAAAGGGACGGATGAACGGGCGTTGCATGGATGAGATATTTCATATAATAATCAAGTCATGAGCATTTGCAGATAAATAAGATAAAACATCCAATTATTTATTAACCATAGGCATGTGTTCCAATTTAGTTGTGCGTGTTCACAATGAGAAACTTGCACATCATCTTTTGTCCTACCAGCCCGTTTGCAGCGCGGCCTCAAGGGAAACTACTGTTAATTAAGATACTCTTTTTAATAAAGTACCGGAGCAAAGCATTAACACTCCGTGAACACATGTGATCCTCACAACACAGCCATTCCCCTCGGCTGTCCCAATTATTGTCACTTTGGGACCTCGGGTTCCAGACAGTAATATGTGTATACAACTCATAGATATGATCTTAAAACAATAATTATCTTCATGATACAATAACATGTTCAGATCTGAAATCATGGCACTCAGGCCCTAGTGTCAAGCATTAAGCATAACAAGTTGCAACAATGACATAAAACACAAATAACGGATACTAGGCACCATGCCCTAATGATATTACAGCTATTACATGAACGATCTCATCCAATCCCTACCATCCCCTCAAGCCTACAGCAGTGGATTACTCACACATGGATGGGGGAAACATGGATGGTTGATGGAGAAGTGGTGGCGATGACGATGGCGATGATCTCCTTCGATTCCCCTTCCCGGCGGAGTGCCGGAACAGGAACTTCTGGTCCCCGAATTGAGTTTCGAGGTGGCGGCGGCGCTCCAATGGGTTTCTGGAGAAAAACTCTTCGTCCTAGTGATTTTTAGGTCAGGAGGGGCTAAGTAGTCGAGAGGGGGGCGCGAGGCGGCGCCTGGGGCCACCACACCTGGTGCTCGCACGGCCAGGGGCCTGCCGCGCCACCAGGTGGTGTGGGCCCCATGTGGCCCGTCTCCGTCTCATCTTCTGGCTCCGTGACTTTCCTGGGAAAATAAGGACTTTTATGATTTTTCTGGTATTTTTCCTAAAAGTTGATTTCCTGCACAAAAATGAGACACCAGGGCAATTCTGCTGAAAACAGCGTTAGTCCGTGTTAGTTGCATTCAAAACACACAAATTAGAGGTAAAACAATAACAAAAGTGTTCGGGAAAGTAGATACGTTTTGGACGTATCAACTCCCCCAAGCTTAGCTTATTGCTTGTCCTTAATCAATTCAGTTAACAACTGAGTGCGATAAAAGAACTTTCACGAACACATTTATTCATATGATGTAAATATTCTCATTGTGAGGACAAATGGTTAGACTATTCGTAATAAGATATATGCAAACGGTGTCACCTAATAACCATGTAAACTATGAAGAGATGCCAATCATACTAATAATAAATAACATGAAACATATCAATTCACAAGATTGCAAAGCTAAGGTGGTATCTCGCTTGCCCGAATGTGTACAGCAAAACATAAATGCCTAGTCACCTCTGAGTTTTAAGAGAATACTAGAAATAAAGATATCAAAGATAAGAGCATCAAAATTATACCGCAGTTAACAATATTCTGGGACAAGCACATTACACTAAGAATCACAACTATGCTCTCAAGAAGGTGCTCAAAGAATGATGGTGACTCAATAATAAAGTAAAAGATATGCCCTTCATTGAGGGAAGCAGGGATTTAACATGTGCTAGAGCTTTTCATTATTTTGAAAACAGAGGTAAAATTGTTTTTGAGTGGTGGTTGTTCCGTCAACGAATGGCAATAGAGTTCTTGTTATCTTCCATACTAAGCAAGTTGATAGCGGTTCCGAATTTTTTTTAAAACAAGCATTTATAATATGCATCCTTATATTCATTTATTTTGATAACTTGACACTCCTCCCAACCTTTGCTTTCACAAACCATGGCTAACCGAATCCTCGAGTGCCCACCAATCAATCTCAAACCATGGAGGAGTGTCTATTTTATTTTCTCAAATCTTTTTGATATTATAGTGGTCTAACCAGCTCTTTGCAAAATTAGTGACGAGCAGATGAAGCATGCAAGTCAGTTACTCAATTAGTATGGAATATAACAAGTCCAACTACTACTTCCTCATGAGCTCGAAACAGTGGCACAAATTGAGAAGTGTTTTGAAGGTTTTAAAGGCAGCACATGCAAATTTAGTTGAATGGTTTGAAATGCCATACATAGTTGTTTATGGTGGACTCTTTGGGAATAACTTGGTTTTCAGGGATTTGGAAGCACAAGCATTTGCAGCTTAGTACAAGTGGAGGCTAGCAATAGACAGGGGAGCGACAATTCAAGAGAGCAATAGCCGTCATAATCATGTTTGCGAGAAAATAAAATAAACGGAGGCATAAAAATGATACTAGAACTCTGAGGCAAAATAGATCATCGAGACTTAATTGACTTTTTGTTTTCAGTCATAACATGTGTAACCATGTGCCAAGTCGATTCAAATGAATTATTCAGAGTAGGATACCGCAATGTCATATTCTACTATGAACAGAACAATGCAAGCAAATATACATGAAGCATGTTATCCACCATTAATAAATTGGGACTGATCATAAAAGAACATGAACTACTAAGCATCCACCAATAGACATATACCGTATGTGAACCATTTAAGCATGCTCACATGAATGAGTATATGTACAAAAATGAAAACAAATAGAGTTCATTACCAGCCTCTTACCCAATTCGAATTGTCATAGATCATCATTATTGCCTTTTCACTTGTGTGCTTCGAAAGATATGAAATAATAACCAAGCTCCACGGAGTAATGGATGGTAATAACCTCTGAAACAAACTATACAAAACCAAAAAAGAAACAACAAATATTTTTGGGTTTTCGGATTTAAAAACTGAAAACAGAACAGCCTGTGAAGATGAATTTTTTCGAGGACCTTGACATGCCCAGATCAGAAAACTCAAAACTAATGAAAGTTGCGTACATATCTGATGAACATGCACACGAAATTTCAGGTCATTCTGATTTTTCTGTGAAAAGTTATGAATTAAACGGTGGACTGCAGAAATCTGTTCCTGCGCGAAACAGTAACAACAAAGCAAAATATTTTTATGTTTTTGCATATTGAACCGAATTAAATACTAAGCATACTAATGCTAGATACTACAGCAAACTAGCAAGAGAAATAACAGAAATATTTTTGGTCTTTTTGAGTTTTAAGAAAGCAAAGCATGAACAAATAAAAGAAAGAACGAAAATGAAAACGAAACATGGATATACAAAGTACCGAATGATAATGATATGTAGATGAGTGTGCTATCGGTATACCTCCCCCCAAGCTTAGGCTTCTGGCCTAAGTGGAGATCACTCCCATGGTGCCCAAGATGAGGTGTCCTCATGGTATGACGACGAACCTTCGCCACGGTACGAGCTCGAAGACGCTCCGGCGTAGTGCGAGGTGTAGTCCGCGGTGTAGTGCTCCTCGGGTGCATCCTGAACGAGGTGCTGCCCATAGAACCCTTGCACGCTCAGCTTCTCGTCCAACTCCACCTTTGTGATCGACCACGGCCTTCTGTCAAGATCAAACAAACCAGGCTGGGGCAAAGGGACTTCCCTCTCGTTCGTGTCAGCAAATACCATCCTGTACACAAGATGGTCCAAAGTAGAGCTAAGAGTAACAAATTGGTGACCTTTCATTGCATCAAGGTCAAGTTTACAAGGAGCAAGTAATTCATCATTTGGATCAATGTGAAGCCCTAGATGTGCAGCAATACGAGAGGCTATAACCCCCCCTCCCCCCCCCCCCCCCCCCCCCCCCCGCGCCCCATAAATGGGTCCATTAGCGGACAAACGGCGAGCAATAAGAGCACCAAGATTATATGTAGTGCTGTGGGTAAGTGCAGTGTTAAGGAAAGCAAGATGGAGATGTGAAATGTTACTAGTGTTTTCCCTACCAAGCACGCTAGTACAAAGATAATAAATAAAATACTTAATGGCAGGGTATTGGATGCTCCTTATCTTGCCGCGTTGTGCACGGCGGGTGTCATCATCAGTCACCTCGCGGTAGAGCTGCGTCAACTCTCTTGGTTCCCCTTGGATCCTCTTGGTTGTTCCCTGATGTGCAGTACCTATTACATCACAAAACTTGCGCAAAGGCATGGTGATAAGCCTGTCATAAATCTTAAAGGAAACAGTTGGGTTGAATGTTCTGTTGTTAAAATCAAAGCTCTCAACAAAGATCTTGGTGAGTCTGACATATTGTGGACTCTCGTCCATCATATATGTGGTCAAGCCCACCCTCTGCCCAAGAAGTAAGAAATCGTCAAGTAATCCTGCAGCACGCAAAAAGTCAGTACATGGGAAAGAAGATGAGTTTGGAAACCCATCATCCCTCTCTTCTCCGATGCCCGGTGCTAAGATATTTTCATTGTAGGATCGCCTAATGAGAGTAGTTGATCTTGAGGGCCTTGATACCCTCGGTGCATCACTCTCAAAGACCTCTCCAAAGGTGTGGTTATACATTTTCCTTTTCTGAAATTTTTAACCAATGTCATAAAAATTGACTTT
Organism: Poa annua; assembly: GCA_026929855.1. NCBI lineage: Eukaryota > Viridiplantae > Streptophyta > Magnoliopsida > Poales > Poaceae > Poa > Poa annua. The sequence goes on along the minus strand of CM049435.1, from coordinate 23,358,572 downwards.
TAGCCAACTAAATGAAGGGAAACTACTATAGTGACTTGCTAGAGACTTAAGCATGCATCAAAACTAGTTATCCCAACTTGAAACAAGCATTCAAACTCACTAAACATGGCATCTACAGCAGCAAAATACTCAACATATAATCCACTAAACAAAATTCCATTTGGATGAGCGGAGGAGTCACATACCGGAGAGCAAATACCCCAAATCTCAGCAACAAAGATGGGCTGAGCAAGGAGATCAAAAATCCGAGGGCAAGAACAGCAAGAACACGATTTTTTCGAGTGTGGGAGTGTTTGGTCGAGAGAGAGGAAGGCAGGGGAGGAAGGAGAGTAAGTGGGGGGGCCTGTGGGCCCCACACCATGTGCTAGCGCGGCCCAAGGGCTGCCGCGCCACCATGTGGTGTGGTGGCCCTGTGGGCCCCCCTGGCCACTCTCTGGTCCTCCCAGGATCCCCTCAGAAAAATAGGAATTTTGACATAATTTTTTTAAAATTCTGAGAATTTTTATTTCTGGGCATTTTCTGGATTTTAAGATATTAAATTTAATGCATGAAAATTATTTTTCAAATCATATCCAATTAAAAACTATGCAAATCAAGTAGTATTACAGTAGGTAAAGTAAAGAGGAGAAGAAAAATGTTGTTTAGCTCTTCCATGCATTTAAAACATATTTGTTAGCAAGGTTGATCAAGTCTTGCCACCAAATAAATTTTAGATGACATAAAAGAATTCAAACATTGTGAGACACTCATGTTACCTTATATGGTATTGATTTGGATCCAATAACAAGAGTTTTGAATTCTTCTTCATAAGGGCAATCAATACTTTCCGCTTTGATGGACCTCACATTAGTAATTGTATTAACTACAGGCATTTTATCCATTTTCTTGGGGAAATAAACAGTATGTTCCTTGTCATTCACATTGAAAGTTACTTTTCCTTTATTGCAATCAATAACAGCCCCTGCAGTGTTTAGAAAAGGTCTCCCTAGAATAATAGACATATTATCATCTTCAGGCATTTCAAGCACAACAAAATCAGTCACGATTAAACAATTATTAGCCACTTGAACAGGAACATCCTCACAAATACCAACAGGAACAGCAGTAGATTTATCAGCCATTTGCACAGATATATCAGTAGGTATCAATTTATCAAGGTAAAGTCTCTTGTAAAGAGAGAAAGGCATCACACTAACTCCTGCTCCCAAATCACATAGAGCAGTTCTAACATAATTATTTTTGATAGAGCAAGTAATGGTTGGTATACCTGGATCACCCAACTTCTTTGGAACCTTGCCATTGAAAGAATAATTAGCAAGCATAGTAGATATTTCCTCATTAGGAATTTTCCTTTTGTTAGACACAATATCTTTCATATATTTTGAATAAGGAGGCAATTTAATAGCATCAGTCAAAGGAATTTGCAAGAACAAAGGTTTCATCCATTCACAAAATTTATTATAATGTTCTTGTTCTTTTGTTTTCAGTTTCTTACCAGTGAAAGGCATTTGTTTTTGAACCCAAGGCTCTCTTTCACTACCATGTTTCTTAGCAATAAAATCTTCCTTATTGTACTTTTCATTTATATTATGCTTTTCAGGTTCATCTTCTAATTCTTCTTTATCCGAATCATCATTATTATCATTATCATTGTTATTAGAACTATCATTATTGTGTTCATTACCACTTTCAGTTTCAGCATCAAAAACATATATTCTATTAGGATCATTAACAGGTTCACAGGATTCTACAACAGTTTTATGTTTCTTCTTCTTTTTCTTAGAAGGAGCACTAGGTTCATTAACTCGTTGAGAATCTTGTTCAATTCTTTTAGAATGTCCCTCAGGATATAAAGAATCTTGAGTAGATTTACCACCTCTAGTTGTTACTTCACAAACATGTTTTTCTTTAGCTATAGATGCATTCACTAACAATTCTTTTTGCACTTTAGTAAGTTGATCAATTTGAGTTTGAACCATATGAAAATGTTTAATGAGTATTTTAACATCATTGGAGGTTCTATCAACAACATCATGCAAGTTACTAATAGCTCGTGAATTTTCCATTAAATGATTTTCTATTCTCATATTAAAGTTACTTTGCTTAGCAATAAAAGTATCAATTCATCTAAGCATTGAGCGGGAGGTTTAGAGTAAGGAATATCTCTATCATCAAACCTTTGGAGAGAGTGTACCTCAATTAATGGTGTAGGAGGGATTGACTTACATAAGTCTTCTATAGGAGGTAAGTTCTTCACATCTTCAGCTTTAATACCCTTCTCCTTGAGAGATTTCTTGGCCTCCTTCATCACTTCATCATTTAATTTAATAATACCCCTCTTATTCGGTGTTGGAGTAGGTTCAGGAATATCCCAATCATCATAGTTCTTGCATATTTTAGCTAATAATTCCCCAGCTTCTTCGGGAGTCCTTTTCCTGAAAACACAACTTGCAAAACTATCCATGTATGTCCTAGATTTAGAAGTTAGTCCACTATAAAATATATCAAGTAGATCATTTTTCTCCAAATCATGATTCGGCTGGCCTCTTAATATGGAACAAAAACGTGTCCAAGCCTTAGGCAATTTGTCATCCTCTTCTTGATTAAAATTATAAATTCTTAACAAAGCATCATGTTGAGCACTAGCAGGAAAATATTTCTGAAAGAAAGTATCAAGCAAACCAATGGGACTAGTAATGGAACCAGGAGATAAATTATTATACCACGTTTTAGCTTCTCCTTTTAATGAGAAAGGAAATATTTTAGTAACAAAGTAAGTGCGTATTTTTATGTCTTCAGAAAACATACCACTTAAATTAGAGAGTTCATTCATGTGTTCTACAGCACTTTCTTTTTCGGTTCCACAGAAAGGTTCTCTCTCAACAATAGCTATATGAGCTAAATCAAGGGAGAAATCATAATCTTTATCTTTAATGTTTATGGGAGATGTAGCAAATTTGGCATCAGGAGATAATTTATATCTAACAGCATGTTTTTCAAAAAGACTTCTCCTAGCACTAGCATCTTTAGTAGCATTAATCTCATCAACAAAATTATCATCAAGCTCCACATACATTTCATCAGGATCATCAATATTATTTGTAAACTCAGGTGAATTAACAGGTGTTTCAGCATCTTCATTAGGAATTTCAGCATTTTCAAATTGTTTAGATCTAGCAATTGTAGCATCTAAAAAGGGACCTAATGAACCAGTATCATCAAGAACAGTAGAAGCATCATCATAAGTAATTTCAGATTCAGCAGGAGTAACCGTGCAAGAAGCTTGAGGTGGTTGAATCAAGAGAAGCAGCGGAACTCAGAGTTGTACATTTTCTCGTAGTGGATGGTATGATGAGAAATTTCTTATCACCAGGTCTTCCCATGATGAATGAATTCCAGAGAGCAATATCGCACTCAGGTGAACTTATAAATAAAGCTATGTTCCCCGGCAACGGCGCCAGAAAATAGTCTTGATGACCCATAAGTATAGGGGATCGCAACAGTCTTCGAGGGAAGTAAAACCCAAATTTATTGATTCGACACAAGGGGGGGGGCAAAGAATATTTATAAGCCTTAACAGCGGAGTTGTCAATTCAGCTGCACCTGTGAATAGACTTGCTCGAGACAGATTATCAGTAGCAACAGTTTTATAGCAATGACAATAGCGATATAACAGCAGCAGTAGAATAAAAACAGCAGTGATGATTATAGTAGACAACAGGATTAAAATACTGTAGGCAAAGGGACGGATGAACGGGCGTTGCATGGATGAGATATTTCATATAATAATCAAGTCGTGAGCATTTGCAGATAAATAAGATAAAGCATCCAAGTATTTATTAACCATAGGCATGTGTTCCAATTTAGTTGTGCGTGCTCGCAATGAGAAACTTGCACATCATCTTTTGTCCTACCAGCCCGTTTGCAGCGGGGCCTCAAGGGAAATTACTGGTAATTAAGGTATTCCTTTTAATAAAGTACCAGAGTAAAGCATTAACACTCCGTGAACACATGTGATCCTCACATCACAACCATTCCCCTCGGCTGTCCCAATTATTGTCACTTTGGGACCTCGGGTTCCGGACAGTAATATGTGTATACAACTCATAGATATGATCTTAAAACAATAATTATCTTCATGATACAATAACATGTTCAGATTTGAAATCATGGCACTCGGGCCCTAGTGTCAAGAATTAAGCATAACAAGTTGCAACAATGACATAAAACACCGATAACGGATAGTAGGCACCATGCCCTAATGATATTACAGCTATTACATGAACGATCTCATCCAATCCCTACCCTCCCCTCAAGCCTACAGCGGTGGATTACTCACACATGGATGGGGGGAACATGGATGGTTGATGGAGAAGTGGTGGCGATGACGATGGCGATGATCTCCTTCGATTCCCCGTCCCGGCAGAGTGCCGGAACAGGAACTTCTGGTCCTCGAATTGAGTTTTGAGGTGGCGGCGGCGCTCCGATGGGTTTCTGGAGAAAAACTCTTCGTCCTAGTGATTTTTAGGTCAGGAGGGGCTAAGTAGTCGAGAGGGGGGCGCGAGGCGGCGCCTGGGGCCACCACACCTGGTGCTCGCGCGGCCAGGGGCCTGCCGCGCCACCAGGTGGTGTGGGCCCCACGTGGCCCGTCTCCGTCTCGTCTTCTGGCTCCATGACTTTCCTGGGAAAATAAGGACTTCTATGATTTTTCTGGTATTTTTCCTAAAAGTTGATTTCCTGCACAAAAATGAGACACCAGGGCAATTCTGCTGAAAACAGCGTTAGTCCGTGTTAGTTGCATTCAAAACACACAAATTAGAGGTAAAACAATAACAAAAGTGTTCGGGAAAGTAGATACGTTTTGGACGTATCAGTATTCATTTTGTCAAAATCCTCTTTATTTTTGCGAAAAATTCTGTTGTTCTACCAAAGAATTCTAAGGTTTTGTCAAAATCATGGGTATTCACTTGAAGACAGTGAATACACGCTGGCGCCGCCCCTGGGGTATACGTATACCTCGGCCTATGCCGAGGATCCTAGACTCCTAGTGCACTGTGTATACCAAGTCGAACAAAAAGGAGTCATGTTTCTCTTCAGTCTTCATTGTCGCTTTTGGACTGCCTGCATTTTCTTCCCCGAACTCCCCCTCTCTTTTCATACCACATTCCCTACCAACAAAAGCAACTCGATCTGCAAATATTAAAATGGGAAGAAGCGAGCATCTGATCAATTCCCCTCCCCACCGCATGGATGTGTAAGTCTTCTATAACTTGTATCTTCGTCCTCTCATATTCACCTCTTCAAATTCGAACGAGATGTTTGCATTGTTTGCACCAATCAAGAACTCACATTTCTTCAAGCGGAATTAGGGCCTCTTTGATTCAAGTGATTTATACAGGAATTATATTATTTACACCCATAGGAATTTGGCTATGGAGTCCATTTAGTTCAAATAATTGATTCTTCAAAAAAAAACGGATTGTTTTTCTACACTACAATTAATAGGATTTAGCATGAGGTGAGACCTCTTGAAAAAATTCGTATGTGTTAATTGCAACTATAACATGCATTGAATTCGCATACAATTGTTTTGCATATTTCTACGGTGCAACCAAAACACTAGTGATTCATGTGTTTTTGATTCGGATGTACCATTTCTTTAATATTTGTATTCTTTTATTTATTAAATATTGTAAAAAGAAAAGAGTTTGTAATTGGTATTTGATGGAATTGGAGAAATCCACTTTATCTCCCGGGTGCATATGTACCCGGTATTAAAAAACATATTTCAAAGTGTCAAAATTTTGAAATAAAATTCTGTGGATGCATATGCATATTCTATATGTTTATAAAGGCATATCTTGGAAATCTGATTTTTTTTTGGCATGTGTAAAAAGACAAAAACTGTCTCGTGAAAAGGCTTATTTTAACACCAAAATTTGTGTTTTCTACATAAGCAATACAAAAGGTTTTTTTCCGTGAAACGACTTTGTAAACATATATGATGTTGCAATCTATACGCAGATATTTTTTACATTTTTGAATATTTTAAAATATGTTTACAATTCATTTCAAAATAAAGAGTGCACCCGGGAGGTAAAACGCCTCTCTTATGGAATGGGAACTGGTTGTATTCTTGCGAAGATTATCTTCTATATCTAAATAGCTAACACGCACTACCTGATTTCTCTGCAATTCAGCCACGTCACCCCAAATAGTCTCGACGGTAGAAGATACAAATCTAGCACCGCATGCAGGTTCACGGTCACCGATCTCCCGTCTTTAATGATCATTATTCTGCAATCAATCTTTCATTATTTCCTAATCTCCCACTCCTTTTTCCGTGAGAGCTGCATCTACCAATTACACGTACTACTACGTATCATGTTTCCCCTGGCCGCACTCCAATTTTTTCCGTCCGGCTGCGGTGCCGCTCATGTGTTCGCCCGTTTCTATTCGATCATTAAGTCATGCCTTCATGGTCACAAAGGGATCCCGTCCAGTCATTTCTCTCCCTCTTTCCACGATCTCTGCCACGAAATCAATGGAGACATAGGCAGGTGAAGGGACAAGGTGTGTTGATAAAGAGCTCGCTCCACCAAAATGTGTCATATCCTTCTCCACCAAATGCCTCCCAATTATGGGCTCGCTCAGTTCTCAATGTCCCCGGGTGCCGGATGAAGCCATCATCGATACTTGATTCCTCCCTTCCCTTAGCCTACTTCTCGACCTTGTCTTATGTTGGGCGATTCGGATGAAACAGCCATGATGTTGTTTGTAGGTCCTTCAATTGCTTTCTTCTCTTGCAGGTTGCTATAATTCCTTTTCTCTAGAAATAGATGATCTGATTTGATAAATGAAACCAATATATTTGGGTGTTTCTGCTTTTAAAAAGTAATGTGATGTATATCCTTCTCTTTCTTCTAGCAGGTTGATGTAATTGTTTTTTTCTAAATAAAATTTATCTGATTTTATAGATGAAACCACTATATTTGGGTGGTGCTGCTGTTAAAAAACTAACGTTGCTCTTCTGTGATTGTCTTTTTTTTGCTGCAGATGAGTGTTCCATCGGTCGAGCTTTCAATCTCCTGACGAAGGTTGTCTCTTTGCTCCTACTCCATGTATCCTATGCTACTAAGGGAATCAGTACTTGCTATGTTCACCTGTTTGATTTGAACGTCTTATCATGCTCTTCATCTCATGCGATAATCACCATGGTTTGTGAATATTAAGAAACCAGATGCCTATCCTAATGTAGATCCGATATTTGGTGCAGCTAAAGATCAAGAGCAATTATATATAAGGTTTTTAAAATATTGATCATATCTTGCCATAATTTTTACCTGCAACTAAGGTACGAATGTACTATCAACAAAAGATTGAATTGTATCTTTAGTTTTAAATCTTACATGCATTTTTCATTATGTTATATTTGATACAGAGAAGCCAAAGGAGGAGTCGAGAACTGCAATGCTATATATACACATTTGTGGAGTTGTGTGTGCGTGAATTAATTAGTACCTTTAACGATTTGCCCCTGTTCAGATGATTTTGGCATGAGCTATTCTGTACAAGAAAAATCTGCAAAATATATCATGATTTGGCGATATGAAAGAATTGCCATTCGGACGTGAGAGCTATATTTTTATGTTGTGCACGTCAGGGAGGAAACTATCAATACAGATGCAATGCAGATGCCTTCCTTATACCACTGCCACATCCCAGTATCTCTTTGCTGATTTGTAAAATGAACAGTAAACGGGATTGATCTTGGACATTTACTGTTTTTTTTTAATCTTGGACGTTTAAAGCTGTATGCACAACAGTTTGAAGCTGCTTATCGCAGCTTTCCGTTCAATTACATTTAAAACTCTATGTTTTAAGCTTGGACCTGTTATGGCTATATGTTGATGTTCCTGACCTTTTTTCGGCTAACTATTTGCAATTTTTTTTTTTTGAAGTTTTCCATATATATAAAAAGATGAGCAGCAAGCCGCCTCATTAAAAACCTTCCAGCCCCCGTAGGTACCCTGGTAAGGAAAAGAGTGCGTAAGAAACTTGCTGCCCCTACGATTACAAATTGTTCTTACAATCTAAAGCGATCAGATCCCGAACGCAGTCAGGGGCTGAATCACAAAGCATATCCGAGATGCCAGATTTACCAAGCTGGGCTAAAACATGAGCTACACCATTGCTAACGCGATCAATCTTCGTAACCGAGATATCCCTGTAGATATTAAGAAGTTCCCTTGCCTCCATTATTAAGCTCCAGCTCGCAGAATGTTCAGTGGATGTCGCCGTTATCGCATGTACTGCTCTCAAACAATCCGACTCAATGGAGGCTGGCCAGCGCCGAATTGAAACCAAACGGCGGAGGCCATCCAAGCAGGCCATGATCTCAGCTTCCTCAGCACTTGTACAAAACGGAACATGCCTCCATTCGGAGAGAATGGGATGACCCGCGTGATCTCTTATAATGATGCCAATACCAGCATTCTTCGAGACTGAGTCCCAACCGGCATCCACATTGACTTTAACTGACCCAACAACAGGGGGCCTCCAACCATCAACCTGGTCATGTGTGTCATTGCCAATACCTGAAAAGGAATGAAGATAGTTCACCAGGTAAGAGACCGACTGTGAAATTGAAGCTTTTCCATCCCCATGAACCACATTATTTCTGTGATGCCAAACCCTCCAGAGTAAGAAAATGATCTTTGCTCTCTGATCTTTCCCGGCATTGCTTAGTAGTCTCAGGAGCCATTCCGATTCGTTTAGCCTGAGATCGGTTTCCTTGGGTAAAAGCCAGTGGGCACGCAGTTCTTCACGGAGGGCTCTAGCTAGCGTACAGGTAATAAGAGCGTGATGAGCATCTTCAATCGCCCTGCCGGAGATTGTGCACATAGGATCAACATGGGCCATACGACGACTAAGGTTTAATCGTGTACCCAAAGAATCCGTCGCCACCCTCCACGCAAACACACGTAGTTTAGGAGGCACATTTGCTTTCCAAATAAGGTCCAGGATCTTTCTTTCACCAGACGCTTGCGAGCTTGACTGTCCGGTACTCATCTCATGCAGTTTAGGTTGCATGCCGATCCGGTAAGCAGATCGGACACTGAACATGCCATTGCTTTCCCCACTCCAGGCCAAGAAATCATCAGATGCTCGGGCAGTTAATTTGATATTTAGTATCGCAGCAGCATCATATGGAAAACAACAACTACGCACAGCACCTTCATTCCATGTTCGTGTGTCTTGATTAATCAAATCGGAAACCCACTTGAGCCGTGTTGATCCCCTCTTACCATCCACCCGAAGAGATCCATCTCTAGGAATCCAATTATCACGGAAAATTTTGACACTCGATCCCGTACCAATTCTCCAAATAATACCTTTTTTTAAGAGATCTAACCCATGCACAATACCTTTCCAAGACTGAGACTGATTCTGAATAAAGGCTGTGTCAAGGAGATGACCAGATGGATAGTATCTAGCTTTCAGGAGACGTGCGCACAGGCTATCCGGGAAGTGTATCAGGCGCCACGCTTGCCTGGCTAACAGAGCTTGATTGAACATCCGGAGATCTCGAAAACCAACACCACCATGAGCCTTTGGTCTGGCGATTTTGTCCCAGGCTAACCAATGCATCTTTCTTTTATTTGTTTCATCTCCCCACCAAAAATTACGGATGATTTGTTCTAGCTCCTCAATAAGCCCAACCGGAAAACGAAAGACGCCCATAGCATATGTCGAAATTGACTGTGGTATCGACTTAATAAGAATGTCCTTCGCACCCGAGGACATGTACTTTTCAGACCAATCACTAGCATGCTTCGAGAACTTTCCTTTTGTGGATTTAAATTTACCTTTTGTCATCCTCCCATCCGGAACTGGTAAGCCCAAATACTTCTCCTCAAAACAGTTTGAATCATACTTCAAGATATCTTTTATTTCAGCTTGCACATCAGACGCACAACCGGCTCCATACATAATAGAGCATTTGCCTAGACTCACTAGTTGCCCTGTCCCATGTTCATATTTATCCAGAATATCCTTAATGATCATAGCTTGGTCCACAGAAGCCTCAAAGAAAAGCAAACTATCATCCGCAAACAACAAATGTGAGATACCTGGGGCACGCCGGCAAATATGCAACTCCCGCAGCGAATTGTCTTCAATAGCTTTACGAATAAGACACGACAAACCATCAGCAACAAACAAGAAAAGGTACGGAGACAGAGGATCACCTTGACGAATACCACGAGACGGAGTAAAGGGGTCCAACATATGACCGTTAAAGCGAATAGAGTACCGAACGGTGGTCACACATGCCATAACCCACCGAATCCATTGACTATGAAAGCCCAACTTCGCTAAAACCCCTTCCAAAAACCTCCAATCAACGCGATCATACGCCTTGGCCATGTCCAACTTGTATGCGCAGAATTTCTTACGATCTGCTGAGCCTGTCTGGATAGAATGAATACACTCAAAAGCCATTAAAGCATTATCCGTAATAAGCCGTCCCGGAATAAACGCACTCTGTGTCGGAGAGATAATATCCTGAAGAATAGGTCTCAATCTGTTCACCAGACACTTCGAGACCACTTTGAAGATCACATTACATAGACTGATTGGTCGAAAATCTTTTAGCACTTCAGGATCGTTCTTCTTTGGAATTAAAACAATAGTGGTATCATTGACATCTTCTGGCATTATACCAGAGGAGAAAAATAGCTGAACCGCACAAACCACTTCATCCTTTAGCATATCCCAGTTCCGCTGTAAGAATCTAGCCGGAAATCCATCAGGCCCGGGAGCTTTTAACGGGCCAATTTCAAATAAAGCATCGCTGATCTCTTTCTCTGTAAACGACGCACAAAGTTTCACATTCATGTCATCATCAACACACCTGCGCATAGTATTAAACACCGGTTCTGGATGTATTTGATCTTCTTTGGTGTACAGCTTCATAAAAAACTCCCTAGTCATATTCTCCATCTCCGCCGTGTCGGATGTCCATGTATCATCGTCTCTTTTAAGTCGCCGAATTTTATTTTTTCGTCTCCGCCACGAGGCCCGTCGATGGAAATATTTTGTATTTCGATCACCTTCACGCAGCCCCGCTGTTTGTTATCAAAGGTCCATGGAGCTCCCACGAAACCTATATCATGAAGATCACAGTGCGAAAGAACCTCCCGAAAGTCCATCATCAGACGCTCCGATCTCTGCGTTTGGGAAAAGTGCTCCTCCTGCCACATAGCCTCGTTGAAGTCACCAAGCATTACCCACGGGAGGTCAGACCGAGGCTTAATTTGTCTCAGTTTTGTCCACATTAAATGACGGTCAAATGCTTTCGGTTCACCGTAAATAAAGGTTGCCCTCCACATATGATCATAGGGGCCGACACTGACATGGACGTCGATATGCCTCGTACTGAACGACAGCAAGTCCACTGTAATGTCCTCAGATCAATAAAGAACAATGCCACTCCCTTTACCTTCTCCATTAACTGCAAAACAAATTTTCAAACCAACTCTGTATCGTAAATTTTCCACTCTCTCCTTCTTTTGCCTCGTTTCACAGATGAATACGAGACTGGGCCTGTAAGTCTGCACTAGGCAGACCAGTTCTTGAATGGTCGCGTCCTGCCCCAAGCCGCGACCATTCCATCCTAATGTCGTCATTGGGCCCGGCGGTCCTCCTCGTCGGAGGCCGCCGATGTTGCCATTGAGTTTGGAGTATCATCTTTTTTCCTGATTTTTGATCTGTCGCGCGGAGCTACATACGATGGTGGAGGTGGTGGGACAACCCCGGCGGGAACTGCGTTAGGGACTTGCATAGGCGGCGTTGTCAGGTTAATGCCACTCAGCTCCTCCATAGGGTCCTCCATGTTAAGCTGTCTACTGACTAGTGAATCAGCGTCGATTCCCACCTTGTCTCCTTGCAAAGCAGCTTCATCCACATTGGTTTTCATCGGGCTGGAATCCGTGTCAGCTAGCTCAGTTTCAGTATCCAGGGCAGCTTCGCCTGAAGATCGTTTTCTGGGGCCAGTGTTTGCCAAGCCACCTCTACCAGAGAAACCTCCCCTAGACGGGGCAGTAGACATAAACCGACGTGTGGCCGGTGTTGGCAGGTTTGCTCTACGAGTTGCAAGCATCCAAGAACCGAACTGCAATTGCTTTTCCTCCCAATCGCCGTCGCCGCACTCCTCATGATTGTGACCGAACAGCCCACAATGTTTGCAGTAAAACGGCAACTTCTCGTACTTGACCAGCAGTCTCTTCCTACCTTCCGGGAGAGTGAGCGATACAACACGCATCAGAGGCTTACTGACATTTATTCTCACCCGGATCCGCACGTAATTTCCTTCAAAGAAAGGTCTTGGATTTAGTTGTACCTCCTTCACCATACCAATCTTGCGAGCTAGGTCATCCACCACTTCAGTTTTCCTATACAGCTCTGGTATTCCGTGGATCTGAGCCCAAACATGCATACCATTGAACACAAACTTTTCAGGTGAACTAAGACCATCATAATCCTCAACTAGAAGACCAAAACCCCGGAAGGTCCAGGGGCCTTGATGAACTACCTTCTTCCAATCACCCAAACAATGCATCTGGAAAATAAACAAATTTTCTCCGGCTTCCCGGCAGATTGGATCCCGCGAGAGGTTCCAAATAGATCTCATCTTCTCAAACAGAGCATCAGCACTGAAATTGCGATTCGTGAGGACCTTCCCAATTGCCAGCCAACGGCCAGCATCGTGGTAGATCTTTGAGTCTTCAGCGGTGATCACTACGTCGTCGAGTTCATCTTCATTAAGCTCTAGATTAGCGAGCATATCATCAATGCCGCCATCCTTTCCAGCCGCAGAGGAGGACTCCATATCATCCGCTGTTTCCATCTTGCCGAACTCTAGCACACGCGATCTTGACGAGGTGAGACGAAAAAACGGTGTTGGGGAAGAGCGCGAGGTGGGAGACAATAAAGCGACGCCGGATCGTAGACAGAGTCGAGTTGAATACAGATCGGAGATGAAAGACGGGAATCTCACGGTGGCGACGTCGCCGCCTCCGGAGCAGATAAAAACCCTAAGCGAGAGGGTAAAGAGTATAACTATTTGCAATTTTGTTCTAGCACAATAAGGTATCCCCAATTTGGGTTTACAAAAACCCAGTTATTAGCTACGCATGGAAGATAAAATTAGACATTATATGTATTCTAACTATAATTTTGTAATACTCTTCTCATGCTTCCTAAAATCACAGTGTAATTTTAAAGATGCTTTTGTTAGTTGGCTACATATTTAGCCACTCCTAAGGTTTCTCTCTTCCATTCCATGTTGGAAACTTGGAATGATTTCTATCTTCACTTGGGATTGGCAAGATCAAGTAGCATTGGCTCTTTTGTTCAGACTTTGTAAACCACTTCCCGACTTTTCGATACAGAAACAAATTCAATGAACTACTTATTCTTATTTATCAAAGATCAAACAATCATTTATTAACACGATTTTCCGCTGCAACGCACGGGGTATCATCTGGTTCCGTTAATCCCCGAGGCCAGTGCACCGTGTATAGGAAGCCGAAAAAAAGAGGCCTGTTTCTCTTCAGTCTTCACCGACGCTTTTGACTGCCCGCATTTTCTTTCCCCAAACTCTCCCCCCTCCCACCACATTCCTTTACCAGCAAAGGCAACTCGATCTGCAGATTTCAGCATCGGAAGAAGCAAGCATCCGATCCAATCTCGTCCTCACTTCCCATGGACGAGTAAGTTTTCTGTATCTTCGTCCTCTCTGATTCACCTCCTAAAATCAGAACCAGATATTTGCATTGCTTGCCCCGCCAATCAAGAAGTGTGTGCAGAACTTTTAACATTTAATAATCTTCGCTTGTAATCGTCCCAGATCCGACGAACACAGCAACGGCGGCGGCCAGCACCACGGCTACGAGTGGAAGTTCCCGGCGGCGCTGTCGGCGAACACGACGAGCGTGCACGTGACGGCGCTGGACGGGGTGGTGAACGTGAACTCGCTCTTCACAGTGGCCGTCTTCGTGGGTCTCTCCCTCGCTACCCCCGGCGAGCTCCGCAGCCTGGCCGGCGACCCGTCCTGCGACGCCGGGCCTGACGTGGCGCGGTCCCTGCTCGTCCTCGAGGTGGTCGCCTTCTCCTCCTTCCTCTTCTCCAGCCTGGTCGCCCAGGGCCTCAAGCTCGCTCTCAACCTCATCAACTCCAAGGATCCCCATGAGAGCCACGCCCACATCGACACCCGCCTGGTCCGGCTCGGCATGCTGGCCTCCGCCGTGGGCTCCGTCGTCGGCTGCGTCTTCTTGATGGTGTCAATGGTGATGGTGGTGCAGATCCGGCTCGGCACGCTAGGATGCGCCAGCAACCGGGCCGCCGCCAAGGCCGCCGCGGGGCTTGTCGGGCTCGTCTCCACTGCCCTCGCCGTGTACATCGGCACCGTCTTCTACACTTTCACTCACTGATCCTGCATCTTGCTTGCTAGTAGTTGTTGCCACTGTCTCGTTTTACGGCTATCGTAATGTTTTTAGCTTTTAGCTAAGTGATGATGAGACGTTTTAGTATCTGTTTCTGCTCTGTGTACTGTACGATGTATTGCTTCGTCTGCGTGCTATCTAGAGTTTGATTAATTCCCGATTATGACAAATAGGTTTAGGCTCTCTTTGGATCCGTGGATTGCAGGGTTAAAAAACACACTAATAGGAAAAACATAGGAATTTTACAGATTTATCGGTGCAAAATAGAAGATTGTAAAACACATAAAAATTATAGAAATAGTTGTTTGGATGACACGTAGGAAAATTACAGAAAAAGTGCCTCGGTAATAGTCACTTGAGTCTAAAATTTCCTATGTAGTTGAGTTATAAGAATCCAATCCACATAGAAATTTGGGTAGTAACATTCCTTTGATCTGAAGGCAATAAATAGAAAAAATTCCAAGTATTAGAATCCTATAAAAATCTTATGAAATTCCTACAATCCAAAAAGGCTCTTAGATCTCTTAGATGTTCCCTAACCCCAGCCACGCCAATATCGGCATGTCGCCTCCTCCTTGACTGGGTTCCAGCCAAAACGGCCCATGTGTTCTTGCTCCAAAGTTAGAGAGTATTAATTAATAGTTTTAAACATAATGTTGTATTTCCTACTATGTGAGAGTGTGTTCTTTAGTTTTTGTATAGGTTAAATGCCGTGTATTCTTATTTAACGTCTTGAGAGCAGTGTATTCTTATTTAACGTCTTGAGAGCAGTTAAGTATCACGATGGAAAAGGGAAAAGGAAAAAATGTAGTTGTGTCAAATAATGATGAGAAAATATGAGATATATTGCTTCTCGAACAACCGATTGCACATTCTCATTCTCACTCAGTTCGAACATGGGCATCTAACAAGTATGAATATTTCATCTTCTTAATGAAAAAGATCCCCATATCCATCCATTTCTTTGATGGATTCGTCCAATGGGTTATCATGTGTCAAGGGAGATAATGAGGGTGTTTAGATTTTTCCCGTAACACCTAAGTATAACTAGACAAATATCGCACGCGTTTTAGCGGGAATCTTTTTAAAAAATATAGTGCAAATAAAAACTACTCCCAAGGTAGTACTCTAAACATAGTAAAAGACACATGAAATGTAAAGTTGTTGATTGAAATATGAGTGATTAAGTTGTATTAAAGAGACTGAATTTAATTGACGTGAAATTGTTATGCATTTGACAAACAATGCACCCCCAAACATAGTGCCAGTTTTCTTGATGGTCTAACTTTTGTTATGAATAAATGAAGAGGTATGATGTGTTAAGAAAAACAATTTGCAATGTGTATAATTGTATGTCTTAAAATATTAGATGATGTGGATATGTTGCATGTAGCTATATAACCATGAATAAATGTTACTGGGTATGACATGGATAATTGATTATCTAAAATAGTAGTTGGTGTGGATAACTTGCATGCTGAAAGAAAAATCATAAATGCATGTTCATGGAGTTGTGCTTTATAAGAGGTATAGATAGATAGATAAATAGATATGTCAAGTACGCCCTAGAACTGCATCAATCTAAATTTGTTCAAGTCTTCTAAAACTAAACTTTTTCCGCTAATCTCTCTCTGCGGACTGATTGAAGGGATGATATTTTCCTTTTTTTTTTCTATTTCCCTTTTTGTTTGTTTCAGGTGATCGGGGTGGTTTCCTTGTTTGCATATCCAACAACAGGGTGGGGGCAACCGGCTAAGGCCCAGTTCTTTTTGATAGCAAATAAGCATAAGTTGTACCGCTTATTGTAAAAATGGGAGGGGCAGCTTAATTTTTAACATGGCAAAAGAATTGGCCTTAAGGCCGGTTAATTTACGGTGCTAATAAATTATGCCCACTAATTATTGAAATAAACTGCTCATATCAATTAGGTAGCCTTACCGCCTACTCCTTCTATCACCAAGTAGGTGTCTTATAAATTGAGTAAATAGTCAACACTTTCAAACTTTGAATAAAAACATAGAAGAAATCAATAACCATAATATTCTGTAACTACAACATGAAAAATATGTCTTATGGTGAATCTATCGATACTTCACATTAAAATCTTCATATTTTTATTTATATTCAAGCAAAATTAAAAATGTTTACTCAATTTATACGTCACGTGTATAGTGAGGGAACGAGTATGCAGTAAAGCCAACACTCTTAAATTAAATAAGCTCCTTGATTTTTATTGAAACTAGAGTTCTTACACAAGCTGATGTCGACAATCGATTGTGCTGTAAGTGAAGGAGATATGCCCTAGAGGCACTTAATAAAGAGTTTTATTTATCATATCTCATTTGTTCATAATGCGTTTTTGTGTCATGCTATAACTGTATTAAGCGGAAACATTAATACATGTGTGATACGTAAAACAACCAGGTCCCCAGTAGCCTCTATTTGACTGGTTCATTGTGCAATCGATGATCGATGTTTCCCGATCATGTGACATGGCGTCTATTTGACAATGAAGTCATGTTGTTGGTAGAACGATGTGATGGACATACCCAATATTTGTAGGACGTAGTCATTACGCCTTCGACCGTGAGGTCTACTCTTATTGCTATTCCTGGAAGACACTTTGATTGCATCAAACGTCATATCTTACATAGTGTGACAATAAAGGTGTCCCTCTCGGGTGTCGGAAAGGAGTATGTTGAGACGGGGGATCAAGAGCGGGATTTGCCAGTCCCATAGCAGGATAGATACTCTAGGGCCCACTCGGTGAGATTATGTCAAACGAGCTTGCAAGCGTGTGACTAGGTCACCAGGACATAATATCATGGACGAGTAGAAGTTAGCAGTGTCGGTAACGAGATCAAGCTAGGTATGGAGATATCTATGAACGAGTCTCGGACACGCTAAGTATCGCATGGCAAAAGGTTTAAGACTCGGACGTCCAGGTTCGATAGGAAAAGTATTCGTTATCTCGCAGGGATTAATTCTGGGTATCCAAGGTCCACGAATTAGTCATTGATCGGAGAGGAGTCTCGATCATGTCTGGTGAGATAATCGAACCGCTAGGGTAACACGCTTAAGGGGAGTCGACATTTTACCGGAAGAGAAAAATAGGAAAAGAGAGCACCGGGAACGTCCCGGGAAAGTTCCGATGGAGATCGGGCAGCGACGGAATAGTTTTCGGAGCCAGAATAAATTATGTAATATGTATTTAATATTAATTAGTGTAATTAATAGTTAAATATATTTTATTTTAATTTTTTCTGAATTTTTAAAGGCTGCATACCTTAAATGGGTCTTCTGGTGGAAAGAAGGCCCATGAGGGGGGGAAGTCCCCCTCCTTGGTGCGCATGGGGGAGGAGCCGGCCTAGGTGGGCCAAGTGGGGCCCACCTAGGGCCGGCGCACCACCTTGGCCGGCTGGGGTGTGGGATTAGTCCCACACCGCCAGCCTGGCAGGTTGGGCAGCCCCCCGGGCTCCTATATATAGATGGGTACCCCTGGCCTTTAAAGACACACCAGTTTCTCTCTCTCTCCTTGGATCCCGTGACTCCCCAGTTTGGAGTTGCGCCAAGGATAAATTTTCTCCACCATACGCACGCCGCCGCGCTGCTGGTCTTCCGGTCCCAGTCTTCCGCTGCTTCGTCTTTGGATCGGAGCCCGGAGTTCGTCGGCTTCACCGTACGTGTGTGACGCCCTGCGAGGCACCACGCTAGTGGTGCTAGAGGTCTGCTTCCTCTACACGGCATCGAAGTCTTCGTCGGCTTCATCGACAACGCTTGTGCGGGAGCGTAATCCCCGCTTTTCGGTCTACAAGGGTATGTGCACCGAACCCCCTGCGTACTACTATATCTGCACAGTATAGATTCTGGCTAGTTTAAGGTTATCCGTGTTAGGAAATTTTTTGTTTTCTGCATGCGATCCCCTTCAGTGGTATCAGAGCCGATCTATGCGTAGATATAGCTATGCGCTAGCTGCACCCGTGTTTTTCACGGGGGCAACGTTCTTATTATTTGCTACCCTCTCGCGTGCACTTGCACTGCCGGCAGCATCGAGCTGATGAAGCGGCCCGGACCGACCTTACGCGTACGCTTACGCGAGACTGGTTCCACAACTGACATACGGCTGGTTCCGTATATGTGGCTGGCGGGTGTCTGTCTCTCTCTCTTTAGTTGGCTTTGCATTTTCAATGGAGGGCCCGAAAGGGATGAATAAATATGCAATTATTTGATCGTTGTTGTGGTCATAGGTTCGTAGGTATGAAGCGGTTCTATTTACGAAAGCCCCAAGCCACGTAAAATATGCAAAAGATAAAGTAGAGGCGTCTAACTTTATTTTGCAGGGGCTATGTGATATGGTCAAGGTAAGTTTATTAAATTGTTTATGAACTGTTGGCGCGAAGGAGACCACCGGCGCAAGGACCATATCACGTCGCATTACATTTGATGTTTTGAGTGCATCTTATATTGTGTGTATATATATATAGTATATATTAGTTACACGGCGGTAGTTATATAAGATGATCCCTCCAAAATACCATTTGTGTTCTCCCTTCAACGTGCACCACCAAGAAAGTTCTACGTTATGAGGCAGGCCGTGATGATCGGGTGTCAGACATATCGTCGTTCGCATACAGTGGGTGTAATCCACGTTGCACAAGCACTTTCGTTGAAGGTTATTATGGCGAGCCTAGCATGTACAGACATGGCTTCGGAACAAGGTGACCGAAAGGTCGAGCATGAGTCACAGAGTTGTTGTGATTGACATTCCGATGTCTACCTTTGAAGTTGTGTTGCCGGCTCTGATGATGAGGGGTTGCACAATGGATTAGGGTCGTGTAATCACTAAAACGATGAGAGGGATACTCGTTTTGAGTGGGAGTTCTTATAGTTATTTTCGAAAATACTTGAACTCAAAATTTTATGAACAAAGTCTTATGTTTTGCAAATTCCATTGTAGATGTCTCGCCCCTCCTTTAACCTAGGCCTGTTCCTTGAGAAAGAAAAGCTTAAGACCAATGGGTCAAACTTCATGGCCTGGTTCCGCAACCTGAGGATCCTCCTTACTCCCCACAGGGTGGCTTACGTGATTGAAGCCCCCCTGGGTGACCCTCCGGCAGACAATGCCTCCGACGATGAGAAGAAGGTCTTCCAGACCAGGTCGGAGGATTCCTCTTTTGTCCAGAGTGGCGTGCTCTATGCCATGGAAGCCGACCTGCAGAAGCGCTTTGAGAAGATGAGTGCCTTCGAGATAATTTCTGATCTTAAGGCTGTCTTTGCGTAATCCCCACTTTTCGGTCTACAAGGGTATGTGTACCGAACCTCCTGCGTACTACTATATCTGCATAGTATAGATTCTGGCTAGTTTAAGGTTATCGATGTTAGGAAAATTTTTGTTTTCTGCATGCGATCCCCTTCAGTGGTATCAGAGCCGATCTATGCGTAGATATAGCTGTGCGCTAGCTGCACCCGTGTTTTTCACGGGGGCAACGTTCTTATCATTTGCTACCCTCTCACGTGCACTTGCACTGCCGGCAGCATCGAGTTGATGAAGCGGCCCGGACCGACCTTACGCGTACGCTTACGCGAGACTGGTTCCACAACTGACATACGGCTGGTTCCGTATATGTGGCTGGCGGGTGTCTGTCTCTCTCTCTTTAGTTGGCTTTGCATTTTCAATGGAGGGCCCGAAAGGGATGAATAAATATGCAATTATTTGATCGTTGTTGTGGTCATAG
The DNA here is from genome assembly GCA_026929855.1 of Poa annua. NCBI lineage: Eukaryota > Viridiplantae > Streptophyta > Magnoliopsida > Poales > Poaceae > Poa > Poa annua. The sequence continues at coordinate 23,338,330 of CM049435.1, read as the reverse complement.
GTTCGTAGGTATGAAGCGGTTCTATTTACGAAAGCCCCAAGCCACGTAAAATATGCAAAAGATAAAGTAGAGGCGTCTAACTTTATTTTGCAGGGGCTATGTGATATGGTCAAGGTAGGTTTATTAAATTGTTTATGAACTGTTGGCGCGAAGGAGACCACCGGCGCAAGGACCATATCACGTCGCATTACATTTGATGTTTTGAGTGCATCTTATATTGTGTGTATATATATATAGTATATATTAGTTACACGGCGGTAGTTATATAAGATGATCCCTCCAAAATACCATTTGTGTTCTCCCTTCAACGTGCACCACCAAGAAAGTTCTACGTTATGAGGCAGGCCGTGATGATCGGGTGTCAGACATATCGTCGTTCGCATACAGTGGGTGTAAGCCACGTTGCACAAGCACTTTCGTTGAAGGTTATTATGGCGAGCCTAGCATGTACAGACATGGCCTCGGAACAAGGTGACCGAAAGGTCGAGCATGAGTCACAGAGTTGTTGTGATTGACATTCCGATGTCTACCTTTGAAGTTGTGTTGCCGGCTCTGACGATGAGGGGTTGCACAATGGATTAGGGTCGTGTAATCACTAAAACGATGAGGGGGATACTCGTTTTGAGTGGGAGTTCTTATAGTTATTTTTCGAAAATACTTGAACTCAAAATTTTATGAACAAAGTCTTATGTTTTGCAAATTCCATTGTAGATGTCTCACACCACCTTTAACCTATCCCTGTTCCTTGAGAAAGAGAAGCTTAAGACCAATGGGTCCAACTTCGTATCCTGGTTCCGCGATCTGAAGTCCATTCTGAAAACCCACGAGGTGGCTTACATCCTTGAAGCCCCCTTAGGTGATCAGCCAGCAAACACCGCCTCAGAATTCGTTAGGAGTGTCCACGAGTTGAAGGCGGAGATTTCCTCTTTTGTCCGGAGTGGCATGCTCTTTGCCATGGAGGCTGACCTGCAGAACCATTTTGAGAACAAGAGTGCTTATGAGATAATCACTGAACTCATGGTTATTTTTGCATGGCAAGTCAAGGATGAGAGGTTTGAAGCTACCAAGCTTTTCTTCTCAGCCCAGATGGAAGAGCACGGCAATATAAGTGAGCACTTGGCCAATATGTATGGCAGCGTTCAGCTCCTGAAAGATCTGGGATATGTGATCCCAGAAGAGCTGGTTATAGATAGGGTGCTGTTGTCGCTGCCCCCTAGCTATAAAGCTATAAGGACGCCATCATGAACTACGACATGATTGGGACATCAAAATCCCTGTCGGAAATTCTTATGATGCTCAACATGGCCGAATTGGAAATCAAGATGGACAAGATGGTGGTGACCATCAGATCCCTGGAAACGCAACTGCCTAAGTATCTGGAGGATAAGAAGGCCGGCAAGATTGTCGGAAAAGAGAAAGGTATATTTGATATACATGTTATTGATGTGTACCTTACCTGCGCCCGCAGCAACACCTGGGTATTTGATACTGGCTCTGTTGCTCATATTGAAGGGAATATGCCCTAGAGGCACTTAATAAAGATAGTTTATTAGTCATATCCCAATTGTTCATTATATGTTTTATACCATGCTATAACTGTATTAAGCGGAAACATTAATACACGTGTGGTAGATAAACAACCAGGTCCCTAGTTGCCTCTGCTAAGACTAGTTTCATTGCGCGATTGATGATCGAGGTTTCCCGATCATGAGACATGGCGTCTGTCGGCAATGGAGTCATATCGTTAGGTGGAACGATGTGATGGACTTACCCATAATTTGTAGGACGTAGTCATTACGCCTTTGACCGTGAGACCAACTCTTATTGTTATTCCTGGAAGATACTTTGATCGCACCAAACGTCATATCTTATATAGTGTGACAATAACGGTGATACTTTTGGGTATCGGAAGGGGGTAGTTGAGACGAGGGGTCAAGAGCGGGATTTGTCAGTCCGTATAGCCGGATAGATACTCTAGGGCCCACTCGGTGAGATTATGTCAAATGAGTTTGCAAACATGTGACTAGGTCACCAGCTGACATAATATCATAGACGAGTAGAAGATAGTGTTGTCGGTAATGAGGTCATGCTAGGTATGGAGATATCTATGTACGATGCTCGGACACACTAAGTATCGCTATGACAAAAGGTTTAAGACTCGACGTCCAGGTTTGATAGATGAAAGTCATTCGTTATATCACAGGGGTTAATTCATGGGGTCCAGGCCTACGAGTTAATCATTGATCGGAGAGGAGTCTCGATCATGTCTGTTATTATATCGAACCGCTAGGGTAACACACTTAAGGGGTTTCGACAAGACAACCGGAAAGGAAAGAGATCACCGGGAACGTCCCGGGAATGGTCCGATGGAGATCGGGCAGCGACGAAATAGTTTTCGGAGCTAGACTAAATTATATATAATATGTTTGATATTAATTAGTGTAATTAATGTTTAAATATGATTTTATATATTTATTTTCGAATTTATTTAGGCTGATTTCCCTAAATGGGCCTTCTGGTGGAAAGAAGGCCCATGGGGGGAAAAAACCTCAAGGGAATTCGGTGGGGGAGGCTTGGCCGGCCTAGGTGGGCCAAATGGGGCCCACCTAGGGCCGGCGCACTAAGCCTGGCCGAACCAGGCATGTGGGATAGTCCCACATTGCCTGGCTGGCAAGGTTGGCTCCCCCCGGGAGCCTATATAAGAAGGGGCACCCCTGGCCTTTTAATTCAACCAATTAATTCTCGATTTCTCCTCGATCTCGTGATTCCCTTTGTCGGAGTTGCGCCGAGGAGGATGAGAGATCTCTCTCCACCATAGCCCGCTGCCGCGCTGCTGGTGTTCCGGTCCAAGTCTTCCGCTGCTCGTCCTGGACTGGAGCTTCGGAGGCCGTCGTCTCCACCGTATGTGTGTAACACCCTGCGAGGTGCTGCGCTAGCGGTACTCGGAGGCCTACTTCCTCCACCCGACCTCGAGGTCATCTTCATCGTCTTCGTCGCGCCGAGTTCTTCGCGACCTAGAGGTCGGCTACGTCGTCTACATCGTCAACGCTTGTGCGGGAGCGTAATCCCCGCTTTTCGGTCTACAAGGGTATGTATTCCGATCTCCGCCGTACTTCTATATCTGCATAGTGTAGATCTTGGCTAGTTTAAGGATATCGTTGCTAGGAAAATTTTTGTTTTCTGCCTGCGATCCCCTTTAGTGGTATCAGAACCGATCTATCGTAGATATAGTTGTACGCTGTTAGAACCCGTGTTCTTCATGGGGGCACCGTTCCTGTTATTTGCTACCCTCTAGCGTGCACTTGTGATTCCAGCGGCATCGAGTTGATGAAGCGGCCCGGACCGACTTTACGCGTACGCTTACGCGAGACTGGTTCCACTACTGACATACGGCTTGTACCGTATCTGTGGCTGGCGGGTGTCTGTCTCTCTCTCTTTAGTTGGTCTTGCATTTTCAATGGAGGGCCCGAAAGGGATGCTTAAACATGCAATTATTGGATCGTTGTTGTGGTCATAAGTTCGTAGGTAAGAAGCGGTTCTTTTTACGACAGCCCCAAGCCACGTAAAATATGCAAAAGATAAAGTAGAAGCGTCTAACTTTATTTTGCAGGGGCAATGTGATATGGTCAAGGTAGGTTTATTAAATTGTTTATGAACTGCGGGCGCCAAGAAGACCATGGCGCAATGGACTATATCACATCGCATTACATTTGATGTTTTGTGTGCATCTTATATTGTGTGATTATATATTAGTATATATTAGTTACACGGCGGTAGTTATATATAAGATGATCCCTTCAAAATACCACTAGTGTTCTTCCTCCAACGAGCACCACCAAGAAAGTTCTACGTTATGAGGCAGGCCGTGACGATCGGGTGTCAGACATATCGTCGTTCGCATACAGTGGGTGTAAGCCATGTTGCACAAGCGTTACGTGGAGGTTATTGTGGCGAGCCTAGCATATGCAGATATGGCCTCGGAACACGGAGGCCGAAAGGTCGAGCATGAGTCACAGAGTTGTTGTGATTGACAATTGTCTACCCTTGAAGTTGTGCTGCCGGCTCTGACGATGAGGGGTTGTGCAATGGATGGGGGTCGTGTAATCGCTTAAACGACCAGGAGGGATGTTCGTTTGAGTGGGAGTTCGGATAGTTATTTTCTAAAATACTAGAACTCAAAATATAATGAACAAAGTCTGTTTTGCAAACCTTTGTAGATATTAACCATTGTAATAGCATCTTTTAAAATTAGGCGCATTCCTGCGATTGAGAAACTTAAAAGGTTGGGTCCAAACTTCATAGTTTTATACTTTAGCTTGAGGATACTCCTTGTTTAAACCGTTAGCTCTCTGTGATACAATACCCGCTAGGAGATAAACCCGGAGATTCCGCTAACAAAAGATAATTTGGATTATCAGGTTTTGTGCGGATGATATCATCATAGTCCAGTGTATGCTATGATCTCTGCCATAGAGAACCAACGGTGGGTACGAGTTATTAGATTGCGAACATATGAGATGGTCGCTAAACTCGGGGTACCCCTAAAGTTGGGTTGATGAAGTTTATCAGTACGTTGACTGATTGTCTTCTCAACCAAGATGGAAGAGAATACACACATTGAAGGAGCACGTGGCAGTCATACTTGATGACATTGGTCATACTTGATGACATTGAGATGCCTCGCTCAGCTCGATCACTGGATGACAGACGACGTTGCCAGGTGCAAATGCTATGTCATAGACTATGTCATGAAAGGGGAATCGTTCACCTTCATGGTTCTTGATTACGTTGGAAGTATCAAGAAGATGAAACAGATCGCCGGAAGTCATCAATGATGATGGTGTATATATGATATACATGTTATGAATGTTTTAGCTAAGCAAGTACTCGCAGTAGTGACTAAGTTTTGATACTAGTCATGTTTTATGAAAACCAGGTTTACTGCTTGAGTGGCTTGAAAGGATGAGGCGACATTGCGTGTTGATAATGGCAGACAAATTGTTGTGATGGCCATAGACACTCTCCCTCTAGATCTACCATTTGAATAAATTCTTTATGATCGCCTGTTAGTATGATCGTTATAAGTGTGTCTCCTCTAGCGAGACAATTGTTCATATATATTAGTGACAAATTCGTTGTCCTATATTTATGAAGTAATGATCATATGCCGATTTGAATTTAGATGGTAGAAGCTCCCACATTCATAATATTAATGCCAAAGGATACAAACTTAATAAAGACACCAGATATGTGTGGCACTACCGTTTAATTCATGTCAATGTTATAGTCAATGAATTAGCTCCATACCGGATGGATCTACAAGTCCTTAGATTTGATCTTTTGACACTTGCAAAATAACTAAGACACCGTTTTCGGAAAACGGGCATATAACTTATTGATAGTCATGCATATAGATGTATGTGGTTCAATGAAGTAATTGACGGGTAGTGGAGATCTTTATTTCGTAAACTTCACTGAACGTTTTGAGTATAACTTGTTGAGAATCGTGCATATGGGTGTATGTGAATCAATGAAGTACTTTAACGTAAAGTGGAAGTGTTTATTTCGTAGACTTCATGAATATTCCGAGTAGATATATGGATATCCACTCAGGGAATGTCAGTCTGGAAATTTTGATTCGATTAAACAAGTTCAGAATGAAGTAGGAAATAAATTTAACAAGAAAATCTAATTCCTGCGATACAGATCGAGGAAATAAAGATTTGAGTTATAATGTTGGCACGTCATTGGAAGACTTGTGAGAAGAGTTCCACAAATTACGTCGCATGGAACACCATAGTGTTATGGTATGTTAGGACGTCGTAATCGCACCCTATCGGATAGTGTGTGGTAAATAAATCTCTTACCGAATTATTGTGATCATTAGAGTCGTATGGTAGAAACGTAACACTCACGTTAGATAATAGGGAAACCATTTAAATCCATGGAGACAATACCATATTAGTGATGGCATGGCTTTTAGCCTAGATTGTCGTTTCAGCAATTTAGTGTTTTGATGTGATCAAACCTAAAATGGATTAATCTTTGTAGTGTACCTAAAGAGTTAGTTGGGTACATGTCTCACGACATAGGCAAAATCGTTGCCGGGATATACCTTGCGAAAGAAATAGTTTCTTGTCCAAGGGTATAAGTGAGAAAGAAAGTAGAGCAAGACAAAGTTGATGAACTTTCTCTCCAGACATCAGAGTGGCGCAACTGAAAGTGTTTTCAGTGTCATGCTCCACAGCTTGAAAGAAGCTGATGATACAAGATCATGATGCTCTGAGCTCATACTAAGAACGTAGGCGTACGAGGTTGTGTTTCACACTGTGTGTTACGACAATCTTGTTATGAAGGTCATGTTAATGGAATATGACAGACCTACGAACTACGAAGAAGAGATGGTAGACCTAAGTCCGAGAAATGGCTATGAGTCATATATGATCCGAAATAAAATCCATGTACGATTACCAGGTAATGACTTGGGAGATTTTCTTGATGGCATCTAGGATGTTAACAGAATATGGAATTTTATGAGAGAGTAGACACTGATAAGGATCGATTTGTCGTGAAACAGTTCCGACAGATTCAAAAGTTGACCACAGCGAGATTTTGTCTCAAGTGGCGAAGCCTAAATCTATTCTGGGTCGTTTAGCAAATACTATAATTTCGAATGAGAAATTGATAGAAGGATAAGGAAACCATGTTTCTTAATAGTGTCATTAAGAAAGAGTTGTAATCAGTACAATAATGGTTTGGTGATCCTGAGGATGCTAAACATGTATGCAAACTTCAGTTGTCCATTCATGGGCTGAAGCAAGCATATCGGAGCTGGAATCTTCACTTTGATAATGTGATCAAAGGATTTTGGAGTTGTCCAAAATAGTTGAAGAGACTTGCATTTGCATAGAAGTGAGTGGGAGCAAAGTAGCTTTTCTTGATCTTATATGCGGAAGGCATATTTGAGTGGGAGCTAAGTAGCTTTCCTTGATCTTATATGCGGAAGGCATATTTGAGTGGGAGCTAGATGTCATTTGTGATTTTGTATGTAACGACATATTGAATGACACAGATCCTCTAGTAGAGTGTAAAGGATTATTTAAGTGATTAAATTTTCTATGAATGAAGTTAGGAGTATTAGGCATCCGATTTATAATTGTATAGATCGTAAGGTGCTTAATAACATTAGGTCGGAATATTTCCTAAGTTAAGATTCTGAAGTGTTTCAGAATAGAACAAGCAAAGAAAATGGTTCTTGCTTGTATGACTAGGTAAAGTATTAAGTTTATCTTGGCATTTTCAGTGATAGAAAATGATGTTCGACATTCTCTATGTATCAGACATGGATTCTATCAAGACTGAAAGCTCGACTTGGTGTGACCCAAGTTCTTGGATGAAGAACGGGTTCTAGAGTGATCCTTGTGTGGATCAATGAACAAACGTTAAGTATATTTTTCAGTATCTGTGAGAACTGAAGATATGTTTTCTAGTAAAGGGTAAGAGTGGAAAGACAACTTGCCGTAAAGAGGTTACGATGATGCAAGTTATTACACTGGCCCATACAACTAGAAATCTCATATAGGAGATGTCCTTTATTTTGAAGAAAGACATGGTTAGTTTGCGAAGTCGCATATGAATGCACTGTTGCATAATCTACATAGGTATAGAAATATATGGCAACTTCAGAAGTAGCAAGTGTGAATGGACTGAGCAGTTTTCGGGGCGTATGTGGTCCCCTTAATAGATCTCTTAGACTTTTAAGGCCCATGCTACGCGAATGTTCGAGTCTCACTCCATCCACTAGGATATATTTCACCGTCATCGTAAGATACGGGATGATGTCAAACTAGGTGACATAGAAGTGTTGCAAAGCACATATAGGTCTCAATGTGTGAGATCTGTTGACTGTATTCCTCTTCCACGAGGCAAGCATGCACCAAGATGCTATGGGTGTTGAGCTTTTACCAAGTTGTAAACTAGATTAAGTGTTACTCTAGTGCAAGTGGGAGACTGAAGGGAATATGCCCTAGAGGCACTTAATAAAGATAGTTTATTAGTCATATCCCAATTGTTCATTATATGTTTTATACCATGCTATAACTGTATTAAGCGGAAACATTAATACACGTGTGGTAGATAAACAACCAGGTCCCTAGTTGCCTCTGCTAAGACTAGTTTCATTGCGCGATTGATGATCGAGGTTTCCCGATCATGAGACATGGCGTCTGTCAGCAATGGAGTCATATCGTTAGGTGGAACGATGTGATGGACTTACCCATAATTTGTAGGACGTAGTCATTACGCCTTTGACCGTGAGACCAACTCTTATTGTTATTCCTGGAAGATACTTTGATCGCACCAAACGTCATATCTTATATAGTGTGACAATAACGGTGATACTTTTGGGTATCGGAAGGGGGTAGTTGAGACGAGGGGTCAAGAGCGGGATTTTTCAGTCCGTATAGCCGGATAGATACTCTAGGGCCCACTCGGTGAGATTATGTCAAATGAGTTTGCAAACATGTGACTAGGTCACCAGCTGACATAATATCATAGACGAGTAGAAGATAGTGTTGTCGGTAACGAGGTCATGCTAGGTATGGAGATATCTATGTACGATGCTCGGACACACTAAGTATCGCTATGACAAAAGGTTTAAGACTCGACGTCCAGGTTTGATAGATGAAAGTCATTCGTTATATCACAGGGGTTAATTCACGGGGTCCAGGCCTACGAGTTAATCATTGATCGGAGAGGAGTCTCGATCATGTCTGTTATTATATCGAACCGCTAGGGTAACACACTTAAGGGGTTTCGACAAGACAACCGGAAAGGAAAGAGATCACCGGGAACGTCCCGGGAATGGTCCGATGGAGATCGGGCAGCGACGAAATAGTTTTCGGAGCTAGAATAAATTATATATAATATGTTTGATATTAATTAGTGTAATTAATGTTTAAATATGATTTTATATATTTATTTTCGAATTTATTTAGGCTGATTTCCCTAAATGGGCCTTCTGGTGGAAAGAAGGCCCATGGGGGGAAAAACCCTCAAGGGAATTCGGTGGGGGAGGCTTGGCCGGCCTAGGTGGGCCAAATGGGGCCCACCTAGGGCCGGCGCACTAAGCCTGGCCGAACCAGGCATGTGGGATAGTCCCACATTGCCTGGCTGGCAAGGTTGGCTCTCCCCGGGAGCCTATATAAGAAGGGGCACCCCTGGCCTTTTAATTCAACCAATTAATTCTCGATTTCTCCTCGATCTCGTGATTCCCTTTGTCGGAGTTGCGCCGAGGAGGATGAGAGATCTCTCTCCACCATAGCCCGCTGCCGCGCTGCTGGTGTTCCGGTCCAAGTCTTCCGCTGCTCGTCCTGGACTGGAGCTTCGGAGGCCGTCGTCTCCACCGTATGTGTGTAACACCCTGCGAGGTGCTGCGCTAGCGGTACTCGGAGGCCTACTTCCTCCACCCGACCTCGAGGTCATCTTCATCGTCTTCGTCGCGCCGAGTTCTTCGCGACCTAGAGGTCGGCTACGTCGTCTACATCGTCAACGCTTGTGCGGGAGCGTAATCCCCGCTTTTCGGTCTACAAGGGTATGTATTCCGATCTCCGCCGTACTTCTATATCTGCATAGTGTAGATCTTGGCTAGTTTAAGGATATCGTTGCTAGGAATTTTTTTGTTTTCTGCCTGCGATCCCCTTCACATATATGTAACTCTTAGGAGGAGTTGCGGAATAAGCGGCGCCTGGCAAAGGACGAGGTGACGATGCGCGTCGGCAACGGATCAAGAGTTGACGTGGTGGCTGTCGGCACACTCCCTCTGCATCTACCATCGGGATTAGTTTTGGTTCTGAATAAGTGTTATTTTGTACCAACCTTGAGTGTAAACATTATCAGTGGGTCTTGCTTGTTGCAAGACGGATATTCATTCAAATCAGTATCAAGTGGTTGTGCTATTTCTATGAATGATATCTTTTATGTTAATGCTCCCGAGAGTAATGGTTTATTCTTGCTGAATCTCGATCATAGTACTCACATCCATAGCATAGATGCCAAGAGGATTAAACTTAGTAGCGATACCGCCATGTATATATGGCATTGCCGTCTCGGTCATATTGGTATAAAGCGCATGAAGAAACTCCATGCCGATGGACTTCTGGACTCGTTGGATTTTGGATCCCTCGACGCATGCGAACCATGTCTCATGGGCAAGATGACCAAGACACCGTTCAATGGTTTCATGGAACGGGCGTCGGACTTATTGGGAGTCATACATACAGATGTGTGTGGACCAATGAGCGTGTCGACACGCAATGGTTATCGTTATTTTGTCACCTTCACCGATGACTTGAGTAGATATGGGTATATCTATTTGATGAAACACAAGTCTGAAACATTTGAAAAGTTCAAAGAATTTCAAAGTGAAGTTGAAAATCAGCTCAACAAGAAAATCAAGCACCTTCGATCCGATCGTGGTGGCGAATATTTGAGTTTTGAGTTTGGCACACATCTGAAGGCCTGTGGCATCGTGCCGCAGCTTACGCCAGCTGGAACGCCGCAACGCAACGGTGTGTCCGAGCGACGTAATCGTACCCTATTAGATAGCGTCCGATCTATGATGTCTCTCACCGACTTGCCCGTGTCTTTTTGGGGGTATGCGTTAGAAACAGCCGCATTCATTTTAAATAGGGCTCCGTCCAAATCCGTAGCAACGACACCGTATGAGGTATGGCATGGCCAGAAACCTAAACTGTCGTTCCTGAAGGTCTGGGGTTGTGAGGCGTATGTTAAGAAACTACAGCCCGACAAACTCGAACCGAAGTCAGAGAAAGTCGTCTTTGTAGGGTATCCGCGGGAAACCATAGGATACACCTTCTACAACCAAGCTGAGGGCAAAACGTTTGTCGCGAAGAACGGTACCTTTCTGGAGAAAGAGTTTCTCGCCAAAGGAGTAAGTGGTAGGAAAATAGACCTCGACGAGATCGTTGACCCTGAAATCGAAATTCCGAGTGGCGCAACGGAAGCTGTTCCGGAAACGTCCTCCACAGATGGAGTGGGAGAAGATGTCGAGGGTACTATTCTACCTCGTAGGTCAGGGAGATCTCGGATCGCCCCTGAATGGTATGGCAACATGGTTTGCACCGTCATGTTGATTGAACAAGACGAACCTACGAACTACAAAGAGGCTATGGCTAGTCCTGAGTCCGAGAAATGGCTTGAAGCCATGAAATCCGAAATAGGATCCATGTATGATAACAAAGTGTGGACTTTGATAGAGATTCCCGAAGGGCGCAAGGCCGTCGAGAATAAATGGATCTTTAAGAAGAAGACTGATGCTGATGGTAATGTGACCGTCTATAAAGCTCGGCTTGTCGCAAAGGGTTTCCGACAAGTTCATGGGATTGACTACGATGAAACGTTTTCACCGGTAGCGATGCTAAAGTCTATTCGGATTTTGCTAGCAGTTGCCGCATATTATGACTATGAGATATGGCAAATGGATGTCAAAACAGCCTTCCTAAATGGCAACATTGAGGAAGAGTTGTATATGGTACAACCTGAAGGTTTTGTCGATCCAGAAAATGCTGGCAAGGTATGCAAGTTTCAGCGTTCCATTTATGGACTGAAGCAAGCATCTCGGAGCTGGAATCTTCGTTTTGATGAGGTGATCAAAGATTTTGGATTTGTCCAAAATAGCGAAGAGACCTGCATTTACAAGAAAATGAGTGGGAGCTCAGTTGTGTTCCTAGTACTATATGTTGATGATATACTACTAATAGGGGACAATGTGGAACTTCTGAATAGTGTCAAGAAATATTTAAACAGTAAATTTTCGATGAAGGACTTAGGAGAAGCTGCATACGTTTTAGGCATTAAGATCTATCGTGATAGATCAAGACGTCTATTAGCGTTAAGTCAGAGTACTTATATTGACAAGATACTGAAACGGTTCGGTATGGAGACGGCAAAGAAGGGTTTTCTGCCGGTTGTCAAGAATAAGGTATTGAGCAAGGCACAGTGTCCGGTGACGGAACATGATAAAGTCGAGATGACTAAACATCCCTATGCTTCAGCCATAGGATCGATCATGTATGCCATGTTAAGTACTCGACCTGATGTAGCATTGGCTCTTAGTTTGACGAGCCGGTTCCAAAGTAATCCTGGAAAGGATCATTGGGTAGCTGTTAAAAGCATTCTTAAGAATCTCAAGCATACAAAGGAAATGTTCCTTGTGTATGGGGACTGTGAGGAAGAACTTGGCGTAACAGGTTGCGTTGATGCAACTTTCTGCTCAGACCCGGATGACTCTAAGTCACAGACAGGATATGTGTTCAAGGTGAACGGAGGAGCTGTATGCTGGAGGAGTGGGAAGCAACCCATCGTGGCCCAATCTACAATGGAATCGGAGTACATTGCCGCTTCTGAAGCCGCGAATGAAACTGTGTGGCTGAGGAAGTTCATCATCGAGCTTGGAGTGTTCCCTAGCGCGCAAGTCCCCGTGACCCTTTACTGCGACAATACGGGCGCCATTGCTAACGCGAAGGAACCGAGGTCTCACTCAACTGCCAAACACATACTCCGACGCTTCCATGTGATACGACAGTACGTACAAGGAGGTGAAGTAAAGATTTGCAAAATACATACGGATCTGAATGTGGCAGATCCGTTGACAAAGCCTCTCCTGCTTGACAAGCACGTGAAACACCAAGATGCTATGGGTGTCCGGCTTTTACCAAGTTGTAAACTAGATTAAGTTGTACTCTAGTGCAAGTGGGAGACTGAAGGAGATATGCCCTAGAGGCACTTAATAAAGAGTTTTATTTATCATATCTCATTTGTTCATAATGCGTTTTTGTGTCATGCTATAACTGTATTAAGCGGAAACATTAATACAGGTGTGATACGTAAAACAACCAGGTCCCCAGTAGCCTCTATTTGACTGGTTCATTGTGCAATCGATGATCGAGGTTTCCCGATCATGTGACATGGCGTCTATTTGACAATGAAGTCATGTTGTTGGTAGAACGATGTGATGGACATACCCAATATTTGTAGGACGTAGTCATTACGCCTTCGACCGTGAGGTCTACTCTTATTGCTATTCCTGGAAGACACTTTGATTGCATCAAACGTCATATCTTACATAGTGTGACAATAAAGGTGTCCCTCTCGGGTGTCGGAAAGGAGTATGTTGAGACGGAGGATCAAGAGCGGGATTTGCCAGTCCCATAGCAGGATAGATACTCTAGGGCCCACTCGGTGAGATTATGTCAAACGAGCTTGCAAGCGTGTGACTAGGTCACCAGGACATAATATCATGGACGAGTAGAAGTTAGCAGTGTCGGTAACGAGATCAAGCTAGGTATGGAGATATCTATGAACGAGTCTCGGACACGCTAAGTATCGCATGGCAAAAGGTTTAAGACTCGGACGTCCAGGTTCGATAGGAAAAGTATTCGTTATCTCGCAGGGATTAATTCTGGGTATCCAAGGTCCACGAATTAGTCATTGATCGGAGAGGAGTCTCGATCATGTTTGGTGAGATAATCGAACCGCTAGGGTAACACGCTTAAGGGGAGTCGACATTTTACCGGAAGAGAAAAATAGGAAAAGAGAGCACCGGGAACGTCCCGGGAAAGTTCCGATGGAGATCGGGCAGCGACGGAATAGTTTTCGGAGCCAGAATAAATTATGTAATATGTATTTAATATTAATTAGTGTAATTAATAGTTAAATATATTTTATTTTAATTTTTTCTGAATTTTTAAAGGCTGCATACCTTAAATGGGTCTTCTGGTGGAAAGAAGGCCCATGAGGGGGGGAAGTCCCCCTCCTTGGTGCGCATGGGGGAGGAGCCGGCCTAGGTGGGCCAAGTGGGGCCCACCTAGGGCCGGCGCACCACCTTGGCCGGCTGGGGTGTGGGATTAGTCCCACACCGCCAGCCTGGCAGGTTGGGCAGCCCCCCGGGCTCCTATATATAGATGGGTACCCCTGGCCTTTAAAGACACACCAGTTTCTCTCTCTCTCTCCTTGGATCCCGTGACTCCCCAGTTTGGAGTTGCGCCAAGGATAAATTTTCTCCACCATACGCACGCCGCCGCGCTGCTGGTCTTCCGGTCCCAGTCTTCCGCTGCTTCGTCTTTGGATCGGAGCCCGGAGTTCGTCGGCTTCACCGTACGTGTGTGACGCCCTGCGAGGCACCACGCTAGTGGTGCTAGAGGTCTGCTTCCTCTACACGGCATCGAAGTCTTCGTCGGCTTCATCGACAACGCTTGTGCGGGAGCGTAATCCCCGCTTTTCGGTCTACAAGGGTATGTGCACCGAACCCCCTGCGTACTACTATATCTGCACAGTATAGATTCTGGCTAGTTTAAGGTTATCCGTGTTAGGAAATTTTTTGTTTTCTGCATGCGATCCCCTTCAGTAAGTTGGTCAATCTGCTCCTTATACAAAGATAGCTAAATTATTAGAAGTGATTGATTGGAACGATTTCTCGGTGATATCTTGAATCGGGTAACCATGCGACGTATGAGAAAGAATCCCAAAGGCATGGTCGGATAGTGGTGTCCAAGATATTTTTTTTCTGCAAACCAACTAAGAGCATCTATAATGTTTCCGAATAGGGGTTAAGACCTTTGGGTCAATCGAATCATACAACCAATTTTTAATGTTGGATTTATATACAATCAAGAATAGTATATGGTTGAAACATGAATCACTCATCTGAAAAAGGTATGAAAAATCTAGACATCACGTAGTCTACTACTATGTTTCGCCAACTAGCTCGACCAAATAAATGACCACGGGCAGCAGTGTGCATACATAACCCATAATTTCCCCTTGATCCAGCGGGAGAATATAATCCAATGAGTGGGCATAGGAAAACCCCCAAAAAATACTCCCTCCGTATCAAAATGTAAGGTGTTGTGACCACTTTTGATCATTATGTATCTAGACACATTTAAGTACAAGATTCATTTGAACCTTGCACTAAAACATGTTTAGATACATAATGATTAAAAGTGGCCACAACATCTTACATTTTGATACGGAGGGAGTAGAAATTATATTCTTGTTTAAAACAAATTATTTCTGCTATCCCATATGCGGTGAACTCCATACATTGAGTTCCCGAACGTATTTGTGATATTGGTTGGCGAAGGTAAATAAAAACAAATTGGTTCAATGCGTCATACAAATCGATCAAAAGGAAAATGGCATAAACAAATACTCATTGGTCTTCTACGTATAGGTTCCATGACGATTTTTTTAGATCGCACGCTCCTAGGCACGTGCTCAGTGACTAGGATATATAGAGGACGAAAAGCAATCCAAGCAAACAACATGAGCAAAAGCAAACTGAAAACATACAGTACTAGTCCATCACTGTTACCATCACGCACGTGCTCAATGAATGACTAGAAGAGAATGCAAGCTTGTCAAAGAAACAACATAAGCAATACGAGTATCAAATTGGAGGGAAAACACACCAATTACCGTTAGGCTTAGGCCATCACAATGCTAAGTTAGGACGAACGTCATTTTCTCGGGATTGCTAAGTTTAGGATTCAAACGACCGGGATTTGGATTTTGTGGTTCATTTCGCCAGACCTCTACGAGTTTAGAGTTTAAAATGAATTTTTTCCTTTTCTTTTTCCTTTTCTAATAGTAAGAGAGAGGTAGTTCAACACGTCGCGGTAGATCATCGTACGCCTCACGAAGCAGATTTTATTCCAGGCAAGTGTTTGTCATTCTTTTTACAGTACTCCCTGAGGAGTACAAAATTCGGGCACAACTTGTGTCAGTATAGAGGTGGAGAGATGATAAGACATTTCCTCCCTGTGGTGTGGCTGCAGAAAAATACAGAAACAGCGTCCGCGAAATATCCAGGAGGCAGGCTTGAGGCTTCCCATCCCCTGAAGCCCGAAGCCTCCTCGTCCAACGCCTCCTTCCGAGTCCACAACTGCTTCTCTTCTCCTCTCCTCTCCCCTCCCCCCAATCTCTCCCTCCTTCCGTCCATCCCAGGCAGGCAGGTCGCTCTCTCCTCCGGACCCGCGCCTCGCCGGAGGAGCGCGCGCAGCGCGGGCAGTGGGGATGGAGATCGACGCGGCGGTGCGGGCGAGCAGCGACAGCCGGCTGCGCACCAAGTACGACAGCGCCGTCTACGTCGTCCAGCGGGCCTTCGCGCTCTACCCGTACGTACGCCGCTCCAGCCCCCACACCATTTTTATCTACTCTCCAGCTGAATTCATTCGATCAGTACTCAGTAGTAGCGTCCTAGTTAGTTCGCTGGGAAACGGAGAATCTGGGATGTGAGTGCCTGCCGCGCGCGCCGGTCCACGCGATTGGGTTTGGCGATCGCTCGCGGGTGGCGCCGAGGGAGGCCTCTGCTGTTCCTGTTGACCGATCAAGCGGGGAGATGTAGCTGGACTGACTGCTGGAGTATGCGCATCGGCGCAGGGATAGGTTCGTGCCCGGTCCCCCGTAGGAAGGTTCAGTTGGGGTAGACCACTGGTTATTAGTACTAGATCTTAAGGTGCGTGGCTTGGCTACGCGGCTGTTTACATCCAATGCGCCATCCTTCCCAGCGTGTACTTGTATTTCCACCTGAAGCAAACGCGGTTATCCCGTCACTGCTGTTCCATTTGGAATTATGCTCAAAGGTTTTCAGTCTGAGGCGATCTGGATAATTTTGATTGGCTGGAAGAATAGCATAGTTTTGACTCTGATCTTGAGTAATTGGTGCTGGATTCCTTGATCATAAACTCTTTTATCGGTTCCCTTAGAGGATTAGGAGAGTGGTTTTCGGTCTGAGGCGATCCGGATAATTTTTGATGAGCTGGCAGAATGGCATAGGTCAGTCGCTGATCTTGAGTAATTGGTGCTGGATTTGTCGGCCATAAACTCTTTTATCGGTTCCCTTAGAGGATTAGGAGAGTGATTTTAAGTGGATAAATTTCAACCTATGTCATCAAACAATGCACAGTAGTATATCGCTTTAGTTAACAACAGTTCTGTAAGGCCGCGGTTTGTTGTTCGTATGGCAGTTTAAAGGAGTAAAGTATTTGTAGATTTAGGATAACTCCAGCTATCACTCAAGTTGCTCAGAGTAACTCTAATCAAGCTTCTTTCATGATGAAAGGGCCTGAACTCACAAGTAAATACTGTATGGATTCCTCACTATGTTCAAACGTCTTGTGAAGCCTGTTCTCAAAATGTATATTGACAGTCTGAAGATTCTTTGGTCTCCTTGTGCTTTTCAAAAAAGTTTTCTCTGTGTGGGTGTTTGGGTCTAAATCTGGTGTTGACTGCCAAAAGTCGTTATGGAGACAATTTCACTCTAAAATTCTCATTTTTCCAGTAATTTTATTTTGTAGGTTTGAGGAGATTGCTTTCAGCTTTAATGGTGGGAAGGATTCAACAGTAATGTCTTACTTCTTTTCTCATCTTTTTTTGGTATGTTGTACTGATAATTAACACCCGTCTGCAAGTTTGACAAGATATCTATGTTATGTATCAATAGGTACTCTTGCATTTAATTCGGGCTGGCTACTATCTTCACAAAGCAAGTAATGGAGACGAAGCCCATATCGATACTCTTCAAAACTGTCCCCTGCGTACCATATATTTCGAGACTCCTTGTGCCTTTCACGAAATCAACTCATTCACTTATGAAACAGTTTCATCGTAAGGACACAAGATCTGTTCCATTTTCGCTTGGCTATTCTTGAGAAGTTAAATGAAAAGATCTTCATTATGTTCTTTCTCTATACTAGTTATGGTCTGCCACTGGAAACTATCCGGTCTGATTTCAAGTCTGGCCTAGAAGGCCTATTGAAAGAGAAGCCTACTAAAGCCATTTTCATTGGCACTAGAATTGGCGATCCAAATGCGGTAAATGTGTTGTTACCTTGTTCGGTTATTCTTCAAGTCTTCATAGACCTATTATATGCAGTACTTATGCCCATGTCTGCTCTCAATATCACACATATTTGTATTCTCCACACCTATTAGTAATTCAGTTTGGAATTATAGGTTGGTCAAGAACAATTCTCACCTAGTTCGCCTGGCTGGCCTCCTTTTATGAGGGTGAATCCTATCTTGGACTGGTCATACAGGTTTTTCTCCTCATCATGTAAATAATCAAGCTTGCCTTATGTAGACTGCTAATCCAAATGTAAGGACTAAGTAGCATTGTTTTTATGTGACAGGGATGTTTGGTCTTTCCTCTTAACCTGTAAGGTCAAATACTGCAGCCTTTATGACGAGGGGTGGGTTCTTTTACATTTTCAGACCTTCCATTCAAATGTAAATTTGCTCTTGTTTTGTCATGTTTAGCATCTAGGTTAAAATACATTTTTTCATACCGTTGCACTAACAAAATCTCTAAGAATGAAGTATTTCCTCTATCTTTTGATGAACAATTTTATTACTTTTAGCTCATTTTCGTAAAGCCACCATAAATTTTAAGCTGCTGAAAAGTACTCTTAGATCCAGCACAAACTTCCTAATTTGTATATGTTTTTGTATGCTTGCACCCATTGCAGGTATACATCCATTGGAAGCATATATGATACTGTTCCAAATGCACTTCTTTGTGATTCGTCAAATGGGAAAAGCTTTAGACCAGCATACATGCTATCAGATGGAAGACTTGAAAGAGCTGGGAGAGCGAAGAAGAATAGTAGTAAAACAGAAACTAATTCCGCTGCAAGCAATGGCATAAACAGCACTGAGGGAGAACAAATCGTCTCACGTTCAGCTTCAGTTATTATAGTTGGTGATGAAATATTGTGCGTAATCTCTATTATATCTACGGATGCTCACTCTTGGATTTGTGTAGCTGTCCCTTGGTGACAAACTGACAATGACACCCTTAGTCTTTGTTTTGATCATGGTTTTTGTGTCGCGACTCAAAAGTGAGTCATGGACCCTGCGACTCGCTGTATAGTCGACCAAAGTCGCTGTATAGTCGCCCCAAGTCGCTGTATAGTCGTGGGTCGCCCTGATTTTGAGAAAACGACTTGGCGATTAGTCGGCGACTAATCAGCGACTCAAAAACCATGGTTTTGATCATTGAAATTTATGTTAAATCCCCGCAAATGCCTTTTCTTGCGTCGTTAGACTTTTGGATTGATGCTATATTGTATCACCTTTCAGTTCTCTGCGGATCGCAGAGCGAATAAGATCAGCTATTTGTGTAGTTATACTTCTCCCGTCATTTGATACAAAACATACATATTCTTTTCTAGGATAAAGAAGACAGATATGATAATTTTAGATCATTTGTCTGCCTTAAGAGAATGGATCTTGATCATTCAAATCAATAAAAAGTGCAACCAGTCATCCTAAAATCCGAAGTATGTTTTGTTTCAGGATTTGTTCACTACTCTCATAAAAGTTAGTCCCTTCACTTGATTATCCTTGATTGATGAGCGGACTTGGGCATTCTTGTGGAGCACTCTACCTTGTTTCTTTACACTAAATTGATATGTATCCATTTTGTGCTTCAGGTTTGGCACAGCTGAGGATAAATTTGGTACAGCCTTGTGCAAGAAGCTTCATGAAATTGGCTGGCGAGTTTCCCATGTAGCCGTTGTTCGGAATGAAGTAAGTGATGTTTAACGGGTTTGCATAGCTGTTTGTCCTACAATCCTGATATGATCACTCAAATGTCCGCAAATAGATTGCTGCTGTATTGTCAAGTGCACAATTAAGCTTCGAGTTTGTCATGTAAATCTAATGAACATAATGTGATGGCATTGCAGACTGATTCTGTTTCTGAGGAAGTTGAACGATGTAAATCTACTGATGATGCGGTCAGTATCTGTAGCATTTTCAATTTTTTAAACCTTTTAGAGTTTGGTGTGTGATGGAATTGACGCTGTATAGGTATTTATATTCGGGGGACTTGGGCCTCTACATTCAGATGTTTCATTGGCCGGTGTCGCAAAAGCATTTGGAGTTCGTCTGGTGCGTACATAAATAATTCCTTCTTCTAAACGCTTTGCATAGTTATAGTATTCGTTCATGTTTGATTTTTCATTTTGGGTATGAGTTCTCATTGCTTGTGTACTTGGATGCGCTGGCAGCATTTTTTTCATTAGAAACAAGAAATCTTGCGTGCTGATCTATAGGGCTGTGATATGACTATCAGAACGAAATCATGTTGTAACGGCACTAATGAAGTGTGAAAACTACATAGCGATGCATTATTTACAAATGGCATTTGCTGGTTCATGAGTCTTCCTTCATAAAATACCATTCCTGGCATCAACTAATGTTTGCTTTTCATCTACCTAGGCTCCTGATGAAGAGTTTGAGGAGCATCTTAGTCGACTCATAGGGAACAGTTACACCGGTGACCGAAATGTGGTAATGCGGATTTAATGAGTTTTCTTGAAGATCTATGCATTTGCATGCTTATTCTGGGCAAAGTGCAAATGCAGTTCATAATTTAACTCATTTCCACTTCTCTTTAGATGGCTTTGTTGCCAGAAGGTATTACCGAGTTATTACATCATAAAAGGCTTCCTTTGCCACTGGTATGTTCTGTTCTGTTGGTACATTTCTCTTAGATCATTAGTGAAATATTTGGTTACTTTCGTGCCTTTCATATAGATATAGGTTCCCCGAAACTAGCATATGACATTGATATAGGTGCATATCCATTTGTTAGAAACCGCTGGTTCAAATGTCATTTCCTTTTAGCCACAGGGTTTGATTTGGGCTGACATTTCAGTGAGAACAATTGACAAAAAAGAGGGATTCAAATAAAACATGGGTAGTGAGATTCAAACTCCTTGCGGAAAGGCAATTTTCTTGGGAAACAAGATCCACCGTTATCTTAAAATTTAAATCACGTTACTGAACATAGTCTGTCCTACAATTTGCATTGACGAAAAAATGTCCTGTGATAGCTGCAAGGAGTGCTGAGATTTTTTTCTCTTGTGTATGCTAGTATGAACTCTCCTATTGTCTTAAGTTTTCCTCAAGATAACTTATTTCCTTTGCAGATCAAATGCAAGAATGTGATTGTTCTTGCTGCAACTAATCTGGATGAACTGGACATGGAGTGGAATTGTCTTTTGGATACCCATGAGAGTGGTTTGGTGAGGGCGAAACCTTTTGTGTCAAAACATCTCAGCACTTCGCTCCCAGATGTATGTATCTTTATCATAGTTAAATCCATCTTCCAAATATTCTTGAGAATTACATATGACGTCCTACAAAACATGTGTCAACCTCTCTAACTTTGACCCATAATATACATAGATAAATTTAGTCTGGTCAATTGAAAATAGTGATATTTATGGTTCTAAAACCAATTTTATTATTTCTTGTAGACCCATGTTATTTGAGCTCTCAACATCAAAAATGGAAAATTGCTTATGCCTTCACTCTTTAGTAACGTAATCATTCTATCTCAACAATATATATTTTGACAAAACATTTATGTGTTTTGTTGAATATTTCATTATATTTCTTTGCCCTTACGGTGTGTTTGACTCTATGGTTCCAGTGTGGTTACAGTAGGATACTTGACCTTTTATTCTGTTTTCTTGTAATTTATTAAAAGTGGACTCTGAGGCTTAAGTTTAAAGAAATCTTGCATTATTTTATGTAATGTGGGTGTTGGATGCGTATTCAGGCCAAAATTGCTTCGGTGGTTGAAAAGCTATGCTTAGAGTTCTCCGATGTTTACATAGGTATGATGCCCTGCAATATAAGGCTCTTGTCTAATTACCTTGTTAATTAGCAAGATAAAGGTATCATTATTTTTGTGTTGTACCTTTGTATGCACGTTCTTGTCTGGTTCAATTATCGTTGATTGATGTTTTCGATGTGCAGGGTCTCATCGCATTTCTAGAACTGGGCCTTTGGTTGTGAATTTTGTTGGAAAGGTATCAGTATGAACTCTTAGCCGCAGACTCTTTTAATTGCACAAGGCTGCATACGTGATACATACTAGTTATTTAAAATTCTATTTGTGTGTTGCTACTGAGAAATTTGGTACCCCATTTTGTGGGATCTTGTAAAACATAGAAATATAGGTGGCATAATGTATGTTATTGCATATCTTGCAAGTGAATACAATCTGTAATCACCAACCAATGTGTACAAGGAAACTGGTGATGCAAATAGCTGTTGCTTGTTGAAGTGTATAAGTGGATTGTATGGTCCTTTCCATCAGATCGGTCTTTCGGAATAGTGGTCAGTGCATGAAGTTTGACATGGTATCAGAGCCAAGGTCTCAGAGTTCGAAACCTGTATGGCGCACAATTTTCCTAAAAATTGTTGATGTCCCCTCCGTCCACGTATTGGCCTCTTGAGCCATACCTCTGAGTTTACACGTGTTGACTTGTCTCCCCGTCACACGTGAGGGGGGGGGGGGGGGTGGGGGGGTGTTGAAGTGTATAAATGGATTGTATAGCCCTTTCCATCATATCGGTCTTGTGGAATTGTGGTAAGCGCATGAAGCTTGACATTGCTGTTCTAGAATCTGACATTGATCACATAGTACTATGCTTTTTACTAGTATGCTCGAGTGCTTGACTATGTTGAGTAATTATTCTTACAGGTCCATCTTTTCTTTATTATTTCAGGACAACCAGAGGGTGGAAGGGGCCGCAGAGAAGCTGACAAGTAGCTTTGAAGGGCAATTTTCCCAAGTCGATAGCTGCAAATAAACCATCAAAGTCCACACACTTCCATATCTCTTCCACATTCTTTTTGCTGGAAGTTAATTGTGCAGATCTAATGGTGCATTGTGGTGTTCAGATGCCTTAATCCAGTGACTGGAATAAACCACTAAGCTACCACTCTGAAGCTCCAGATGTTATTTAGGAAACACACAAATTTTGTATTACCCGTTTAGAAATGAATGAACATGTGAAGATGCTGAGGGCTTCAGCTAGTAACAAATTAACAGCGGTAGCTTTGCATGGACTATTTTGACTGGAGCTCGCAATTATTTCATGAGAAAATTAATTGGAGCTGATTATAGCATAAATTTACTATTGATTCAAGTGTCTGCAGTTCTTGATTTGATTCTCTTGGCCTGGGAGCAATGCTTGATTTGTTGATAGTGTTCTTTTTTTTCTCGACTATTCAGTTGTTCTATCTACAGTGTAGAGAAAAGTCCCGTATAGGTGATAAGCATTTAGGGTGATTGGGTCGTTTCGACAGGGCTCAAAGGTGGCCGAGACGATATGCAGAGAGATAAATGTATTTGCTCAAGAGGTGGTGCTTTTTTGCCCATGCTACCGCACACCCCTCACTCCAACTGACGAACCGATTGCCTCCTCCTCGCCTAGCATGTTTCGATCTCAACTTTGGTGTTTCTTGGGGAGGCGCTCTCCGATGGACGTTGGAGGTCTCCCTACCACAGGCCTATGCAGGCCTATAATCATTACTGTTAATATAGCACACTGGGATTGGCATTCGGGGTTTGTGAATCATGGGGTTTGGGTTTTCACCCAAATATGTTTTGCATGTATGGTTAGGGAATGCTTTGCATGTATATATGGGTTATGGAATTTTGTCCGATGATGTTATATTTTATGTTTGGTGGGACTCATGATGCTTGATTTGGGTTTGTTTGTAGCTTTTGGTTGCATGGTCCGATGATGCTACATTCTAAGTTGAGTTGGTTATTTTGTTCGGATCATGCTTTATTTTAATTTTGGTGATCTATGCCAGTGATCTTTATGAATTACATAAATGTGGTCCTTCATATAGGAGCATCTGGAGCTAAGGGTGAAGAGCGAGAAGAAGTTGTTGATTGCACACCCTTTTGGTCTCCGCCCTAGAGAGCCACATTACAATGAACCACAGAGACAAAAATACCAGGATGCTAGGCACACACGTGGCTTCAAAGAGGGAGAGATCAGCCTTCGATGATCGGCATGATAAAAGGGATAGGTTCAAGCTGTTGATCAAGGGCCCGAGTCCACCGGGTTGAAGACATGAGAATCATGCTCCTAGTATTTGTTGATGCGCTTAATTTTGTACACCACATCAGCGTGAAGATCTATGATGTCAAGAGCTCCACATTGTGACATAGACGGTGATCACATGTCATGATCACCCTAGTTTGATGACGAGGAGTATAAATGTTTATGTAATTTTTATCAAACTATGATGGTGATGCCATGTCTATAGTTAACTATTATGTTAGTAGTACTATGCATGCAATTATTCTTGATGACTCGAGTTACAGATGGGGTAATCAGCAATATTAATTCCATGTCAAATCATACTAGGTGTTAATCGGGCATCAACCAAACCTCTCTCGTTTTAGATGGATTTGGGAACGTTCTTGTCAAAGTCTTCTTGTACTACTTTTAGATGATATAGGCTGAACCCTAGATATATACCCAAGGAAACAAATCATCTCTAAAATTGTACTTCCTCTGTATCAAAATATAAAACGTTTTGGTAGCTCAAATTTAGCTACCAAAACGTCTTACATTTTGTTTAGGGGGGGAGTAGTTGCACAACTTTGAATTGTCAAAAGGAGGAGATTTCAGTTCATAATTTCTGGAGTTGTCCCTTAATTCTAGGGTGCATATGGTCCCTTTACCAAATAAAATATATTTTAAATCTAAAAAATTCCGAGAATACATCTTCACATTCTATTTATGCACATAAATTTCTGTGAGAAACCGATAATTTTTGTGACTTGTGTAAAAGGACAAAAAAATGTCTCGTGAAAAGCCTTTATTTTGACCGTGAATTTTGTTTTTTTATATGAACCACATAAAATTCAGTTTTCTGTCAAACAAATATGTGAAAAAATGATGTAAAAATGTACACATGATAATTTTTTTTTTATTTTTACATAAGTTTTTAAAATGTGCTTCAAATAAAGGGTGTATCTGCACATGGGAGCCAAAAACGTTGTGTGCAATATTGCAGTAGTACTTGGAGATGTGAGGTGTGAAGGGGATCGCAGGCAGAAAACAAAAAATTTCCTACGAACGATATCCTTAAACTAGCCAGGATCTATACTATGCAGATATAGAAATACGGCGGAGATCGGAATACATACCCTCGTAGACCGAATAGCGGGGATTACGCTCCCGCACAAGCGTTGACGACGAAGACGACGTAGCCGACCTCTAGGTCGCGAAGAACTCGGCGCGACGAAGACGATGAAGATGACCTCGAGGTCGGGTGGAGGAAGTAGGCCTCCGAGTACCGCTAGCGCAGCACCTCGCAGGGTGTTACACACATACGGTGGAGACGACGGCCTCCGAAGCTCCGGTCCAGGACGAGCAGCGGAAGACTTGGACCGGAACACCAGCAGCGCGGCAGCGGGCTATGGTGGAGAGAGAACTCTCATCCTCCTCGGCGCAACTCCGACAAAGGGAATCACGAGATCGAGGAGAAATCGAGAATTAATTGGATGAATTAAAAGGCCAGGGGTGCCCCTTCTTATATAGGCTCCCGGGGGGAGCCAACCTTGTGGGACTATCCCACATGCCTGGTTCGGCCAGGGCTGATGCGCCGGCCCTAGGTGGGCCCCATTTGGCCCACCTAGGCCGGCCAAGCCCCCCCACCGAATTCCCTTGAGGGTTTTTCCCCCCCATGGGCCTTCTTTCCACCAGAAGGCCCATTTAGGAAAATCAGCCTAAATAAATTCGAAAATAAATATATAAAATCATATTTAAATATTAATTACACTAATTAATATCAAACATATTATATATAATTTATTCTAGCTCCGAAAACTATTTCGTCGCTGCCCGATCTCCATCGGACCATTCCCGGGACGTCCCCGGTGATCTCTTTCCTTTCCGGTTGTCTTGTCGAAACCCCTTAAGTGTGTTACCCTAGCGGTTCGATATAATAACAGACATGATCGAGACTCCTCTCCGATCAATGATTAACTCGTAGGCCTGGACCCCATGAATTAACCCCTGTGATATAACGAATGACTTTCATCTATCAAACCTGGACGTCTAGTCTTAAACCTTTTGTCATAGCGATACTTAGTGTGTCCGAGCATCGTTCATAGATATCTCCATACCTAGCATGATCTCGTTACCGACAACACTATCTTCTACTCGTCTATGATATTATGTCAGCTGGTGACCTAGTCACATGTTTGCAAACTCATTTGACATAATCTCACCGAGTGGGCCCTAGAGTATCTATCCGGCTATACGGACTGACAAATCCCGCTCTTGACCCCTCGTCTCAACTACTCCTTTCCGATACCCAAAAGTATCACCGTTATTGTCATACTAATTAAGATACGACGTTTGGTGCAATCAAAGTATCTTCCAGGAATAACAATAAGAGTTGGTCTCACGGTCAAAGGCGTAATGACTACGTCCTACAAATTATGGGTAAGTCCATCACATCGTTCCACCTAACGATATGACTCCATTGCCGACAGACGCCATGTCTCATGATCGGGAAACCTCGATCATCAATCGCGCAATGAAACTAGTCTTAGCAGAGGCAACTAGGGACCTGGTTGTTTATCTACCACACGTGTATTAATGTTTCCGCTTAATACAGTTATAGCATGGTATAAAACATATAATGAACAATTGGAATATAACCAATAAACTATCTTTATTAAGTGCCTCTAGGGCATATTCCCTTCAGTCTCCCACTTGCACTAGAGTAACACTTAATCTAGTTTACAACTTGGTAAAAGCTCAACACCCATAGCATCTTGGTGCATGCTTGTCTCGTGGAAGAGGAATACAGTCAACAGATCTCACACATTGAGACCTATATGTGCTTTGCAACACTTCTATGTCACCTAGTTTGACATCATCCCGTATCTTACGATGACGGTGAAATATATCCTAGTGGATGGAGTGAGACTCGAACATTCGCGTAGCATGGGCCTTAAAAGTCTAAGAGATCTATTAAGGGGACCACATACGCTCGGAAAACTGCTCAGTCCAATCACACTTGCTACTTCTGAAGTTGCCATATATTTCTATACCTATGTAGATTATGCGACAGTGCATTCATATGCGACTTCGCAAGCTAACCATGTCTTCCTTAAAAATAAAGGACATCTCCTATATGAGATTTCTAGTTGTATGGGCCAGTGTAATAACTTGCATCATCGTAACCGTTTTACGGCAAGTTGTCTTTCCACTCTTACCCTTTACTAGAAAACATATCTTCAGTTCTCACAGACACTGAAAAATATACTTAACGTTTGTTCATTGATCCACACAAGGATCACTCTAGAACCCGTTCTTCAACCAAGAACTTGGGTCACACTAAGTCGAGCTTTCAATCTGATAGCATCTATGTCTGATACATAGAGAATGTCGAACATCATTTGCTATCACTGAAAATGCCAAGATAAACTTAATATTTTACCTAGTCATACAAGCAAGAACAATCTTCTTCGCTTGTTCTATTCTGAAACACTTCAGAATCTTAACTTAGGAAATATTCCGACCTAATGTTATTAAGCCCCTTACGATTTATACAATTATAAATCGGATGCCTAATACTCCTAACTTCTTTCATAGAAAATGTAATCACTTAAATAATCCTTTACACTCTACTAGAGGATCTGTGTCATTCAATATGTCGTCACATACAAAATCATGAATGACACCTAGCTCCCACTCAAATATGCCTTCCGCATATAAGATCAAGGAAAGCTATTTAGCTCCCACTCAAATATGCCTTCCGCATATAAGATCAAGAAAAGCTACTTTGCTCCCACTCACTTCTTTGCAAATGCAAGTCTCTTCAACTATTTTGGACAACTCCAAAATCCTTTGATCACATCATCAAAGTGAAGATTCCAGCTCCGATATGCTTGCTTCAGCCCATGAATGGACAACTGAAGTTTGCATACATGTTTAGCATCCTCAGGATCACCAAACCATTATTGTACTGATTACAACTCTTTCTTAATGACACTATTAAGAACATGGTTTCCTTATCCTTCTATCAATTTCTCATTCGAAATTATAGTAATTGCTAAACGACCCAGAATAGATTTAGTCTTCGCCACTTGAGACAAAATCTCATTGTGGTCAACTTTTGAATCTGTCGGAACTGTTTCACGACAAATCGATCCTTATCAGTGTCTACTCTCTCATAAAATTCCATATTCTATTAACATCCTAGATGCCATCAAGAAGATCTTCCAAGTCAATACCTGGTAATCGTACATGGATTTTATTTCGGATCATATATGACTCATAGCCATTTCTCGGACTTAGGTCTACCATCTCTTCTTCGTAGTTCGTAGGTCTGTCATATTCCATTAATATGACATTCATAACAAGATTGTCGTAACACATAGTGTGGAACACAACCTCGTACGCCTACGTTCTTAGTATGAGCTCAGAACATCATGATCTTGTATCATCAGCCTTTTTCAAGCTGTGGAGCATGACACCGAAAACACTTTCGGTTGCGCCACTCTGATGTCTGGAGAGAAAGTTCATCAACTTCGTCTTGCTCTACTTTCTTTCTCACTTATACCCTTGGACAAGAAACTATTTCTTTCACAAGGTATATCCCGGCAACGATTTTGCCTATGTCGTGAGACATGTACCCAACTAACTCTTTAGGTACAGTACACTACAAAGATTAATCCATTTTAGGTTTGATCACATCGAAACACTAAATTGCTGAAACGACAATCCAGGCTAAAAGCCACGCCATCACTAATATGGTATTGTCTCCATGGATTTAAATGGGTTCCCTATTATCTAACGTGAGTGTTACGTTTCTACCATACAACTCTAATGATCACAATAATTCGGTAAGAGATTTATTTACCACACACTATCCGATAGGGTGCGATTACGACGTCCTAACATACCATAACACTATGGTATTCCATGCGACGTAATTTGTGGAACTCTTCTCACAAGTCTTCCAATGACGTGCCAACATTATAACTCAAATCTTTATTTCCTCGATCTGTATCGCAGGAATTAGATTTTCTTGTTAAATTTATTTCCTTCTTCATTCTGAACTTGTTTGATCGAATCAAAATTTTCAGGCCAACATTCCCTGAGTGGATATCCATATATCTACTCGGAATATTCATGAAGTCTATGAAATAAACACTTCCACTTGACGTTAAAGTACATCATTGATTCACATACACCCATATGCACGATTCTCAACAAGTCATACTCAAAACGTTCAGCGAAGTTCACGAAATAAAGATCTCCACTACCCGTCAATTACTTCATTGAACCACATACATCTATATGTATGACTATCAATAAGTTATATGCCCGTTTTCCGAAAACGGTGTCTTAGTTATTTTGCAAGTGTCAAAAGATCAAATCTAAAGACTTGTAGATCCATCCGGTATGGAGCTAATTCATTGACTATAACATTGACATGAATTAAACGGTAGTGCCACACATATGTGGTGTCTTTATTAAGTTTGTATCCTTTGGCATTAATATTATGAATATGGGAGCTTCTACCATCTAAATTCAAATCGGCATATGATCATTACTTCATAAATATAGGACAACGAATTTGTCACTAATATATATGAACAATTGTCTCGCTAGATGAGACACACTTATAACGATCATACTAACAGGCGATCATAAAGAATTTATTCAAATGGTAGATCTAGAGGGAGAGTGTCTATGGCCATCACAACAATTTGTCTGCCATTATCAACACGCAATGTCGCCTCATCCTTTCAAGCCACTCAAGCAGTAAACCTGGTTTTCATAAAACATGACTAGTATCAAAACTTAGTCACTACTGCGAGTACTTGCTTAGCTAAAACATTCATAACATGTATATCATATATACACCATCATCATTGATGACTTCCGGCGATCTGTTTCATCTTCTTGATACTTCCAACGTAATCAAGAACCATGAAGGTGAACGATTCCCCTTGCATGACATAGTCTATGACATAGCATTTGCACTTGGCAACGTCGTCTGTCATCCAGTGATCGAGCTGAGCGAGGCATCTCAATGTCATCAAGTATGACCAATGTCATCAAGTATGACTGCCACGTGCTCCTTCAATGTGTGTATTCTCTTCCATCTTGGTTGAGAAGACAATCAGTCAACGTACTTATAAACTTCATCAACCCAACTTTAGAGGTACCCCGAGTTTAGCGACCATCTCATATGTTCGCGATCTAATAACTCGTACCCACCGTTGGTTCTCTATGGCAGAGATCATAGCATACACTGGACTATGATGATATCATCCGTACAAAACCTGATAATCCAAATTATCTTTTGTTAGCGTAATCTCCGGGTTTATCTCCTAGCGGGTATTGTATCACAAAGAGCTAACGGTTTAAACAAGGAGTATCCTCAAGCTAAAGTATAAAACTATGAAGTTTGGACCCAACCTTTTAAGTTTCTCAATCGCAGGAATGCGCCTAATTTTAAAAGATGCTATTACAATGCTTAATATCTACAAAGGTTTGCAAAACAGACTTTGTTCATTATATTTTGAGTTCTAGTATTTTAGAAAATAACTATCCGAACTCCCACTCAAACGAACATCCCTCCTGGTCGTTTAAGCGATTACACGACCCCCATCCATTGCACAACCCCTCATCGTCAGAGCCGGCAGCACAACTTCAAGGGTAGACAATTGTCAATCACAACAACTCTGTGACTCATGCTCGACCTTTCGGCCTCCGTGTTCCGAGACCATATCTGCATATGCTAGGCTCGCCACAATAACCTCCACGTAACGCTTGTGCAACATGGCTTACACCCACTGTATGCGAACGACGATATGTCTGACACCCGATCGTCACGGCCTGCCTCATAACGTAGAACTTTCTTGGTGGTGCTCGTTGGAGGAAGAACACTAGTGGTATTTTGAAGGGATCATCTTATATACAACTACCGCTGCGTAACTAATATATATACTAATATATATAATCACACAATATAAGATGCACACAAAACATCAAATGTAATGCGATGTGATATAGTCCATTGCGCCATGGTCTTCTTGGCGCCCGCAGTTCATAAACAATTTAATAAACCTACCTTGACCATATCACATTGCCCCTGCAAAATAAAGTTAGACGCTTCTACTTTATCTTTTGCATATTTTACGTGGCTTGGGGCTGTCGTAAAAAGAACCGCTTCTTACCTACGAACCTTATGACCACAACAACGATCCAATAATTGCATGTTTAAGCATCCCTTTCGGGCCCTCCATTGAAAATGCAAGACCAACTAAAGAGAGAGAGACAGACACCCGCCAGCCACAGATACGGTACAAGCCGTATGTCAGTAGTGGAACCAGTCTCGCGTAAGCGTACGCGTAAAGTCGGTCCGGGCCGCTTCATCAACTCGATGCCGCTGGAATCACAAGTGCACGCTAGAGGGTAGCAAATAACAGGAACGGTGCCCCCGTGCAGAACACGGGTTCTAACAGCGTACAGCTATATCTACGATAGATCGGCTCTGATACCACTGAAGGGGATCGCAGGCAGAAAACAAAATTTTTCCTACGAACGATATCCTTAAACTAGCCAGGATCTATACTATGCAGATATAGAAATACGGCGGAGATCGGAATACATACCCTCGTAGACCGAATAGCGGGGATTACGCTCCCGCACAAGCGTTGACGACGAAGACGACGTAGCCGACCTCTAGGTCGCGAAGAACTCGGCGCGACGAAGACGATGAAGATGACCTCGAGGTCGGGTGGAGGAAGTAGGCCTCCGAGTACCGCTAGCGCAGCACCTCGCAGGGTGTTACACACATACGGTGGAGACGACGGCCTCCGAAGCTCCGGTCCAGGACGAGCAGCGGAAGACTTGGACCGGAACACCAGCAGCGCGGCAGCGGGCTATGGTGGAGAGAGAACTCTCATCCTCCTCGGCGCAACTCCGACAAAGGGAATCACGAGATCGAGGAGAAATCGAGAATTAATTGGATGAATTAAAAGGCCAGGGGTGCCCCTTCTTATATAGGCTCCCGGGGGGAGCCAACCTTGTGGGACTATCCCACATGCCTGGTTCGGCCAGGGCTGATGCGCCGGCCCTAGGTGGGCCCCATTTGGCCCACCTAGGCCGGCCAAGCCCCCCCACCGAATTCCCTTGAGGGTTTTTCCCCCCCATGGGCCTTCTTTCCACCAGAAGGCCCATTTAGGAAAATCAGCCTAAATAAATTCGAAAATAAATATATAAAATCATATTTAAATATTAATTACACTAATTAATATCAAACATATTATATATAATTTATTCTAGCTCCGAAAACTATTTCGTCGCTGCCCGATCTCCATCGGACCATTCCCGGGACGTTCCCGGTGATCTCTTTCCTTTCCGGTTGTCTTGTCGAAACCCCTTAAGTGTGTTACCCTAGCGGTTCGATATAATAACAGACATGATCGAGACTCCTCTCCGATCAATGATTAACTCGTAGGCCTGGACCCCATGAATTAACCCCTGTGATATAACGAATGACTTTCATCTATCAAACCTGGACGTCTAGTCTTAAACCTTTTGTCATAGCGATACTTAGTGTGTCCGAGCATCGTTCATAGATATCTCCATACCTAGCATGATCTCGTTACCGACAACACTATCTTCTACTCGTCTATGATATTATGTCAGCTGGTGACCTAGTCACATGTTTGCAAACTCATTTGACATAATCTCACCGAGTGGGCCCTAGAGTATCTATCCGGCTATACGGACTGACAAATCCCGCTCTTGACCCCTCGTCTCAACTACTCCTTTCCGATACCCAAAAGTATCACCGTTATTGTCATACTAATTAAGATACGACGTTTGGTGCAATCAAAGTATCTTCCAGGAATAACAATAAGAGTTGGTCTCACGGTCAAAGGCGTAATGACTACGTCCTACAAATTATGGGTAAGTCCATCACATCGTTCCACCTAACGATATGACTCCATTGCCGACAGACGCCATGTCTCATGATCGGGAAACCTCGATCATCAATCGCGCAATGAAACTAGTCTTAGCAGAGGCAACTAGGGACCTGGTTGTTTATCTACCACACGTGTATTAATGTTTCCGCTTAATACAGTTATAGCATGGTATAAAACATATAATGAACAATTGGAATATAACCAATAAACTATCTTTATTAAGTGCCTCTAGAGCATATTCCCTTCAAGGTGCTTAGCAAAGTAGACGTAATATTGACATACAAAATAAAATACTAATATATGGACTCATCTCATAGCTTAATAAGTGCCTAATTATGCTTATTAGATGATTGAGAGGTACTTCATTAGTATTTATTCTTGAGGCCTAGCATTCATTAATTCTTACCTAAGTTTGGACTGAACTAAGTCAAAGTAAGACTTCAATAAACTCAAATGATCTGATAAGAACATCAGACTATATCGAAACACAGTGGTACTCAAACTGGCGTGACAACTCACATGTTATTGGACAAATTATTGATCATAATTTGATTTTAGATTTTTAGGTACTCAAACTGCATCTTACATACGTTAAGTAGATGCTGTTACCACTTCTTTTCTGAAAATTATGGTCTTAAAATGCTATACATCTGTACAAATCAGTTCAAAAGAAGTTCACATATGAGGTGGTCGTGGGCGGTGGATGTCGGGGCGGCGGCTCCGGAAGGTGGTGGTGCGTCGAGGCGGCGGCCTCGATCTCCCACGCTACGACGGTTCTATGAAATAGAACCGTTGTTTAGTGTGGTTTTGGGTGGCGACCTGGACGAAGATTGCTTGGGCAGAAGGTTCGTCGACCCGACTGGATCGTCTTCTGACAATGTGAAGGTCGATCTGGTTGCTACACCGGGGCGGCGGTCCCGGAACAAGTGGTTTTGGTGGCAACCTGGATGAAAACTGCATGGACAGAGGTTTCGTCGGCCATGACTAGATCACGTTCGGGCAATGCGAAAGTCGATCTGGTTGTTAGTCCCGACGGCCCCGGAACAGGTGGTGTGTGTTGTCACGTTTGTCAACTTGGATTGTGTGGACGACGGGTCGTTTCGTTTGTGTCATTCTTTTGTACAGATTGTATGGTTTTTAGACCCAGTTTTTCTTATAAATTGAGTCAACTAAAAAAAGTTAAGTTCACGTATGTATAGAGTAGGTTAGGGCATCACCTATGTATATGGACAACTTCAACTTAAGATGGGTCCCACTGGACATACTTGTGGTATAAAGATTTCTCTACTATGTATGTTGTCAAACTTCACCTTAAGCTGGGTCCCACGCATCAGGAAAAGTTATGCATACTATATTGTCAAATTCACCTTAAGTTGCCAAATTTAATTGTTGTGTACACTCTATGTGTAAAAGTAATATTATTTTATTCCTTATGGATGTCCATAAGCTTGTGGACAACCCATAAGCTTTTTTGCTTGTATATAACCTTATGGATAGGTGCCACTATGTATATAGTTGTACATAAGGGGTACTTTTTGCTTATGTACAAACTGCCCTTATAGCCGTTGCAGCACAAATACTACGAAGACAAAACGCAGAATTCGAAAAATCAGCAGCAAAGGAACCCACGCCACGCCTCCTCCGAAACCGAAAAGGCCGCAAAAGTCCAAACTAGCCGAGCGGCGAGCGGCGACATCTCAAATCGAAATCCCGCTCACTCTTTCTCTCTCCTCTCCGCTCCGCTCCCCAATCCCCATTTCGTCCGCTTCTCCTCCGCCGCAGATCACGAGCCCAAAACCTAGCTAGCCGGAGACGCAGGGGAGGAGCCCCTCCCCTCCGCCAGCCGCCGCCGCCTCTCCGCCATGAACAACTTCCACGTCTACGAGGCCATCGGCCGCGGCAAGCACTCGGTAACCCTCCACTCCGACCCCACCGCCCCTCTACTCTGGCTCCGGATCCGCGCGTATCGGGCCGGCCCGGGCTCGAATGCGAGAGGTTTCTGATTGTTTCGGTGTTTTTTTTTTCCTGGGTGCGGCTGTGGTGGGGAAGACGGTGTACAAGGGGCGGAAGAAGAAAACCATCGAGTACTTCGCCGTCAAGAGCGTCGACAAGTCGCAGCGCTCCAAGGTCCTCAATGAGGTGAGCCACTCCCCTCCCCGCTGCTACTGGAACCTTTTGGGAGATTTTGGGAGATCGAAGCTTCTACCGGTGTGTGCATAGGTTTAGGATCGGCTAGTTGGTCTCGGAACTGGCATCCACGTGCTAGTGGGTGTATGTTGTGATTCCCGTCATCTATTCGATGAATCGTCCGGCGGTTTGGGCGTAAGCTGCTTAGATGCCCGGATTTGACTAGTGTTGCTTGCTGAAGCATTTCTGATTTCCTGCTAGTGTTTACTTGAAAAAGGAGGCAGTACGAAGGGGCAATTACCACGCTAGGTGTAATGTAACGGTGACAAAGACAATGATAAGCTTGCTGTGCGAAATGCCGTGCTGTTTTTCTCCTGCCACACAGCATCATGCATGCTTATTTTTTAAGTGATGTGCAAAACATAAATTCCTATAATTTTGCATAGGGTTTGTTTCTCATGCTAACTTTATAGAAGAGACGTTCATAGGAGAACAAATTACAACTTCCACTCGCTAATGAATGCTGTTTGATACACATACTACTGAGAAATGCTGTTATTTGGTTGGGAATACCCTCAGTTGTTATTTTCCCTTCTGTGGACCTGTTTTGCTTTTGTACGTGTCTTTATCTCTATGAGCAACTGCTTAAGGGTGAAGATCAATAAGTTAGATAACATGTGACCAAACAGAGAATGATTCTCAACATTGGTGAGCATTCTTAGATGCTCTCTTCATAAGTTTGAGCGATGCTTATATCTGTTAAGTCGTTCATCTATGGCTTGTTCCGTCGTGCCAATGATGCTTTTGGACTTACTTTTGCAGGTTCGGATGCTTCATTCTTTAGATCATGCAAATGTCCTGAAATTTTACTCTTGGTAAGTTTCTATGGACTCGTATTGATCTACTGCTTTGGCTTGGCTAATTTTACAGTATAATAATTAAGAGTTCTTTGCTAGTATTGTTGAGGTTATCCTTGATGTTCACTTAAACATTTGATCATCCTAGTGCACACCATAATTATGTTCTACTTCTTTCCCCAGGTACGAAACCTCTGCACATTTTTGGCTAGTATTGGAATACTGCGTTGGTGGAGACCTCAAGGGCTTGCTTGAGCAGGTATCTTGCTTATCCTTTTAAGCAGTGTATGTATTTCTCTATTTTGAAGAATGGAATGGAAAACATTCCCATACTATAACTGACTTGTTCAGCACATATGCCAGAAAGTGAGAAAAGCTAGCACCTAAAGTTATTAGGAGTGTGTAAGATATGGTATTGGTGATGCATTTTAAATATAATTACAAGAAAATAAGTTTAGTGTATTCATTAGCTTTTAGGACTTTAGGTACATTCCACATGAAACTTTACATGATAGTTGGTAAACCCACCACAAGAAGATATGGTATTGGTGATGCTAATTTCTCTTCCAAGAGAAATAAATGTTTCAACAATCTGTTTATTGATGCTATTTATAATTGTGCAATCTTGACAGTAGAAGAAACTTTAATCTGACAAAGTGACAAGTTACAGTTGTGAATGCTACAGAAACATTTTTTATCGAGAAACTTACGTGCCATTGCGTTGAAGTATGATCAGCCTGAACCAACTGCTTTTATGAATTATGATCTTAGTTCCAACCTTTCCCTTCTAACATATTACAGTTTCGATAAGTGCTGCTCTCCTTTGATTCTCATAAAGATGATTGGCATGAATGCTAAACACTCGATGTACTCTGCAGATTCTCTAAAAAAATGCTTGATTTACTTGCTATCAATCTATCATTATAATGCTGTTTCTATTGTTTGTACTAGGGTTACTATATCAGTGCAGTGCAAAGCTTTTGCAAGCCTGTAACTGGTACCTCAGTACTTGCATGCCACCCTAGACAACATGAGTTGATAAGTGTGACCAACATAATTCTTTGTGGTGCTTCTTGTGGTTTCAAGACCTGTTGTACGCTTAGATACCACTCCCTTGATTGCAAATTATAAGATGTTTTAGCTATTTCAGTATGGACTAGATTCGGACTGAAATGAGTGAATCCCCACACTGAAACGTGTCTAGGTACATCCAAATCAGAAAAAGCTTAAACATCTTATATTTTGGAACGTAGGTAGCATAAGTTACACAGGTGAAGACAAATGCTACTCCATTTTCCGTTTGCTTTTGTTTATGTATTCTGTCACATGTCTCATCCCAGTATTTTTCATGCAGGATAAGAAGCTGCCTGAAAGTGCTATGCATGACCTGGCTTATGATCTTGTCAAAGCCCTCATGTAATGTTTCTTTGATAACCTTGTTATATCTGTCGTGTATTGGACTTTGATTTACTGAAAACATGTTGGATGTCAGGTTCTTGCATTCTCAAGGAATTATATATTGTGATCTGAAGCCATCAAACATTTTACTTGATGAGTTTGGATGCATGAAGGTAAGTACTTGAGTACTGCAAATGAACTAATGCAGTAGTGGCAAAGAAGTAGATGATATGTTTAAACTAACGGTTATTTTCCCTCGTTGTTCTAGCTGTGTGATTTTGGATTAGCAAGACGTTTAAAGGACATCGAGAAGACCAATCCTGGAGATGTGAGTCCCTGTTTCCTTTCACCATGCATTCTGTTTTGTCTGTTTTCATCTGCATTTAACAATATCCCCCGGTTTGAATACCTGGTTTTCAGGTTCCACAACCAATGAGGGGGACACCGTGTTATATGGCTCCTGAGTTGTTCCAAGAGGGAGGGGTCCACTCATATGCTTCTGATTTCTGGGCTCTTGGTTGTGTGCTATATGAATGCTATGCAGGAAGACCTCCTTTCGTGGGTAGTGAATTTACCCAGTTAGTCAAGTCCATACTCTCAGAGCCTACACCACCTTTGCCTGATAACCCGTCAAGGTCGTTCCAGAATCTGATCAACTGCTTGCTTATGAAAGACCCAGCTGAAAGACTACAGTGGTCTGAACTGTGTGAGCACAACTTTTGGCGAAGCAGTATGCCAATGATTCCTTTACCTCCTCAACCTGCTTTTGAAAACATGGTTGGATGTCCCGCTACACCACATTTAGCTGAGAGAAATGGGGATAAACCCTCCAGACAGCTGACGCCAACCAAGACTCGTGAACACCTACGGAAGAAAGATGAAAATTCTGCTAAGGTTTTCACGACCCCTGTTAAAAATGTGCTAAGTGGCAAGAAACATAATGCAAAACCTTGCAAGGCTGATGGTCTGAAGGGTGTCAATGTCCTCAGAATGTCTCGCATAGCTAAGAAAAATTTGCAAAGGGAGAAGGACAAGGAGAACTACAGGCGCCCCCCCATAGAAACACATGAAAACGAGACTGAAGTTAAGATCGAAAATAATGACATGGAGCTTGATTTTGGTGAAAATCCAGAAGGCGATGCACCTGATGATAATGACGGAGCAGATGAAAAACATACGACTCAGGGTAATGACGGAAATGAAGAGAACTGCGTGATAAATCAGGTGGATATGCTCACAGATGAGTGTGCTGTTAAGGCTGATGCGATGCTGAAAACTGAGCAGAACTGTTCAGAGAATCTTGATGTGGTGGCCACCCCACCTAGTTTCTGTATGAGGAAAGCACGTCCAAAGATTACATGTGGTGCTGCAACAGGTTCTGAGCCATCTAACATCTTTGAAGCATTCTGGCACCCAACAGATCTCGCAGTTAAACCAGTTATGCCCAGTAAGAAAGGAGATAAAGCTACAGAGGCTGTCCCTGTGCTTCCTTTT
The DNA here is from genome assembly GCA_026929855.1 of Poa annua. Lineage (NCBI taxonomy): Eukaryota > Viridiplantae > Streptophyta > Magnoliopsida > Poales > Poaceae > Poa > Poa annua. The sequence continues at coordinate 23,299,582 of CM049435.1, read as the reverse complement.
GAAGCTCTTCCAGCTGCTGATTATATTAAGTTACCACGAGAACAGATGAATGCATTCAATAGTCAGATAATTCAGAGTTTGAGTGGAAGTTATCAGGTTTCAGAGAAACAGAATATCATCAGATACTTGGAGTTGTTAAGCATGAACTCTGATGCTGCAAATATTATAACTAATGGCCCAATTATGTCATTGCTTATAAAAATGCTCCGACTGTCAAAAACCTCAGTCTTGCGTGTCCAGGTTGCTTCACTTATGGGATTGTTGATACGCTACTCCACTATCCTTGATGCAGAGCTAGCCAGTTCAGGAATTGTTAATGCCTTATCAGATGGCTTAAGGGACCGGCATGATAAACTTAGGAGATTCTGTATGGCAACACTGGGAGAATTACTGTTCTACATATCAACTCAGACTGATCAGGATAACAAAGAAAGCAATGCTCAAGAATCTCCTATGAAAGACAACAAATCTGCTGCTTCATGGCAGGTTAGAAACTTCAAATGATAATTAATTACAGAAGTTCACTGCACACATACATAACTATGCCTAGATAGTAGATACATAATTCATGTTCTAAACTTCCAATACATTCTATATTCTTTATTCACGTGCCACGGTACAAGTTTAGTATGTATGTGCATTGAGCATTTGCACTTATCACAAATACTGAAAAGAGCATGTATTGGAACATAATAAGATAGAAATATCTGTTATAAGTATCTTAGGTCAGCAGGATTGTCTTCAATAGTTATGTTTGGTCTGTCTTAATAGTTGTATGTGGTCATGTAGACTAGATATGCATACGACGAGTGGCCCAGCAGCTACACATTCAAACAACAGTTTCCCATGATTTAACTTGGCAAATTGTGCAGGTTCCTAGTGCCGTAATTGCACTGGTGTCATCTATCCTGCGTAAAGGTGAAGATGATCTAGCCCAGCTTTATGCTTTACGAACAATTGATAATATATGTAGCCAAGGGACCGATTGGACATCAAGGTTTGCTTCCCAAGATGTAATCGGTCATCTTTGCTATATCTATAAAGCAACTGGGAAACAGGAGAATACAAGGCTTATTGCACTATCATGTTTGAGCCGCTTAGCTCGCTTCAGTTCATCTTGTACTCATTCAATACTGGAGAAGCTATCATTCAAGGATATTGCATGCACACTCATTAAGGGCAATATACGTGAGCAACAGATCAGTCTGAATCTTCTGAACTCAGCATTAGTGAACAGTCATATCATACCAAATATGAACCGCTATATTCTGTCATTGGCCGAGGAGAAACAATTAGTCCCTGCACTAATATCCCTGATAGAACAGGGAACTGATGTTCTGCGAGGGAAAACCCTTTTATTTGTTGCTCTTCTTTGCAAGAACAGTCGAAGGTGGCTTCCACATTTCTTTTGCAATGCCAAGCTACTATCAGCGGTTGATAGATTGGGAAAAGAGAAGGATGGTTTCATCCATCAATGTACAGAAGCATTTGTTCAGTTAATTGCTTCGTTGGTCCCAGGAATTCTTGACACTGTGTCCAGTGATATACAGCAGGTCATGGGTGGGAAACGTCATGGACCTATTACTGCTTTAACTGCACGAGCTCATCCAAAGAGTACAATTCATTTGTTTCCTGTTATTCTTCATCTTCTTGGTAGTGTATCCTTCAGTCACAGAGTTGTGACAAGTCATGTATTGCTCCAATTGGCTAATCTTATGAAGATATTGGAGACACCATTTCAGGTATGTCTGTAAACTATCTGTAGGCAGCCCGATGAGGATACTACTAGCTTTGTTCCACAGTTGTTTGACTTCTAGCTTTGTTCCAAGTCAAACTTTTTATTCATCAATTTTTAACTTAGGATGTGCATTCATTATATATCTGCACGGTAATGTTTAAAATAAACTTATCCTACTGTTGATGCAGTCTTGTCGTAACAGTCTTTGCATTTTGCAATGTATTTGCTGTACTTCTCCTTTGTGATAATTTGTGTACATCTTATTGTACTTCCAGACCCGGGATGATTTCCAAATGACATTGCTGCGAGTCCTTGAGGCAGCTACGGAGGAGCCTTCTGTGATACTTAAGGAACACAAAATATTCACAAGTCGATTCCTTCCAAGCTTATCCATCTTATACAAGGGCAATAAAGATTGTGACGCCAGATTCCTGTGTTTGAAGATACTATCTGACGTGATGATTGTGATCTTCAGTGATTCTTCATTGACTGCAGACGAACAAACCATAGCTGACCTGAAAACAATCTCTCATAAATATTTTCTCCCTATGTATCCTTCATTTGCGGAGGATGAAGATCCAATACCTATATATGCACAGAAACTCCTGGTAATGCTGATGGAACATGATTGTGTTAAAGTCTCGGATATCCTGAATGAAGCAACAGTGTCCCAGTGCTTTGAATTTTTGCTTGGGGATCTTTCAAATGCAAACGTGAGCAATGTCAAGCTTTGTTTTGCTTTGGCGTCTGCTCCTGACATGGACTCCAGTATTCTTTCGCAGCTTCAAGTTGTCAGAAGAATAGGGAATCTACTGGAGTTTGTGACTGCCAAAGATATGGATGATTTTCTCGAACCAACCTTGGAACTTTGCCGAGCTTTCATTATCCGTGGCATTGGCAGCAACAGAAGTATTGCCCTTACCAAAGAACCTGCCCTCCTTGTTGACAGCGCCTTCAGCATGAGCATAGCTGTTGATCAACAATCTTGCATCATGGATATTTGTGACCTTGGTGGCAGTATGGGTATATTCCTTGAGGTAGTTGCAAATTCAGATCCACAGATAAGCGATTTGGCCTCAGATTGCATGGTGTTGCTACTCAAGGCGGCACCTCGAGAGGCCACGATGGGCTTGCTGACCAACATTCCTAGACTGAGTGCGCTTCTGGAATCGTTGAAGCATGGTGCCTCCCTGCAGCTGACTCGCCTGCTATACTGCCTAGCATTCTCTTGCAGGCAGTATCTAGCTCAAGGAATGATCCTCTCTATATCAGTCCCAGCTCTGATGCGAGTCGAAGCTCTCGTGTCAGTTTTCAAGGGCTCACATGATAGCTGTCTTGCTGATGCTGCTTCATATCTGGCCGCTGAGCTGCAGCGTTTACCTCGCTGTGGTTGAGTTGAAATGAGGCCAAGGAGCCAGCCGGTTGGCTGCCTTCACACAAGTAATCTTAATAGGAGGGCCTTACCTTGGTATTTCTGGTACCACAGTGCAATGGCCTCATCATCAGTGGGCATTGTGCTACTAGCCTCAGATTGCTTCCTTGTACCTTAACCCATCGGTGCGCAGGATGATGTTACCGTGCTATATAATTGTTTATCTGCGATGATGTGGGGCTGCTGTATATGGTGATTTTCGGCCAAATCTGCATTTGCATTGCCAAATTTGGTTGGCATGTAAGTTTTCAGTTTCATGTAATTCTCTAGTAGCACATCATAATCATGTATACATCGACACTGCCTTCTTTTTGCTACCAAGGAACAGGTGGAAATTCCATTGTTACCAAATTTGGTTGGCATGTAAGTTTTCAGTTTCATGTAATTCTCTAGTAGCACATCATAATCATGTATACATCGACACTGCCTTCTTTTTGCTACCAAGGAACAGGTGGAAATTCCATTGTTAAGATGGCATGCTTGTACGAAGTCGGCACCCACCTGTCCAAAATTCTGTGTTATAGTCAACTAGGTTAGCCTATTTTATTTCTATTTTTAAATTATGTGGTCATTTTTCCGTAGTACAGTAGCTGATTATAAAAACTGTAAACAAAGCTTTGGTCTGTGTCTGGTGGTGCTGGTGGTTGTGGTGGTGGTAGAGCTAGAGCAGCAGCATGACTTTGACCATATCAACAACTCTCTCCACGAGCTTTTTCCATGTGAAGTGGATTGCATTGTTTGTTCTGCAGTGTTATCTTCACAAACTGCACTTTCAGAACGACCTCTAACCTGCTTAGATTTCTGCAAGTGTCAATGCAAGTTGTTGCAACTTGTCCAACTTACATATGGGAGTGAGACGAGACAGACAGACGATGGCTCTTCTTTTGCTTCCTCGATAATAAGGCGATGACTTAGGAAGTCGTTATCCTCTATGATTTGCAAGTAGGACGTGTTCGCTACCAATTTTTTTCATATTGCGAATTTACTCACACATTCCCTGCACCGGATCTTTCTTGTACGCGTAGTATATTTTGTAAGATATAAACATGCAAGTACACGGTGTTAAGAACAAAGCTGATGTCATTAGCAGAAAAGGCAATACGAAATAATCACACGCTTTTAAATTTGAATTTAAATGAATGGACGAGGATTTGGTATCGAAGTTGACCCAAGAGAGACAGAGTCTCCCAGTGTACATATTTTTCTCTTTAATTTCAGAAAGTGTACTGTCACACACGTCATACTGTTTTGTTATGACCCGGTCTATGTAGCAACACGCTTCCGAATCCAATATTATTACCCAGCTGAGCTTCATTCATTCATTCACTGGAGAAAGGAAACCGTTAGCCTCAGACGCACGGGCGGCATGGGGAAGAAGATGTGCCTGCTCTCGCTGGACCAGGACATCGCCGTGGTGCTCCTCGTCGTCGCGGTCGTCGTGGTGGTGATCATGTTCGCCTCGCCTCCTCGCCGCCGCGTCGTCGCCTACTTCTAGCCCTGACGACCCATGTCCTTCAGAGCTCCTTAATTGGCCTTTACAGTTGCAGGTTTCTCGCTCCTTTTTTTGTGTGTTTAAGTTTGCAGTTGTTGGTACCGTGCTCGTGATTTGAAGTGCTGTCATGTTTTTGCTGATTTGGTCGCTACGGTGCATGCTCCGTCTGATTGTTTTGGCCGTGCTTGTAATAGTAGTATAGTTATGCAATGTAATCTTCTTTAGAAAAAGAACTCCTGTGTAAGGTACCAATGATTTTGACCGGTTGTATAAATTGTACATTTGGACTTGGTGGTGGTTCTTAGTTTTGACGCTACTATCTTGTTTTGGGATTTCAAATGTGTAATACGGAGTATTATAATTTGTACGGTTTTGGTTCTGCTAATTTAGGATGTCGTGAATCTAAATCAATTTTGTGACAGGTTGATCTGAAATTCTAAATGGAGGTTGATACTTATATGTCACCAATCGTGGGACAATATACCAACTGTTGTGGGGAACAATAAAAAGGGGAAACAATGAAACTTTTATGCATGCACCGCAATTGGATGCGTAGCGGCGCACGTGTACTCAACCCGTAGAGGAAGAATGCAAAGAAAGTTATTACCACTGGAAGCCTAACACTCAACCATGTCCCCTTTCTGAAAGTTCGTTAAACAGCTAAAAGTTGTGGCGCACTTGCACTCAGCATTGTTCCTTCTCTAGAAACGCCGGTTCGAAAATCTTTGTCACAATCCAGATGTTACCAATGTGGTGGTTGTTTTACCGCTGTTGCAACTCGGTTGCTTTGACGGGGTTTGTTCTTCTGGTTCTGTTTTCATTCTTTCAGCCGTGCACATTCTTCATATCTCGACTAGCTCTTGACATCATGCTTTCTTTTAGGAACGGATGTATTTGATATCTTTTTGAAATTGATATATTCTCTTTATCTAAAAAATAATTTATCCCCTACCATACCATATATAAATTCCTGAGCGGCTTTGCTTGGCAGGGAGAAGTGGAGAACCGCAGATGCGCCATCTATCGTTGCTGGCGCTGGAAGCAGAGAGAAGCATTGGTTTTGGTCTTTCGACGGTTCTTCGGTTGCGAGCTGTTTGGCGCAGCGTGAACCAAGCAGGGTCTGGCAAAGCCAGACTTTGTGGAACACTGTGGTAATTCAACTCTACTTCTTTACTGCACTGGCAGTACCACTGCCTTATCGCCAAAAAATACAGAAATTCTCCCTTCAGGTTTCAGTGCTGAGGCTTCAGAAGTTGCAAGTGCAAGTTGTGAAGACACCGGCAGAAAGAGAGGAATATCATGCCCTGGTATTTAACATCAAGTTATCCAAAAAATATATGCTGGATTCAAAATTCTGGCTGCATCCAGAACCACTGAACTGTAAAATGGCTTTAAACCCTAGTCCATCTATTACGGGGTTATTACATTTACAGTCCCCTATATACATGAAAATAAATCCATGTATGTATGCAGCGAAACAGTTCTGGAAGTAATAAGCTCCACCGGTGAAATCTTGCCAGCGCTCACTCTGGTGGTGCAGTTCCAGTTCTACACACCTAGCTGCGCATTATTCCACCTCTTTTTTTTGCGAATATTATTCCACCTCTTCTAACAACACTTTCATCTAAATCGCCAGCACGCCAAAAACATAAAGCAGACCTCACTATCCGAGGATTTTCTCATGTCTTCTCGTGGCGTCTCCAAGCCTCGGCCCAGACATTCGCATCAGCAAGAGCACGCTCTCTCTCGACACCATTTGGAACAACCCTGCCTCGTGATTTGCGATGTGGTCCGCCGCTCCAGCAATGTTCTCTTGCTTCAGGAACTAAGGCATCTGCATGATCATGCATTGATGTTTGAGCTCCATGTTGACTAGGCAAAGCAATGTCCTTATTGACCTGATTGTCCTGCACTTTCGGTGCTGAAGGGCCAACAAGGTGACCACTAGCAGCAGCGTCATGCCCTTCAAATGTTTGTGAGGACAAATAAGAGAGAGCAGAAGCAACTTCCCTAATGACAGGGCGATTTCTTGCTTTCTCCTGCAAACACATTGCTGCAATAGCCAAGGCCTGGTACAAACCCCTCTTTGGGAAGTAGCCATGCAACAGAGGATCAGCCATCTTTGGAAATTTCCGTTGGTCTTTGAATAATGGACGAGCCTGCAAATGGATCATAGAACATTCAGTTGAACATTAGCATACAGATACTTATACTTCAATTCGTCAAATAAAAAGTGAAGCACACTCCCATTTTACGAGGATGCATATATTTGAATAGAAGATATTTCTCAGCTGCTAAGGGGCCTGCATACATAAATTATATTCGAGCAAGACTATAACTTTACCACTAACGAGGCCTACATAAATAAATAAAATGATGTATCATGTTTGAAAACAAATAAAACCCTAGAGAACTAAAAACGAGATGATTACTTCCCAGGCATTAAGATGTATAACAAAGAGGGTAATTAGCAAAGACTTGTTCCCGAAGAAGACCTCACACCATACACATAGCAGTTTTAGATATTTCCAGTACCGAGTCTAACCACCACAAAGCAGTTTTTTAAATCTTTTTCAACTGTAGCCCCAAAATAAGGAGCATAATTAAAATGTTGTCAATGTTTATAGACTTTTCATAGTTCTGTAACCATGATTATATCATCGTTGCCTTTAAAGTTTAAACATACATCATATCCATGTTTTGTTTTTAATGTAGAAGTATAGCTGCATCCGAGATTGAAAAACCTACCCATGAGACCAAGTCTTGTTCCTCACGAGGCCGATTACTGTCAAGTGCTCTTCGTCCTGTAATTAGCTCGAGGAAGACCACACCAAAACTATAGATGTCCGACTTAATCGTTAGCTGTCCAGTTGAGGCATACTCAGGAGCACAGTAACCATAAGTCCCCATTACACGGGTTGTCACATGAGTCTTATCACCTACAGGACCAAGTTTAGCAAGTCCAAAGTCGGACAACTTTGCATGATACCCTTCACCAAGAAGAATGTTCGATGGCTTAATATCTCGGTAAATAACCGCTGGAGTTGCCTTATCATGCAGGTATTCCAAACCAGCTGCTGCACCAGCAGCTATCTTCATCCGAGTTTTCCAATCTAAAGGTTCTTGATTAGGCGGTAGATCTGTTTAAATCATGAACAGTAATAATATCTTAATGGTGGTGTCCCAGTAAATAGCACATGGGTAACGCTAACACATATGCCATTTAGAAAATGGTGAATCATCACAGAATTAAAAAACCCAGAAGCAATATAGATTTCAAGGTTAGTGACATAACTAAATTATTTTATTCAATAAATTGATTAGGAGACAAAAACTAAATTACTTTGCCAGTATGACTGACTAGTTTGTTGAGATATTATCCATCAATAGATTATTGGATAGGTCATCCAAGCATCCCATTCTAATGTTAGCTTTTGATCAGATGTAGCAAATATAAGAGATCCAGAACTCATTTAAACATATAAAAAGCTTGATTCAACAACTGAAAAAAGAAGGCTGTCGGTGTTATGCCAGGAACTGATAATTAAACTTGTAGAACTTTCCATAAGTTGGAACAACTGTTCACCATGTTCATGTACTCAGATATGATAAGTAGTACGGACCAAAATGTGCTCACACAGCAACAACATCAACATCAAAGGCTTAAGGCTATTGTCCCAAGCAAGTTGAGGTAGGCTAGATATGAAACCCAACGGAAATGTATGGAAACCAAAAAGAGAAAGACAGATGTGCCCATATTGAAAAATAAATAAGGATCCGACAGTCCGTATATGCTCTCGTTGCTAAAAAATGACAAACATTTTCTGATTACATCTGATAAGATTTCTAAGTTGTTAGTAAGATTGATTGTAGGTATTATACATTTGCCAACGTAAACTAACCGTGCAGATGGTCTTCTAGTGATCCCAATGGCATATATTCATAAACGAGCAAGCGCTGATCACCATCAACACAGTACCCTATCAAATTGACAAGGTTAGGGTGATGCAAGAGGTTGAGCATGAGAACCTCCACAAGGAATTCTCTATTACCCTGAAGCCCATTGAGATCAAGTTGTTTGACTGCAACAACCTGCCATGTAGCATATGCTGGAACGATGTTAGACAAATATTACAAAAAACATGTGTAATGTCAGTACACTTTCTACATTTCCAATAAGTGACACAGTGAGAATTATATGACTGTAGGTAAGAAGTACATTGTATAACTAGTGAATACATACCTGTCCATCATTCAGATATGCTTTGTACACACAACCAAATCCCCCTCGGCCCAAATGAAAATCAAGGCTGAAGTTTTTGGTAGCATCAACGAGCTCACGTAAAGTGAAGATTGTTGCTTCGTGATGTGAATCAGTTCTCTGGATTCTTTCCATATGTGCGGATTCAGTCTTCAGTGGGACACTTTCTGATGACTCTGAAAAGTTCAGCGTTAATGAGCAATTTATAATGCTCCTGAAGAAAAGGAAGCAGGTAAAAGAGAGAAAACAAGAATACTAGTGCATGAGTATTTTTTTACTGTTACTCCCGGGCCTTTTCAGTTTTCTTGTCATACTCTTTGTTCTATTACTATTCATCTACTTCATAACCATTTTTCATTACCTGTTTCCTTCTTCCGCAAAATCTGTTTCCTTGATAAACAAAACTATGCACGCTAATCCTGAATAAACTCACAACGAAGTTCTTAGGCTAGAAAAAACTGGAATTTCGCAAGAAACTAAAGGTGTGCTCGTCACTGAAAATCTCCGACGGTTGACCATAACACATCTCGTTTACTAAATATCAACCCTCCAGCTCTGAACCACCCCCGACAGATTCTTTTTAGGATCATAAGCTGAAGAGAAACGAGCAATTCTGGCCCAATTTAGGTAAGCACAGAAGGGTTACGTCGTCACCTGAGGCGACTCCATGGTCGATCCTGCTGGACTCCTCCTCGCCATCCCCGTCCTGCTCCTTCGCCACCTCCTCCTCCTCCTCAGGGCACCGGAACAGGCACGAGAAGAGGCCCATCTCATAATCCGGCCTCAACAACTCCAACAAGAGGACCGAAATCAAGAAGGCGGAGTCACAAATCTCCAACCCCCAGTCGCCCCGGAGGGGAACTTTAGGTCACCTAGATAGCAAAGATTGCCTCAGCAGCGAGGAAAATTGGTCAATTGCTTTCTTTTAGGGAATTGATCAATTGTTTTTTGGACCCCTCCGGGAAACGGACAGAGGAAGAAGAAGAAGAAAAGAAGAGAACAATGGATAGATGGATAGGAGCACGCGGCCAAAAGTCAGTCTCCTCCACAAAACGAAACGAATATAGAATTGTCAGTGGGTCAGTGTCGGATGGCCGATGGGGATGTCTGGAATCTACTAATCCCTGATTAATTTAAATATAGTTGGTTCTCAATTATTAAGGGGTTTAATTTAGGTGAAATTGCATTAGCGAGCCTGGAGAAACTGTTTGTTTATTTGTGTTTTGCTTCTTCAGTAAACAACTTTTTTTTGGCGACAGTATTTTTTTTTGTTGAGATGCCACGGTCCATATGTTTAGAGATGTTTGGACTTTCATTTATAGTTTATTTCGTACAAACTTAGTATGAAATTTTAAATCAAAATTTTATACTTATTAGACATGTTTAAAATAAATTATAAATGAGACACATCCTTAAATTTTCTTTCAGCGTGGCTAGTCGGTTTCTTTTCGCAGACAACTCCTTTATTTATTTTTTATTAAAACCAATGAAAATCTCAAAAGATAAAAAGGAGTTGCGTTGAAGACATGCATAGTCTCAATCAACACGTGGACGGCCGTTGAAATAGACATCTCGAATTATGTCGACACCCGTCGTAAATCAAGCATCCGCACAATCTCTCCATTCCCGACCTACGAGAGCTCGTGCTTCGGACATGGCCGACACCTAAAATGGCGATAAAAGCAAAGTGGCATACACTTATAATTCAACACTTGTTTAATTTAGTTTTTTTTCTTCTAAAAGGAATGTATCCAGATGTTTTTCGTTGCGTAGATCCTATATAGGTCGCACTAAAATGTATAAACATCTTTTGATTGTGAATGGGGAGTACAAAACATCACAAGTGTTTAAGAAAAACAAGTTTATTTTTTCTAAAAGACTGATTTTCAGTTTGCATTGTAGATGGCTTATAGAGGATTCTAGAATTCAAAGCACTCGTGTGTGGAGATCTGTTAATTTCCCAAATAAAAATTCGGTGGCGCCGTGGGTCTTTTGATGGTTCACATCACAGGGAAAGGAGAAGCAGAGCTCAAAGTAAACGAGTCAGGATGGCGCCTTGAAATGATCTGAAACTGTTTGGACACTCATTAACAAGTGAACTCCAACCCAGCATCTCTCGAAAAGTGAAGCAAATTAGCAAGGTAGAATATTCATATAAGGAAAAAAGTCTTTCATGTCAAGGGTTAACATGGACATACAAGGTTAGTTAGTTTTGCTTAATTCTCGGAGACAAGACTCATTTCTGGAACTGAGAGCACTCGCGACTGATCTAGGTCTAGAAATTGAAAAAATATACGTTTTTATAAAACATAAACCCGATGTTTTGGGGATAGATACCAATGAGAAAGTTTTGAAACTGTCACGGTTTATTGCGCCTGTGCGGCGACATTGTGCTAGGGGTCACGGTTGGGCGTATTTTCACGGCCGACACCTCACTAGCACTAGAGAGTTACCGGAAGCACCCAAGGAGATACTCCTACTCCCCTGCCAGTTATAGTGGTATGTTGGCATTAGAGGGTAGATTTTGATGGTATTTGGCGAGCTTGCTTTTTGAGTGATATAGTGGAAGTCTGTTTCAATTAGATGCGTTTTTGGATGTAGATTTCAAACGAGGATTCGGAATTGGTACTGTCTCGGCCCCAGTTCAGCCGTTTCAACAGAATTTGCCTTTGTAAATCGGGCCCAATACCAAACGGGCGCCACCTCTCCCGAAAAGGAACAAACGGGTCAGGCAGGGAGACTCGACGGCGGCGCACGGCACATGTGAGTCTTCTCCGGCCATACTCCTCCCAATTTCCTCTCCGGAATCCCCCTCTCATCTCCTCTCTCTCCGGTTGGCTTTCCTCCCGGCTACTGTGCCTCGCCCCCATCTACCATCTTGCCTCCGGCCAGTCCGCGCACAACAGCTCCGATGGAGCCCGCCCTCCTCCGCGTGCCCCCATGGAAGGGATCCTCGCCCCCTCCTCCTCGTGCGCCCTATAGGAGCAGCCTGCTGCACCTCATGGCAGAGAAACCCTAATCCCCCTCTTAAATCCCCCAACTGAATTAAGATTTTTTTTCGGTTAACCTCTGTAGTGCAGTTCGGAAAGAATGGAGTACTACAGTTCGCAAAGGATGTATTACAGTTCGATCTCCGTAGCTGCTAGAATACTCTTCTTCTTTTTCTTCCCCAATACTGAACCGAAGTTTGCCATGTCACTGCAGTTTTTTTTAGCTGTTCTGGTCTATAGCAGTGTTGCCAGTTGAGGTTCTTATGGAGCTCCCATTACCTTAATGAAGCAATGGCTCTTGACTTTGCTTCTGTTATGCATAGTTTCGAATAATGTTCACTTTTGTTATAATATTGCGGCTGTTATGGACAGTTTTTAATAATATTGTGGTCGTTATGCATATTCCATACTCCTCTGATCTGAAATGATTGTTCGAGTCTGCATTGTATTTTTCTAACCTAGTAATCTTTCTAAAGTGGACCAGAGGTAGTAGTATTTTCTCTTTTTCATTCTTTTTATTGTATAAGGTAATACGTAATCGTTATATGTACTGTTGTAAAAATTCATTTTCATGCATGTGTTATGATTTTGCTCATTCACCAATTACTAATTGACCTCCTCAAATTTTCTGTTTGCATCTAGACCCGTCGCTGCATCATGTCTTCAGAGGAGCAGAGAGCAATCTTGTCAGATTTGTCTGTGGGTTCACGACCTCCAACCGCTAACCAAATCGGTTCTTCGGTTGATCTATCATGTGAGGGTGGCACACAGGTCACTTGCTTCACGGAGGACCTACACGACGTGACACTCCATTTTCAGATCATAAGGCTCTCTAAACAGGTATGGACGAGATCTCCTTTGTAATTTTTTTCCAAGATACTCGCAAGTCACAACGTCTAATGTCTAATTGACTCACAAGCTAAGTAGAGTGGTGTTTGGTTGTGACTTTTGTCTACAGTTTTAGGGTTGTTCAGTCGTTCCGATTAGAAACTGCATTGTTTGTGGCATGCTGATAAATATTGGCTTAACTCAGGCATTGTTCGGTTTGTGTCCTCACTTCTGGACTTTGGGCTTGGACCAAATTTTGCATCAAAATGTCACTCAAGCAAAGACATGTGTAGTAGGATTTGTACAAGACATATGGAACTAATAATCTTGTAGCTTTATAAAGACAATATAGAAATCTCCATGTTCAGTTTCAGTTAGTAAAGCAAGTAATTTCGAATATGAAGTTCTTAATTTATCTTACTCATTATAATGTTATTACATGAAGCATGCTAATTTAAGAGTTTATCATTATCTCCACCGAGTTAAGCTGTAGACAGTTTCGACTTACGATAAATTATGTGAGAAAGGCTTATGGCACTAATTCCATTTCTACACGAAATTTGTTTTGCACCCATATTTATTCACATTGTCATTTAATCTCTATTCTGCTCTTTGTCAAACATTTGCGTGGTATTTATTTTGAGCCTCATTTTTGTCATACAGATCTATGCATGGGTAGGATGCAACTCGGCAAAATTTGGCCATTTATATGCTGCTGCAAGCACTCGTCCGGTAACAAGCAATCATTATATCCTTGAGAACTGGCATTTCTCTTGAGACTGATCACTGCACCATGTGCACTTCATGTTGGTTGCAGGGTGATGGAGTTAGTGTCACATCTGTACTTGGAGGAACATCTGATAATACTGGATCAAGCATGGCCCGCCGCTTAGGTACTACTACTTCTGCTGTGGTTGATCCATCTTCATCATATTAGTATGAAAAATAGCAGTCTTATCGTTACCTCATGTTTCAGTGTTGAAGACAGGTCTAAATATAGTTCTAGCATGTAACATTCCTAAAGACAGCCCCATGCTCGAGGTACTGACCGACTTGTCTTTGTGTTAAGAATTTTCAAGTTTGTATCTGATAGGATGTTTTTCAGGCCGCTGCGGAGAGGAAACTTGTAGAGAAGCTGAGAAGTTTAGGCTATATAAGATCCAAACCGGCAGAGGCTAACACTTCCACAACGTGCTGATGGATACTTGTGAGCTGTCAAGTCAGCTGCTCGAGAAAGTCAGCATCTTTGTGATATTTTCATGCTTGGTTTAGTTGATTGGACACTACACTTATGTGTTCGATACACTTTGAATGGCTAGTAAAGCTGAATGGGGCTTAGTGTGTGTAGGCATGATAGCGTGAGTGTTTGCACGCGATTGGCAACTGCTGCATGTTCGCAGACTATTTTAGTCTGACCTGTGAGGCTGTGAATTCTAGGTATTATCTTATGGAAACTGTACTTTACTGTCTTGCACTCTTGCTTGAGACTTTGAGCTCTATAGAAATTCAAATGGTTCCATGGTATTTTGTTTATTTTCTCCAGTATTGGTTGATATCTGTGCTGATCTCGCTTATTAAGGATCACCGTTACTCCACTGTAATCCTCACGCTCCTCGCTGCACATACACGGACGCACGTATCTGTCCAACTCACACTTCCTCCCTCTTTGCTTACCTCGTTTCTTCTCTTTCTTTTCTAGTCTCTATCCAACTCCAGCTCCGCCTCCGCCACCCATAAAATCCAGCTCGCATCATGTGTACTCGTGCCCTATGAGATTCGAGCGTGTACGCACTTGCGTACATTCATACTCAAGATTATGGATACAATCTTCTATGAAGCTCAGAGGAAGGGATGAACCCCATTCGATTTAACTTCCAAATTTCCAATGGCGAAGAAGCAATAAACATAGCCTCTGTTGCCGCGCTTAGTGCTGACGACATTGTACTCTACTGCCTCAGGTGAATTTCAGTTGACCCAATGTTGCGATGCGTAGGAAACAAACTTACTTATTGTGCTTTTCTTGGCTGGAAATCGTGGAGCCTAGATAAGTACAGAGAGCCTGGTGTTCTTCTATGGCGTGGCTCCACAGTTCACACTGCAAGAATATGCAAACCAGTCAGTTTGGGAATACGCTGGATTACGGTAAAGGGTGGCAGATGGCAATACATTACGGATCAAACCGTCTGAATTATTTCACGGTCTCATCACCTATCGCGTTAGTATGATATACTTCCTCCACTGTCACAAATATATGCAAGTGAAGGACAGACTTATGATTCTTGGCAAAGGGATCAGCACGCAGCTCGCTCAAGCTGTTGGAGCTCCCTACTCTCTGAAGATGGACAAGAAGGATGCATGTGCCATCACATATTTCAACGATGGTGGCGCGAGCGAGGTAGATGACCAATCACTGAGCACTTACTTAAAACCTTGTAAGCTGTAACCAGGCCTTTCTGTCAACTGAGAAGCGCGCAGGGAGTCTTCGACGCCGCTCTCAACTTTGCTGCTGTCACGGAAGCTCGAGTAATCTTCTTCTTCCGCGACATTGGCTGGGCAATCAGCACCCCAACCACCGAAAATTCAGAAGTATGAAGTGCGCCTTTGGTTGTCAAACATGACTTTCCATAAACTGTTGGTGCTGCATTGAGTTAAATCCAACTGTTTTTGCAGGTGATGGAGTTGTTACTCGCGGTCAGGCTTACGGAATCCGCAGTATCCGGGTAGACGGCAACGATACTCTTGCTGTGTACAGTGCAGCTCACACCGTCCGACAAATGCCCATAACCGAAGGAAAGCCTATTTTGATCGAGGTGCACGTTAGTTCAACAAATTTCAGGTATATCTTTGCTTAAGAGCACTGAGCTGAGAGCTTTCAGTTTCAGGCAATGACATGCCAAGTCGGGCATCACTCGACATCCGACGAATCAAACAAGTTCAGGCCAACTGGTGAGATCGAGCATCGACGAACAGCAAGGGATCCCATCTCCAGGTACATGAAATGGGTTCAGGGGGACGGCTGGTGGTGTGATGCTGAACTTAGGAACAGTGTGAGACAAGTGGTTAATTATTACCTTTAAAAAAAGGTTAATTATATTGTCAACCTAGTGTGCTGGACAAGGCTAACTCTGCTCGCCGGTGTGGAGATGGTGGAATAAGGAAGATCATCCAAACTCAAGATGATCAAACACAGTCCAGATATTACAATGGTTACCAGAACTGAAATCACCACACAGGTAAATCAAGAACTGCACACCGGCCGAACCCATTTATTCTCTACAATCCGTTGTTACATCCTGATTATAGGTGTTAATCGGACACTACAATCCAATGTTAAATTCATTTGGTATAGTTGTTGACCTTGGGAGAAAGAAAAAAAGGAAAAATATCAGTGATAACTAAGAAGTGTACAATAAAAAAAGTGTACAATATAAGATATTAGCAATGACAGTCTGTCAATTAACGGGAAAAAGTTCTTGAAACATGTCAAAATGGATCTAGTCTGGAAAATCTCCTTGCGACTAAGCTAATGGCCAATGCGTATCGTCAGTTGATAATAAAAAATAAAACTTATAGTAGAATCTTCCGCTAATGTCACATATAATTGCATTTATACGACTAAGGGATTGATCACTACTAGTAAGGTCCAAAATAATTTACCGGGTGACGTTGGACCATGTTAAAAATTATTTTAGTAGTAGTAAAGTTTGTACTACATGATAACTTTTGAAAAAGTAATTTTGTGATGTTCGATGGCTGGATGCTATCCTGATACAACAACAATAGTTAGGCTAAAAACAAGTGAGCCTATATAGGATTCTAAGCTAGAACATAGGATCCCGGTGCAATAAAATTTTACTGAAAATGAAGGATATGAAATTGAAGATCCTAGAAGATATAAGTAAATGAAGAAAACAAGGAAGATAAGGATTTTCGAATCCAAGATGTAAGTAAATGAAAAGGCATATCATAGGTAACCAAACCACGTAACCGTTACGGACTTAAGGCAACGCGGAAGGGGTGTTTTGACGCGTAGGACTAGATATTCCTATTATAAATATAATTTAAATGTCAAAAACCCGATTAAAAAATCAAACCTACGTTCAAACATTTTATGCTCACGCACAAAGTTTCGTGCAAAAAGACATTATTTGTGGCTTATGTAAGAACACAAATTTCGGTGCTACAAAACGACGTATCACCCGACATTTTTGTCTTTTTAACAAAGGCCAAAAAAATGCTTTTGTTCAGGATTTTGAACAGTGAGAGCAAATGCTCCTATAACTCGAAATGGATTCCCGATATGCACTTCCTTTTCCCTTTTCATATGTGGTAGCTTTGCTGCTTTCGGCCGGTCTTCGTCTCTCCGGAGGGAGAGGGATAGCCTGATAAGAGATACGCGCATCAAGATCGGACATAGACGCCTATTACGACGTACTCGTGTCCTGTGAGTGTGAGGGAGCAGGCCCCGCGCCACTCGCGTTTGTCGTGCCATGTTCCTGGGCAATGGCACGGTCGATCCATTCCCACGGAGCTATCAGTGGGAGGGATTACTGCATTTCCCTTCTTTTAGCCTGAGGAGGACAATACCACTACGACGGTGGTGCTCCTTCTCACCTGCCAGAAATAATTAGATCGAGCGGGAAACCTAACTATAGCTGGCCAGTAATCAAGGCACGCAACAGCTTCACGCCCTTTTCCTTCTTCTAACAAATCAGTGACTAATAGTTTTTAGATTCTCAAGGAGGGTATCCCCGGTTCCACTAATCAAAATGGAACCATCAGAGTCATGCATACATAAATTACATGGAAACTTACTACAAGACGGTGAGATACCCGTTAATCTTTTTATAGTATAACTATGAAACATGCCCGTGCGTTGCAATGGGACTGAAAATAGGTTTCGTGGTACCAGAAACATTCAAAGCAATGCATATTTGACCATTTTTTTTGCCTCATTAGGTTATCCTTTTGAACCCAATCATTTCCCAGCACTCTTATATGAATTTTAGGCATATATCTCATAATTTGAATAGACGGATTGAATAGAGATAATATGAAAAGTAAACTATGACTAACATGGCTTGATGCTTTTATTCAGAATAAGCTGGTCCATTTGGAGGCTTGACTGAATCAAATAATGTAAAGCAAGAAACTGCATCAATTTTTCTACACCAAATATTTACCATGCCTGCACTATTTTTTGTAACTGTAAAATGTTGACTTAAAAAGTGAAAAAATTGACTTTCCTCGAAACAGGCTTTCGCCCCGATTTATAAATAAAGCAACCACAACCGATACAACAACGACAGGTGCTGGGGCGGAAACAACACAAGCACGCCCAAAAGAAAAGAAAAGAGAAATTGCAAAAGAAAAAAATGCCGACAACGGCGGATCGACAACAAAGAGCAAACTCCAAGACCGCTGCGTCCACCAGGCCCCCACCAAGCACCTAGCGCTCCGAAGCGCCAGTACCACACAACACCTTCAGGAAGGGATGCGACGATGATGACGCTGCTGCCAAGGGTTTCCCCCGGTACACGACGGGGAGAAGAGGGGGAACACCGACGCCCTTCAGGAAGGATGGTGGCACCCGCAGGCGTCACCGCGCCGACTAGGATTTCTCCCGACCCCCACCACCCCAGGCGCCCCGGAGCACTCCACCATACCGCCCACCACCCAGCGCCAGACGGTCTCGAAGCCGCTCACAATGTCTCACCACGGTCCAGAGAAGAGAAGCCTACACACCGAAAAGGAAGAGCCGGGACTAGGAGCCGCAGCATCGCCGACGTGCGGGAGGGACCGACCTCCACCGTCATAGACGGTAACCGACCGGACGCCACAGCAGGAGCACACCAGGCCTGTGGGCCCACAAGCCCGGCCGGGCCTCTCAGCCTCGAGAGGTCCGTGAAGCCCCCGCCGTCGCGCTGCAGAAGACATGCCGTTGGCTCCGCCGCCCCTCGTCCGAGCTGCTCTCCGTCATCAGTGAGTAGAGGACCGCAACAGCGAAGCCACGGCCCTGCCGCCAAGGGGAGGCGCCACCACCTCCCCGGCCGACTTAACCCACCCCGGGAACCCCCCAGGACCGGACCAGTGTGCCGCCAAACGGCCGAACAACACCGCCGCTGAGCTCCTTACGGAGCAGCAGCACGTGTAGGGTCCGTGAAGGACACATCCGCGCAGGCACCGGCAGATCTGGGCCCACCTGGTCCAGATCCGACTCGCAGCACACGCCAACCTTGCCATGGCACCTCCACAGCAGGCCAAGGCAGCGCATCCCAGAGGCACAGCCAAGCCGCACCACCCGCGAACCCGCCACCCGTTGCATCTCACCGCCGCCGTTTCGAACCCGCACCACCAGGGCGAGCACCACGGCGCCCACCCAGCCCACGAGGCCCTCCCTGCCATGAGCATGGCGTCCTCCTGCTCCGACCGGGCCCCGGCCTACCTAGATCGGGCCCATATGGGCCCAGATCTGGGCCTGCAGGCCCGCGCCGCCATGAGCAGCACCACCCGCACCTGCGGCCGCTGTCCCTGCCAGAGGTCGCGCGTGCAACCTGCCACTCGTAGCCCTGCAAAAGCCTAAACTTGCCACCAGATCTGGGCCGACTTGGCCTGGATCTGGCGCCCCAGCCCCGAACGTCGGCAAGGGAGAGCACCAAGCGTCCTGGCCGGGGCAGCTCAACCCGCCAGGCCCAGATCGGGCCCGGGCGGGCCAGCGCCGCCAGCCCTGAACGCACTGCCGCCGCACCACATCCTTCGACGTCCCCGTCCCACCGAGCAGTGAACCACCGGCCGCCGCACTGCCTCGCGCAGGCTCGAGGTCAGCCATGCAGGACCGAGTCCGCCTCCCCGCCGCCCGACGAACTACCGCGCGCAGGACCTCGAGACCGCGCCTCCGCCGCCGTCTACCACCACGCAGCCTCCAGCGACCTCCAGCGCCGCAAGCCGTCCGTCGCCTGAGAAGCACCACCGCCGGGGAGCTGGAGCCCCGCCTCCACCCGCCACCGGCATGGGGAAAGACAGGCCGCCGCCGCCGGCTACCACCGGGCCAAGCCTGGCAGCCCCTGCCAGCGGCGGCGACGGGAGGGAGCAAGGAGGGGGAGGGCTGGGCGGAGGAGGGAGGGAGGCGCGCCGCCGCCACGGGGGGCGACGGACGCGCGCGGGGGGGGGGGGGGGGGGGGGGGGGGGCAGAGGTACTCCCTCCCTCCCTCAGTGATACCTATGCGATTGTTTTGGAGAGTGTTCAGGTAGCGTCCAAAAAAAATACTCAAAGTTACCAAAGAGCATTGTTAAAGAGTAAAAAGATGAATATGAAAGGATTGGGGAAGGCTGTGAGCTCGTCCCATTAGAAGAGCAATAGGTGCTGCCTGCTCGTGGTCTTTCACCTCCACTTTTACCAACTAAATAACCTACAATATCATAGGATGAATCTTTATTTTACCTACCAATGACAAGATCTGTAGCCCATATAATTGAAGCACTATTTAAGAAACAATACTCATATGGATTGCTCAACAAAAATGTTGCTGAAAATACCCGATCGGAAGTCTGTATGCAAACTCTGATCTCCCAATGCCAGACGTATCAAACTATCAATGGTGTCATTGGCGTCACTGAAGATATTGTCGGTTAGCAGGCTTTCCGTTCTGAATCTGAAGAAGTGGAGCCGTGGAGGTGGTTTGAGTTTTTGACAGGGGGACTGCTGAGCGTCCCCCGGGGGATCAAATCCCCAGATCCTCCGGGTCCGCAGCCGTACGATCTGGACAGGAAAACCGTCCGATCCATGAACCAAGTCTCGTAGCCAAACTAACTCATCCAACGCTGCCCTCCATCTTCAGAGCCGGCGCGCTCCGCTCCGCCCCATCTCAGCTGGCAACCGTCGCGCTCGCCGCCATCTCCGGCAGCCGGAAAGCTCCGTTCCACCTCCTTCTCCGGCAGCCGGCACGCGCTCGTCCCCATCTCCGGCAGCCCGCAGTCGTTCCCATCTCCGGCAGCCCGCGCTCGTTCCCATCTCCGACAGCTCGCAGTCGTTCCCATCTCCGGCAGCCAGCGCTCGTCCCCATCTCCGGCAGCACGCGCTCAGCCAGCAACCTCCGCACCGCTTCGCCCCTTCTCTGGAAGCCAGCGCCGCTCCCCTCACACCAAGCTTAGGATTAGGACTCGCACCACCACTGTCAAGCACGCGTCATCAGAGCACCTCGGCCTCACCGTCGAACATAGTGGTAGCAGCCACCTGATTGGGGTTCGTATCAACGCCATATAAGTACTGTAGCACTGCTGTTCGACCATGGAAGCATCACCATATACCCAAAACAGCATCGAGTTCAACCATGGGTAGCATTTCTATATACCCAAAGTAGCATCAGAGTTCATCAACTGTAGCATCACCACCGTCTAGTTGCATGGCAGTTCAACCATGGTAGCATCACAAAAAACCAAAAACAGCACTGAGTTCAAGTGTTCAACTATGGTAGCATACTAGCATTGCCATATACCCAAAGTAGCATCATAGTTCAACCACGGTAGCTAAAATCACGTAAATGCTTCTATGAAGAAACGGTTTGTTTCTTATAAGAATTTTATACTATTGTAGCAAAAAGTCCAATTTACTTTCAAATCTCACAAAATGATTCTACGAAGCAAAAAGTTTTATTCGTAGCAAATTTTATTACTGTCGCAAAAGTCCAGACACAAAATGATTCTACGGAGCAAAAAGTTTCACTTGTAATTTTTTTTCTTCTATTGAAGCAAAAAGTCTGGGCACAAAATGCTTCTACCTAGCAAAAAGTTTCATTCGATAGCAATTTGTTTTGCTACTGTAGCAAGTTCAAAATGAAACCTCAGCGTTGCGGCAACACCATGGCAGCAAATTTCTCGGCAGCACCACTTCCGGTCGTCGGCAGCAACGTTGTGCTCCCATGAGAGCAAAGTCGTCCTTCTCCGGCAGCACCACTTCCGGTCGTCGGCAGCAACGTCCGTGGTCCCATGAGAGCAAAGTCACCCTTCTCGGCAGTAAACAAAATATTCAAAACTCACGTAAATGCTTCTATGAAGCAAAACGGGTTGTTTTTAATAAGAATTTTGTACTATTGTAGCAAAAGCATAATTTTCTCTCAAAACTCACAAAATGTTTCTACGGAGCAAAAAAGTTTATTTGCAGCAAATTTTATTACTGTAGCAAAAGTCGAGACACAAAATGATTCTACGGAGCAAAAAGTCTCACGTGTAGCATTTTTTTTTCTATTAAAGCAAAAAGTATAGGCACAAAATGCTTGTACGCAGCAGAAAGTTACATTCGTAGCAATTTGTTGTGCTACTGTAGCAAGTTCAATGAGACCTCAGTGTCGCGGCAACACTCTGGTAGCAAATTTCTCTATCTATTGCAGCAAAACCACATATCAATAATAGCAAAAAAATTGTTATATTGCAGCATCGTAGCAAAAATTCTTCCGACGAGCAGAACAAAATTTTAGCTAAAAACACAGAATCTGTCGTCGGAGAACCCGACGCGACGTCACCGATACAACAAGCGCTTGTAGCAACCCACATAGTCTATGGTAGCAACTCTGACGGTCGCTGGCAGCAACGCCGCCATGCCATGGCAGCAACGCTGCAAGCTCCTTGTAGCAGCGCCAATGTTCCTTGGTAGCAAGGTCACCGTACCATGGTAGCAACGCCGACCGTCTCTTGTAGCAACGCCGCCGCCGCACGGAGCAACGCAGAGAAGTAGTCGTCGTAGTTCCCACGCTGTAGTCCGCTGATTCCTTCGGCAGCAACACCGTCCTGCCATGGGAGCAACGCTGCCTCCTTCGGTAGCAACACCGCCGCCACATGGCAGCACCACCTTCGACCAACCGGAGCACCGTCGCTCCCAAAGGTAGCACCGCCGCCGACGTGCAGGAGCAACGCTGCCTCCCATGGTAGCACCGTCGTCGATGGCCGGTAGCACCGCCGCTGACCTACGGGAGCAACGTGGATCCCCCAGTGCAGCACCGTCTCCGACCTATGGGAGGGCGGCGGCCATGGGGTCGTCGCTGAGGCTGAGCACCGTGGGGATGAGCTTGGAGCGCGGGCTTGGGGCAGGGCCGGGGCAGGGCTTGGCTGCCGGCGGCGGCACGGCGTCAACAAAGGCCGGGGACGGCGGGCTCGAGAAGGGCCGCCGCGCGGGGACGGCAGGGCGGCGCTCGGCTGTCTTCGGCGGCGCGGAGACGTCGAGGGCCGCGGGCGGCGCGGGGATGGCGAGTTGGAGCATGTCCGGGGCTCCCCCGCGCGGAGCCGGCCATGGCAGGGCGGCGGCCGAGCTCGCCTGCGGGATGGAGCAGAAGGCAGCGAAGGGACGGGCGCGCCGGCGGAGGAGCAGCACGGGGACGAGGCGCGCCGGCGGAGGGGAAGCACGGGGACGGCTCGCCGCCGGCGCTGGCTGCACGCCTCTCTTCTGAGGAATCACGCAAGGGCCCGACGGTGGTGTGGATTCATGGCGGTTGTGGCGGCGGTAGCGAGCGACGGGAGGATTTGGGAAAACAGGAAGAAACGAAAGGGGAGGTGGCGCACCGGAGAGGAGATAAGGTGGGTCTACGGGACACATGTCGTGTGGAGGAGGCGGAGGACTGGGCGCGTCCGATCCTCCGGAGGAACTCTATCGTTTCCCTTGTGACAGCTATCCCGTTCGTGCCTGCCGTCGCTTCGCGTGATTAGCCCCCACGGCCGCGTCAGAGGTGGCCGGTTAGACTTGCAGTGTCTTGTGATGGATTCGCATAATTTCTCTGGAATTTCCAACATGGCGCGTTTGGACCTACCGGCGCCGTTGACTCAGCACAGCACCAAGGGGACATGGGGATTGGGGTGGTGCGCGGCCCGTAGACGGTAGACCTCGGCGAGCATGCATGGACCAGCCACGCGCATCGTGAGAGCACGCGCTCACCTCCTCCATGGCGTACCGCCGAGCAGATCTCTGATGGCAGCGGCAAGCCGGCAACATGGCGAGGGCAGCCGCTTATGCGCGAACCCGCTCGCCGTGGGGAGCTACGTCAGGAGATGAAGCCGGCGACCGGAGATCCGCCCTAGAATCGGGACCGAGCGCCCTCCGCAGGCTATCGCCGCCGCCACCGTGGAAGCTCGTCGCAGGTGGAGTCGTGGCTCACGGTTGGAGCCGAGGCTCCTGCCTGGAGCACTTTGGGAGATGGCCCGAAGGGATCTCACCGCCGCCGTGGGGACGTACGCAAGGTCGGCGGCCGTCTTCCAGGCCGGTCGTCCGCCTACGGCGAAGTTTTACATCCGTGACTTTTTTTTAGAAACAAACACGCACGTACAGTCTGACGGGCACGTCACCTACCACTAAAAGCATATCACCGGTTAAATACTGGAAAATCCAGGAAAATGCGACCACCCGTGTCAAGTCTGGGACTTGAACCTGGGTGGGCTAGTTCCACCACAAAGAACCAACCAGCTGAGATAGGCTCACTTCGCTACATCCGTGACTTTTACGGTGCAGAACAGGGGCGGCAGTGCATTTAAAAAACAAACCGGTATTTGACTTGGCGGAGGCAACACCTGTATTATCCAACGAAAGATAGGGCAAATTGGTAAAATCGGGACGGACGAACAAGAAGACTTAGTGCTTTTATTATTAGGTATAGATATAGATTTTAGAGGTATACTCCGACAACCGAAGCAGCACAATACCTCAAAACAGGTTGGATTTGCAAATAGGTAGTAAAAAAAAAAGGGAGTCCCGGCCTCTACATCATGATGATGCACACAACCTTTATATTAATTAAAAAGTAGCAAAAGAGTATTAAGTAGCTTCTTACAACTCAAGCATCACTCAATGTGGCCACATGAACCAACCACAGAAAAAAGCTAACATAAGACTACACATCTTGAAACCTTTTAGTGTGTTGCCACCCATGCTGGCAGCAAATAACTCGGATCACCGCCATAAGATGGGTACAACCAGTACCCATAAGAGCTCGCTGCTCGGATGGAAGGAGATAGGACCATATATTGATCCAGTACATGGCGCGGTGAACAACCTGCAAAAAATGAGTACCTCCAAGTTTGTTAAACACAACATCATTTCTACAGTTCCAAACAACCCATAAAAAGCACAAACACTAATGCGAATACGTGATTTAGTTTTCTTATCTACTCCGTCTAGCCAATGTCCAAACATGTTTGCTACACTAGTAGGTGGAGAGATATTAAAAGTGAAATGAATGAGACGCCAAATGTTTCTAACAAAAGGAAAGTGTATAAAAAGATGCTCCACTGTTTCATCCGCAATGCAAAACGCACATTTCTTACAACCGATCCAATTTCTTTTAATCAAATTAATTATCTTTAATAAGGATGACTTTCCTGTGAAAAACCACATGAACACCTTTATTTTAAGAGGAGCCTTTAATTTCCATAAGTATTTTCGGAGGAAAGGAGTATGACCATGCAAATAGTCTGCATACATGGATTTAACAGTGAACTGGCCAGTTGTAGTTAAGTTCCATTTCAACTTGTCCGCCTCATTAGAAAGTGAGATACTCATTAGCCTCTCAACAAGTTTCTTCCATGAGTCCCGATTTCATTCGGTCAATGTTCTTCTAAACTCCATGTTTAGGGGATTATAACTTAACACTACGGACACTAAAACATTCTTATGACACACAATGTTAAACAAGGACAGATACTGATCAGCCAAAGATTTATCCCCAAACCAAACATCCTCCAAAAAACGGGTATGGAGGCCATTGCCAACGAAAAACTGTCCCCGTCAACAATATTGTCAACAAGTTTGCACCACCATCAGTTGACAATAGTTTTAAATAAAACACTAGTCAAAGAACCACCACCATCGGCTGAAGCACTATGATGCATGTAAAATGCATACATGAACTTTACATTTTATTACTTGATATTCCAACTTTTTTTTGCATCATATATGGGTTATATTTATGTTATATAATGATTTTGGGGGATAATTCACACTTCCCCATTTATTTGTAATTAACCCTGCAGAATCAGAAAACCCCTTTTTCCATATTTTTGACTTTCAGGTAGCATACGACGTCCAAATGACCTGAAACTTCGTGAACATCAGTTTTTGGAAGGAACAAAGCGTAGGAGCGAAGGAAGCGCAAAAGTGGAAACCCGAGGAGGAAAAGAGGGGGTCCCTGATGACCCACAAGTATAGGGGGTGTATCATAATACTTTCGATAAATAAGAGTGTCGAACCCAACGAGGAGCAGAAGGTGCTGACAAGCAGTTTTGATGAGGATTTCACTGTAAACACTAGCAGACAAGTTTTTAGGAGTTTTTGATAATGCAGATAAATAAAGTGCGAGTAAATAGAGCGCGGCAATAATAATTGCAGCGAGTGGCCCAATCCTTTTTAGAGCAAAGGACAAGCCGGTTTGTTTACTTATGATGACCAAACGTTCCTGAGGACACACGGGATTTATGTCTAGTGCTTTCGCTTCATATAGATGATTAATCTTTAGTGTTCCGATAAGTGTTGTGTGGGTGAACCTATGCTAATGCACCGCCCTTCCTAGGACTAATACATACTTGTGATTAAACCCCTTGCAAGCATCCGCAAATACAAGAAAGTAATTAAGATAAATCTAACCACAACCTTAAACTCTGAGATCCTACCATCCCTCATGCATCGAGATACCAACGGGGGTTTAGGTTTCTGTCACTCCGGCAACCCCACAATTAATATTCGAATACACAATGCATTCCCATAAAGGTGAAGTGTCATGTAGTCGACGTTCACATGACACCAATAGAAGAATAGCACCACAACTTAAATATCAAACCATTAAATATTACTCAACATAGTTCACTACTAACATCCAGACTTCTCCCATGTTCTCAAGAACTAAACGAACTACTCACAACACATCATATGGATCATGATCAGAGATGATATAATGATGGGTAACAATCTGAACATAAACCTTAATTCAACGGTTCCACCCAATAGCATCAATAACAATAGTAATCAACACCGGGAGAGTTTCCCCTATCAAATGCACAAGATTCAGCCCTAGATGTTACAGCGGGAACGGAGTGGAACGATGGAGATGACGGTGTCGGCGGTGGAGATGATGATGATGATGATGATCCCAATGAAGTGCAGCTCGATGATGGTGACGATGGCGACGATTTCCCCCCTCCGGGAAGGGATTTCCCCGGCAGCTTTTCAGCCTGCCGGAGAGCTTTTCTCTCTCGGTGGTTTCCGCCTCGTGGAGGCGGCGGCTCTGTTTCTGGTCTATCCCCCGAGTCTTAGGTTTTTGGGGGGATGAAGTACGCGAAAGGGCGCTGCCAGAGGTGGGCCAGGGCGGCCTCACAGGGTGCTGGCGCGGCAGCAAGGGGGGCCGCGCCAGGACCTCATGTGGGCCCCCTGGGGCCCACCTGGTTCTCCCGTTTTGGCTCCCTTCGTCATCTGAAAAAATAGGAACTTCTGTATTCTTGGTTCTGTTTTCTGAGCTTCGCAAATATTGTATCTTGTCGGTGCTATTTCCAGCAGAATTCAGACTCTGGTGATTCATCCTCCAATAATCATCAAACATGCAAAATAGATGAAATAACATAAGTATCATCTCCAAATATGAAATATATCAATGAATAACAGTAAATTATGATATAAAATAGTGATACAAAATGGACGTATCAACTCCCCCCAAGCTTAGACCTCGCTTGTCCCCAAGCGAAAGCTGAACTCAGAAAACATGACCACAGGTTTATGGAGTGAAATGTCGATAAAGAATATACGGACAAGAAGCATCACATATATTAATACACAAATCATCTTAGATATCAACTCCGTTCATATAACTCAACTTGTAACAAGTAAAGGGAAATCACAATAAGGTACATAGAGAAAACCATAGTTGGTGTTGGCAAACTTCATTCTTGGTCAGAGAACAATGAACATATTGAGCTTACTCTACAAAACAGCCCTCTTTATTAGTTGCTAACTCCAAAAGTTATATTTATTAGGTAACAACAATGTGCTAAACAAGGAAGAATAAAAGACATGATTAACAATACAAATGTATAAATGGTTGAATCACAATCAACTCAAATGCTTGCTTAAGATAGAAGAAGATAGGTTTACTGACTCAACATAAAGTGAAAGATAGGCCCTTCGCAGAGGGTGAACGGGAATCCGGCACCTAGAGGGGGGGGGGGGGGGGGGGGGGGGAATAGGTGCTATTACAAATTTTAACTCTTTTTCAATTTAAGCTTAACACAAAGGTAAATTCTCTAGATATGCAACTAAGGTGAATTTACCTAAATGACAAGCTAGGCAATTAAACAAGATACAAGATAAATACAAGTGCGAAACAAGCAAGTAAGGGAGTAAGGATTAGGGGAACCAAGTGAAGCACGCGGAGACGAAGATGTAATCCCGAGTTCCACCACAAGGGTGTACGTCTCGTTGGAGAGGTGTGGGTCACCACAACAGGTTGACCACAACGCCACAAAGGCTCACCTTCTTCTCCGATGAACTCAACCACAAAGGTTGCGAGTTCACCTTCCACTATTGATCCCCTTTGGGGCGGAGATCGAATCCCTTACAACAAGCTTGAGGCACACACCCACAACTTAATTGGGGGCTCTCAAGATGACCACAACAGGTCAAGGACCACAAAAGGTCAAAGCAACACCAAGAAGGCAACAATGGTGAACTAGGTTTTCCTAAAGGAAACCCTAGCCACGAAATCCCCAAGTGAATGGGGAGGAAATGCAAATCGCTTCGGTGAAGTAGTAGATCAGGGCCTTCTCCTTCAATCCTCCAAGTATCAACGAATTTGGGTGGAGGGATTGGGAGATCTTGATGATTTGAGCTTTCTTGAAGTTGAGGAGAGAGAGAGTAAGAGAGCTAGCTGTTCTTGAGGGAGTGAGGGGGGTATTTATAGCTCTGCCCAAAAACTGGCCGTTGGCTGCTTCGACCACCCGGAAATTCCGGTATAAGTCACAACCGGAAATTCCGGTGTCCCGGAATATCCGGAATATTGAAATATCCGACCAGAATTTCCGGTTGGAGCCAGAACCGAAACCTCTTCTTTCCTTAGCCGTTTCTTGGGTGTCCTTCTGGGTGCACCCGGAAAATCCGGTAGACTGGAATTTCCGGGCACAATTTCCGGTTGAAGGCAGAACGCTTTCTCAACTTGACTTAGTCGTTTCTGGGGGGGCTCTTCTGGGTGCACTCGGAAATTCCGGTATACTGGAATTTCCGGGCACAATTTCCGGTTGAAGGCAGAACGCTTTCTCAACTTGACTTAGTCGTTTCTGGGGGGCTCTTCTGGGTGCACTCGGAAATTCCGGTATACTGGAATTTCCGGGCACAATTTCCGGTTGAAGCCAGAACCACTTTCCAACAATTCCTTAGCCAATTTTTGCGAAGTTCTGGTGGACCGGAAATTCCGGCCCTGGGAATTTCCGGCTCCAATAATCCGATTCCTGGAACTTTTTCAGAGCAACTTCTTCTTTGCATTTTTGGCTTTGATGCATATGATATTTAGTCATACACTAACTGAAATACTTAGCATTAGAATTAGTATATCATTGGTATTGTTAACTAACACACAAAACACTAGGGGTTAAGAAATGTTCTTTCAATCTCCCCCTTTTTGGTGTTAGATGACAATACACAGATTTGCAATAAAAGACAATGCTATATCATGCTTATGGTAAAAAAAATGGCTCCCCCTAAACATGTGCATACTTGAAAACAGCTAGACAACGGATAGCACAATAGACAAGAGCATTTTTGCAATAGAGAGCACATGATATCATAAGGAGTAATGAGACAATATACAGCCATGGTATAACTAGAGACTTGATAGAATTTCATACCTTTTGCATATAACATATGAGGTGAATACCAACACAATAGTCTTGTAGTCTCAACCATAGATAATATAGATAGCATGGGAATTGTCTCAATACACACAGAGGTTCTCACAAATAGTTCAACAAGCATAAATAGTTTGACAAACACAAATAAGATAAATGGACACAAGCGCAAATAAATGGTAGAAGCATATGCTTGTGCCCGAACCCATGCAAATCCCCGTTCCTAATAGATCAACTTCTCCCCCTTTGGCATCGAAACGCCAAAAAGGAAGAAGAGCGATGCTACGTCCCGAAGAACATCACTCGGAAGGGGTATCCTCATCATCGTCCTCATCCTCGTCATCATCATCAGAAGTAACCTCCTCATATGCCTGTCCCGTGGAGTATGAGCTGCCACCAAGATCGTTCTCAAACTGAGACCACGGAGCCATAGACCCCTGGTTCCACTGAGCATAGGAGAGAGGCGGTGTGAGCTCAGCAGGAGCGGGAGATCCAGAAATGTGATGGAGGATCATCTCTTGATTGTGGGCAGATTGACGGCGGTCCTTGTAGGCTGAGTATTGCTCCTTGCGAATGTCGATGTTCATGCAAAGGATGTTGCGTTGGAACCAATTCAGCTTCTTCACGTGCCCGGAGGTGGAGGGGGCATAAGAGGGAGTAGCAGCCCTCCGAGCATCACCCATGAACGAACCACCCCGAGTGGACCGAGAGGATGGCACACTTGGGGGCTTGGGCACAGTCCTCTTCTCATAAAGTTGCTTGAAGTCATGGACCTCCAAGTCATCATCACTAAGATCATGGTCGGGGAACTTGGACTTGATGAGCATCATGATGTATGGAGCATAGGGAATGGTGACCGTAGTGGTCATGGCATCATGCATCTCATGGTGAATGTAGTCCATCACATCCACACTCCAATCCGCACTATCATCTGTGCTCATAGCAATGGTGTGGGCATGAAGTAGCAAGTTGCAAAGGGGAGTGACCACATTATCATTGTTTCCACCACTTGGAGCAATATTCTCCCGGAGAATGCGCACAAGGACATCATACAGAGGGAGCAAGTCCTTGGAGAGACCGGGAACTCCACCCTCGCCATAGAGATGAGCGGTATCCTTCTTGTTGATGCGGTAGTTGTGGTGCATGCGGTAACCCTGAGGATTGTCACCATCAAACGAGTAACCCAACACCTTTGCAAACTCATACCAGTCAGACTCACAGTATGTCTCGCCAGTCATCCACTTGATGGTCTTCCTTGAGTCACCCTTCATCACAAGAGTGGCAAAGAACTGCAGCACGAGCTGAGAGTTGTAGTCGCAGCGGGTGACCACAAGTCTCTCCAACCCCATAGCCTTGATAAGATGGATGGCTTCAGCAAATGAGGCCTTCTTCTGTAGCGCCTGAAGGTTGTAGGGCTGCATCTTGCGGATGGGTTTCTTCAATGAGTAATAGACGTCCTTTAGGATGTATTCTTGCTCTTTGCACCAAAAACTGCGATCATCGAGGTCATCATCCCTCGGCCTAAGGTACCAATCCCTTTGACGAAACAGAGCATAGTCAACTGCACTCATCTTTGTGTACGGCAGACGGCGAGTAGGAGGAGGAACTTCCTTTCTCTTCTTGGACTTGGGCTTGCTAGAGGAGGCAACTGCTTTCTTGGACATGGACATGCTAGAAGATGCAAGACCTTTGCCCTTAACCTTTCGAGTGACTTGCCTTGAGAGTCTTCCACTCATGGAAGGAGAAGAACTCCCACTCAAATTACCTGTGAATTTAGAATAGATGGATAGCACAAGATGAGTACACACAAGTCAGTGGGGAGAAACTAGTTACATTAAAGGTGATTTGCATTGATCAAAATTAGCTAAACCTGGAAAAACTGGAAACTGCCGATTTCAGAAAAATTCAGACCGGAAATTCCGGTTCAGTTCAGACCGGAAATTCCGGTCTGTCGAAACATTGCAGTTTGAAGTTTGTGCTAGGTCTAAAACTAGATCGATTCAATACAAATCAAATCTAATGTATCTAGACTAGTAAGTATACCACTAGGGACCACTACAACCAAGCAATCTGCAAACAAACTACTCCTCATCTAGATCCAAAGTGCAAGCACTAAAAGGGATGAATGGGAGAGTTACCCTCGTCCATGGGGCAAAAAGCTTGGAGGAGAAGGTCCACGGGGCGGAGGAGCACCAGATCTGGCCAAGGGAGAGAGTCTCCACCGGCCGGAAAGCTCCGGGAGGGCTTGGAGGAGCAGGAGCGGCGGCTGGGAAGTGGGGCAGGTCGGGGGTGGAAGATGGGTTCGAATGAACCCTTCACCCCGAGCCTGCCCTATAAATTTTTGGACAAACCGCCCGACCGGAAATTCCGGGTGTAACTTACACCGGAATTTCCGGGTCACCGGAATTTCCGACCCAAAAGGAACCGGAAATTCTGACCTGCTGAACCAAGGATCCCAGTTTTCAACGGATGACTTGTGTGCAATAGAGAGAAATGTTTTTAGGTAAGAATAGGCTTGGGATAGATTTCCAAACTGGTATTGGTACATCATGCTCAACTTACAACAACCAAATCAAAGCATAAAGCGCCAAGTTGAGTAGATTTCCCACATGCATGAACAAGAAATTAATAGGCAACAAAAACGCTCCAAATGAGACCAACTCTTCAAAAGAAGAGGGCGGTGGCCGAAGCCACCATGTAGGAGTGTATGGCATGTCACCGCGAAGATAGATCTTGGGTACATAACCACTACTCGTCGTTTTAGCTCACTAGACATAAGAATGAATATAGAGATAAAAGAACACTTACTGTCGGCATAATGGGGGGAGGGATGGTCCAATGTATTAGGACCGCACTCCCCCTAAGTCCATGCCTACATCTAGACAAAATATGGTACTATCGTGTCCTTGGTGTGTGTGCAATAGATCAAGCAAGGGACCTCGAATCAATGATATTGAGCTCATTCCTCAAATAGCAAAACCTTCCTTCTTCGAGAGGTTTTGTGAAGATATCCGCCAATTGATCTCTTGTGCCCACATAAGATAAGTCAATGTCTCCTCGGGCCACATGATCTCTAATGAAGTGATGGCGGATCTCAATATGCTTGGTTCTTGAATGTTGCACCGGGTTGTATGCAATCTTGATGGTACTTTCATTGTCACATAGAAGAGGCACTTTGTCGCAATCGACACCGTACTCCTTTAAAGTCTGCCTCATCCATAGTAATTGGGTGCAACAACTTGCGGCGGCAACATACTCGGCTTCAGTGGTGGAGAGAGATATGCAGTTTTGCTTCTTAGAAGACCAACTTACCAATGACCTCCCAATAAATTGACAAGCACCGGAGGTGGACTTCCTATCATCTTGATCTCCCGCCCAATCGGAATCCGTGTACCCGCATAGAGTGAAATGAGCATCCTTGGGGTACCACAATCCATAGGTTGGGGTATGAGCCAAATACCGAAAAATTTTCTTGACCGCCACATCATGGCTTTCTTTAGGAGCCGCTTGATATCTTGCACACACTCCTACGGCTAGTACTATATCCGGTCTAGATGCACAAAGGTAAAGAAGAGATCCAATCATCGAGCGATATACCTTTTGATCCACATCCTTACCCTTGGGGTTGAGCTCAAGGTGGCACTTGGTTTGCATTGGAGTAGAGGCACCCTTGAGCTCAAGCAACCCGAACCTCTTGAGCATGTCTTGAGTGTACTTTGCTTGGTTGATGAAAGTCCCTTCCTTCAATTGCTTGATCTCGAATCCGAGGAAGAACTTCATCTCACCCATCATGGACATCTCAAACCTATCGGTCATAAGCTTAGAGAATTCTTCGTTAAATGCTTTGTTAGTAGATCCAAATATAATATCATCCACATATAATTGACATAAGAAAAGTTCTCCATTTACTTTCTTAGTGAAAAGAGTGGGGTCGATTTCCCCAACTTGGAACCCACGGTCTACAAGTAGTTCTCTAAGGTGCTCATACCACGCACGTGGGGCTTGTTTAAGGCCATAGAGCGCCTTATCCAACTTGTAGACATGGTTCGGATATTTGGGGTCCTCAAACCCCGGAGGTTGCTTAACATAAACAAGTTCGCTTAGTGGACCATTTAGAAAAGCACTTTTAACATCCATTTGTTGTAATTTAAAGTTATGATGAGAAGCATAGGCAAGAAGTATACGAATGGACTCGAGTCGAGCCACGGGCGCGTAGGTCTCTCCAAAGTCAATGCCTTCAATTTGGGAGAAGCCTTGAGCCACCAATCTTGCTTTGTTCCTCACCACTATGCCATGCTCATCTTGCTTGTTCTTGAATATCCACTTAGTGCCGATAACATTGCGGCAATCTTTGGGTCTTTCCACTAACTTCCACACCTTGTTGCGCTTGAAGTTGTTGAGTTCATCGTGCATGGCCTCCAGCCAATCCGGATCCTCAAGCGCTTCAAACACCTTCTTTGGTTCCACCATGGAGATGTGAGCATGATGCTCACTAAAGCTTGCTAGTTGCCTTCGAGTGGAGACCTTTCTTCTTACATCTCCAAGAACCTTGTCAAGAGAGAGGGCTCTCAATTCTTGAGAGGTGCCAACTCTATTCACACGGCGGACTTCGATCTCCCTTCTTGAGGTGGGAGGAATCACTTGATCATCTTGATCATTCTTGTCTCCGCCTTGACCGTTTTGATGGCCTTGATCAACCCTTGGAGTAACTTCATGAGATGAGGGAGTAGGTTGATCTTGGCCTTGTTGCGTACTGCCACCGGGAATTTCAGCAGAACCGGATATTCCGGGTTCACCCTGAACCGGAAATTCCGAGCCACCGGAATTTCCGACATCAGGCTGAACCGGATTTTCCGGCTCTCCGGAAATTCCTGGAGCAGTCGAAGGTTCTTGTCCATCTTCTTGGTTGGACGTGTTGGGCACGGTGTTGTTGTCTTGGGTTCCCTGTGAGGAAGTAGCTACCACTTGCGTAGAGCTTGGTCCTTGTTGATCACCTTCATAATAGACTTCGACGGGGCGGTGAAAGCCCACCCCCATCCTTAGGATAGCATCTTGAGGTTGAACATCACCTACATCGGAAACACCAACTTGCTCCACAAGGGAGCCATTATTCTCCTCGAACGCCACACTACAAGATTCTATGACAATGCGTGAAGCCTTGTCATAGACTCTATAAGTGTGGGATTCGGCACCGTAACCAACAAATATCCCTTCAAGAGATCTAGTATGAAACTTTCCTAAGCGAGCACCTTTGATGAGATAAAAACACTTACAACCAAAGACTCGGAAGTAGGAGATATTGGGCTTGTTCCCTGTAAGCACTTCATAGGGTGTCTTCATGAGTCCTTTGCGAAAGAAGAGCCGGTTTGAAGAATGGCAAGCGGTGTTGACGGCTTCGGCCCAAAAGTTGTTTGGGGACTTAAACTCGGCCATCATCGATCTTGCCATTTCAATGAGAGTGCGGTTCTTCCTTTCGGCTACACCATTTTGTTGGGGAGTGTACGCAGCGGAATATTGATGACGAATCCCTTCTTCACTAAGGAACTCATTCAACGTATAGTTCTTGAACTCGGACCCATTGTCACTTCTAATCACCAAGATTGGGACATTGTGTTGACGTTGAGCTTCATTGGAGAAGTCGATGATTGTTTGTTGAGTCTCCATCTTCGTCTTGAAGAAGAACACCCATGTGTATCTCGAATAATCATCAACAATAACCAAGCAATATTTCTTCCCACCAAGACTAGCTTCCGGAATAGGACCAAAGAGGTCAACATGGAGGAGCTCCAAAACCCTCTTTGATGAAATGATGGTTTTGCTTGGATGGGGGGAATCATGCATCTTGCCTTCAACACAAGCCCTACACATTCGATCCTTCGAGAAATAAACATGGTCTTTTAGTCCTAGGATATGGCCACCTTTTTGGAGACTTTGCAAAGTTCTCATGTTGACATGGGCTAGGCGGCGGTGCCACAACCAACCCAAGTCCGCTTTAGCGAATAGGCACATTGTATGAGAAGTGGTGACTCCGGAGAAGTCAACCACATAGAGCTCATTTTCAATGTACCCAACGAAAGCAACATTGAGAGACTTGCTCCGCAAGAGGATAACCATATCCTTTTCAAAAAGAACGGAGAAACCCAACTTAGTTAAAGAACGAACCGAGAGTAAGTTGTAACCTAGGGATTCGACAAGCAAGACATTCACAAGAGTGATGTCCGGCGCCACTACCACCTTGCCGAGTCCCATTACCTTAGACTTTGATTTGTCGCCAAATGTAACGGTTATATGATCATCATTAGGCCTCAACTCCGTTACAAGCTCCTTGCTTCCGGACATGTGACTAGTGCATCCACTGTCAATTATCCATTTCGATCCGCCGGAAACAAGGCCCTACACACAATCAATTCTTTGACTTAGGTACCCATTTTGCAATGGGTGCCTTTTGGTTAGCAACAAGGGTCTTTGGAACCCAAATAGCATACTCAATATAACCATCAAATGGACCAATGTATCTAGCATAAACATCTCCATAATAATCAACATATAGAGCATAGTTAGGGTTAGATATGCCTGCAAAGTCATCACGAGTGGGTGTGCCCCTTGTGACACTTCCACTCGCAATGTCATCTTTCTTGGCTAGAGCGGGCTTGGCCTTCTTCTTGGTCTTCTTATTCTTCTTGGCAACATAGCCTAGACCCTCTTTCCCTTTGTGGGTCACTTGCTCATGAAGAGGGGTAGCAAGTGCCTTCTTACCCTTATCAAGAGAGGTCTTGACTGTAGTTGCCATTGAAGGAACAAAGTTCACCCTAGCAACATTCTCAACAACAATGGCATGGTCATTTGAAGGAATAAAGGTGCTAGGTTTGTGAAGGTTTGACAGCCGAGTTTGAAGTTGATCATGAGACTTGGTAAGAAGATCATGTTCACTTGTCAATGCCTTGTGAGCATTGTCAAGTGACTCAAAGTCTTCCACTAGTCTAGCATGAGCAGCCACAAACTCGACCTTTTCATTTTGCACAAGTTTATATCTAGCAAAGTAAAGATCACGATCCTTAGTTAGTTTGGCAACATCGGAGTTATGAGACTCCACAATAGTTTTAAGTTGCTCTTGGAGAAGAGCATGAGCTTCTTGTTCATCCTCTAGAGAAGATTGGAGAGATGCCTTAGCATAGGCATCTTCCCTCTCAATCTCACCTTTGAGCTCAAGCTCATCTTCAAGCTCACCTATACGACTCATGAGAGAGCCAAAGTGTTTCTTGCCAACCCCTTGCAAGTTAGTCATGAATTCATCAAAAGCAATAATTTCTTGTTTTACTTCAAGACTAACTTCATCATCAAGATCATGGGATATAGAAGTAGGAGGCAATTTTACCTCGGATGCCTTAGCCATAAGGCATCTTGCATTCTTGGTGATGTGGCTCTCATTTGGGGATGAGAAGAGTGATGAAGTGGTAGAGGTAGTGGCTATTGCGGCTACTTCACTTCGAGTGTCATCCTTGTCACTATCTTCATCATCGGAGGGATATTCCTCTTGAGTCACCAAAACAATCTTTTGGTTCTTCTTGAAGAAGGGCTTCTTCTTCATGGATAGTGGCCCTTTGCCCTTGGGCTTGGCCACGAGCCTCCCCCCATGCTCTTCTCTCCTCTCCCATGGACAATCTACAACAAAATGGCCTTTGTCATCACAATTATAGCAAGTCCTCACCTTGTTACCTTGGTTCTTTCCATTGTTTGGAAACTTCCTGTCCATCCTTGCTTTGGACTTCGAGGGATTCTTCCAAAACTTATGAGCCGTAAGAGCAAGATGTTGGTTGAGTGAACCTTGGTAATGATCATGTGATAGCTCGATAGAGTCATCACAATCATTATCCTCTTCTTCTTCAACGGTGGCCTTCAAGGCTACCGATGCGTGCTTGTGCATCCCAATAGCTCTTGCTCTTGCGTCTTGAGCAATCTTCGCGGCAACCTTGTAGGCGGTCATCTCTTGCATGACTTCATTGGATGTCAATTTGGCGTAGTCGTGTCTTCCTTGTAAGGTCTTCAAGTCCGCTTCCTCAAAGGGCAAGAGAGTGCTCACAAACTTCCTCTTGATCCATTGGTCATCAACGCTACCAAGGCTTCTAAATGTAGTAGCGATGGCCACCAACCTCCGGTACATGTCCTCATGGTTTTCACCATCCAATTTGAAGAACCCTTCCACCTCGTTACACAAGGCATCATACCGGTTCTTCTTCATGCTCTCATTACCGACAAAAATGTCAGAAAGAGCATCCCAAACTTCCTTCGCGGTGGAGAGATGTTGGATGAGAGGCATGTCCTTTTCTCCAACGGCCACTTGAAGTTGGTGGAGTGCGGTGGCGTTGAGTTGACCATCAACCACCTCTCTCCTTGTCAAGTTGGTTGGGTCATTGGCCTTGAATCCAACTTGAATGATGCGCCATAACTCCATGGAAGCACTGCAAATGTGAGACTTCATTTGAAATTGCCATTGAGAAAAATGTTGAGGTTTAAGCTTTGGGGGATCGGTTCTAATGTTGACATGAGGGTGTGGAATGGGAGGATCCGGAGAATAGGTGTGAAAGACTTCATTATATTTCGCTCCGGATGGTGGGGTTTTAGTGGAGCTAAGTGGTTCACCCTTTCCATCTTTTTCCATAGAAATACCCGGAGGCGTTTCCTTGGACTCACCCGACGATGATTCCTTGAAGGAATCACCTTTCTCCTTAGGAGATAGTGGGGTTGAGAGAGAAGCATTCGAGGTTTTCTTAGATTTCAAAATTGCTTGAAGCAATTCGTTCATCTTTAGGAATTGGGCATCCATGGATGATTTCAACAAGTTGAGATCGCCCATGGTTGCTCCCTTGGCATGCGCCTCTGCCAACTCCAACTCACGGGCTACCCTCTCGGGTTCGGATTCCGACATCGTATCACTTAGGCGGTAAAGCCCTTAAAAGTGAACTTGGCTCTGATACCAATTGAACGGGAATCCGGCACCTAGAGGGGGGGGGGGGGTGAATAGGTGCTATTACAAATTTTAACTCTTTTTCAATTTAAGCTTAACACAAAGGTAAATTCTCTAGATATGCAACTAAGGTGAATTTACCTAAATGACAAGCTAGGCAATTAAACAAGATACAAGATAAATACAAGTGCGAAACAAGCAAGTAAGGGAGTAAGGATTAGGGGAACCAAGTGAAGCACGCGGAGACGAAGATGTAATCCCGAGTTCCACCACAAGGGTGTACGTCTCGTTGGAGAGGTGTGGGTCACCACAACAGGTTGACCACAACGCCACAAAGGCTCACCTTCTTCTCCGATGAACTCAACCACAAAGGTTGCGAGTTCACCTTCCACTATTGATCCCCTTTGGGGCGGAGATCGAATCCCTTACAACAAGCTTGAGGCACACACCCACAACTTAATTGGGGGCTCTCAAGATGACCACAACAGGTCAAGGACCACAAAAGGTCAAAGCAACACCAAGAAGGCAACAATGGTGAACTAGGTTTTCCTAAAGGAAACCCTAGCCACGAAATCCCCAAGTGAATGGGGAGGAAATGCAAATCGCTTCGGTGAAGTAGTAGATCAGGGCCTTCTCCTTCAATCCTCCAAGTATCAACGAATTTGGGTGGAGGGATTGGGAGATCTTGATGATTTGAGCTTTCTTGAAGTTGAGGAGAGAGAGAGTAAGAGAGCTAGCTGTTCTTGAGGGAGTGAGGGGGGTA
Organism: Poa annua; assembly: GCA_026929855.1. NCBI lineage: Eukaryota > Viridiplantae > Streptophyta > Magnoliopsida > Poales > Poaceae > Poa > Poa annua. The sequence continues at coordinate 23,260,253 of CM049435.1, read as the reverse complement.
TTTATAGCTCTGCCCAAAAACTGGCCGTTGGCTGCTTCGACCACCCGGAAATTCCGGTATAAGTCACAACCGGAAATTCCGGTGTCCCGGAATATCCGGAATATTGAAATATCCGACCAGAATTTCCGGTTGGAGCCAGAACCGAAACCTCTTCTTTCCTTAGCCGTTTCTTGGGTGTCCTTCTGGGTGCACCCGGAAAATCCGGTAGACTGGAATTTCCGGGCACAATTTCCGGTTGAAGGCAGAACGCTTTCTCAACTTGACTTAGTCGTTTCTGGGGGGGCTCTTCTGGGTGCACTCGGAAATTCCGGTATACTGGAATTTCCGGGCACAATTTCCGGTTGAAGGCAGAACGCTTTCTCAACTTGACTTAGTCGTTTCTGGGGGGCTCTTCTGGGTGCACTCGGAAATTCCGGTATACTGGAATTTCCGGGCACAATTTCCGGTTGAAGCCAGAACCACTTTCCAACAATTCCTTAGCCAATTTTTGCGAAGTTCTGGTGGACCGGAAATTCCGGCCCTGGGAATTTCCGGCTCCAATAATCCGATTCCTGGAACTTTTTCAGAGCAACTTCTTCTTTGCATTTTTGGCTTTGATGCATATGATATTTAGTCATACACTAACTGAAATACTTAGCATTAGAATTAGTATATCATTGGTATTGTTAACTAACACACAAAACACTAGGGGTTAAGAAATGTTCTTTCAGAGGGAAGCAGAGATACAAGCATGTGCTAGAGCTTTTAGTTTTATAGGTTTTGAAATCATATAGAGAGCATCAAAGTAAGTTTTTGAGCGGTGTTTGTCGTTGTCAACGAATGGTAATAGAGTTCTTGTTATCTTCCATACTAAGCAAGTTGAGAGCGGTTCCGATTATTTAGTAACAAGCATTTATAATATGCACTTTATTTATATAACTTGACACTCCTCCCAACCTTTGCTTACACAAGCCATGGCTAACCGAATCCTCGGGTGCCCACCAATCAATCTCAAACCATGGAGGAGTGTCTATTTTTAACTTTCTCAACCTTTTGATATTATAATGGTCTAACCAGCTCTTTGCAATATTAGTAACGAGCAGACAGAGCATGCAAGTCAAAGGTTACTTGATTAGCATGGAAGATAACAAACTCAACTATTATTTCCTCATGAGCTAATAAACATTGACACAAATAAAGGATAGTAGTTTTGAATAAAGGTAGCACATGAAGTATTTACTTGGAGTGGCGCAAAATACCACATAATAGGTAGGTATGGTGGACACAAGTGACAAGGGTTTTGGCTGAAGGTTTGGATGTATGAGAAGCATTCCCTCTCGATACGGGTCTTTGGCTAGCAAGGTTGGGTAGCAAGCATAAGAGTTGAAGGATACAAACAAACATACATGTAGTAAAGAACAATCATGCAATTCTTACTTGGAAGCACAAACAATTTTAAATTGTGAATACTAAACTTATTAGCTACAAGTGAGAAAGATCATTGAATAATATGTCTACATGTAGTTCCTTTTTCTCCCCAGTCTCAAAGTATTGTAACTACTGACCAATGCTAAGTTCGCCAAAACCAAAAGATTTACTATATGTTCCCAAAGTGATGCAAATACTAATGACAAGATCAATCATATATGACAGAAGTTGCAAACTAAAATAAGGTGTGCAGAAAGTAAATGATAACACTTCTCATTAATATTCCATAACGGCAACTCACACCAAGGGATACATAGATAGATAACCAACTAAAAGAGAGATACTTTCACATTGCAAATCATCATATAAGATAACTTCCCTACTCATGATATGACACTACTAAAAGGTAAAAGATAAAAGATAATGGTGTGATAGCGCGGCACTCCCCCCAAGCTTGGAACAAGCCAAGGGAGATGCCAATACCGATGATGAATTACTCCTGAGGTGGCATTGGTGAAGAATCTTCTTCATCAACTTTCCAAGGTAAAGGCGCTCCATCAACAAATGACGACTTGGTCTCGAGTATCCTAAAACTCGCAGCAGCACTTATGCGTTTAAACCTGGTTTCATACTCACAGTTTTGATTCTGAACGTCGTAGAGTTGCGCCTGGAGATTGTTGGTAGTCTTATGGAGTGAGAAGATGTCCTCCCAAAGCTTTGCGGTCTCCTCCTCATGCTTGGCAATAAGTTCAGCCATGATCCGATGAACGATGTCCACCTCACGTTCCGCCATCTTCTTGTATTTGAAAACCTCTTGCTCCAGACTCTTCATCTTGTCCTCCATGCTTCCTTCTCCTTGAGGGCCCTGAACGTCTTCAACTTGTACCTTCCCTTCCTTGAGCAGCAACTCTTTGGGATGCATCTTCAACTCGTTTAAATACAGGTTGACGACGTTTGCAAAGAAACTGTCCTTGGAGGGCTCGGACGAAGACATGATGGCTCTAGATCCAAGGTTGAAATCTGGCAGAAACAGCTCGAAACAGAAACACGTCGAAAACACGATATATGGACCTCGGGGGTCACGGGAGATTATATAGCAAAAATATACGCAATAAAATGAAGACAACATGGCGAAATCGACTAGGAGACGGACTCCGAGGCTCTGTCCTCATGTGCTAGCGCGGCCAGGATGGGGCCCGCGCCAGAACCTGATGGCGGTGCCTCGGGCACCGCCTCGTGCTCGTTTTGGTCTTGTATTTTTCCATATTTACTAAAAATAAATACTGCATCTTCCAAAATTAAATTCGCGAACTTTTTCTTACCGAAATTGTACCTTTTTGAATTCAGCTTCTGCAGACTCAGAAATATGTTCTTTAATAAAAGCTTCCGGAGTAATTGCTTGAATAATATCAACATCTTCATTATAAGAATCTCCAGAAATATAATGCTTAAGTCTTTGTCCATTTACCACTTGTGTAGAGTCATCTTTAAGTGAAGCAATTTTTATTGCACCCGAACGAAACACTTCCACGATAACATATGGTCCTTCCCACTTGGAGAGTAATTTCCCTGCAAAAAATCTAAGACGAGAGCTATACAATAGAACTTTCTCACCAACGTGAAACTCTCTCTTAAGGATTCTCCTATCATGCCATTTCTTAACTTTTTCTTTAAAGAGTTTAGCATTTTCATAGGCCTCACTTCTCCATTCATCTAAAGAACTCAAATCAAGTAATCTTTTCTCACCGGCAAGTTTAAAATCTCTATTTAGTTCTCTCACTGCCCAATAAGCTTTGTGTTCTAATTCTAAAGGCAAGTGACAAGCTTTTCCATAGACCATTTTATAAGGAGACATACCCATAGGATTTTTATAAGCAGTTCTATAAGCCCATAATGCATCATTTAATTTACTAGCCCAATTCTTCCTCGTTCTATTAACAGTCTTTTGTAAGATAGATTTAATTTCTCTATTTGATAATTCTACTTGCCCACTAGTTTGAGGATGATAAGCTGAAGCAATTCTATGATTAACACCATATTTAGCATGAACTTTTCTAAAACCACCATGAATAAAATGAGAACCTCCATCAGTCATGAGATATCTAGGAACACCAAACCTAGGGAAAATAATATCTTGAAGCATTTTTAATGATGTCTCACCATCAGCACTTTTAGTAGGTATAGCTTCTACCCATTTAGTAACATAATCAACAGCAACAAGTATATGAGTATTACCTTCTGAAGAAGGGAAAGGACCCATAAAGTCAAATCCCCAACAATCAAATGGTTCAATAACAAGAGAATAATTCATAGGCATTTCATTACGTCTAGAGATATTACCAGCTCTTTGACATTCATCACAAGATAAAATAAATTTTATTGCATCTCTAAAGAGAGTAGGCCAATAAAAACCTGATTGTAGAACCTTTTGTGCAGTTCTATCTCCAGCGTGATGTCCTCCATAAGCACTACTATGGCATTTTCTCAATATCTCTTTTTGTTCATACTCCGGAACACATCTTCGCATGATACCATCCACTCCTTCTTTATATAAGTGTCGGTCATACCAAAAATAATGCCTAAAGTCATAAAAGAATTTTCTTCTTTATTGAGCTGAAAAGGTTGGAGGCAAATACTTCGAAACAATAAAGTTAGCATAATCAGCGTACCAAGGACTATCTCGTGAACTCACCCTTATTGCAGCCAATTGTTCATTTGGAAAACTATCATTAACAGGAATAGGATCATATGCAATATTTTCCAATCTAAACAGATTATCAGCAAAAGGATTTTCAGCACCTTTCCTATCCACAATATGCAAATCGAATTCTTGCAAAAGTAATACCCATCTAATAAGCCTAGCCTTTGCATCTTTCTTTTCCATAAGGTATCTAATTGCTGCATGATCAGTATGAATAATAACTTTAGAATCAACAATATATTGTCTAAATTTATCACAAGCAAAAAACAACAGCTAGAAATTCTTTTTCAGTTGTAGCATAATTCTTTTGAGCAGAATCAAGAGTCTTACTAGCATAATGAATAACATTTAACTTCTTATCTATTCTTTTTCCAAGAACAGCATCAACAGCAAAATCACTAGCATCGCACATAATTTCAAATGGTAAATTCCAATCAGGTGGTTGAACAATAGGAGCACTTATTAAAGCCTTCTTAAGAGTTTCAAAAGCTTCCTTACAATCATCATAAAAAACAAATGGCACATCTTTTTGCAAGAGATTAGTAAGAGGCTTTGATACCTTAGCAAAATCTTTAATAAACCTTCTATAGAAACCAGCATGACCAAGAATACTACGAATACCTTTAACATATCTGGGGCAAGGCATTTTCTCAATTGCCTCAACTTTGGCTCTATCAACTTCAATACCTCTTTAAGAAATTTTATGTCCAAGAACAATTCCTTCATTAACCATAAAGTGACATTTCTCCCAATTAAGAACAAGATTAGTTTCTTCACATCTCTGCAAAACTTTATCAAGATTTTGCAAGCAATTATCAAAAGAAGTCCCATAGACGGAGAAATCGTCCACGAACACCTCCACAATTTCCTCACAAAAACGATGAAAGATAGCAGACATGCATCTTTGAAAAGTAGCAGGACCATTACATAAACCAAAAGGCATACGTCTATAAGCATAAGTACCATAAGGACAAGTAAATGTGGTTTTCTTTTGATCCTGAGTTTTAACAGCAATTTGAGAGAAACCAGAATAACCATCAAGAAAGCAAAAGTGAGTTTTATTGGCTAATCTCTCTAACATTTGATCTATAAAGGGTAATGGATAATGATCATTCTTAGTAACTTTATTAACCTTTGTAAAATCAATGCACATTCTATAACCAACAACTACTCTTTGAGGAATAAGCTCATCATTATCATTAGGCACAACAGTAATTCCACCTTTCTTAGGGACACAGTGCACAGGACTAACCCATCTACTATCAGCAATAGGATAAATAATACCAGCATCAAGAAGTTTTAATACCTCATTTCTTACCACTTCCTTCATCTTGGGTATTAAACGGCGTTGATGTTCAACAAATGGCTTTGCATCGGGCTCCATATTAATAGAATGTTGACATATAGTAGGAGAAATCCCTTTTAAATCGTCCAAAGTATAACCCATAGCTCCACGGTGTTTCTTCAATACTTCCAATAATCTTTCCTCTTCTTTACCTGAAAGGTTAGCACTAATAATAACAGGATATATTTTCTTATCATCAATATGAGCATACTTAAGATTATCAGGCAAAGGTTTTAAATCAAAGACAGGATCCTCTTTAGGTGGAAGTGTTTTACCCAAGTCTTCCACCTTTAAATTATGTTTAAGAATAGGTTGACGGAGGAATATTTCATCAAGTTCATTCCTTTCTTTCATAAAGACTTCACTTTCATGATCTTCCATAAATTGCTGCAGAACATTGTTAGGAGCAAGAGCAATAGAGGCAAGTTGTTCTACTCTAAAATCCTCATTGGGTAATTCGGTTTCATAAGGGGTCTTAGCAAATTTCGAAAAATTGAATTCATACGAATCACCAGCAAACTTAGTAAAGATTTTCTCTTTCTTACAATCTATAACAGCACCACAAGTATTTAGAAAAGGTCTACCAAAAATGATAGGACAAGTCTTACTAGCAGCTGCACCAAGTACGAGAAAATCAGCAGGATATTTGGTCTTACCACATAAAACTTCAACATCTCTAACAATACCAATCGGAGAGATAGTTTCTCTATTAGCAAGTTGAATAACCACATCAATTTCTTCAAGTTCACAAGAACCAATCTCATGCATAATTTCTCTATAAAGCTCATAAGGAATAGCACTTGAACTTGCACCAATATCACAAAAACCATATTAGCAATGATCTCCAATTTTAACAGATAACACAGGAACACTAGTTTTACTTGAACTTTTAAGATGAGAAACAACATTAGAAGCATCTTCACAAAAATATAATATACTCATCTCCAACATTTTTAGTAACAAGATCTTTAACTATAGCCACAAGAGTTTCAATTTTAATTTGCTCATCAGGTTCTATAGCTTTCTTTGCACTTTTGTTAACAACACTAGCCATAACAGAATGTTCCTTCACTTTAACAGGAAAAGGGATTTTTTCAATATAAGGCTCAGGAATAATATGATCAACAGTATTAACTTCAATGCTTTTAGTTATAGGAGCAATGGATTTATCTTTATAAGGTTCATGATATTTTTCAAAGCCCTCCTTGGGCAAACCGAAATAAGCAGCAAAGGATTTATAATAATTTGCAACAACTTGAGAGTCAAGACCATAAGCATTATTAATATTTCGAAATGCATCAGTATTCATGAAAGTTTTAATGCATTCGAAGTCATATTGTATACCTGACTCCCTACCTTTGTCGTTCTCCCATGCTCCAGTATTCTCTTCAATACGATCAATAAGATCCCACTTAAACTCTTCTTTATTATGAGTGAACGATCCAGCACAAGAAATATCCAATAATGTTTAATCTTCAAAAGAGAGTCTTGCATAGAAGTTATCAACAATAATATTACCAGGAAGCTCATGAATGGGGCATTTGAGCATTAGTGACTTCAATCTCCCCCAAGCTTGGGCAATACTTTCTCCATCATGAGGCCAGAAATTATATATAGAATTTCGATCTTGGTGAATCTCACTTGGAGGATAAAATTTAGAGTAAAAGAGAGGTACAATTTCCTCCCATCCAAGAGAACTCCCGTTCTTCAACAATTTGTACCAATGCGCAGCTCTCCCAGTAAGTGATATGGGGAATAATTTCTTCCTAACTTTGTCCATTGTAATACCTGCACACTTGAACAACTCGCATAATTCATGTAAAAACAGTAAATGATCACCGGGGTAGACAGTTCCATCCCCTTCATAGCGGTTATCCATAACACGATCAATAATTTTCATAGGTATTTTAAATTGCACTATTTCATCAGGTGGTGCCTCATTTTCTACCTCAGCAGTGGTAGAAGCCTTTCCAAACAGGAAAGCAATAGATCCTCTCTCCATAATTAAGCAAATTAGGAGACAGAAATAAAAACAGCACTTACAGCTAAAGTTTTCCTTACCAATTCCACTTACCAATAGCGCTTCACTCCCCGGCAACGGCGCCAGAAAATAGTCTTGATGACCCACAAGTATAGGGGGTGTATCGTAGTACTTTCGATAAATAAGAGTGTCGAACCCAACGAGGAGCAGAAGGTGCTGACAAGCAGTTTTGATGAGGATTTCACTGTAAACACTAGCAGACAAGTTTTTAGGAGTTTTTGATAATGCAGATAAATAAAGTGTGAGTAAATAGAGCGCGGCAATAATAATTGCAGCGAGTGGCCCAATCCTTTTTAGAGCAAACGACAAGCCGGTTTGTTTACTTATGATGACCAAACGTTCCTGAGGACACACGGGATTTATGTCTAGTGCTTTCGCTTCATATAGATGATTAATATTTAGTGTTTCGATAAGTGTTGTGTGGGTGAACCTATGCTAATGCACCGCCCTTCCTAGGACTAATACATACTTGTGATTAAACCCCTTGCAAGCATCCACAAATACAAGAAAGTAATTAAGATAAATCTAACCACAACCTTAAACTCTGAGATCCTACCATCCCTCATGCATCGAGATACCAACGGGGGTTTAGGTTTCTGTCACTCCGGCAACCCCACAATTAATATTCAAATACACAATGCATTCACCTAGGCCCATAAAGGTGAAGTGTCATGTAGTTGACGTTTGAAGGGTTTCCGGTGCAGAAAACAATAATTTTTCTAGCGTAAGAACGCCCTAACTAGCCAGGATCTATCTATCTAGTACATGTGATAACGGTGGCGGAACGGGTCACATTACCTCCATGTAGACCGATAGCGGGGATTACGCTCCCGCACAAGCGTTGCTGATGAAGTCGTACGTAGCCGACCTCAAGGTCGCGGAGAACTTGCCGCGATGATGTAGATGATAACGCCGGGGTGTCGACGATGACCTGCGTCGACGGGCGTCGGGCGGAAGGTGGCGTGGCGCCGGCAGCCGAGGGGGGGGTGGTGCCGGCGGCAGGGCAGCGACAGGGCTGCTGGGTGGGCGAGACGACGTCGCCCTGGCTCCTCAAATGTGGCGCCTCCGAGCACTCGCAAACATACGGAACTTAACAACAACCCCCGGTCATTCAGATCCAGCTGAAATCGCAGGGGTAGAACTTTTCTGGAATCCCGCAGGGCAACGGTACCCGACGGTATAGCTTTGGTGGAGAGAGGAGGCAAAGCGGGCGGAGAAACAGCTCGGCCGGCTTGCTACAATATTAATTGTATTTTCTGTGTTATTAATCCAATTAATATGCCTTGCTATATAAAGGGGGGAGGGGGTGTGCAAGCACCTTGCCTCCCCCATGTGGGACTAAAGGAGAGGAAGGGGGAGGGGGGTTCGGCCGGCCTCCTAGTCCGAATTGGACTAGGGGCCCAAGCCCCCCTTTCCTTTGTTTGGTGCGGCTCACCTTAGTGGGCCACAATTGGCCCACTTAGGTGGGCTGCCCCCTTTTTCCTTTATTATTTAATAATTAAATTAATATAAAATATAATTAATTCATAATTAATATATTTAAATACTATTTAATATCCCGTGACCCCGAAACATTTTCCGGACCACCCGAACATCTTTCGGACATTCCCGGAACCATTCCAGATTTCCCCGGAACTCCTTCCGGACCACCGGAACCCTTTCCGGATCATTTCTCTCTCTCCAATAAAATCCTATGAAATCCAGAACCTTCTCCAGGTGTCGTTAAGACCTTAAGTTTGTTACGCTACGGTTCGAGAACACTCCAGACATGGTCGAGACCCTTCGCTCGCCAATGACCGCCAGGGATACCTGGATGCATATGACGGTCCCTGTGCATTCTACGAATATCGTCGTTGAACCATAAACATGATATTCATTCCCTTTGTCTCTGCGATACTACCTTGTCCGAGATGTGATCGTAGACATCCAATGTCTTGTTGCATCTCGTTACCGACATAGGTTATTAACTCGTCTGTGATATTACATCTCCATGACCTAGTCATAAGCTGCGCAGCTATATAGATGTAATCTCACCGAGTGGGCCCAGAGTATCTTTCCATTACAAGAATGAACAAATCCCGCTCTTGATCCTTACATCTTAACATACTCTTTCGGGATACCCAAGATGGACACCGTTATTGTCATGCTATGTAAGACACAACGTTTGATGTTCTCAAAGTACTCCTACGAAGTAGTAATCAGCACGATCTCACGGTCTAAGGAATAAGCTATCATATTACTTATCTATTGCAAATGACAAACATCGTAATACGATCTTGTTGCAATACTTTGCGTATGTCCATCACCTTATTCTACCAATAAGATGACCCCATTGTCAACCGACGTCATTGTCCTTGATCGGGAATCTCGATCAACTGTTGCCCAATGGACTAGTTCATATAGAGGCTCACTAGGGACTCTGGTTGTCTATGTATTACACGTGTATTAATAATTCCGATTAATACAGTTATAGCATAACACAAAAACCTATTATAAACTTTATGAGATAATGCGATAAATACTACTTATTTATTTGCCTCTAGGGCATATCTCCTACAGTCTCCCACTTGCACTAGAGTACAAATAAACTAGTTGCATTTTACCTCATCAAAACCCCTTATCAAATAAGCGTTATATGATAATGCTTGCTAGTGGAAGAGTGTTACTCTGACAATCTGTACAATTCATAATTGTGCATTCTTTTGCGATCCATTGATATCAACCTGTTTGATATCATCATGTTATCTAATAACATATATATACAAATACCATAACTAAGTGAGACTTCTGTTTCCCAGCGCTTACTCTGATTCTGTTAACCAGATAATTGCCTTGCAAACACACTCAGTCATAGAGAACTCCTTGTAACATTTACAATCTCGCGATATCTATATATTTCCGCACCTATTCTGAAGACTTGACACTCCAATGTCAATCTAATAACTAATACACTTCTACTTCCAGTAAATTCTAAATTTACTTTCATAATTGTTCTTCTTTTAAGAACATGGGTCATATTTTATCGAGCACATAATATGGTTTCTGTATAATGTCTAATATCACATAATAGACCAACATATCATACAACCACTATTACCGTGTATCATTACTCTTAATGAACAATTGGATTTCCAAGGACCATCCTTTGGTTTTAATCTATTCTGACTCCTCAGACATAATCCAAAACAACTCGACTAACTATTTAAAATTCCCGTTCTATTCCAAATAGACACCAACTTTCAAATAGTTTCACAACTTCATTAATTCTACTGGTACAATTCACAATGTGTCATTTACACAAGATGAATTCGGCTCCCACTCAAATTATGTCTCCACGCATTTGAGAACGCGAGCTCCCACTCAAAAATGTGTCATCTACACATATGAGGTTCTAGGCTCCCACTCAAAAATATGTCCTTTACATATTCTACCCGAGTAAACTAACTTTGACTCCCACTTAAATTCATAATTTTCGACATTTTGGTCAAACCAAAATCATTGATCTCTCATCAATTCGAACTTAACACGAACTACAGTATTCCATTAATACAAATTCCACAGACTTCAAGCATGTCTACATAAATGTAGTCAACAAATTTGATTTTGTCCAAGACACATTTCTTGACAAAATATGCTTTCACGTCTTTCTTATAGTTACATTTCTCATATAACACTTTACATGATGATAAAAAAAAATCTTATTTCTCCAAAAGGAATTATAGCAACATTTACTGTTTTAATCCTTTCTAAATGTAATTGGACAATGACGTCCTTTCTAAGGAATAAGCTATCATATTACTTATCTATTGCAAATGACAAACATCGTAATACGATCTTGTTGCAATACTTTGCGTATGTCCATCACCTTATTCTACCAATAAGATGACCCCATTGTCAACCGACGTCATTGTCCTTGATCGGGAATCTCGATCAACTGTTGCCCAATGGACTAGTTCATATAGAGGCTCACTAGGGACTCTGGTTGTCTATGTATTACACGTGTATTAATAATTCCGATTAATACAGTTATAGCATAACACAAAAACCTATTATAAACTTTATGAGATAATGCGATAAATACTACTTATTTATTTGCCTCTAGGGCATATCTCCTACAGTCTCCCACTTGCACTAGAGTACAAATAAACTAGTTGCATTTTACCTCATCAAAACCCCTTATCAAATAAGCGTTATATGATAATGCTTGCTAGTGGAAGAGTGTTACTCTGACAATCTGTACAATTCATAATTGTGCATTCTTTTGCGATCCATTGATATCAACCTGTTTGATATCATCATGTTATCTAATAACATATATATACAAATACCATAACTAAGTGAGACTTCTGTTTCCCAGCGCTTACTCTGATTCTGTTAACCAGATAATTGCCTTGCAAACACACTCAGTCATAGAGAACTCCTTGTAACATTTACAATCTCGCGATATCTATATATTTCCGCACCTATTCTGAAGACTTGACACTCCAATGTCAATCTAATAACTAATACACTTCTACTTCCAGTAAATTCTAAATTTACTTTCATAATTGTTCTTCTTTTAAGAACATGGGTCATATTTTATCGAGCACATAATATGGTTTCTGTATAATGTCTAATATCACATAATAGACCAACATATCATACAACCACTATTACCGTGTATCATTACTCTTAATGAACAATTGGATTTCCAAGGACCATCCTTTGGTTTTAATCTATTCTGACTCCTCAGACATAATCCAAAACAACTCGACTAACTATTTAAAATTCCCGTTCTATTCCAAATAGACACCAACTTTCAAATAGTTTCACAACTTCATTAATTCTACTGGTACAATTCACAATGTGTCATTTACACAAGATGAATTCGGCTCCCACTCAAATTATGTCTCCACGCATTTGAGAACGCGAGCTCCCACTCAAAAATGTGTCATCTACACATATGAGGTTCTAGGCTCCCACTCAAAAATATGTCCTTTACATATTCTACCCGAGTAAACTAACTTTGACTCCCACTTAAATTCATAATTTTCGACATTTTGGTCAAACCAAAATCATTGATCTCTCATCAATTCGAACTTAACACGAACTACAGTATTCCATTAATACAAATTCCACAGACTTCAAGCATGTCTACATAAATGTAGTCAACAAATTTGATTTTGTCCAAGACACATTTCTTGACAAAATATGCTTTCACGTCTTTCTTATAGTTACATTTCTCATATAACACTTTACATGATGATCAAAAAAAATCTTATTTCTCCAAAAGGAATTATAGCAACATTTACTGTTTTAATCCTTTCTAAATGTAATTGGATTTTCAGCCTCAAAAGCCTTTGTTCGTATTCTGATATTTTCTCAACTTTCTTTGTACGAATTTCCACAAGTCTTTTGTGTTGAAACCATAATTCAAAAATATTGCCCTTTGATCGAATCTTGCGAATACAATATCCACCATTCTTTCTTCTGAAAAACCTCATTTGATCTTTTATCAAATAAATTTCAGACTCATGATTTATTATGCAAATACACTTATTTACCAATAATCATGAAAGAATTCGGATCAAGTAAAATTCACCATATAATTAATTTAATGATCATCCGATATGACTCTTAATTAATTCCCTTTCGTATTGACACTTCAATACTAATTTTAAACTTAATCAATTCGGCACATGTAATAGATCAAAGTATCTATTACTTCTTACATTGCCTTTATGATCAAATTCGATGGTGTTTGTTCTAGTAACAAAATCTTTTATTCCTTGGACACATAATTTTATCATTCCCGCTTTTATGAATGTGAATCTCGTTATCATAAATGTAATTGAGATGTGAAAACTTTATTCATAATATAAAACAACTGGCTTGTTCCATAACATAAAACAACTGAACTTGTCTTATTACATATATGAATAACTTTGTCTTGTAACAATCAAGACACTAGACACACTTTCTCGCTATTACAAAAAGGTCTTATCAAAAACTATTAATGATAACTATGATAACTTGAGGACATGAACACCAATAGCCATCAACTTCCTTGATCACCATCTTCAGTGCTTGGTCGCATCATACTTCGCCAGAGATAAGTAATAATCAGGGCCTGTTTCATAAACAGAACAAGTATCAGATACTTTATCACATATCAAGTGGTGAATACACTCACAATTCTGTATATCAAATATATACCTGTAGCGTCGAAGATTTCTCCTTCGATGGAATCAACTTCCAATGATTTGAATTCGGACACGAACTTGTAAAAGTTCATATTGTCTGCCTTCAAAACATATTCACGCACATGCTTCTCATAGCTTGGAGGCAGAGATATCAGCACAGTCTGAATAGCCCATGAATCCGCCATCCAGTAATCGTAGACATTTGTCAGCTTGAAATAGATGTCATACAATCTCTTCAAATGAGTCTTCAGACAGGTATGCTCCTCCATGTGAATGGTCTGGAACTTTCTAAGCTGCCTGAATTGCTCATACCTCAATTCATCTTTGAAGTGTGTTTTGATCGCATCAATCATGACATATGGCTCCATGTGTTGAAACAACTCTTTCAACTCAGGTGCTAGGCATACGGTCATGGTGATCTCCACTTCTATGAATATGTCTCGACGCCTACGGAATTCATCTTCCTCCTCCTCGCTAGCAGAATCATCTGGTCTTTCTCCTAACGCTTCATCGAGGACATATAGGATGTTGTTGTGTTGGAGAATGTTTCTAAAACCATTGTACCATCTGATGAAGTTGGACCCGTCGGCTTCTAGGGTGGAATCTGGATTCTTAAGGAAGTAACCGAAGTATAGTTCCGTCTACAGATATGATCGCAAAAGAGGTAAGGTAAAGTTTATAACATATGTGAGTTTTAGTTTTATAATCATATTATCAAACACACTCCACTAAAATTATTATCCCTAAAATAATAATAGCGATTACACGACCCCCATCCACTATACCACCCCCGATCGTCACGGCCGGCGGCACAGCTTCAAAGGTGGACATAAAATGTCGATCACAACAACTATGTGACTCATGCTCGATCTTTCGATCTTCCCGTGTTCCGAGGCCATATCTGCATATGCTAGGCTCGCCAATCAAACCTCGAAGACCCTGCGCGTGCAACATGGCTTACACCCACTGTATGCGAACGACGATATGTCTGACACCCGATCGTCACGGCCTGCCTCATAACGTAGAACTTTCTTGGTGGTGCGCAACGAGGGAGAACACACTTTTGGTATTTGTTAGGGATCATCCTATTTAAGTTGCTACCGTTGTATATCTAACATATAAGCAATCAACAGGATGCACACACAACAGCACACAATAATGATGCAATGAAGTGCGATGTGACATGGTCGATGCGCCTGGACCTCCATGGCGCCATGTGCCTGACCCCGGGCGCCCCGGCATGGCTCCGAGTCTACGGTGCCCTCCATTGCCTCCGACAGTACGAGTAATATCAAACTTACCTTAACCATGTCACATAAAATAACGCCTCTGCAAAACAAAGTTAGACGCCTCTACCTTTATTTAGTTTTGCAAGTTTTACGTGGCATATAGGCTTATTCGTAAGAGAACCGTTTCCCTACCTACGAACTTTGTACCACAACGTCAATCGTATAATTGCATGTTTAAGCATCCCTTTCGGGCCCTCCATTGAAAATGCTTTGCCGACTAAAGAGAGAGAAACAGACACCCGCGAGCCACATATACGGTGCAAGCCGTATGTCAGTAGTGGAACCAGTCTCGCGTAAGCGTACGCGTAAAGTCGGTCCGGGCCGCTTCATCAACTCAATACCGAAGGCATCGCAAGTGCACGCTAGAGGGTAGCAAATATAAGAAAGACGTCCTCATTCAACATGAGTTCTAACCGTACCAGCATTACTACGCATAGATCGGCTCTGATACCACTGAAGGGTTTCTGGTGCAGAAAACAATAATTTTTCTAGCGTAAGAACGCCCTAACTAGCCAGGATCTATCTATCTAGTACATGTGATAACGGTGGCGGAACGGGTCACATTACCTCCATGTAGACCGATAGCGGGGATTACGCTCCCGCACAAGCGTTGCTGATGAAGTCGTACGTAGCCGACCTCAAGGTCGCGGAGAACTTGCCGCGATGATGTAGATGATAACGCCGGGGTGTCGACGATGACCTGCGTCGACGGGCGTCGGGCGGAAGGTGGCGTGGCGCCGGCAGCCGAGGGGGGGGTGGTGCCGGCGGCAGGGCAGCGACAGGGCTGCTGGGTGGGCGAGACGACGTCGCCCTGGCTCCTCAAATGTGGCGCCTCCGAGCACTCGCAAACATACGGAACTTAACAACAACCCCCGGTCATTCAGATCCAGCTGAAATCGCAGGGGTAGAACTTTTCTGGAATCCCGCAGGGCAACGGTACCCGACGGTATAGCTTTGGTGGAGAGAGGAGGCAAAGCGGGCGGAGAAACAGCTCGGCCGGCTTGCTACAATATTAATTGTATTTTCTGTGTTATTAATCCAATTAATATGCCTTGCTATATAAAGGGGGGAGGGGGTGTGCAAGCACCTTGCCTCCCCCATGTGGGACTAAAGGAGAGGAAGGGGGAGGGGGGTTCGGCCGGCCTCCTAGTCCGAATTGGACTAGGGGCCCAAGCCCCCCTTTCCTTTGTTTGGTGCGGCTCACCTTAGTGGGCCACAATTGGCCCACTTAGGTGGGCTGCCCCCTTTTTCCTTTATTATTTAATAATTAAATTAATATAAAATATAATTAAT
The DNA here is from genome assembly GCA_026929855.1 of Poa annua. Taxonomy (NCBI): domain Eukaryota; kingdom Viridiplantae; phylum Streptophyta; class Magnoliopsida; order Poales; family Poaceae; genus Poa; species Poa annua. The sequence goes on along the minus strand of CM049435.1, from coordinate 23,243,995 downwards.
TCATAATTAATATATTTAAATACTATTTAATATCCCGTGACCCCGAAACATTTTCCGGACCACCCGAACATCTTTCGGACATTCCCGGAACCATTCCAGATTTCCCCGGAACTCCTTCCGGACCACCGGAACCCTTTCCGGATCATTTCTCTCTCTCCAATAAAATCCTATGAAATCCAGAACCTTCTCCAGGTGTCGTTAAGACCTTAAGTTTGTTACGCTACGGTTCGAGAACACTCCAGACATGGTCGAGACCCTTCGCTCGCCAATGACCGCCAGGGATACCTGGATGCATATGACGGTCCCTGTGCATTCTACGAATATCGTCGTTGAACCATAAACATGATATTCATTCCCTTTGTCTCTGCGATACTACCTTGTCCGAGATGTGATCGTAGACATCCAATGTCTTGTTGCATCTCGTTACCGACATAGGTTATTAACTCGTCTGTGATATTACATCTCCATGACCTAGTCATAAGCTGCGCAGCTATATAGATGTAATCTCACCGAGTGGGCCCAGAGTATCTTTCCATTACAAGAATGAACAAATCCCGCTCTTGATCCTTACATCTTAACATACTCTTTCGGGATACCCAAGATGGACACCGTTATTGTCATGCTATGTAAGACACAACGTTTGATGTTCTCAAAGTACTCCTACGAAGTAGTAATCAGCACGATCTCACGGTCTAAGGAATAAGCTATCATATTACTTATCTATTGCAAATGACAAACATCGTAATACGATCTTGTTGCAATACTTTGCGTATGTCCATCACCTTATTCTACCAATAAGATGACCCCATTGTCAACCGACGTCATTGTCCTTGATCGGGAATCTCGATCAACTGTTGCCCAATGGACTAGTTCATATAGAGGCTCACTAGGGACTCTGGTTGTCTATGTATTACACGTGTATTAATAATTCCGATTAATACAGTTATAGCATAACACAAAAACCTATTATAAACTTTATGAGATAATGCGATAAATACTACTTATTTATTTGCCTCTAGGGCATATCTCCTACAGTCTCCCACTTGCACTAGAGTACAAATAAACTAGTTGCATTTTACCTCATCAAAACCCCTTATCAAATAAGCGTTATATGATAATGCTTGCTAGTGGAAGAGTGTTACTCTGACAATCTGTACAATTCATAATTGTGCATTCTTTTGCGATCCATTGATATCAACCTGTTTGATATCATCATGTTATCTAATAACATATATATACAAATACCATAACTAAGTGAGACTTCTGTTTCCCAGCGCTTACTCTGATTCTGTTAACCAGATAATTGCCTTGCAAACACACTCAGTCATAGAGAACTCCTTGTAACATTTACAATCTCGCGATATCTATATATTTCCGCACCTATTCTGAAGACTTGACACTCCAATGTCAATCTAATAACTAATACACTTCTACTTCCAGTAAATTCTAAATTTATTTTCATAATTGTTCTTCTTTTAAGAACATGGGTCATATTTTATCGAGCACATAATATGGTTTCTGTATAATGTCTAATATCACATAATAGACCAACATATCATACAACCACTATTACCGTGTATCATTACTCTTAATGAACAATTGGATTTCCAAGGACCATCCTTTGGTTTTAATCTATTCTGACTCCTCAGACATAATCCAAAACAACTCGACTAACTATTTAAAATTCCCGTTCTATTCCAAATAGACACCAACTTTCAAATAGTTTCACAACTTCATTAATTCTACTGGTACAATTCACAATGTGTCATTTACACAAGATGAATTCGGCTCCCACTCAAATTATGTCTCCACGCATTTGAGAACGCGAGCTCCCACTCAAAAATGTGTCATCTACACATATGAGGTTCTAGGCTCCCACTCAAAAATATGTCCTTTACATATTCTACCCGAGTAAACTAACTTTGACTCCCACTTAAATTCATAATTTTCGACATTTTGGTCAAACCAAAATCATTGATCTCTCATCAATTCGAACTTAACACGAACTACAGTATTCCATTAATACAAATTCCACAGACTTCAAGCATGTCTACATAAATGTAGTCAACAAATTTGATTTTGTCCAAGACACATTTCTTGACAAAATATGCTTTCACGTCTTTCTTATAGTTACATTTCTCATATAACACTTTACATGATGATCAAAAAAAATCTTATTTCTCCAAAAGGAATTATAGAAACATTTACTGTTTTAATCCTTTCTAAATGTAATTGGATTTTCAGCCTCAAAAGCCTTTGTTCGTATTCTGATATTTTCTCAACTTTCTTTGTACGAATTTCCACAAGTCTTTTGTGTTGAAACCATAATTCAAAAATATTGCCCTTTGATCGAATCTTGCGAATACAATATCCACCATTCTTTCTTCTGAAAAACCTCATTTGATCTTTTATCAAATAAATTTCAGACTCATGATTTATTATGCAAATACACTTATTTACCAATAATCATGAAAGAATTCGGATCAAGTAAAATTCACCATATAATTAATTTAATGATCATCCGATATGACTCTTAATTAATTCCCTTTCGTATTGACACTTCAATACTAATTTTAAACTTAATCAATTCGGCACATGTAATAGATCAAAGTATCTATTACTTCTTACATTGCCTTTATGATCAAATTCGATGGTGTTTGTTCTAGTAACAAAATCTTTTATTCCTTGGACACATAATTTTATCATTCCCGCTTTTATGAATGTGAATCTCGTTATCATAAATGTAATTGAGATGTGAAAACTTTATTCATAATATAAAACAACTGGCTTGTTCCATAACATAAAACAACTGAACTTGTCTTATTACATATATGAATAACTTTGTCTTGTAACAATCAAGACACTAGACACACTTTCTCACTATTACAAAAAGGTCTTATCAAAAACTATTAATGATAACTATGATAACTTGAGGACATGAACACCAATAGCCATCAACTTCCTTGATCACCATCTTCAGTGCTTGGTCGCATCATACTTCGCCACAGATAAGTAATAATCAGGGCCTGTTTCATAAACAGAACAAGTATCAGATACTTTATCACATATCAAGTGGTGAATACACTCACAATTCTGTATATCAAATATATACCTGTAGCGTCGAAGATTTCTCCTTCGATGGAATCAACTTCCAATGATTTGAATTCGGACACGAACTTGTAAAAGTTCATATTGTCTGCCTTCAAAACATATTCACGCACATGCTTCTCATAGCTTGGAGGCAGAGATATCAGCACAGTCTGAATAGCCCATGAATCCGCCATCCAGTAATCGTAGACATTTGTCAGCTTGAAATAGATGTCATACAATCTCTTCAAATGAGTCTTCAGACAGGTATGCTCCTCCATGTGAATGGTCTGGAACTTTCTAAGCTGCCTGAATTGCTCATGCCTCAATTCATCTTTGAAGTGCGTTTTGATCGCATCAATCATGACATATGGCTCCATGTGTTGAAACAACTCTTTCAACTCAGGTGCTAGGCATACGGTCATGGTGATCTCCACTTCTATGAATATGTCTCGACGCCTACGGAATTCATCTTCCTCCTCCTCGCTAGCAGAATCATCTGGTCTTTCTCCTAACGCTTCATCGAGGACATATAGGATGTTGTTGTGTTGGAGAATGTTTCTAAAACCATTGTACCATCTGATGAAGTTGGACCCGTCGGCTTCTAGGGTGGAATCTGGATTCTTAAGGAAGTAACCGAAGTATAGTTCCGTCTACAGATATGATCGCAAAAGAGGTAAGGTAAAGTTTATAACATATGTGAGTTTTAGTTTTATAATCATATTATCAAACACACTCCACTAAAATTATTATCCCTAAAATAATAATAGCGATTACACGACCCCCATCCACTATACCACCCCCGATCGTCACGGCCGGCGGCACAGCTTCAAAGGTGGACATAAAATGTCGATCACAACAACTATGTGACTCATGCTCGATCTTTCGATCTTCCCGTGTTCCGAGGCCATATCTGCATATGCTAGGCTCGCCAATCAAACCTCGAAGACCCTGCGCGTGCAACATGGCTTACACCCACTGTATGCGAACGACGATATGTCTGACACCCGATCGTCACGGCCTGCCTCATAACGTAGAACTTTCTTGGTGGTGCGCAACGAGGGAGAACACACTTTTGGTATTTGTTAGGGATCATCCTATTTAAGTTGCTACCGTTGTATATCTAACATATAAGCAATCAACAGGATGCACACACAACAGCACACAATAATGATGCAATGAAGTGCGATGTGACATGGTCGATGCGCCTGGACCTCCATGGCGCCATGTGCCTGACCCCGGGCGCCCCGGCATGGCTCCGAGTCTACGGTGCCCTCCATTGCCTCCGACAGTACGAGTAATATCAAACTTACCTTAACCATGTCACATAAAATAACGCCTCTGCAAAACAAAGTTAGACGCCTCTACCTTTATTTAGTTTTGCAAGTTTTACGTGGCATATAGGCTTATTCGTAAGAGAACCGTTTCCCTACCTACGAACTTTGTACCACAACGTCAATCGTATAATTGCATGTTTAAGCATCCCTTTCGGGCCCTCCATTGAAAATGCTTTGCCGACTAAAGAGAGAGAAACAGACACCCGCGAGCCACATATACGGTGCAAGCCGTATGTCAGTAGTGGAACCAGTCTCGCGTAAGCGTACGCGTAAAGTCGGTCCGGGCCGCTTCATCAACTCAATACCGAAGGCATCGCAAGTGCACGCTAGAGGGTAGCAAATATAAGAAAGACGTCCTCATTCAACATGAGTTCTAACCGTACCAGCATTACTACGCATAGATCGGCTCTGATACCACTGAAGGGTTTCCGGTGCAGAAAACAATAATTTTTCTAGCGTAAGAACGCCCTAACTAGCCAGGATCTATCTATCTAGTACATGTGATAACGGTGGCGGAACGGGTCACATTACCTCCATGTAGACCGATAGCGGGGATTACGCTCCCGCACAAGCGTTGCTGATGAAGTCGTACGTAGCCGACCTCAAGGTCGCGGAGAACTTGCCGCGATGATGTAGATGATAACGCCGGGGTGTCGACGATGACCTGCGTCGACGGGCGTCGGGCGGAAGGTGGCGTGGCGCCGGCAGCCGAGGGGGGGGTGGTGCCGGCGGCAGGGCAGCGACAGGGCTGCTGGGTGGGCGAGACGACGTCGCCCTGGCTCCTCAAATGTGGCGCCTCCGAGCACTCGCAAACATACGGAACTTAACAACAACCCCCGGTCATTCAGATCCAGCTGAAATCGCAGGGGTAGAACTTTTCTGGAATCCCGCAGGGCAACGGTACCCGACGGTATAGCTTTGGTGGAGAGAGGAGGCAAAGCGGGCGGAGAAACAGCTCGGCCGGCTTGCTACAATATTAATTGTATTTTCTGTGTTATTAATCCAATTAATATGCCTTGCTATATAAAGGGGGGAGGGGGTGTGCAAGCACCTTGCCTCCCCCATGTGGGACTAAAGGAGAGGAAGGGGGAGGGGGGTTCGGCCGGCCTCCTAGTCCGAATTGGACTAGGGGCCCAAGCCCCCCTTTCCTTTGTTTGGTGCGGCTCACCTTAGTGGGCCACAATTGGCCCACTTAGGTGGGCTGCCCCCTTTTTCCTTTATTATTTAATAATTAAATTAATATAAAATATAATTAATTCATAATTAATATATTTAAATACTATTTAATATCCCGTGACCCCGAAACATTTTCCGGACCACCCGAACATCTTTCGGACATTCCCGGAACCATTCCAGATTTCCCCGGAACTCCTTCCGGACCACCGGAACCCTTTCCGGATCATTTCTCTCTCTCCAATAAAATCCTATAAAATCCAGAACCTTCTCCAGGTGTCGTTAAGACCTTAAGTTTGTTACGCTACGGTTCGAGAACACTCCAGACATGGTCGAGACCCTTCGCTCGCCAATGACCGCCAGGGATACCTGGATGCATATGACGGTCCCTGTGCATTCTACGAATATCGTCGTTGAACCATAAACATGATATTCATTCCCTTTGTCTCTGCGATACTACCTTGTCCGAGATGTGATCGTAGACATCCAATGTCTTGTTGCATCTCGTTACCGACATAGGTTATTAACTCGTCTGTGATATTACATCTCCATGACCTAGTCATAAGCTGCGCAGCTATATAGATGTAATCTCACCGAGTGGGCCCAGAGTATCTTTCCATTACAAGAATGAACAAATCCCGCTCTTGATCCTTACATCTTAACATACTCTTTCGGGATACCCAAGATGGACACCGTTATTGTCATGCTATGTAAGACACAACGTTTGATGTTCTCAAAGTACTCCTACGAAGTAGTAATCAGCACGATCTCACGGTCTAAGGAATAAGCTATCATATTACTTATCTATTGCAAATGACAAACATCGTAATACGATCTTGTTGCAATACTTTGCGTATGTCCATCACCTTATTCTACCAATAAGATGACCCCATTGTCAACCGACGTCATTGTCCTTGATCGGGAATCTCGATCAACTGTTGCCCAATGGACTAGTTCATATAGAGGCTCACTAGGGACTCTGGTTGTCTATGTATTACACGTGTATTAATAATTCCGATTAATACAGTTATAGCATAACACAAAAACCTATTATAAACTTTATGAGATAATGCGATAAATACTACTTATTTATTTGCCTCTAGGGCATATCTCCTACAACGTTCACATGACACCACTAGAAGAATAGCACCACAACTTAAATATCAAACCATTAAATATTACTCAACATAGTTCACTACTAACATCTAGACTTCTCCCATGTCCTCAAGAACTAAACGAACTACTCACAACACATCATATGGATCATGATCAGAGATGATATAATGATGGGTAACAATCTGAACATAAATCTTAATTCAACGGTTCCACCCAATAGCATCAATAACAATAGTAATCAACACCGGGAGAGTTTCCCCTATCAAATGCACAAGATTCAGCCCTAGATGTTACAACGGGAACGGAGTGGAACGATGGAGATGACGGTGTCGGCGGTGGAGATGATGATGATGATGATCCCGATGAAGTGCAGCTCGATGACGGTGACGATGGCGACGATTTCCCCCCTCCGGGAAGGGATTTCCCCGGCAGCTTTTCAGCCTGCCGGAGAGCTTTTCTCTCTCGGTGGTTTCCGCCTCGTGGAGGCGGCGGCTCTGTTTCTGGTCTATCCCCCGAGTCTTAGGTTTTCGGGGGGATGAAGTACGCGAAAGGGCGCTGCCAGAGGTGGGCCAGGGCGGCCTCACAGGGTGCTGGCGCGGCAGCAAGGGGGGCCGCGCCAGGACCTCATGTGGGCCCCCTGGGGCCCACCTGGTTCTCCCCTTTTGTCTCCCTTCGTCATCTGGAAAAATAGGAACTTCTGTATTCTTGGTTCTGTTTTCTGAGCTTCGCAAACTTGTCGGTGCTTTTTCCAGCAGAATTCAGACTCCAGTGATTCATCCTCCAATAATCATCAAACATGCAAAATAGATGAAATAACATAAGTATCATCTCCAAATATGAAATATATCAATGAATAACAGTAAATTATGATATAAAATAGTGATGCAAAATGGACGTATCAGTCCCATGCGGCTTGTTCCTTGGCCGTGTGGGATAACCTCTTTTGGCCCTCGTGGATCCGATGCCGTCCGTTTTCATCTCCGTGGCTTCGTTTTGACCTAAAAACGTCTATAAAAATAGTCCCCCGAAGAGTTTCGGAAGTAGGCGGCGGAGAAACACGAAACCAAGAAACAGAGAGTCAGAAGGCTGCCACCGGAGAAGATTGGAGGAGGGAAACGCCGCCGGATCACCTCCGGAAGGCTCCTCCATCCCCCCTCCGGAGTCTCCATCAACACCACCGTCAAGACCAGCACCATCTCCATCACCACCTTCGTGATCCACTTCATCCCCCTCATAGTTTGAGATTGTTCGAACCCTAGCTATTGTCTAAGTACTGTTCTACATGTGTGTGGATTTCTACTTGTCATTGTTTTGTGGGGAGATTATATTTTCAGATTGTGTTGTACCACTTATGCCATTGAATCATATCATGTCTTTGCGTTGTGAGTAGTTCTCTCATGTTCCTATGGGCATAGGATGGATTGGCAATGATTTCACTATTCATGTTTGAGTATTTGGTCAAGTCTTTATCTTTGATGATTGTCTTGTTGTACAATATATGAGTGCACGCATATGTTGAGGAATGCATGAGGTGATCACACTATGTAATGGATTGGGTAGGACCTGGGAGTTGACAACTAAACCTGTGGTCTAATACATGAAGTTCCATTAGGAGGGGATTAATATCGGGGACCTTAGATTTTATGGCTATGGTGGGACTCTATGTCTTAATAACTCTTGTGCAGTCATTTACTTAGCCACAAGAACCATCATAAGTGGTTTAGTATATTTATTTAGCTACACCTAATTATGGCCCCGTCCAAAGAAGATTAAAACTTGACAAAATATTTATCTTGTTGTTCTAGAAATATCTATGCCATGTAATCCATGTAGCCCTTGGAACGTTTTCCACACATAAGAAACACACACTTAAGCTTGTCCTCTTGCTGCATAGAGGATTGGGCTTTCTCTCTTTGAGAGCTTTCACCTGTTATATTTTATTTTCAGCCTTTTACTTTATTGCAAACTCTACACCAAAAACCCAAGAACACTTGCATCATTTTACTTTGTCTAGTGCATAGATAATAAGAATAGTGACACTCTTATTTGAAAGGATAAACACTTATACCTTCTACTCCTTGTGGGATCGATACTTTACTTACACCCCTATACTTGTGGGTATCACACTACCCGGCGGCTGGCGCCTCAATGCCTGGAGGGTGTCGCCCCCCCCCCCCCCACCCCCCCGCCCCCGCGGCGAGGAGCGCTTCCTCAAGATCTGGCGCCGCCGCCTCCTGTCCGCCGACGACCAATTCCACCCGGATTCCCCGTGGTGGGATCGGCCGGGGTTCGAGCGCGTCGCGAGGAGCCGCTCCGGCCTCCTCGGAGAGGGCCATTACGAATCCGGCCCAGGCGGGAACTAGGTGCCGCCACCGCCGGAGGAGGAGGAGGAGGAGCAGCCGCCCGTCGCCATGGAGGACGACGAGCTTCCGGTGGCCCAGTTCCAGCCACCGGAACTCTCGGAGGAGGAGGCGATCGCTGACGCGATCGAGCAGTCCGAGCTCGAGGAGCTCGGACGCTGGGAGGGCCTGGGCGCACAGCTCGCTTCCTCCTTCCACGCAAGCCACGGCGGCACCTTTGTCGGGGGGCTACCCCCGGGTAGGGTAAAGGCAGAGGTAAGATACTCGTGTTTACAGTGGTAACTATCCTTTGCCTGATGCCAAAGGTCATATGACTCTTCGGGAGGTAAAGGGACGCCTTTTGGAGGTACGCAGGAGGTGGCTCTTGGGAAAGGTCACGAGGTGCCCTTTGGAGGAAGCAGGGGCCAGGCTGTCTCCCCTGGTGATACTATAAATTGACCCCCAGCCCCTCACTCTCATTCAGGCAGGAGCAGAGAGTTCTCCTAAGAACCAGCTTCTCGAAGATGTCTTTGGGAGCAAGCCTAAGACATCTTCGTGTAGCTGGGCCTAGGGGCATTCTCTTGTGCAATATCAGAAACAGGTGCTAGTCAGCAGGGTCCTGGGTGGCTCGGGCTATGAGTGAAGCCGGCTTGGAGGTATGTCGGAGGAAGCCGACATACACCCGGCATGGGAGAGGCTAAGGCAGGAAACACTGGTAAACTAGCATGGGTCGGACCGACATAACCTGACCGGCATACCATGTCGGCATTGTCTCTCTATTTGTTGTGTGCAGGAAGGAGGTTCCGGTATAGGCATGCCGGGACTCTGGAAGGCGTTCCGAATAAGCAGGCCCGACACATCCCTGCCGGGATACGACGGAGGATCCGACATAGCTATGCCGGGTAGAGCAAGGCCGTCCGGCATATCCTATGTCGGACCAGAAGTCAAGGGCAAGTACACTGCAAGGACGCTGACCCGTCTGACACGGAAGCTAAGTCACCTCCCGCCTGACACGGGCGCGGGACAAAAGGCACAAGACAAGGGCGACGTGACTATTCCACTGTACTGGCAACTGACTGACAGGAGACAAGGCATGGAGAAGACACGTCCTGTCTCTGACAGGGGAAGCATCATCACCTAGGCCGGTGGCGGCTACGGCAAAGAGGCATCATGGCCTACCTCGACCTATGTCGGATATCTCGACGCTAGGTCGTGGTAGGGATGTCGACATCGCCGTTGGACCGTAGTCATTGTCCGGTGGGGCCCGGAGGAATTAGGGTTTCCGGCCAACTCGGCCGGACCTCTATAAATAGCGCCATAACTCCTCCTGTGAGAGGGACACCAACCAGAGAGCCAAAGCTATAGGCACATTTACTCTTCTCCTCCTTATAGTTCATCCTTGTTCTTGAGTTTATCCTAGAGAGAGAGGCAGGACAGCTCAAGGAGCACATTTGTAGATCTTGTGACATACATATAGAGTGAGGCAAGGCAGGAGTAGGGGTCTTACCTCCTCACGAGGGCCCCGAACCTGGGTACATCGTGTGTGTTTGTGGTTGCTTGAGGTTTTGTGTGCGTTGTTCGTGTGTTCTTGCGGTTCCTTCCCTGCTTAAGTCGGTTTTGGTGATTCCTTGCCATCTTTCGTGTGAGCTTCTTAGCTCGCTAGCCCTCCCCGGATCCACCAGCGCCCATCGGCCCCACACAATCAGCCATCCTATGGCATCTGCCGTGATACCACCACGACAACCTCCGGCAGCGGCGCCTCCAGGAGCCGCGGACCTTTGCCACCGCCCAAGCAGGAGTCGGAGGAGCCATGAGGCCGCGCGGTGGCCTGGAAGTCGCCACCGCGCGCGCCTCCTTTGCACGGCAACTGGGCGCCATGGCCCGAGACAGCGTCCTCCTACTAGGCACCACCACCTCCTCCGCCGCTGTAGGGCCCGACGCCGACGGTGGTGTGGCCCTTTCCACTGGGACCCACCACCGTTCTTCGACCTCACCGGCGACATCGACAAGGACTAGGCGCCGGTGAACAGGAAGCCCTAGTGATAGGGCTTTTTTATATTTCTGTCTTTTTTCAGTCCTTATAATGTAATATATCTACTAATAAAAATATGTTTAAAAAACTATGCATCGGGCCGCTGGGCTGGCGCGCGACCCAAACGGATGAGTGGGCAGACACAACCCATTTTCCGTCCGCAGCCCGATGCAAACAGATCAAATCAAACACGATTTGATCCCAAAATGCGTCGAGCTGCTGGAGATGCCCTTAGAGCACAAATGATTTGCCTTCGGATGTGTACATTTTCTTTTTTAGCGTGATCCTACATTCAAAACATGCAAGGAGGCAAGTGTGAGCACATCCATAGTAAACAATAATATAAAATTTGAGACAAGTTTACATATCCAACAAACACACACGATCATCAATAATGCAACCACTTGGAGGTGCATTCCTCACTTGCTCCAAAAAGAATCAATCCAACGGCTACAACATTGCTTACTGGCTTTGGAGTGTTCTCAATGATCGCATCGATTGTATCGGCATGAGGTGATGAAACTTGTCCTTGATTGTTGCCAATACTTATTCCTGTTTTGACCATTGCCGATCATCGCATCGAGTCACACCTCACACGCTCTCCCCAATGCAACATCCTCAACTTCCGTATAATTCAAAAATCTTTTGCATTGATATGGTTGACAAGCATTGAACGCCTCCTCCTCAATATATTCCAATTCATTCTCGTCAAGTTCCTCATCACCACCCTCTTCCATGCTGGTGTCATATGTTTCAAGTGGCGCACTATGAATGTTGGCCACATTCTCCTCCAACATATCCACATATTAAGTACGGTCCGAATGTAAATTGTAACTACACACCGCAAAATCTAAAAAACTAAGCAAAATAATGGAAATCAATCTCACTGGAGGTAGCCTATGGTGTGAAAGCTGTGGTGGAGTTAGGTCTAGCTTATCGCGGCTGATGCCATGAAAGAGTATGATAATTTGCACAATGCGTTGACTATTGTAATTGGGACGCTACTCCAGAGCGCACGGACGCTTTCCCCGCATAGAGCGCACGCGCCAAAAAAGCAAAAGATTCCCTCACTTCAAAGCGCATGTGTAAGAGCACACAATAGTTTAAACTTTAAAAACACATAACTTTCAAACCAAGCGTCCAAATCAAAATCGCTTTTGACCGTAGTGTTCCCCGTGACCAGATCTACAAAACTAGATCCCCCATGGACATGTTTCGATAATTATTTTTCAAAAAGCAACTTTCTATCACGGTAGAGCAAGTTCATGGTAAAAACATGTTTTTCTGTCTAGAAGTTGCTTTTAGAAAATATCCATCGGAGTATATAAGTATGAGATATTGATTTGAATGTCTCATGCCAAGGAGCATGATAGTCTCTCATAAACCAACGAGTTGACCATTGCTTGGATTTGAAAACATATCCCCCACTCATCCTCACATTATTTATTGTTTATAAAAGAAAATGCAAATTTATAGTACTCCCTCTGTCCAATAAAAGATGTCACACTTTCTATCAAATTTGGATGTATCTATACACTAAGTCATGTCTAGATACATCCAATTTTTGATCAAGTTGAGACATCCTTTATTGGATGGAGGGAGTACAAACTTTGTTCTTGTCATGAAAGTTGCTTTTAGAAATCAGAACATGAGAGAAAGGGAAATGTATATGCTAGAAAAACGTGTCTCAACCAATAAATTTGCCTATCAAGCAAATGTATATTTTGAAAAATATATGAGGAGAAGGGGAGCTTGTGCTTTGTACAAGCAAGGACCAACTTGTTGGTTTCATGAGAAGAAAAGCATGTTGATTCTATGTTGTCTATCAACTTGCTATTCTAAAGCAACCTCTTGGCTGAAAAGCAAGTATTTACAACAAAATTGCTTTTTGGAAAGAAAGTTGCTTTTCAAAAAGAAAAAGAGTTGTATATGGACGTCATAGTTGCTAAAAACAACTTTTTTGAGGAAAATGAAGGTTTTTACAAAGTTGCTTTTCAAAAATAATTATTAGACCGTGTGCATGTGGAGTTTTAGTTTCGAAAATCTCGTCGCGAGTAACACTACTTTGAAGACCGATTTTAATTTGGCATCTGGTTTAAAAATTATGTGTTTTATAATTTAAAATAGATTTGCATGTGGCTGATGAGCTGGGACTACATAGTTTCTATTATAAAAAAGCAACTTCTTGGATGACAGAAAAGCAAATATATAATACAAAGTTGCTTTTAAAATATAGTTATCAGAACATGCTCACGTGGGATCTAGTTTCGAAACTCTCGTCGCGAGGAACACGCTGGTGAAAACCGATTTTAATTTGGACGTTCGGTTTGAAAGTTATGTGTTTTTTAAGACTAAAACAAAGGTTTGCATGTGGCTGACTTACATCGGACAGTCGTGTGCGCCGCGCGCCAGAAATAGCGCACGCGCGCGTTCTGTCATTTCCCTTGTAATTGATACTTTCGGACGAGTATGTATTGAGTGGCAAAACTTGGATTACATGCATGAAGCATTGTAGCGGTATGGAAACAATTCTAATTTAATCATGTGTGGTATGTAACTACTCCCTCAGATCCGTATTATGTGTTAAAAAAAACATATCTATCATGTACAATTTTCTACATGGACTAGCGACATTTTTATCGGATCCGAGGGAGTACCAAATATATATCTAACAACATATTGGTAAGGCCAGCGCTTTCCACCATATTCACCATTTCTCAAGTTCTCAACCTCAAGAATCAATCGGCGATTTAGAAAATAAAAAATCACGGTGCAACTTTTTAGTGAAGTGATGTGACCATGTTTGACTAAAATCTCTTTGAATGAACAGTTGAAAGGATGGACATGAAATTCGAGATAAAATCATTTGATAACCAAAAGGACAAGTTGAAAGGGACTGAGTCGAGTTAGATTATACAGTCACTAATTATATATAAATGTGAGATCGATGACGAATATATTGGTGGCTGCTAGTAGGAATTTTGGCTACCGTGAGATCGATGACGAATATATTGAGCAGGAGAAATTGTCCGTGGGGTATGGTGGTTGCACACTCGGTCAGAAAAGGCAGAGCGTACACGTGCATCACGCTGGGAAAATGCCGTGCTGCTGCTCTCTCCTCGGTCGCGTGTTTCTTCTTTCTCACGTCAAGCTCTTCCAGATTCTGTTGTCGGCGGTGGTTGCTCGCCTTTGCTTGGGGCAATTTCATGATGCGGTTAGTTGACTTTCTTTCGGTGCCCACTTCCAACTGAGGCGAGCGTGCATCTTTTGATGCAACGCAGCATGGCCGAGAGCAGTGATAAACTGATAATTAAGCCTGGGCATAGTTTGGTTTGAAACCGGGCAAACCGTCAGCCCGCACCACACCGCACCGTAATAATAGTTTCTGCCCGGTTTAGCTGGTTTGCAAGTTGAAACTGTCATCGAAATATCACTTGCTGGTTTACGCCGGGTTGGAACCAATCAAACCACGAAACCGTCTATCGACCAAAAGATGAACGAGGTACTCGATCGCCCGGAGCCGGGAGCAGAGAACGAGGCAGCCATGCCGCACATCAGCGTGCGCAGCACGCGACATGCCGTCGTGGAAGAAGGTGATGGCGCACAGGACGAGTAGCACATGGTCGGGGCTGATTACCGCGCCGGCGCCGGCCCCGTCAGCCGCACCAGCACCGCGTCTCCGTCCCGGTCGTCGGCGTGGCCCAAATCGCACGACGAGCAGGTGCCACCAAGTATGTGGCTCACGTTTTGGTCGGCGCTGGACTTCTCGTCCTCGTCGCCGCCACCGGCCACCGCCGGTTCCCGTCCGTGGCCGCACGGATCCAGCCGCGGGACAAGAACTTGGGCGACGCTGCCGGCGCGCACCTGGACCGCAGCGATGTGGCGAAAGCTACCATGACGCCCCCAGCGGCGCGTGTGGACCGCGACTTGCATCGGCGCTTGGTGGAGGACTCGTCCCGCCGTCAAGGACAGTGAAGGAGGAGAAAATCAAGGCGGCGGATGGTGGTGGCATTGGCGGGGACGGTGCCGTGCCGGTGGCGGCGATGATGGCCGGTTCTGACTGCTGCAGCAGCCAGCGCGCGGAATTGCTGTCAAGCGGAGCTCGTCGGGCGGGGTTCGCCGCGCGCGTCGCGGGGCGTCGGCCAGGGCGCGGCAGCGGTGGCTAGGACAGAGCGGCAGACACGCGGCGCAGGGGCACAGTCAGGCGCGCGCAGGTCCTCGCTCAGGGCAGCGGCGGCCGCAGAGGAAGGAGGCAAGGGAGCAGGACGGCTGCACATGATGGGCTTGGTACAGTGCAGGGCTTGTACGGTGTGAAACCGTATACACCGCCAAACCGGACCGCAGCAAACCGTGTTATCACCTGATATCTTACCATCTAAACCAGACCAAACCAACGGAAACTGGTGTCTGACGGGTTGGTTTGATAAACCAGCTGAAACCGTTCTAAACCGCGAATGCCCAGGCTTACTGATAATCACCACCCTGCTTTTCCAAGGAGCTTCGATAATCAGTTGTCGTTAGACCTTAGAAAAATCAATAATACAACATAGACTCATATATGTGCGTAGTTGCGTACACAAATGTGCTTATACTCTAAAAAAAAGTAAACACATCGACGGATTCATGCAATGTCCCTTAAACTATATATTTAGATACTTATAAGACGAAGACACATGAACGTAATGTGCCACTTAAATGAAGTGTGATCACGCATCATCGATAAGTATATTCTTCAGGATTAGGCCACAGATTTGTCAGTAGATGTGCATATGTGTTGAATTTGATGTTGGTAATGAAATCAAGTTGTCTGATCTCTCGAACAGCTTGCGAATGCCATAACCTTTTCGTCCAGTCTCCACGTGTTCAGAAACATCGAAATTCTCGATCCGTCGCACAATTTGGACGTAGTGGTGGATAGGGTTTCCAATACTTGAAATCACTCGTGTAACTCTCCACCAATGCACCTTTATGCTTGGGCATGCCACATTCGTGTCGTGTTTGGAACGTAATTTGAGTTTTGTTTGAATCACACCTGGTAATATCTCTTATCCCAGTACCGCTGGGTACAACCACATTGGCGTGTATCAATAGGATCACATCAGGTTGCTTTTATTCACTTAAGTGTGTGACCCCGTAAGTTGACGACTACTCTGACATGACTTAACTCACCGGCGAACATTTCTCTTTTGAGTTGATTGTCCATAGCTGCTCATAGAAGAGAACATGTCAACTCCTGAATGATGCAAAATCAATCGGACGAACCTTGAAAATGTGTAATATGTTTATTCCTTTAGCCTCACGATGTACGGTGTGAAGTTCAAAGCGAGGGCTTGTCATCCTTGATGGTGGTAGCTTGACCTCTATCTCACACCCGTGATACATATTCCTTAAACCAAGTTAACTCTTAACTCAAGTCGCATGACCAAGCTTTTGAATCTGATCTCACTTGAGAGGTACTAGAGAATATCTCTCCGTGTGGAGGACAAATCCCATCTTGGTCAACCGTGCCACATAGCTTGGTTTTCCCCACTAAACAAAAATCTACCATTGCAACTACCTACTTGTGGAGTGGCGTTTTGATAGATGCTAAGTAACTACATTCACAACTCGGGTCATGCAAGGGTCTAAACATCCTTAAGGACATGACATATACATTATACTCGAGACGACAACTAAGTTGGTAGGAGGCCACGTGTTGCTTTCTGAACGGCGCAAAGTGGTCGTTCTTGTGTTGTTTGGCGCAACACAAAGTCATCTTCCGCCAACTGAAACGGCACAAGGTAGCTTTCCGCCTCTTGAGTTGGCAGAAGGACACATGTCACTTTTTAACATACCGCTAGGGTCACTTTTGACAAACAAATTCGGCGAGGGTTATTTTTGGCAAATAGATTGGACAGTGGGTCAGATTTGTAAAAAATCGCCATCTGATACTAAACTCGCCACATGTTAGTGCCTTCATCATGGCGAACGTTGTTTAGCAGTTTAAAGTTGTACGCACATAGTGGTCGCTCGTAGGTGATGGTGTCTGTGCTTTGCTCCTTGTTACCCATGTATGGCTTGAGGAGGCGACACAGTGGAGTCACCATCCCTGATAGTAGCCCGAGGCACCCCTAGAGTTAGAGGTGACCTTCGACACAAGCGTCTTATTAACTTGCTTCAGAGTGGCGGTGGTGCTAGAGGGAGGTGTCTCCCAAAGTCACCTAAAGTTGCCTCTTACAAGACAATCTCGTCAACCGATGTCATCTCTTTGTCAACTACCGTAGCCGACTCATGTTTAATTAGCCTGGTCCTTTTTTTAAGTGGAACTCACCGGATAGCTGACCATTTTTTAAATTTGAAATCACCACCAAGCCCAAGACTCGATTCGGAGCCGACATCATGAAGAACCACATTTAGCCAACATATCGGCGCCAGGACAAAATGTGTGCGGAGTCTTAGCAACAAATGGCATAAAGGTTTCAGTGACCCCAACCCGATGAAAATCTTAGTGGTATTACAAATGTAGGTAAGATAACTTTTATATAAAAGTTGGTCATTTAAAAAAAGTTAATTTAAACCGAAATTAAAACACACATATATATATTTCGAGTGAAGTATTGTAATGACTCTAGAAACGTCGGTGTGCTACTACTAAAAGTCTAAAACCAGGACCATGGGCAACATAACTGGGTCGATTGCCATAATAGCGAGCTTAACTCCAACCGTTACCGCCAACATTTATTCAACGGAGAAATCACCATTAATCCCCCTCCACCCCCTTAGATCGACCACGCGTGGTCCCCTTTCGCAGCAAATAAATAATAAATTTAGTTTAATAAAAAAAAGATCTTCAAGGGGAGAAACAAACAGCAACCTACCCTCCCGTCCCCGTGGCACTGTCTAAGAAGCGGACAGGTGCACGCGACTGTGGTGGTGGTGGTGGGAAAAAGAACAAGAGCACAGCAGCAGCCACACCCACACCATAGTCCGCGAGAGGAAGAGAGAGAAACCCGCCCGATCTCCTCGTCCTCCTCCTCCTGCTCCCGCTCCGATCCTTCCTTCCGATTGCCGCGCCCCGACCCATGGAGCCTCACGCCGCAGCTGCAGCCGCCGCCGGAGGAGGAGGAGACGGAGAGGCCGGCCGTGGCGCGGACCCCGACACCGGCATCGAAGGTGAAAAGCACGATTTTTTTTTTGGTTTACTACTCTCGCAATTCCCATTTCTTATTCTGCTTAGATCCCTGCGCCCGTCCGTACGGCGCGCGGATCTACGTGGATGATTGGCGGCGTAATAACGGGACGGAATGCGTCGTCGTCGTGGTCTGCGATTGCAGGGGCTATGTGGAGGATGGGGCTGGGCGGCGGGGAGGGGGACGGGGCGCGGCTGCCGGAGCGCCCGGGCGAGGCGGACTGCATCTACTACCTCCGCACGGGCGCCTGCGGCTTCGGGGACCGATGCCGCTACAACCACCCCCGCGATCGGGGAGGCACTGAGGTGAGATAGAACCCCTTCGCGCACGCACGCGCTCTCCTGATCTGCCTCTATGCGAGCGTTTGCGTTGGGTCGATTTGAAGGCAGCGGTTTGTTGCCATGTGATCGGTGTAGCGACGCTGTAATCCACAGTGATCATCGGATCACATCACATGAGTAACTACTCTAGTTACTACAGGTGATATGGGTAATGTACTAGTTCCTCTCTAGCTCAACTCCAACACTTGCCCGTGGTCAGGCGGCACCATGATAATTTGGATTGTGGAGGGTAGGCTGAACCTAGCCCCCCTTGGATATCCTTTTAGGAACCAGAAGGATGCTCTGCGGAGTTCTTTCATTTCATGGTTAATTCGTTTTACCGTGGTCGCTATGCCAATTCTTTCACTTCCTTATCTGCTTTAAACCTACTAGTTTCGCCTTTTGTGTTTATTTATCCTAAGTTTACTAGCTGGCACTACATGCATTAACCCACTTCTCCATTCTCCACTTAGTTTAATTTATATCATGCCATGAACATAAATGGTTACCCGCCCCCTGGTTGTCATATGTACTTAGAGTTCTATGTGAAGTGCGGTCATATATACATGTATGATCATCCATCACGGAGAGATGTCCTTAACAGTTTTGTTCCACAAGTTTCATACCCATATATATAAACCTGGCCAACAATTGTAAGCACCCTGCAATTTACTATTTTAGACATTATTTTGGTGGATTATATGCTTTATGACTTGCTTAACATGCAATACATACAACTCTATACTGCTCACCATAGCAGTTATTGTTTTTGGCAAATTGACATTAATAAAGCAGTTTCCATCATGATGACGGTTTTCATAAATGATTTATGAATGCTCTTGGACTTGTTCTTTGTTTTCGTTAGGGGATCTGTTTTTGGTCTGTGATCCTGGGATATTGTTTTGCGTCTGTTGAACCTAGAATATGACAAAGAGTTCATCTCCCGCAACTGTATTGTAGGCATATTTACAATTTTCAAATAGGTGACAATTTGATTAATCGCTCTTTTCCAATCTTGTCAAAATGTAGTTTGGTGGAGGTGCAAAGAATGAACTACCATTGGACTACCCAGAGCGATTGGGTCAACCAGTATGTGAGGTACATAAATTTTACTCCCTCTAATCCTCAATGTAAGGCGTATAGTTTTTTGCACGAATATTAAGACGGGAGAGTTTTGCATACGGTGGACACATTTTACCATGATTTCTTTTTGAATAGAGGAGTCCCCAACAATCATAAATTGAAAACAATCCTTTAAATCTCTCTGTTAGAGGTTGAAACTTATTTTTAGAGGCGTAAAATTGTCCATACATAGTAATACACCCTATATTTTGGAATTTTCCTCGAAAAACTATACGCCTTACATTACGGAACGGAGGGAGTAACTATTTCAGGCTGGAATTTAATTACCTTCCATAAGAAGAAGCACCAGTCACACTCTTGAGCATGCATGCACCAATTCTTGCACACAATTTGTATGCACCCAGTTGGCCACGTACTTGCTGCTTGTTGACTACGATGCAGAGTGGACAACTGAAAACGTAATAATTACTGGCAGAGAGCACACTGCCTATTTTAAAGTTATGTCAGATGACTTGTTAATTGTTTGGACTTACTCTTTTGTATTTTTGCAGTATTACATGAAGACCGGGACTTGCAAATTTGGTTCCAATTGCAAATATCACCATCCTAAGCAAGATGGATCTGTGCAACCTGTATTACTAAACAATAATGGTTTCCCTCTACGTCAGGTGTGTAAATTCTTCCGAAAACATCGCCTTCTTTAGTGAAATCAGTTCCCTAATATTTTAATGCAAAATTATTGATACCAACAAAGTGCAGGGTGAGAAAGAGTGCTCCTACTACATGAAGACTGGGCAATGCAAGTTTGGTTCTACATGTAAATTTCATCATCCAGAATTTGGTGGTGTTCCAGTGACTCCTGGAATTTATCCACCATTTCAGTCATCATCTGTACCTTCGACTCATCCGTACAATCCTCTTACAAACTGGCAAATGGGGAGGCCACCTGTAGTTCCTGGATCATATATGCCAGGCTCGTATGCTCCAATGATGCTATCTTCTGGAATGGTTCCCTTGCAAGGATGGAGCCCGTACCCGGTAATTAACTTGATTTTAAGAAAAAGTTTGCTGAAATATATTGCAGGTCTCAAATGCAAATTTAACTGAGGGGTCATAGCTCAAAACAGATATTTATGTAAAGATGTGAAGCAATGAATCAAGACTTTTTAATTTCTATGTTAGACTGAAAGATGGAAAATGAGTTCATTGTCTCCTGGGAAAGAACTAGAAAATATCCACTAACATGTTTTATGAAAGACATGTCCAATGTTAAAAAAAGGGCAGCCCAATGCGCAGGGTCCAGGAAAGGGTCCGACCACTTTGGGTCTTTAATACACAGCCTTAACCTGCATTTCTGCAAGAGTCTGTTTCCAGGACAAAATAAAATGCTGCAAATGATTGACATATGCGATCATGGAAAGCAAACATAGGAAAATATTCTGTAAATTAAGAATGCATGCACAACAAGATAAATGTTTTGCTCCAAGTGAAAAACTCTTCTGTTTTATGCAGGCTTCAGTAAACCCTGTGGCATCAAGTGGCGCGCAACAAAGTGTTCAAGCTGGACCTTTGTATGGCATAGGGCACCATGGATCTTCCTCAACAATTGCTTATGGTGGTCCTTACATGCCTTATTCTTCCTCAACTATACAATCCATCAATAATCAACAAGAACATGGATTCCCTGAACGGCCAGGGCAGCCCGAGTGTCAGTATTACATGAGGACAGGGGATTGTAAATTTGGTGCTACATGTAAATATAATCATCCTCGAGACTGGAGTTCACCCAAGTCTAATTATATGTTCAGCCCTTTTTGCCTTCCACTTCGTCCAGTGAGTATCCTGAACACATCTTAAATATGTTTTCCTAATGCCACTTGTGTATATGATCATTTTAATCCCCACCCAAGTTCAGGTTGAACAAAAGAAACCAGTCAGCCATGCTTTCTCATTACTACAGAAGCTTATAAACCTGCATTCATATTCCTTTTAGCCAAAAACAATCTAAGGCATAATCGTATCCTCTACTTTTCTACAACAGTCAATCTACATCAGTGATAATCGTCCAGATGAGTGACCATCGATACTAGCAGCCCCATTTAATTCCTTCTCCGTCATTAAATAATACTTCCTCTGTAGCTTGATATAAGACGTTTTGGTGGGCTCAAATGCACTACCAAAACGTCTTATATTTTGAGACGGAGGTAGTAGCATTTTAGAAAGGTCAAAAATCAGAATGGTCTTTCTACAAAACGAACAACCTTGGTGATTAGCAAAGTTCACCCATTAAATATGCTGGGTTGGATTTAGCTCGTCAGAAAATCTAGTCATGAATTGAGAACCATTTGTGGCCAGGACTCTCCCCATGCTCTACTAAATGCATGCACATCATCTTGTAGTTCTTCAAATTGCAAATAGATTTTCTAGTACTCCCTCCGTCCAACAAATGATGTCTTGGACTTTGTCCAAATTTGGATGTATCTATACACTAAGTCATGTCTAAATACATCCAAATTTGGACAAAGTCCAAGACATCCTTTGTTGGACGGAGGGAGTAGTACTTTGGTGGTTTGGCCCCTCTTATTCATAGTTGTGCGATGATTCATTTGGCCACATTCAACTCTACTTCTGGCTCTGCCGCTGAGTGCTCCTTACCATGCTAGACATATTTGGTCACTTCATGACACGATTGCTTTGTAACTTGCATAGCTTAATTTGTTGGTTAGTATCCTTTCTTTGTACTTTTTAAAAAAATGTAAGAAGGCCTGGTTGGAACTACCTATCAAATAAGATGCTCGGCAGGACATTCCTCCTAGTGGGAAGCTGTCCGTAAGTTATAGTGACATTTATCATGATTGAATGAAGCGATCATGATAGTTCACACAGTGGCTCACAGTTAATGATTCCATAAATAAGTTCAGATACATGAGGTTGGTTAGAGTTTTTACTCATAAGAATATACTTTGTTTCCTGATCATATGACATGCACTCAAACCCCATTATTGAGTCACAACTTTCAAGTGCCTATTATTAGATTTCCAGGATGTTCATTACTTTGTCGATAAGTTGCTGCAGATTAATCATTTGAGTTTCATGCAAAATGTTTCCTAAAAATATAATCTTCAAGATTAAACACGTTGTAGTCAGTAATCTCTGTCAAAGAAATTCTTGGCATGGCCTATCAGAATATCCAGGGTAGTTGTTGAGTCGTAGATGGTAGCAGAATGGAGCCTATACTCTTATGTCATCAGCTAAACATTAGGTCAGCGAAAACCATCAAACATTTTTCATGTCGTCAAGATCTTCATTGTTTAGGCCATAATAATCAGTCCACTCAACTTGGTTGACTGAGCCTCACATTGACCAAATGACTGTCAAGAGCTCAGAAATTTGTGCAGATACAATCCACCATATGATAGAGGGAAAAAATATTTTCCAACCATACAACTATCTTGTATTTATATTTTCCAGCTAGGTGTATATTCTAACTCCTTGTTCTCTGTCTTCGTGGAGTGTTAGTTTTCAGTTTCTGGTCTTTCCAGGATGTGTTTATATATTAATAGATAAAGCGCCAGAAATGAGTTTATGATTGCCCATTGCTCTACACTAAGTCTTTCATCCTGAGAAAAAGAACTGAAGATACATGAATAACTTGATCTTAGGTTCATTGCCATATAGCGCACATACTTACAGTAGCTAAAAGGTCTCCTGCAGAATTTTAGTGTTAGCTTGGTGCTTTGATAGATGTGTATTTGTTAACATCATGTCCTGAATAATGGAAATATGTTTTTTTAGAGAAGTGTGATTTATATGTCAACTTGTATAGTTACTAATGTGTATAACTATTAGAAAAAAACAGAGAGCATGTTATGGGATCATGAAATGCATGCCTCAGTACTGTAACAACTAACAAGTATCTATTTTTCCAAATGGTAATTGTTTTAGACTGTCACTGTGGTGTCCTATGATAGTGAAATGCTGATATACTAGAATTCATTGACTCTAGCCGGTAGTCCTGAATTATGTAATTTGTTTGAGAAAGTATTAGCTGTAGTTCCATGATAAATAAAAACTTAACCAACTTTCTTTTGAATAGAACGAAGCAAATATTTTCAAGAAAGACATATATAGGATCTTCAATCTTTATAATAAGATTTGATGTGCAAGAAGTGTCCACATCTGGCATTTGGTTGTCAATGCTGTTTGCTCTTTCTAATTGAACCCACTAGATCAACAAAGTCGATGACTTTACGGGAGCCTAATCCGTCTTAAATGTTTCTTGTTGTTTAAACTTTCTTGCATAGTGTAAGTGTAAAATGTCCTTTAGTGTGGGATCATACAAGATCTGCTAGTTAGTCTTAGTTCCATCATTGTTGCAAACTTGCAATTATCATTATGATATCCTTAATTATTGCGCAGTATCTACAAGGTGTATAGCTCTCTGAATTTTGTGGTAATATGGCACCGCACATGCTTTATCTGGAATATAATGTCGGGCATAAGTCACATACGATACAAAATTTATTTTAATATGCTACTAGAAAAGTTGTAGTGGACTTAGACCGTCTATGAATTTATTCTTTCTAAGCATATGCAGTTTCTTACCAGGCTGCTTTATGTCATCTCAATTTTCAGGGTTCTCAGCCTTGTTCATACTATGCCCAAAATGGGTATTGCAGATATGGAGTTACATGCAAGTATGATCACCCAATGGGTACGCTCGGCTACAGTTCATCTCCTTTTCCCCTCTCTGACATGCCAATTGCTCCCTATCCTCTTGGCTTCTCTGTTGCCACATTGGCTCCCTCTTCATCTTCCCCAGATCTAAGGCAAGAATATATTTCAGCTAAAGAACCATCAGTCAACCAAGTAGGATCGCCAGTGGCAGCATCTGAGCCTGTTGGATCAGTCTTGCCGAAGGGGGGTTTCCCGCCAGACAGCGTGATGCGTGCTCAGACTAACACGACAGCTGGCGGTTCAAGCCCTGGCGCTGGTCGCTGATTTTCTGAGCTGAGCGGAGAGATCTCTCATCTCTCAGAACAATTTTCCAATCATTTGACACAGGTAGATTTGAACCCTCCATGATTTCCCCGCCTTGTATATATATAAATATTCTGCTGCTATTGATAATGCATTATATCTTACTCTGTACAAATCAGTTCTCCTAGGCCCCTCCAATGTGAATAAAAAGCTGCGGCCTCGTAGAGAAGGCTCGGCGAGGGTGGTTTTTTCTGCCATCTCAATAAAAAGCATTGATAGGTTACAAGCAAGCAAGCAAGCTCGATTCACTTGCAATTTTTGAGTTCTTCTGTTCATCTCTGAGACGGGAAATGCAAGGTTTTTGGATATCAGGTTCGGTAGCTCGCAGTCGGCATGGATAGACGTATATCCATTCCCTTTGGTAAATAATTCTCGGGCAAGGAAATCTCCACATGAAGAAATTACTGGGTTTTGGTCATGCCCTTCCCAAGCCATTTTCTTTTTGTTCTGTATATTGTCATATATATATTATATATATCATCAACAGACTTGAGACTTGAAACTACATAAGTACATATATATGTGTCCATACTGGGAGCAAGGCACATTGTAATGAACACCGAACGTTTATAATTTAATGAAATATCGCTGTCATACCTCCAGTTTCAGGATTTAGCTTCTGTTCACAGAATGCTGAATTTGTCAATCTATGCTGCATGTTGCTGTTTTGAAATGGCTATTTGCAAGCTGCTGGTGTTAGTTGTGTTCAGACATGCGTCCAGAGAAATGAAACTGAAATTTCGTCATTGTTTAGATCATATATCTTCACCGTGATGAATTTTGTGCATTGTAAATCAAGTTAGTACTACTTTTTTTACTACTTAAATTGTTCTAGGACTGACACAGTGGTCATTCATTATTGGGGAATGGGCCCCACAAGTGTTCCACACGATTGTAGAAAAAGAGGAACGGTTGGGCGTTCCACTTGTCCACCAAGAAATGGCTCCTTGCCGCGTCCCTGATTAAAGCGTTTCTCTCGTTATTACACTGGAGGCGATGGAAAGAAGACTTGGCAGGCCAAGTCCCACCCCAAAGTTGTACTGTACTAGTGATATGGAGTCAGGAGTGGGAAACTACAATTTGCCCAACCAGAACAAGTACTCCTATAACAGTTGTAAAGATTAACCATCATTGAGTTTAGCATAGTCAAAGTTATCCATTCCTAAATCGGTGTAATCCTCGATGCCAGAAGGCATACGTTCGTTTGCTCAAGATAACAAAAAGAAAATCAGCATTATTTAACACATGAACCAAGCGGCGAAGCACCATCCAAGGGGAGTACCGGACCAGTACCAACCAAGCAAAGTGAGCAACACAACAACTATCCCTGCACTGCACCGAATAAACACCAGATTCCACACGTTGCTTTTAAAAGAAAAAGACGACCGAAACCAAAACCAAAACCAAAAAGTGTCGACCGGGCAGGCATCCTAGGCCAGGCCAGTAGGCCTAGGCAGGCAGTGGGTCAGCACGTGACGGTGCCGGGCCCGTCCGTCCGTCTACCCGGCCCGGCTCAGCAACAGCAGCAGCAGCGACCGACCGCGCATTCAATGCGGCCCGCGGCTTGCTTGCTTGCTGCTGCCCACTCCGACCCCACCACTTTCGCCCCTTTCGCGTTTCGCCCCTCCGCGTTCTCGCTTATCTCCGCCGCGGGTCCCTTCTTGGCGCCTACGCGACGTCACCACGCGCTGTCCGGGCCACGACACGACGACACCTCCAAAGCTCCAAGCGAGAGAGAGTGAGAGTGAGTCCCACTCCTGACGCAGAAAAAGCCACGAGCGAGCGTACGGGGCGAGCTGGGGCTGCGACTGCGAGAAGAGAGGAGGAGGAGGAGTCCGGAGGAAGCAACACCACCACCACCCAGCACAGGATTTTCCTCTGCTCGCGCGGCAGCTAGCTGGGCGACGACGGACGATCCACGCCCGATCGCCAAGGACCATTCGGGCGGGGAGCTGCGGTCGATCGATGGTGGAGCCGTCGCCCAAGGACGGCGGCGCCGACCCCGACACCGGCCTCGAAGGTACGCTACGCGCGCACGCCGCCCGATTCCGGCCTCGATTGCGCTTGCCGCTTGCAATTGGGGGGGCCCGGCCGGCCGTGTCTGTCTCCGAGTGCGTTTTTTTTTCCTTTTTTGTTGGGGGAAGAAGAAGCAGGGTTTGTGCGTCGTCTGCTTGCTAGCTACCTAGGGTTTTCGATCCTCGATGCGGCCTGATGCGTGCGAATGTCGTGGCCTTTTGTGTTCCTCGCAGGGACGATGTGGAGGCTGGGGCTGGCAGGCGGCTTGGAGGCGGCGGCGGCGGCCGGGACCGGGGCGCGGCTGCCGGAGCGGCCGGGCGAGCCCAACTGCGTCTACTACCTCCGCACGGGCGCCTGCGGCTACGGGGACACCTGCCGCTACAACCACCCTCGCGATCGCGCCGCCGCGGTGAGTCCACTCCACCTCGCCCGATTTTATTTCCTTCCCCCCCACCCCCACCCCACATCATGCTCTGCTTCGCTTCAGTCTGGTAGTATTAAGTGCGACTCGCCAGTCCCTGATAATGACCGATAGGTTGAATTACAGCTGGTTGGCGCGGAGGGGAGCTTCCGCGCCAAGCCTTTTACCTGTGATTGAATTGAATTGATTCTAGTTATGGCCTAGCTAGCTAGCTATCACGAGCCCATGGAAGTGAAATCTGATTGCGCACTCGTTGGTTGCTTTCGTTGGTTGTCTCGTTGTTTAATAGGCCCTCTTGTCTTGGTCTCCTGCTTAATCTTCACGATTCAAAGTCCCACTTTCTACTCACCATGCAACTTGACTTGCTTATGTTGTCAGTGACTGAGTCAAACCTCCCTTGCATTTTTTTTTACTTATTGCTCAACTAGATGGTGAGTGGTTGAACCTGATGCAGCGTACAGTAGCTACGAATTCGTGACACTAGATTATGTTCAAGGAGATCGAATTGAAGTCATGAACATGTTCTCTGCTCTGTTATTCAGATTGATGGAGGCGCAAGGACCGCACGCACCGTGGAGTATCCAGAGCGGCCAGGTCAGCCTTCGTGTGAGGTAATTGAACTAATCCTCATTCTCCTACGATGGTATGAAATACGAGGTTTTTTTTCTACATAAGCTGGTTACTCATATTTCAGGCATCATATATGAGTTGTTTCTTCGTACCTCATGTGGTGGATACTCTACGGTTAACATTCCTCACATTTTCTTGCAGTACTACATGAAGAATGGGAGCTGTAAGTTTGGCTCGAATTGCAAGTATAATCACCCCAGAGAAGGTGGCTCTGTACAACCAGTTGTGTTGAATTCTGGTGGATACCCTCTGCGTCCGGTGAGTGTTTCTTCAATCCAAGTTTCTCTATAGTATACTCTCGGCCCTTCTTTGTTGATTTCTGATAAAAGCTTCCTTTGGTCATGCAGGGTGAGAAAGAATGTTCCTACTATATCAAAACTGGCCAGTGCAAATTTGGATCTACATGTAAATTTCATCACCCACAAGCAGGGCCAGAGCTTGGTGTTGTTTCAGAGACTCCTAGCATGTACCCAGCAGGGCAACCATTGCCTATCTCTTCCTCTCTTCCATATCCACCTCTTGCAAGTTGGCAGATGGGGAGGCCTCCTGTTCTGCCAGGATCATATTTTCCTGGCCCGTATTCTCAAATGATGCACCCATCAGCAGTCATGCCAATGCAGGGATGGAACCCTTATATGGTAAGTTTCAATTGGAGTATCACTTTTCATTTTTCGTCTCGGTGCTCCAAATAGTAGGAACTATGAAGTAGGTCATTTGCAAGGGTGTTCCATATAAAATGAAAAAAATTCTATCTGGACTGAAGTTTGATAAATAAATTCATAAGACTTCTTATTAAGGTTGCAGTTTTACTGTCTCTTGTACACAAACTTCCAATGCTTGACTTTGCATTTTGTGTTATGAAGCATGTGATGAATGATCAGAAAAATTGAAACTGCCCTGATGAACTCTTGATTCTTCTTTGTATTCTTAGTCACCAATGAATCAAGTTGCGTCAGCTGGGGGACAGCAAACAGTTCAGGCAGGGTCATTGTATGGCTTTTCGCACCAAGGGCATCCATCTGCAGTTGCTTATGGCGGTAATTATGCACCGTTGTCTTCTTCAACATGGCCTTCAAGTAATAAACAAGAAGTTGTCTTTCCAGAGCGGCCTGGG
Organism: Poa annua; assembly: GCA_026929855.1. NCBI lineage: Eukaryota > Viridiplantae > Streptophyta > Magnoliopsida > Poales > Poaceae > Poa > Poa annua. The sequence goes on along the minus strand of CM049435.1, from coordinate 23,215,118 downwards.
CAGCCTGAGTGCCACCACTACATGAAGACGGGGACCTGCAAATTTGGAGCCACATGTAAATACAATCATCCTCAATACCTGAGTACACCTAGGTCCAACTATATGCTGAGCCCTCTAGGACTTCCAATGCGGCCGGTGAGTAGCTTTAATAGATCAGTCTGTATTTTCTTACACTTAAGTACTATGTTGTCTCCAAGAAAGTTAGTCCAAAAGCATACCACTGAATTATTCTTTTGATATATTGTGCTTAATTAGATTAACACCACATCGTTCTGATACAGCTGAATTGAAAAGTGTAGTCTAATTGCATAATGAGTGAAGCCTAGTGATGATTCAGTGCATTTATTAGAAGTTTAAACAGTGATCAAGCCGCCATGAAGAACGGTTCATCCATTGCCTTGGTTTCATTACATAAATCCACCTTCCGTAGACAACAACTGTTCGAAGTTCTGTTCCAAGTTTAGAAAACCATGTTATCACTAGGGATGAAAACGGTACGAAATCTTTTCGACTTTTCCACGGAAAAACGGAAACGGAATGAAAATACGGAAATGAAAATGGAATTTTGCGGAACGGAAACGGAAAACGGAATTTTTTATACGGAACCGGATACGGAACAGCGTATTCCGGCAGAAATCCGTTTCCGGTAATACGGAACTTTCCGTTTTTTGTTACGCGGTGAATTTCAAATCCAACAGGCATGGAAATTTCAACAAGAATATTTAGGCTTAACCTGAGCTGAATAAAAATGAAAATAATCTGAATCTACCATGTTTAGAACCTATGTATTAGCAATTAGCATACTATCTCTCCCTCAGGTCGTTCCCGGTTCTCCATTTCAGTGTTATAGCGGGATAGGGGCGATAATTTTTTTTTTTAACGTTGCACACTATTTTGGATAAACATGATATCTCCTTATAATTTTATTTCATCTTAAAAACCTAACAAGTTTGTTGGTTTGATTGGCTTTTCCTTAATTATTTAAGGTGTATTGGTTCCGGTGAGTATCCGCTTTCTGTTTTGTCTCTGCACCATATTCGGTCTGTATCTGTTTCCGACTATATTTGTTTCTGGGGTTTCTATATTTGTTTCCGCTTCTAAAAAAATATGAGAACAAATGTGGCACCACTCAGTTCCGTCCGTATCCGCTCCGTTTTCATCCCTAGTTATCACACTCCACTCTTACGTCTTGTAAGTTTTAACTCGTTTAGTAAGTCAGAATGTGAAGCAAAGCCAAGCAATTAGACTGTAGCAAAACATGTGCACGCAAACATAAAGCCACGTAAGTTTTAACTCGGTGTTTAGTCAGTCTATTATGTGTCTATTGACCTTTTCTTCTAGTCTTTAGTTCATCCGTCCTATACTACTCATAGGATGCTGTTTTGTGTATCATGAACTAAATGCAGATCGATCATCAATGTTCATATTATTTGTCAAAGAGACTTCTGACTTTTGACCTTGTTCTGCATATTTGATTCTACTTGAATTCAGTATGAGTACTGAAAATATAAGATGGGATCCTTTGTTGCACTTGGATTGCATTCTCATAAACCAGTATGAGTACCTTGTGTTTCTTGTTCATTGCTCACTATTTTGACCGGGTGCTCATACTTTAAATGGCTCTGCACCTGTACATTTTGATATACAATGTTAAAAAATGGTGAATACATTGAGAGAGTCGATGTTTCAACCCTCAGTCTAGGCCTATTCGAAAATTCACTTTTCAACCTTAAACTCTGGAACAAGATGTTTTTAACCTTGAACTACTGAATCAGTTTACTTTTAACACCTACAAAAATGTTTTTGTGCTGCATGGCATCACTTATACACGTTAGCACCATGCCATGTCAGCTATCCAAGTAATCAAATATAGAAAAATCATACACCCTCTGATCCCATATAATTGTCACCGGTTCAGCTATGGAGTTGTACCTCCCACGTTGATTCCCCACGACAGTTAAAACGGATCGGAGGGAGTATGATAATTGTTATGTAATAATCTAGTACTTTTTTACGAACCACAGGATAACATTTCAGTTTGACTTGAATCCTTTTTTCACGTCGATGTTTTGAAAATACTCCTAGTCACCCGCAACAAGTATAAAATAGTCAGTTTTTAGGAGTATTTTCACCTGCAACAAGTCATCAGTACTGACTATTTTGAGTTTCCTGAGTAATTGAAAATGAAGTGAAGCGCAAAGCCTTTGCGCTTTCTCGAAAAAAATTGAAAATCGCGAACACAATATCTTTAGTCATTCTATTATGTGATTTCCTATTTTTTATTTAGTTGATGACATGGGAAGGTGATTGTCATGTGGGGCATAGGATGAAGCCAGCCGAGCCGAGCCAGGGCAAGGGCTGGCAGCCAAACCAATCAGGGATTCCTTTAATTGAAGGAAGTAAGAATTGCTTCTCAAAAAGAAAAAAAAACTGGAAACAGCTACTACTCCGTAGCCATAATGTAACTGTTATTACAACCAATATACTCCTATATCGGCTGACTAAAATTCTTTGTGTGTGTTTTCGATTCTTCCTATTCCTAATTTTTAAAATGAAACCACCTTCGACTTGATCGCAATGATCCTGATTCTTGACCAACATAGTGATAAATAATTGTTCGTTTGCATGTTAAATTCCTCTGAGCCATGTTAGACCATTACGCTGAAAAACTAATTTGTAGAATGTCAACAGTAAAATTTGACAAATGAAACGGTGATCTCTCGTCAATTAGGAATAAGATCTTTTGCTTTTACTAGAACATGGTTAACTATTATTATCTTCCCCGGTGACATCACAAAGAAGTGCAGGTGACTAGGATATGATCTTTATATCTGATCAACTGTTGAAATCCTTTGTTGTGATGTGCTATCACCTGCCAGGAGCAAATCAGTTCAATTTTTGTATTAACCGTAATGGTTGTGAATTTAATTATGTCAACTTCTATTTCTTTACAATGCATAATGTAATGTTCCTGTAGTATTTCATTTGGTAGTATTTCACTATCTTATTGGATTTCTTGTGGCAAAACATACATATCAGCAATAGGCCAATATACACAAGCTAAATCTGATAAATGGCATTACTCATTGCACATTTTGTTCTCATTTTGCGCATGGAGATTCATTGTGATCAACTTTCCTTTATTTTGCAGGGTGCTCAGCCATGTGTTTACTATTCACAGCATGGCTTCTGCAAGTATGGTCCGGGATGCAAATTTGATCACCCGCTGGCTGCTCTAAACTATAGCCCTTCAGCTTCGTCACTTGGTGACATGCCTATTGCTCCCTATCCTCTTAGTCTCACTGTTGCTCCTATGGCCCCGTCTCCATCATCTGCTGTTCTGCGCCCAGAGTACATTCTCAGCAAGGACTCTTCAGTGAACCAGCCCGCATCACCCGGAACTACATTTGGACCTACTGGACCGATGTCAAAAATATATGCTCCACACATGCTTCTCCGACCTCCAACCACTACAACTGGTGCCATTGTCACAAGTCATGGAGGAGAGCTCTAATCCCATTTCTGGCCTGAAGATGGATGTTCGGCAAGCTATTGGCCTGAAGATGGATGTTCAGCAAGATTTTTTTTGGCATAGGTGAGATGAGATATTGGCTCGTTTTTGCTCGGATTCGGTTCTACAGCAAATCTGTCTCTACTTTCCCTCCTAGCATCTGTTCACTCGGAACCCCACCCAATGTGAATATGGCTGGAGCTGACATAGACAAGGCATGGCCGAGGTTGCAATCTTTGCCATCTGAATAAATGCATAGATGGCAGTGGCAAGATCGTTCCTTGCCATTTTATGTTCATTGCTGAAATGGAGAAGAGGGAGAATCCTGAAATCCACTTAACCGACTGTCTTTATATCGGTACATAATTATCGAAGCAGACCACGGGATGCTCATTAAACAGAGGTTTTGTACCTAGAATAGGTTGGGTTTGGCTCAAATCTTTCTTCATTTATCCATCTCATGTGTTATGCAACTACGAGTTAGACATCTATAATATGTTAGTATGTATATCCATAATGTGGACAAGGAACGACGTAATGGAACACTTGGAATTCTCTGAATCATCTGCAGCGCTCAGCTAGTCGCTCGTTTTGTTGGTTCTGCATCGAGCACGCTAGTGGGGTTATTTAAAGTAGAGGCGATCATGGCGAATATCCACATTGACTCACAGGTGTAGATGCACCCACGTGCTAAAACTCATTTCAATACGTATATCCGGACATTTTAAGTTCGCACATAAAATTTCACGATATGTTATTTTGGCATGTGTAATTTTTTTTGTAATTTTCGGTGCTCCAAAACACCTTTTCTTGAGACATTGTTTTGTGTTTTTACGAAGGACACAGAAATGTCTTTTTTCACAAAGCTTAGCTACTCCCTCCGTCTAATAAAGGATGTCTCAACTTGATCAAAAATTGGATGTATCTAGATATTACTTAGTGTATAGATACATCTAAATTTTATAGAAAGTGTGACATCTTTTGTTAAACAGAGGGAGTAGTAAACATCGAATGTCAGAGACAAACCTGAAAATTTGCTTCAGAATATTTTAACATTTTGAAATACATTTACAGGTGCATGTAATTCCGATTAGAAGGTCCATTTTTTCCACACTTGTAGCTACTCGCTACTCAGCTCTCGTGTTCTCGTTTTATTTTAATTTTGAAAGGTTCAATTTTAGTTCACCAAAAAGTATGAGAAAATTCATACAAGTACATACACCTGCCTAGCATATACAAAGAAATTTGTATCGAAAGATCATTTCAGGTGTACATAAGAAGGACAAATGTTGGAAGAAAATGAGTTCTTTTTTGTCTTTCCGGAACCACAATTTTTATGAATTTGTGTAGCTTACAGTATAATGTATTATCTTGCAAATCTTTGTAAATATATATAACTTTTTGAATATTTTAAAATGTTATTTTAATTTCTTAAGAAATAGAGATAGGGAGCCTACCCACCTCCATCCACTCATTTCTTTATGAGTAATTTAATTGTAAGAATTTGGCTATATGAAGACGCAGTGTTTTGGGTGGTACACCCGCATATCCATACTATCGAGGCTCTAATGAGTGGAGATTTTTGGCTCCCGAATTCCAGTGCTTCCTACACTTACAAAAGTTCGAATAGCATTTTTCGAAATGTAAAAAATTCTTTAAAAATCCACCTGTAGACAATGTTGTGCACAACTGTGCAAAATATCAATTTCAAATACATTATATTATGGGCTACACAAAAATCACAAAATCTGATAATATTTAGCCATTAAAAAATATGCATACGTACATCCACATTTTTGTCCTTTCTGTTGAGTTCAAAATATAATGACTTTGAAACGGATATTTTGCAGGGTTGTGGGATACAACATTGGCTGCATCTAGATTTTTTCATAATTTTTGAAACTTATAAATATGATTTTAGAATTTTTGTAAGTGGAGAGAGACGCTCGGGAGTCAAAATTCTCCACTCCTAATATACTCACTCATCATTCTTTTTTTCCTTGACTTAAACTCTATCCCTCTTTATAGAACTTTTTGCAAGACAAAGAAACTTGTCAAAACCTTCATTCAAAAAAAAAAAGAAACTTGTCAAAACGTTTTGTGAAAAGAAAGAGGAAATATCATTTAGATGTGTGCCTGTTAGCTGCTACGGCTGAAAATCGCATAGTCTCACGTGTAGATTCCCCTTTTTTTATTAATAAAAAGTTGTATGCGTCCATGTAGAGGCCGAGGATTCAAAAAAAAAAAAGATTCCTCATTAAAAAAAGTCTCGTGTATAGCTTTATTATTTGTAAGTATGAATTAGATGCAGGGTCACGTAACTCCTTTCCTTTGCCGTGTCGGCAGACAGTCACATCTCCTTTGCCCGACTATGAGAGACGGACCTTAGGTCCGATAAGATTCATCAACTCCGACCGTGTCGACACATTTCTAACTTAAATTTAGGCTAGTTTGGGTCACACCGTTGAGACATACTTGTTCGGATTTTAAAAAGCCAAAACTGCATATTAGCTGAAATTTTTCGAGCCAGGGGTTATCCGATTTGCTGTCACTCCCGGACATTTCTTCGAACCACCTTGCGGTGCACGGCAGTACCGCAGTACGCCACTATATGTTGGGATGTTAATACTCCCTCCGTTCATTTTACTTTTAGTTTCCGTCCTGGCAAATCTTTCATCATCACCTTCATCTAAAAATTGATGGGTCCTCACCTCCTCTAGGTGCCGCTCTGGCACTAGGAGGGGTGGGGATCTCGGACCTGCGCAGGGCGCTATATAAGGTTCCTTAATGTTAGAGTTTGGTTTTGATTGTTATCTTCTTCGTTAATGGAGATGACATCGTCTACAATAAATGATCTTCTGCGCTTCGGTCGTCGGCGAGATCTCCTTCTCGACGTCAATTGTGGCTTTGGAAGATTAAATTTGTCTAGATATGGTTCTTCAAATCTTGCTTCGTCAGATCAATCTTGTATTGTTTCTAATGGTTGCCGCGAGGAGGTTTGTCCTCGCATTATCTATCCTGTCTACTACGTCTTCGGTAATGGTGATTCGTTCTCTCGGCTCCCAACGTCATCGACAAAGTGGTTCGGTTATTTGTCCCTGAAATATCAGCGGTGGTGCTCTTGCCGATGTTGCTTGATTAATTTAATAGCTGCGTGCGTGCACAAAGCCTTGGCATTGCGGCTCAAAATTGAAAGGGGAGAATCATCGGTGGTATTCACAGGTATGTGGTTTGGTGTTCTCGGCGTTATTCTACGGCTTCCTTCAGAAAAGTACAAGATTGTGTCATGGAGAAAGAAAGGGATTGAAGATCTCCAAGATTTGCTCGTCTCTTTTCATTTTGTTTTTGTAATTGATGTAATTGTGTACTCTTTGTTGGTTTAATATATGTGGAAAATTTTAAAAAAAAAACATACTACCAAGGAGAGAGGATTTAATAGCTTAATTTAGAGGCAACTTGGAGTAATTTGCCCCTTGCGATGACAGACTCAATCACGGTGATGCATCCGGAAAAAGACCCTCGTGTTGCCTGCCATAAGCAGCTCGGGGGGGGGGGGGGGGGGGGGGGGGCACGCCGCCGGCCTCCCGACCTCTCCCTCCCTCCGCCTCCTCCTCGCCGCCACCGGAGGTCACGCCGGATAAAGCCCAGGCGGTGGCCTGCGATGGTGGCGGCGGGGTCTTCTCCGTGCCCACGGCGGTGGAGGCCACTCTGGCGGCGGCGGCGCGTGATTCGGCGGCGAGGTGTCGCGGTCCCGGTGGCGAGCGTCTTTTGTCGACAGCGGAGGTGGCTCGGCCTCCTCGCCTCGCCTCTGCAGTCCGGCTGTGCCCGGCGGGGTGGTTCGGGCCCATATGGGCTTCGGCGGGCCGCGACGCTGGCCACGTCGCAGGGTGGCGCCTCTTTGCGCCGGCTGCTGGGCATCGTGGCGGTGCTGGCGGCTGGCCGGGGGCGGTCAAAGCTTCCTTTGTGGTGCGTCGTCCCCCTCCATCCCTGCCTCGCGTCCCTCACATCACCGGCAGCGATTGCGATGGTTTCTTCTCTCCCATCCCCACCCTCCGGTTCTTCGTCTCATCTTCGTGCGTGGCACGGCGGGTGCGTTGCAGCCTCGTGCTGTACCGGACTTGGTGTGCTATGGCGGCGGGTCACTCGCCCTCTTTCCTGGTACATGCGGCTGGACTTGATCGAGGTGGTGATATCGGGGTGGGGCCATTCGTCGGCCAGCATGGTGTTGGGCGTCGATGGTTTGGCCGGTGATGTGCTTCTCTCTAGTGGTTTTGCAGTTGTTTGCCTCTTCCGCCCATCCATCAGTCCCCTACCGTGCGCTTCGGTAGAGGCTGGCATTCCTCGGTTTGCGGATGGCATCCATGGAGGCGGCTCACCCTACGTGGGGGCAGACGTGGATGGGTGTTGGGTCCCCTGTCCTACTGTCAGCTGCGGTGGGCGCTGGTCCGTCAGGCTGGCATGCTCCATGTTCGTTGCAGAGGCAGCCATTGATGTGGCTTTCTTCCACCCGGGAGTGCCACAGGCTTCGGCTCCGCTTGTGGTTCTCGCTCCACGATGTGCGTGCGTGCTTCTATGAAGTTATCCAGGTGTGGACTCGGCTCCATGATGCCCTTCGACTTCACCGGCGGCACTTCGCTGTCGTTTCAGGTTCTTGGCGTCTATGGCCTTTCGTGCACGTGATGCGACGTGGACTCGGTTGTACTCTGCCTTGACCACGTTGACAGTGTCGAAGTGTCATGAATGGTTTCGGCTGATTGTCGCTCTTCGTCAGCGGTGGTGCTTCTCGAGCAATGTATGATGGCTTTGTCGCCCCTCCGGTGCCACAACTTGTGGTTTGGGAGGCCTAATTGCGTCGCCAGGAAGCTTGTTTAGAGCCCTACCAGAGTTGTGTGTGTGGGTTTGCGCGGGTGTTTTTTTGGTTATTTCTCTCCCCCTGTACCCCCTTGTATGTTCTAATTTGAACCTATCTTGTAGAGGTTGCAAAACTTCATAGGCAAATTTGATTGAAAAATTCAGGTGGGGACTTTGTCCCCCCCCCCCCCCGGCCCGGTGACCATCAATTGTTTTTTCCCTTGCAATTAACAGCCCTCTACTCCTATGGGATGCACAGATACTGAAACACCCTAGGGAAAGGTGGTCGATCGTGAAAGAGAAGGAAAAACCAGAATATAGTTTGCAATTCATAACAAATTTGTAAAAAAAAAGTTGTAGGCATACATTCTAAAATATAACTGTTTGATTTTGTTCACGTATTGTACTCCGCATTATATTAATCGTAGCAGATTATGCGGATTATGTGGCTCGTTTGTTGTTTCTGCATCAAGAACTGAGCGCGCTCATGGAGCCATCAAAAGTAGAGGCTTGTTAGGAATAAACAGCGTCGACATCTCGGGCAACGATTGGAGGACATGAATTTTCTTTGCCCCTATCCGTTTGAGGAAGCCCCGAGTTGGGTAAAACAGATGGGTGCACCGATTGGAGTTCCTACCGCCCCCGTCCCCCAGACCCTAGCTTGAGCGCTCTAAAAGATTTATGGCGACGGCGGATATCAGAGGCAGAGGTCGAGAGCAATCGGGAGAGAAGATGTAGAAGCCATTGTCTCCAAAGGAGTTCGCCAAGTGCAAGCAGAAGTACACGGAATTCTGGGTTTCCCTCGCCTGCTCGACCATATCCTTCTGCATGACTGTCGGGCTCCTCCTCGCCACCTTTCTCGTCCGCGGCAAGAACCCCACCATGGCTCGAACGTCCGTGGACAGCGCGCACATGTGGATTCTTTTCTTCCTACTGAATACCCCTCGTCATATAAGGGTATTCGGCTTTTCCGTCCCTGAGAAGCCTAAAAAGATGGAGCCTCTTCCCGGTAGGTGAAGGTGAAGGATATATGTGTCTATCTTTGATCTGTCTATCAGATCTATTGGCACCAGCATGCGAATTAATTTGTGTGTTTTAATGTTTTTATAGATGTATACTCTGTCCTCTCTTAGTGCCACCATGCTCTACTTCCTACCCACTATCGTTAAATTAAGGGGCTATGTTAATTAGTAGTTACCGGTCACCTGTGGCCACGGTGGAAATTCCGACAGCAACTGTAGCTGTCCGAACCATGGAAGGAGAGGAGAAGAAGAAGAGAAACGCCGCACCGGCCGCACCTCCGACACCACCTCCATCCCCCCGCCACTAGCGCCGGCCGAACCGCCCGCGGCCAGCGCGCTGCCGCGGCGCCTCGCCGCCCCGCCCTGCGCCAATCTCCCCCTCCACCGATCCTGTGCTGGCCCAACCATCCCTCTAAATTCCGGCGGCAACATTTTCTTCTCGGGCTCCGGCGACCCGCACCACCCTCCCCAGTTAAGTTTCTTCCTCGCCTCCGCTGGCGCCGCCGCTACCGCGTTGGGCGCTGCTTCCAACGAGGTCACGGCTCCGACTCAGTTCGGGAAGAATGGAGGAGAGACGTCGGAGGAGGACGGACGGGAGGCGGCGGTGCAATACACGGCGACAGACTGATTTGGGAGGAGATAAGGGCACCTCCAACGGCCCTCCGCATATGGACAGCCAAAGCGGACCGATTGTGTCCGCTTTGGGCTGTCCGCGGACTATTTTGTGGCCTCTGTCCTCTTTGGGGATGAAGTGCCTCCAACGGCCCAGCGCAAAAAAAAAAAAGGACATCAAAATTAAATATATTTACATATACTGAGTTCGATAGGGCCAGTGGCCAGTGAGACAGACAAAAGAAAAAAAAACTAAAAACTAGGCCGGGGAAGGGCGGCGCCGGCGTCGTCGGACGGACGTTGCGCCGGCCTCCTACTCGTCCTTGTCGGAGGAGTCGAGGATGACGTAGGGTGGCGGCGCATAGAGGTGGGCCGGTGGCGCCGGTGGTGGTGGTGGAGCCGTGGCGGGCGCCTCGGGGTCCTGGGGCCATGCCGGTGGGGGCACGTACTCCCTGGCCTCGCCAGGCTCTGGCCACGGTGACCATGGCACCTGCCAGCGCACCCGCTCGTCGTCCCGGCGCACCTGCTCGGCCGCAGCCTCCATGGCGGACGCACGGAGCGTCGCCGCCAGATCGGGCCAGCGCCCGAGCTCGTCCAGCTCGGAGTGCTCGATGGCCGCCTTCAGGTCCTCGTCTGATGTGGTTATACCCTCCGGGTACCCCCACTATGGCGTATAATGAAGATAGAGGCCCATCAGTTGGCCCAGTGAAGCCCAAGAAGCTGCTAAGGAAATAACTTGAAGGACAAGACAAGGACTCCTATTCGTAGTCTAAGTCTACTAGGACTCATGTAAAACCCCCCTGACTGCATATATAAAGACAGAGAGGGGTAGACAAAAAGATCACGCCCACAATAGACAGAAAATAGCCAGCAAGGCCTAGAGAGACTACGTCTCACCTCCATCGCCATCACGGCCACCATGTAACTATCATCAATACCAGATCAGACAAGCAGGAGTAGGTCTTAACCTCACAATGAGGGGCCGAACCTGGGTAAACTCTTTGCTTGTCAGCCGTCCGGAACCACCAGCCGCCATACTTCTCTCTCTATACGAAACCCAAGGTATCTAACCGAGGGATTTGCCGGGCTCACACCCCGTCATCGTCCATGTCCTCCGGCTCGGCCTTCACGTCGTGGCCGTCGCCGTCCTCGCCCTCGGACCACTACTGGTCCGAGTCCTCGTCCGGCTCAAGCCCGACGAGGTCCACCTCGTCCTCGTCCTCCTCCGGCTCTGGCTCGGCGTAGTCCGGTGGGAGCGACGCCGCGAAGGCGAGCTGGCGCCGGTGGTTGTGCTCCAACTCGAACCACCCGTCCCATAGGGACGAGTTGAGCGCGTAGGCGGGGTCCTGGAGGAGGCCAGGGGGCAGCAGGGCCCGGCGGCGGCGGATCTCCTCCGTGCGCTCACGGCCGGAGCGTGGCACTGGCGGCACGGGGACCCGAAGCCGGTTTAGATGCCCCCCCACGGTAGGGTTTGGCGCCGCTCCCAGTAGAGCTGGGCCACCTCCAGCCCGACGCGGGCGCGGCGCACCAGGCAGCGGGCGTTGCGAGCCGCGCGGGCGGCCGCGGTATCGGCGGCGACGGGGGGGGGGGGGGGGGGGGGGGGGGCGGGGTGGAGCCACTGGGGCGAGGATCGAGCGGCGCCGCGACGGGCCACGAGAACTCGAGGCCTTGTGGTTGTTCCGACCGCCCTTCGCCCAGAAGGGCTTCATCGGCAGCGGCGGCGGTGGCGGGACGGTGGCCGGGGCTAGGGTTTGCGGCATCGGAGTGGGAGGCGAGGAGTGGGGTGGGAATGGATAGGGACGGCCGGCCACCCACCCCATTTAATAGGACCAGGCCAAGCGGCCGGTCTCGCTGGCGCGTGGGCCAAGGCGGACAAGGGGAGGACACGCGTTGTGTCCTCGCCTCCCCAAACTTAGGCCAGGTTTGGTCTAGTTTGGATGTCCGCGCGGACAACTTTCCCTTTGCGCCGGCCCGTTGGAGGCACCATTCTGTCCGTTCGGACAGTTTCGGACGGGTCAGGGCAGATGCGGAGGGCGAAGCGGCGCAGACTTCGCAACAAACGAGGAAAGAGATAAGGCAAGGTAAGGAAAAGAAAGAGATGGGGCCCACCCACGTACGCACGTTGCCTTCTCAACCGTGGGCACGGTTAGGTTACTCGTTGTAAAGCCTTAAGCTATCATGTTCTTTTTTTTTAAACACACTACAACGCAAGCGCCGCATATACACGTGCACACACTCACGCATATGAACGCGCGCACGCACACCCTACCCACATGAGCACCTCTGAGAGACTGAGCCGGCGGGTCAGGTTTTGAGATTGACGAAGTCACCACAGGCGCCTCGCTGTCGACGGGAACGTCGCCTCGCACTGAAAAATATTCCGGCTAAATGTGAAACACCAGCGTCAAACCTGAGGTTTGAACTCTGATGGGCTAGGGGTACAACCACTCACCTAACCATCTTTCTATATGTTCTCGGTGATAAAGTCTACTTACGGTGTAGCATGGTTACTCTCGATTTATCAGCTCGTAATTACATCCTGCTATCACGTGCAAATGATCCAACTACCTACTAACTACAGTCTGTTCATCCTGAGAGAGTTGGAGTCGGTCAGCAATTTTTCCTCGATCTGGCCTGAAGAACCCAGGTCACAACAACTTAAGTATAGTGTTAAATACACAAAAAATCCCTGTACTTGTCGGGCTAGTTCGATTTAGTCCTCGTATTTGGAATTTGCTAAATTTTGCTCGTATACTTGTGAATTAGACTCAATTTAGCCTGATTTGGCGTTTGCCATCGAATTTGAGCTGACACGACACGTGGACTATAATCTTGCAAGAACACCATCCCGCATCTAAGAAAATTGCAAAAAATAATGATCCCAATTTGGACTAGGCTTAAAAAAACAACCACTATTCAAACTTTTATAAGAAACTTCTAATTGTTGCAGATAGCACCGATGGACAAGTTTAGTCACTTTAATGTTATTTCTTTGATGTAACATGTTTTTAATGGGTGGACCCCATGAACCACCTCCCGCCTGCGAGCGCATGTAGTGCAGACACAATGACCTCGCTAAGAAACTCCCTCAGGGACGGGGCTCTGACGCGTCGTTGAGGCGGGCACCCAACACATGCATGCACTAGCACCTCGTTACTGATGGCTAGCAGCGATGGTGCGCCATCGTTGACGTTCATCGTGCCGGACGCGTGGGCTCCAAAGGCGAAGTTATGTTGGCTTGTCTTGATGAGAGATACGACCAATACAACAAGTCATGTAATGTGCTACGTCTATTCCTTATTTTTAAGCCCTAGCCCCAATTCTATTAGTTTGTTGCAAGTTTCTCGGACACGGGAGGGTGCTCTTGTAAAATTTCAGTCCAAGTGTCATCCGCGGCAGCTCAAATTCGACGACAAACATCGAATTGGACTAAATCGAGACCAATTCACAAGTACATGGTAAAAATACAGCAAATTTCAAGTACGGGGACTAAATCGAGCCAACCCGACAAATACAGGGATTGTTAGCGTATTTAACTCTTAAGTATATATGCAGTTCTGCCTGCAGCAGCATGGCCAAGGTCGGCCAACATAGCTTCAGTGTCTGCATTGTGTTACTGAAATTGCCCTAAGAAACTACTTACTAAAGCAAAATCTTAGCTAAGAGCTAGTACTCGTCCCTCAACCCTCATTTATACTTGTTTGAAACTTTGCATTATAACTACTTCCTCGGTCCCAAAATAACTGTCTCAAGTTTACTAAAAAGTAGATATATCTATACATGAAATATGTTAAGATACATGCACTTTTAGATAAACTTGAGACACTTATTTTTAGACGGAGCGTGTATATGTAGATTAGACATCCAGCTAAAAAAGAAGAAGATTAGACATCCAGGTGGATGCAGTTCACAATTGAAATGGTCCTGTGGTTACTGCATTCCATTTGAAATCGCTCGCCAGCGCCAGCTCAGTCTGTGCATACCCTGTTAGACGTAGCTCGTAGCTAGGGATGAAAACGGAAGAGATACGAAGGTAAGTGAGTGGTGTCATATTTGTTTTCATAATTTTTGCGGAAGCAAAAACAAATAAAAAACCGGTGGATTTGTGAACTATCCGCTGATTTGTCGTGACTTTTTTTGGAATTAAATACAATCGAACAACTCAAACGCAGTGTGATTGTGTGAATGGAACGTGGTCACGTGGACGAACCTGGAGAGCAGTAAACTGCGCACGTTTGTATCCTAGTAGATCGTATATACAACCTTTTTTGACGTGAAGATTTCACATATGCTACCTAAGGTAGGAGTACATGGCATCATATATTCTGAAACGAAAAGATGCACAACTGGATCGACTAGTCAGCGAGTCCATGCAGGAATATATGGATTTGTTTATAGAGCATGTGTTCAATTCGTCAAAATAGTTTGGCACGATCGAGCTAGCTTACCTTTCCACATAGTATATTCCCTGCCGTGTGATCATCCGACGCACGTAAGTAATTCCATGCACCGTGAATATGGATACGCGTGTACACATTCACGCGTCATGCACGCACGCATTCGGTCGAATACGATTCCCCTTCTAGAGTTTCTCCATTCTCGATCGTCGGCTGTAACTTGTTACTATCCTGTTTCAAAATATAACCTTTTTTAACAAGTTAAACTAGCTAATTAACAAGGTTTACATTGTGTAATAGAAGGAGTATATATATGTAAACACAGAGGAGAGGCAGTTCACTCAGGGAAAGCTCCATTCATATCCTATAGCTGATTGATGCACACCCTGATTAATTTTCCAATGATCAATGTTTGGCGAGTTCTGGATTATCAGGCACAAAAAGTTTAACTGATATGGTATACTGATCACAAGCATTGGTCTAAAATAATAATAACTTTGATGCGGAGCAACTTTTAAACACATAAGCACTTCTTTTCGGCAGATAAATTCGCATCAAATATTGGTCAAGGATAGTCGTGATCGTACATATCTAAGAGAAAATATCGTAGAACTGCCACTAATATGACTGGCATTTCAAAAACCGCAGCCAAAGAAATTTACAAGAAACTCACTACTTCTAGTGTAAGTTGTTTCGAGATAACCCAAATCTCACGACTTAATCAGTTTGACACAATCCCAACATCATGGGCCCACCAGTCAGGTGCATGCCAAGTAGTAGAGGACGTTTCTTTCTTGTGAGATCGTACGTAGAGCGGACTTAAACCGAAGAGCTTGAAAGTTTTCATAATTCTTAGTCTAAATTGTTTGACCATTCAAGTTTTTTTTTCTAAACCTAAAAAGATCCGGTAGTTAAATACAATTACACTAACAAGAATAACTACCATAATTTCAAGTGACTCTGCCTCTTGGCACCTTATATTACTTGTGGGGCTAAGCTATCGGAAACAGTGCAAACTTACTAAATCGTGAGATTTTGATTATTTGAAACAACTTATCACAAAGTTGCTGTTTTCAGATTATTTTTCATTGTTGTGGTTTTGTGAAACTTTAGTCTTAGTGATAATGGTTTTGTGATATTTGCTCTAAATCTAACAACGAGTCAGTGTGCAATAACGTAAGCACGTATGTAGCTAGGAAGTTAAGATAATCCAGATTTTTCTCTTTTTATATACGCAGCAGATGCTTGAGAGCTTGTCAGTTACTATTAGGGAAAAGGTAACAAAGGAAAAGGTAAAAATTCCATTCTACCGTACACCAAATATATACTTGACAATGAGAGAGAGTATCAACTTTGTTCTTGATAAAGGCGACATTTGGCTAGATCGACCGGCCAGGAATTCCCTTTCATGGAAAAAATGGCTGCAAGAGGGGCACGGATGGCTCGCATTCTTATTGTTTAAGTAAAGTAGAGAACTATGGCGGGTGAATCCTATTCCCCTGAGAATTAGGCTAGCTCTTTTTGTTTTCCTTTCTGAAAAAAGGTTGTTAGGATTCCTGGCACACAACATCATATTCTTTCTTTACAGTTTTCCATATGGGAATACTCAAGCCATAGATTATCCAAGAATATTTGTATATTGATCTCCCAATTGGCTATTGACGGACGCCATCAACAAATGTTATCTTTCTTTTTGACGTGTCGGGACAGCTCCCCGACACGTGGTGAAATTTCGTGATTGATCGATGATCACTTATGTACGTTGTATATCCGTGTGGCATAGTTAGCTAGCTAAAATTAGTTTAGCCGTGCCTACGCGCATCAAATGCATGCATGCATGCATCTTTTTGGCCCTTTCTTTCTTTCTTTCTTTCTTTCTTTTCTAGCAAATATATTCCAGCGCAGGTAGCTTATCAAAAAAGCACCTATATAGCTAGGTAGTAGCTAGGCACATATATTCTGCCGCACGGACTTAAGTTTCTCATATCTGTGTATATATTTAGCTACAGCATCTTTCTGACCTAACCTTACCGGAACGTTGCGGTACCCCACGCAAGACCTTCTCTTCTCTCATGCATGCATGCACGCGCATATGTCAATCTATTGCTAGCAGTGATAGCCAGACGCATCTATGTCATGTGGCTGTCCCCCATATACATGTCCCCTCTACCCCACACCATCGGTCGGGAGTGTGTATCAAAAGCTTCATCATATCCATACTATCCACCTCTATATATACCCCTTGATCTCGCTCTCTCTTGCTCAATCCATCCATCTCATTGCTCTCCCTCGCTTTATACACTTTAGGACATCTCACATCCGCTAGCTATAGCTTCCTTGCATCTCTCATTTCTCTCCCTCGATCGATATCCAAATTGAGAGCTGAGAGAGGTACTAGATCATCCATTGATTGGATCATGTCTGGTGTGTGGGTGTTCAAGAACGGGGTGGTGCGTCTGGTGGAGAACCCGGGGAGCGAGCGCACGTCGACGGTGCGGCGGAAGGCGCTGATGCACACGCCCAGCGGGCAGGTGGTGTCGTCGTACGCGACGCTGGAGGCGAAGCTGACGGCGCTGGGGTGGGAGCGCTACTACGAGGACCCGGCGCTGTACCAGTTCCACAAGCGGGGCTGCCTCGACCTCATCTCCCTCCCCAGGGACTTCCACCACTTCTCCTCCGTCCACATGTACGACGTCGTCATCAAGAACAGGGAATCATTCCGCGTCGTCGACGCCTAATTATCTTATCTATCTATATCCTCCTCTCATGTGCATGGCCGGCGCCGATTGATCCATCTCGTTCTCCTCTCGCTAGATGCATGACCAGCTAGCTCTTATCTCCGTTTGACTTCATTTGGGCATGCCGCATGCATGCATGGTTGCTGTTGGTGCTCAGGGTGTTATTTACTTAATTATTGGCTGTGCTGAATTTGGTTGGCAAGTGTTGTAATTATTCTAGTCTTGAGTGAGAGAGTGCACACATACCTACATATATATGTGTGACTAGGTTTTCGTTGTGGTGTGTATAACATATGTATGCGCGCTTGGGAGTGTGGGAGATCTATGTTCTCTCGTATAAACTAGTGTTGGGGTGATGACTATATATCAATATATGTATGTTCATTTGCATGATGCATGAGACCGTATATATGCTGAACACAACTGCATGCATGCATGCATTGCGAATGTTCAGCAGTT
Organism: Poa annua; assembly: GCA_026929855.1. Classification (NCBI taxonomy): domain Eukaryota; kingdom Viridiplantae; phylum Streptophyta; class Magnoliopsida; order Poales; family Poaceae; genus Poa; species Poa annua. The sequence goes on along the minus strand of CM049435.1, from coordinate 23,197,528 downwards.
CAGGCACTTCGTGATAAAATGAAGGACAATAACGTAGTTATGTATTGGCTATTCCATCTGATTGTAGGTTGTGGAAAATAATCAAGATAAATTAATTGTTTTATTTGGAAAACATAAGCGAACTGGATGGTTCTGCTTAGGTTCGATCTTTGTGATAAAACGTTTCCACCGGGATAAATGTCCTAGACTTTGCATGATTCGCAAAAAAATATGTCCTAGACTTTGCACGGTTACTCACACTTTTCTACATTTATTCTAGTCCCTCCGGTGATGTTTGTGGTTGACTTCGTCAATCTAAAGATTTATCGGCTCAGTCTTTCAAATGTAAGTCTTTTATAGAGGAGTAGGGCATGCATGTATGCGTTTATGGGAAGAGCATATGTGTAGGGATGTGAAGGGGTCTGATTATGTACTGTATTTCAAAAAGATGGAGTGTAATAGGATCAGTAATCAAGCACATGAGCATATGGGGTCATCGACCAGGCTTTTTCGTCATCAGAAGAAAAAGTCATCGCCTCCAGTTCCGCCTCCCCTATAGTCGGTTCCCCTTCTCTCTGGTCGGCCTCACCGGCGTCGATACAGGTGGTTGAGTTTTAAGTAAAAGCAGTGTTCTCAATAGATTAGGTTAGGGTTTTGTTAGTCATCATCTTCGTCAATGGAGATGACATCGTCTACAATAAGTGATCTTTGGCCCATTGATCGACAGTGAGATCTCCTTCTCGATGTCAACCGTCAACTGTGGTGTGGGAAGTTTAAATTTTCTAGGTATGATCTTTTAGATCTTGCTTTGCCAGATCGATTTTAGATATTCTCATGGTTGCCACGAGGAGGATTGTCCTCGCTTCGTACTCTCGGGTCCCAGCAACGTCGACCATGTTGTTCGGTTGTTTTTTCCTGAAATTTTGGCGCTAATACTCTTGCTGGATTTGGTTCATTGCTTCAGTGGTTGCATGGGCGCACATAGCCTTGTCATTGCGGATCATAATTCATATTACTAGACGTGCAGCGCGCTTCGCTGCGCCCCCTGCATGAGGTTTTGCTATAGGTGATTGACGCGGTAGCTAATCTGTTCTCTAACGTGAGTCTATCCTGCTAATCTGACATCTCTCGAGATTTTTTCAAGGAAAAATGATTTGGTAGTAGCGCGTGATCGTTAGTAGTGCTGTCACTGTTTCTATTTATTTTTTAGCATAGGCTTTTCTCATTCAGCCTTATGAGCTGGTGAGTGAACTGCGCTAAGCGGCATCATAATCTTAAAATCGATCATGGGTGAATATCGACAATAATATTCGGAGAATTCAATCTATTTGCAATGAGCTCTTTGTGTTGATGCACAAGAGGGAAACAAAATATTTGCACTCTATTCAGCTAGTGATGATATTAAAAAAAAGTTTGACTTTAGTAGTGATTTCCATGGGTTAAATTTATTTAAGAAAGACTAATTTTGTTAGGGGAGTTGTTACACCTGGGTAAACACTCAGTGGCTTCTTATTTCCAGCATGTGATTTTGGCGAATTGTTGGCGTGTATTTTTGCTAATTGTGCAGCAGGTGTGGCGAGTTTGTAGATTGTAGGTTTTTTTAGTGTCAGAGTCGGCATCATATTCCATCCCTGATCAGTGTGCCATTTTTAGCCCTTATTTTTATTCTGAAGCTCATAACCAACATAAGAATCGGTGTTTCTTACATTAAATAGAAAGATACAACAAACAAATTTCAAACAAAAAGGACAGGAAGCAAAAATACGGAGTTCAATCCCACAAGCAAATGTCATGTCACTTTATATAAATGTAAAAACTAATAATGTCCAACCAGCTAAGTTACAAAAAACACACAGTAGGCTTTTGCAAAGCTGGATTGCAGAGGCCCAAGGGAGTTCCATCGCAGTTGCTTTCAGCCTAAACAACTGCATATACATTCTTAGGCTACAACAATAAGTAAACTAAAATTGATGGCTGCATCTTGTTTGTATGGATAAGCAGGATAAGAATATCGGTAAGCCCAAACCTCTCTCCAACGGCAGCCTTAATGTTGTGCTTCCTAAGCAACATGAAGTCCTATCATATGGAAACAAACTGGCCACCACTTTTGAAATTCCGATGCTTGGTGATATGAAATGCAGTTACCTTACTGTACACCAATGTCAGGCCATGACGCTTAAACTCTCTTTATGCTTGTTGTAAGTTTCCTTTATGCACTATGACTATGAGATTCTGAATTTTCGAGTGAACTCTATGATCAACCTGTTTATGATTATAATATAGATGTGCACCACAGATGATATAACCAATTCATCTTTATAAGCTGTAGTAATAATGTCTAAGAGGATCAACGTAAGTCTATCAATAATCTAATTTCCTATTTACCTACAACTCTCTAAGAAATATTCGATGGACCCTACAAATTTGTATTATTTCTATTAGCAAAAGGATTCTAAAAACAGTGTAAAGCAAAGAAAAATTGTCAGAAACTTACTAAACCAATTAAGATACTTTTAGGAACATGTATGCAAATTTACTTGCAGCCATACAGACATAAACACAGTGCTTGGCTCAGCTGAACCTCCTCAGTCAAAAAATATTAATGACAATAGCGTTTATCCATTGCTATCCTTCATGAATTCAAATTTCAGATCCCAAATGAAAACTTACATGCTGGTCCACCACCAAGTAACACTGAAGGCAGGGTTACTTTTATTCTTTCCCTGACAAAAAAGAATATATGCATCTGCCAGAACAGACATATGTGGGAGATACCAGTACTGGCCTTAGCTTCTGAACATGTCACAAACAAAACCTTTTCTCCTTCGACTATATGCCGCTCGAGCCTCTGCCGAATATGAAGCGAACTACCACAGTCAGATATCACAAGTGCCCTTGTGTGCCATCTTACTAGTTTGCTGATCTCAGCAAAGAAGAGGAAAAGGCGAGTGCTAAGTTAGATACAGTAGTCGGTGAGCCAGAAATGAGATACAACATGACTGAACAATTTGACCTCCTCATCATCAAAAAGGGAACAGGTACTTACGCTGCGTAGACAGAATACCAGAGCTACTGTGAGCTATGGCCAATAGAGACCCAATCTCCGGGGAGCTGTGCAGCGGTTTGCTCGCCTCCAAGTGGGGCAAACTGGCCTAAATGCCTGTACCTGAAGGCATCAACAAAGTAATAGTATCAGCGACCAGACAACACTAATTATGCAGGTTTAACAGTTTCAAATGATTGCAGCATAAATTATTCTGTAATTGATATATTTTGGTTATAACTCTATTTTCAACTACAAAATATCTTTGTCGGTAATTTTGTCCATCACTTTCTAGATACTGATGGATCAGATTAAACTTAATCGGTTTTAGCATGTATGAATAACTTCAGCGCAGTCTAGTCAGGTTGAATATCAAGAGAAGGAATTAGGAAAAGAAATGCGCAGATTGATGATGCAGCAATAGACACCTGAAGGGACGGAAGCGATGACGGCCTACTCCCCTAATGCGGATTGGACCTTCAGGATTTTCTTCAGCCACGGAGCCACCTCCATCTTGTTAAAGCATTTTGCAAGATATTGTCCTTGCTGTGCAGCAACCTGACAGAACAAAGTAGTTAGAACATAAACAGTGATAAATTTTAACTGAACTGGTCATTTTGAGACTTCCGCATTGTGAAAATTCCAACAGAGTAAAAAAGGGGAAGCTGAGCTATTGCAGGTAGATTCTTGACTTGCGAATCCACAGCGGAAAGAGCCTTCTTAAACTCTTCAATGCTCAGTTCTATACATTCCTTTCCAGCGTTACCTTTCCCAGCCCTAATTAATTCACTGTGAACCAACAATCTGTGGACGAACAGGTAAACCACTAATTTCTGACAGAAATCCAAGAGGAAAAACATCATTCACAGGTAGACTAACATGAGGAGAGGAATCAGCTGTCCTCCCAACTCGAGAGTAGTAGTAAAAATCAATGACGAAGCAGTACCAGTAGCTACGGGTCGCACATTACGATCTTGACGGGCAGAATCCATGAAATCTACAGGCAGCTCACATGGAACTGGCGGAGTAGAATAAGTAGGACAGATAGATGGACGATTTACTTGCTGCACATCAAGAAAAACAGCAACCGACCCACCCTCATCGCGCACTACATGCCCAGCGGAAACAACAGAGCTAGGCGGACAGCCAGGACGCCGAGTCGATAGCCGAACAGGAACAGCGCATGTACCGTCAGCAGGAAGTGAAACAGATGCATCACGTAGTACAGGCTCCGGAGGAACAACATAGCGAAAGGACGGCCGGCCACCTCGACCCGATGGCTGACCACGAGCAGAGGATACACCATCAGTAGTAAATCATACTATTTCATCCATGAGCTCCTTGAAGGCGTCCATGGCGTAGGCCGGCAGGCCGAGCAGGACGTTGACGCTCTTCCTCTCCTTGCCGTGCGCTAGGAAGCCGGCTCTCCCCAGCCGAAGTCGGCGCCGTCGAACGCGAGCCTCGACCACGTCGTGATGAGCAGCGTTGACGCGAGCGGCGGCCCCGCGCGCGTCACCTCGAAGTAGTCCACCGCCGACGCATGTACTCGTCCGTCACCATCCATCGGCCTCCTGCACCATCCCCACAGAGTGCGAGATTGGCGCCGCCAGCAGGTCACCGGCCGCCGCCATAGCGTTCGTCGGCACGATGTCGTTCCCAAAGTAGACCTTGGCGAGAGGAGGTATGAAGCCACGGCGCCCGTCCACGACGAACATCAGCTTGGTCTGCTGCTCCGGCGTGAGCCCTAGCGCGGCGCCAGCCTGCTTCCCCTAGGACGCCCCCCCCCCCCCCCCCCCCCGGGAGCCGTGGGGACGTCGCGGCTGTCGTGCGACTCGTTGTCCTCGGCCCTTGATACGTCCATTTTGAATCACTATTTTATATCATAATTTACTGCTATTCATTGATATATTTCGTATTTGGAGATGATACTTATGTTATTTCATCTATTTTGCATGATTGATGATCATTGGGGGATGGAACTCCGGAGTCTGAATTCTGCTGGAAAAAGCGTCATCGAGATACAATATTTGCGAAGCTCAAAAGATCAAACGAAACACCTGGGAATTATTTTCTCACCAGATCACGAAGGAGGCCAAAAGGGGAGCCTGAGGTGGGGCCCAGGGGGCCCACACCATGCCCAGGCGCGGCAGGGAGGCTGGCCGCGCGAGCATGTGGTGGGGCCGCCCTGGCCCACCACCGGGCATGCCCTTTCGCGTACTTCATCCCCCCGAAAACCTAAGACTTGGGGGGTGTTCAGAAATCCTCTTGGCCGCCACCACGAGGCGGAGAAGACAGAGAGAGAAAAGCTCTCCGGCAGGCTGCGTTGCCGCCGGGGAAATTCCCTCCCGGAGGGGGGAAATCGTCGCCATCGTCACCGTCATCGAGCTGCACTCCATCACCATCGCCAACACCACCATCTCCACCGCCGACGCCGTCATCTCCATCGGTCCACTCCGTTCCCGCTGTAACATCTAGGGCTAAACCTTGTGTATTTGATAGGGGAAACTCTCCCGGTGTTGATTACTCTTGTTATTGATGCTATTGAGTGAAACCGTTGAATTAGGGTTTATGTTCAGATTGTTATCCATCATTATATCATCTCTGATCATGTACCATATGATGTGTTGTGAGTAGTTCGTTAAGTTCTTGAGGACATAGGAGAAGTCTAGATGTTAGTAGTGAACTATGTTGAGTAATATTTAATGTTTTGATATTTAAGTTGTGGTGCCATTCTTCTAGTGGTGTCATGTGAACGTCGACTACATGACACTTCACCTTTATGGGCCTAGGGGAATGCATCGTGTACTCGGTTATTAATTGTGGGGTTTTCGGAGTGACAGAAACCTAAACCCCCGTTGATATTCCGATGCATGAGGGATAGCAGGATCTCAGAGTTTAAAGCTATGGTTAGATTTATCTTAATTACTTTTTTGTATTTGCGGATGCTTGCAAGGGGTATAATCATAAGTATGTATTAGTCCTAGGAAGGGCGGTGCATTAGCATAGGTTCACCCACACGACACTTATCCAAACACTAAAGATTAATCATCAATATGAAGCGAAAACACTAGACAGAATTCCCGTGTGTCCTCAAGAACGTTTGGTCATCATAAGTAAACAAACCGGCTTGTCCTTTGCTCTAAAAAGGATTGGGCCACTCGCTGCAATTATAATTGCCGCGCTCTATTTACTCGCACTTTATTTATCTGTCATATCAAAGTCTACTGAAAACTTGTCTGCTAGTGTTCACAGTGAAACCCTCATCAAAACCACTTGTCAACACCTTCTGCTCCTCGTTGGGTTCGACACTCTTATTTATCGAAAGTACTACGATACACCCCCTATACTTGTGGGTCATCAAGACTATTTTCTGGCGCCGTTGCCGAGGAGTGAAGCGCTATTGGTAAGTGGAATTGGTAAGGAAAACTTTAGCTGTAAGTGCTGTTTTTATTTCTGTCTCCTTATTTGCTTAATAATGGAGAGAGGAAATGTTGCTTTCCTGTTTGGGAAGTCTTCTACCGCTGCTGAGGTAGAACATGAGGCGCCACCTGATGATATTGTGCCATTTAAAATACCTATGAAAATTATTGAACGTGTTATGAATAACCGCTATGTTGGAGATGGAACTGTCCACCCCGGTGATCATTTACTGTATTTACATGAATTATGCGAGTTGTTCAAGTGTGCAGGTATTACAATGGACGAAGTCAGGAAGAAATTATTCTCCATATCACTCGGTGGGAGAGCTGCGCATTGGTATAAACTGCTGAAGAACAGGGATTCTCTTGGATGGGAGGAAATTGTACCTCTCTTTTATTCTAAATTTTATCCTCCAAGTGAAATTCACCAAGATCGGAATTCTATATATAATTTCTGGCCTCATGATGGAGAAAGTATTGCCCAAGCTTGGGGGAGATTGAAGGCATTAATGCTCAAATGCCCCATTCATGAGCTTCCTGGTAATATTATTGTTCATAACTTCTATGCAAGACTCTCCTTTGAAGATAAAACATTATTGGATACTTCTTGTGCTGGATCATTCACTCGTAATAAGAAGGAGTTTAAATGGGATCTTCTTGATCGTATTGAAGAATATACTGAAGCATGGGAGAACGACAAAGGTAGGGAGCCAGATATAAAATATGACTTTGAATGCATTAAGACTTTCATGAATACTGATGCATTTCGAAATATTAATAGTGCTTATGGTCTTGACTCTCAAGTTGTTGCAAATTATTATAAATCCTTTGCTGTCTATTTCGGTTTGCCCAAGAAGGGGTTTGAAAAATATCATGAACCTTATAAAGATAAATCTATTGCTCCTTTAGCTAAAAGCATTGAAGTTAATATTGTTGATCATATCATTCCTGAGCCTTATATTGATAAAATTCCCTTTCCTGTTAAAGTGAAAGAACATTCTATTATGGCTAGTGTGGTTAATAAAAGTGATAAGAAAGCTAAGGAACCTGATGAACAAATTAAAGTTGAACCTTCTGTGGCTATAGTTAAAGAGCTTGTTTCTGAAAATGTGGGAGAAGAGTATATTATATTTTGTGATGATGCTTCTAATGTTGTTTCTCATCCTGCAAAGCCAAGGAAGGCTAGTGTTCCTGTGTTATCTGTTAAAATCGGTGATCATTGCTATTATGGTTTATGTGATATTGGTGCAAGTTCAAGTGCTATTCCTTATGATCTTTATAAAGAAATTATGCATAAGATTGGTCCTAGTGAACTTGAAGAGTTTGATGTGGTTATTCAACTTGCTAATAGAGAAACTATCTCTCCCATTGGTATTGTCAGAGATGTTGAAGTTCTATGTGGTAAGACTAAATATCCTGCTGATTTCCTCGTACTTGGTTCTGCTGCTAGTAAGACTTGTCCTATCATTTTTGGTAGACCTTTTCTAAATACTTGTGGTGCTGTTATAGATTGTAAGAAAGAGAAAACCCTTACTAAATTTGCTGGTGATTCATATGAATTCAATTTTTCGAAATTTGCTAAAACTCCTTATGAAACCGAATTGCCTAATGAGGATTTTAGAGTAGAACAACTTTCTTCTATTGCTCTTGCGCCTAGTAATTATATTCAGCAATTTATGGAAGATCAGGAGAGTGAAGATTTTATGGAACAAAGGAATGAACTTGAGGACATATTCCTTCGTCAACCTATTCTTAAACATAATTTAAAGGTGGAAGACTTGGGTAAAACACTTCCACCTATAGAGGATCCTGTCTTTGATTTAAAACCTTTGCCTGATAATCTTAAGTATGCTCATCTTGATGATAAGAAAATATATCCTGTTATTATTAGTGCTAACCTTTCAGGTAAAGAAGAAGAAAGATTGTTGGAAATATTGAAGAAACACCATGGAGCTATGGGTTATACTTTGGATGATTTAAAAGGGATTTCTCCTACTATATGTCAACATTCTATTAATATGGAGCCCGATGCAAAGCCAGTTGTTGAACATCAACGCCGTTTAATACCTAAGATGAAGGAAGTGGTAAGAAATGAGGTATTAAAACTTCTTGATGCTGGTATTATTTATCCTATTGCTGATAGTAGATGGGTTAGTCTTGTGCACTGTGTCCCTAAGAAAGGTGGAATTACTGTTGTACCTAATGATCATGATGAGCTTATCCCTCAAAGAGTAGTTGTTGGTTATAGAATGTGCATTGATTTTAGGAAGGTTAATAAAGTTACTAAGAAAGATCATTATCCATTACCTTTTATTGATCAAATGTTGGAGAGATTAGCCAATAAAACTCATTTTTGCTTTCTTGATGGTCATTCTGGTTTCTCTCAAATTGCTGTTAAAACTCAAGATCAAGAGAAAACCACATTTACCTGTCCTTATGGTACTTATGCTTATAGACGTATGCCTTTTGGTTTATGTAATGCTCCTGCTACTTTTCAAAGATGTATGTCTGCTATCTTTCATGGTTTTTGTGAGGAAATTGCGGAGGTGTTCATGGACGATTTCTCCGTTTATGGCACTTCCTTTGATAATTGCTTGCACAATCTTGATAAAGTTTTGTAGAGATGTGAAGAAACTAATCTTGTTCTTAATTGGGAGAAATGCCACTTTATGGTTAATGAAGGGATTGTTCTTGGACATAAAATTTCTGAAAGAGGTATTGAAGTTGATAGAGCCAAAGTGGAAGCAATTGAGAAAATGCCTTGCCCTAGAGATGTTAAAGGTATTCGTAGTATTCTTGGTCATGCTGGTTTCTATAGAAGATTTATCAAAGACTTTGCTAAGGTATCAAAGCCTCTTACTAATCTCTTGCAAAAAGATATACCGTTTGTTTTTTATGATGATTGTAAGGAAGCTTTTGAAACTCTTAAGAAAGCTTTAATAACTGCTCCTATTGTTCAACCACCTGATTGGAATTTACCATTTGAAATTATGTGTGATGCTAGTGACTTTGCTGTTGGTGCTGTCCTTGGGCAAAGAGTGGATAAAAAGTTAAATGTTATTCATTATGCTAGTAAGACTCTTGATGCTGCTCAAAAGAATTATGCTACAACTGAAAAAGAATTTCTAGCTGTTGTCTTTGCTTGTGATAAATTTAGACAATACATTGTTGATTCTAAAGTTATTATTCATATTGATCATGCTGCAATTAGATACCTTATGGAAAAGAAAGATGCAAAGCCTAGGCTTATCAGATGGGTGTTACTTTTGCAAGAATTCGATTTGCATATTGTGGATAGGAAGGGTGCTGAAAATCCTGTTGCTGATAATTTGTCTAGATTGGAAAACATTGCTTATGATCCTATACATGTTAATGATAGTTTTCCAAATGAACAATTGGCTGCAATAAGGGTGAGTTCACGAGATAGTCCTTGGTATGCAGATTATGCTAACTTTATTGTTTCGAAGTATTTGACTCCAACCGTTTCAGCTCAACAAAGAAGAAAATTCTTTTATGACTTAAGGCATTATTTCTGGGATGACCCACACTTATATAAAGAAGGAGTTGATGGTATTATGCGAAGATGTGTTCCGGAGTATGAACAAAAAGAGATATTGAGAAAGTGCCATAGTAGTGCTTATGGAGGACATCACGCTGGAGATAGATTCGCACAAAAGGTTTTACAATCAGGTTTTTATTGGCCTACTCTTTTTAAAGATGTAAGAAAGTTTATTTTATCTTGTGATGAATGTCAAAGAGTTGGTAATATCTCTAGACGTAATGAAATGCCTATGAATTATTCTCTTGTTATTGAACCGTTTGATTGTTGGGGATTTGACTTTATGGGTCCTTTCCCTTCTTCAGAAGGTAATACTCATATACTTGTTGCTGTTGATTATGTTACTAAATGGGTAGAAGCTATACCTACTAAAAGTGCTGATGGTGAGACATCATTAAAAATGCTTCAAGATATTATTTTCCCTAGGTTTGGTGCTCCTATATATCTTATGACTGATGGAGGTTCTCATTTTATTCATGGTGGGTTTAGAAAAGTTCTTGCTAAATATGGTGTTAATCATAGAATTGCTTCAGCTTATCATCCTCAAACTAGTGGGCAAGTAGAACTATCAAATAGAGAAATTAAATCTATCTTGCAAAAGACTGTTAATAGGACGAGGAAGAATTGGGCTAGTAAATTAAATGATGCATTGTGGGCTTATAGAACTGCTTATAAAAATCCCATGGGTATGTCTCCTTATAAAATGGTTTATGGAAAAGCTTGTCACTTGCCTTTAGAATTAGAACACAAAGCTTATTGGGCAGTGAGAGAACTAAATAGAGATTTTAAACTTGCTGGTGAGAAAAGATTACTTAATTTAAGTTCTTTAGATGAATGGAGAAGTGAAGCTTATGAAAATGCTAAACTATTTAAAGAGAAAGTTAAAAGATGGCATGATAGGAGAATTCTTAAGAGAGAGTTTCATGTTGGTGAGAAAGTTCTATTGTATAGCTCTCGTCTTAGATTCTTTGCAGGAAAATTGCTCTCCAAGTGGGAAGGACCCTATGTCATTGTCGAGGTGTTTCGTTCGGGTGTGATAAAAATTGCTTCGCTCAAGGATGACTCTACACAAGTGGTAAATGGACAAAGACTCAAGCATTATATTTCTGGAGATTCTTATAATGAAGATGTTGATATTATTCAAGCAATTACTCCGAAAGATTATATTAAGGAAAATATTTCTGAGTCTGCAGAACCTGATTTCGAAAAGGTACAGTTTCGGTAAGAAAAAGTTCGCGAATTTAATTTTGAGGTACCTATTATTTATTTTTGGAAAATTTGGAAAAACACGAGACGAAAACGAGCAGGACACGAAGTCCGAGGCGCCCACACCACGTGGTGGCGCGGGGCCCTTGCTGGCCGCGCGAGCACCAGGTGGGGGAGCCTCGGAGCTCCTCTCCTACTCGGTTTCGCCCTGTTGCCTTCCTTTTATTTCGTAAATTTTTGCTATATATTCACCCGGAGCCCCCGAGGTCCGTATATCGTGTTTTCGACGCGTTTTTGTTTCGAGCTGTTTCTGTCCAGATGTCGTCTCAGGGATCTTGTTCCGAAGACTACGCACTTCGTCGCCAACGCGAACTCCTTGAAGATCTTGATCAAGGGTCTTTTGTTGGATGGGCGGATGATGAGAAGGTGAAGGCTAGGCGCAGGGACATGGACGGCAACGTCATGGAGGAAGTAAAGAAGATGCAGTCGGCCAAGAAAGATCGCGCAAGGACGGGGACTAGCAAGCCCACCTTTGTGGGATCAATTAACGCCCAACGTGCTTTTTCTCATAACATCCAGGGAGCAATACCGCCTGTTCCGGATCTTAGCTCTTTTCCAGATGCAACCGAAGCTCTCCGTGGCACGGATCAGTTTTGCGAGCAGTACCGCGTCCTGAGGAGGGAAGTGTATATACTTCAAGAGGAGAACAACAGGCTTCGCAAGATGTTGGAGCGTTACCTTACCCCACTTCGAGTCGTCCCTCCATCACCACCGAAGGAGTAATTCATCATCGGTATTGGCATCTCTCTTAGCTTGTTCCAAGCTTGGGGGGAGTGCCGCGGTATCACCATTATCTTTCATCTTTTACCTTTTAGTAGAGTCATATCATGAGTAGGGAAGTTATCTTATATGATGGTTTGCAGTGTGGAAGTATCTCTCTTTTAGTTGGTTGTCTATGTATCCCTTGGTGTGAGTTGCCGTTATGGAATATTAATGAGAAGTGTTATCATTTATTTTCTGCACACTTTATTTTAGTTTGCAACTTTTATCATGTATGATTGATCTTGTCATTAGTGTTGGTAATCACTTTGGGAGCATATAGTAAATCTTTTGGCTTTGGCAAACTTAGCATTGGTCAGTAGCTACAATACTTTGAGACTTAAGTGGAAAAAGGAATTACATGTAGAATATAGAATTCATTAATCTTTCTCACTTGTAGATTATAAGCTTAGTATTCACAAACTTAAAATTGTGTGTGCCTTCAAGTAAGAATTGCATGATTGTCTTTACTACATGTATGTTTGTTTGTATCCATCAACTCTTATGCTTGCTACCCAACCTTGCTAGCCAAAGACCTGTATCGAGAGGGAATACTTCTCATACATCCAAACCATGAACCGAAACCCCTGCCATTTGTGTCCACCATATCTACCTACTATGTGGTATTTTGCGCCACTCCAAGTAAATACTTCTTGTGCTATCTTTATTCAAAATTATTATCCCTTATTCGTGTCAATGTTCACTAGCTCATGAGGAAATAATAGTTGGGTTTGTTATCTTCCATACTAATTAAGTAACCCTTGACTTGCATGCTACATCTGCTCGTCATTAATATTGCAAAGGGGTGGTCAGACCACTATAATATCAAAGGTTGAGATTTTAAAATATAGGCACTCCTCCATGGTTTGAGATTGATTGATGGGCACCCGAGGATTCGGTTAGCCATGGTTGTGTTAGAAAGGTGGGGAGGAGTGTCAAGGCTGTGAAAGTAAAGGAAAAAGAAGATGAATATCATAAAGGCTTGTTTTTAAAAATAAATCGGAACCACCCTTAACTTGCTTAGTATGGAAGATGACAAGAACTCTATTACCATTCGTTGACAACAACAAACACCGCTCAAAAACTTACTTTTATGCTCTCTATATGATTTCGAAAACCTATAAAACCAAAAGCTCTAGCACATTCATGTATCTCTGCTTCCCTCTGCGAAGGGCCTATCTTTTACTTTATGTTGAGTCAGTAAACCTATCTCCTTCTATCTTAAGCAAGCATTTGAGTTGATTGTGATTCAACCAGTTATACATTAGTATTGTTGACCATGTCTTTTATTCTTTCTTGCTTAGCACATTGTTGGCATCTAATGAATTTGATTTTTGGAGTTATCAACTAATAAAGAGGGCTGTTTTATAAACTAAGTTCAATATGTTCATTGTCCTCTGACCAAGGACTAAGTTTGCCAACACCAACTAAGGTTTTCTCTATGTACCTTATTGTGGTTTTCCTCTACTTGTTACAAGTAGATTTATATGAACGGAGTTGATATCTAGGATGACTTGTGCATTTATACATGTGATGCTTCTTGTCCGTATATTTTATATCGACACTTCACTCCATAAACCTGTGGTCATGTTTACCGAGTTCAGCTTTCGCTTGGGGACAAGCGAGGTCTAAGCTTGGGGGGAGTTGATACGTCCATTTTGCATCACTATTTTATATCATAATTTACTGCTATTCATTGATATATTTCGTATTTGGAGATGATACTTATGTTATTTCATCTATTTTGCATGATTGATGATCATTGGGGGATGGAACTCCGGAGTCTGAATTCTGCTGGAAAAAGCGTCATCGAGATACAATATTTGCGAAGCTCAGAAGATCAAACGAAACACCTGGGAATTATTTTCTCACCAGATCACGAAGGAGGCCAAAAGGGGAGCCTGAGGTGAGGCCCAGGGGGCCCACACCATGCCCAGGCGCGGCAGGGAGGCTGGCCGCGCGAGCATGTGGTGGGGCCGCCCTGGCCCACCACCGGGCGTGCCCTTTCGCGTACTTCATCCCCCCGAAAACCTAAGACTTGGGGATGTTCAGAAATCCTCTTGGCCGCCACCACGAGGCGGAGAAGACAGAGAGAGAAAAGCTCTCCGGCAGGCTGCGTTGCCGCCGGGGAAATTCCCTCCCGGAGGGGGGAAATCGTCGCCATCGTCACCGTCATCGAGCTGCACTCCATCACCATCGCCAACACCACCATCTCCACCGCCGACGCCGTCATCTCCATCGGTCCACTCCGTTCCCGTTGTAACATCTAGGGCTAAACCTTGTGTATTTGATAGGGGAAACTCTCCCGGTGTTGATTACTCTTGTTATTGATGCTATTGAGTGAAACCGTTGAATTAGGGTTTATGTTCAGATTGTTATCCATCATTATATCATCTCTGATCATGTACCATATGATGTGTTGTGAGTAGTTCTTTAAGTTCTTGAGGACATGGGAGAAGTCTAGATGTTAGTAGTGAACTATGTTGAGTAATATTTAATGTTTTGATATTTAAGTTGTGGTGCCATTCTTCTAGTGGTGTCATGTGAACGTCGACTACATGACACTTCACCTTTATGGGCCTAGGGGAATGCATCGTGTACTCGGTTATTAATTATGGGGTTGCCGGAGTGACAGAAACCTAAACCCCCGTTGATATTCCGATGCATGAGGGATAGCAGGATCTCAGAGTTTAAAGCTATGGTTAGATTTATCTTAATTACTTTCTTGTATTTGCGGATGCTTGCAAGGGGTATAATCATAAGTATGTATTAGTCCTAGGAAGGGCGGTGCATTAGCATAGGTTCACCCACACGACACTTATCCAAACACTAAAGATTAATCATCAATATGAAGCGAAAGCACTAGACAGAATTCCCGTGTGTCCTCAAGAACGTTTGTTCATCATAAGTAAACAAACCGGCTTGTCCTTTGCTCTAAAAAGGATTGGCCCACTCGCTGCAATTATAATTGCCGCGCTCTATTTACTCGCACTTTATTTATCTGTCATATCAAAGTCTACTGAAAACTTGTCTGCTAGTGTTTACAGTGAAACCCTCATCAAAACCACTTGTCAACACCTTCTGCTCCTCGTTGGGTTCGACACTCTTATTTATCGAAAGTACTGCGATACACCCCCTATACTTGTGGGTCATCAGCCCTCGCCATGTTTCGTGCGTGTGGATCTCGCGGCGATGGATCGAGGAGAGAGGGGACAGGAGCAGCAGATCGAATTGGCCGGGGAGGGATGGTTTGGAGAATGTGGTGAGTACAGTCAGAGCCAGAGCTGACGTGGTCAGGCGGTGGCCGGATCTGTGAGAGGGCGTGGCTGCGGCCGGAGTTGACCGCCGGTGGATCTTAGAGGAAGAGGAAGAGAAGAGAAAACGAAAGAGGGAAAAAGAATCTCGGTCGGGGTACCGGGCTGGGGTCTGGGGGGTGGCCGGGTGATGGAGTAGCGGTGGGCACCAGGCTGTACTATTTTCTTTACCCGCTCATTGTGGCTCTCCCTGATCCGTGGGCCCGTTGGTGGGTGGGACGATGACATGAGAGGAGTAGCACGGTAACAAAAACATTACTCACCTTTTCGATCTGACGGTCGTGGATCAGTCTGAGAGATGATCCGACGACTGAAAACGCCTCGCACGGGAGTGCTCTGATTGGGCGGGTAGGCCTCCAGCTTTCAGTCTATAGATAATGGGAGAACTCTCGTTGATATTTACAAATCTTTGGTTTGATATTTGTCTCATGTTTCTACGCTTATCTTTCGAAAAGTATAAAATTGTGTCATGTAAAAAGAAAGAGTTTGAAGATCTCGAAGATTTGCTTGTTTCTTTTACACTTTATTTTGTAATCCCTCTAATGTATATCTACCATGTACTTTTCCGTACTATAGATATGTCAAATGAAAAGCATTCTTTAAAATGGTTAGCACCTACGGAGGGATGTGAAGATTATAATACATCGAGAGAATCTCTAGGAGATATACGTTACTTTTATCAGACCGGAGACAACAATGTAAAAGGAATAGTCATTCTGCTAAATGGAACTAAGAAGTAATTAAAAACATTATTTTACGAATAAAAGGAAAATAGAAAGAAAATTTATTTCAAAGAAAGCGAAAAAGGCAACGAAAGAACTAGACGAAGCGAACGAAGCGGTGTGACATAGCAAAACGAAGCCAACCCAGGCCGATCCCATGATCAGAAAACTTAAGCGAAACGATGGTCTGTATCACCGGAGTGAATATCAGCTAATTGTTTTTTCTATTTGTACGCGTATGTGGTGTGTACTTTGAATTCCATTTTTTTCCAACACAAAAAATCTGGATGTACATATAAAATTTCCGAAATGCAAAGTATAAAAAAATCAAAAAAAAAAGTAAGTACACAGAATATGGGATTAAAAAGTACATGAAAAAGGGACTACAAGTACACATGAAGGCGGAATACAAGTGCATAGAAGTCAAAGTACATACAAGACGGGTACAAAGTACACAAAAGACAGAGTACACCAATAAAGAGACACATAGTAGTACACAGACGAGAAAGTACAAAGTATTCAGAAGATGGAGTACAAATATACAAAAAACAGAGTACAGAATTAGGTCGGCCCACACAAGCTGGAGAACAGCGGCGGCGGGATTCTTGAGAGCTCCATTCCAAACAGGCCTTATTGTTGGGTCGGGCCACACACCTTGTGTGATATACATTGCATGTCCTTTTGTCATCTTATCCATACTAATAATTATGCATGTGTACATGCCAGTTTCATGTAATGCCAAAATTAAGTTTATGTATTCATATAATATGAGCTAGACATTCGTAGTTGATGTCAGAAATAAAAAACAACTATCGGAACATAAGAATTACTTTCCAACAAAACTTTGTAGCTGATTCTTTATGTACACGAAAAAATTGTTCCCTATGCGCATGCATCAACAAGATAGTCTAAAGATAGTAATTTCAGTTTGATGGTGTACTTGTTTTTTTTTTTGAAACGAACGCAAAAGCTTTGCCTTATGATGTATTAACTAAGAAGAAGGTGTCTGGTTGATTTACGGGAGAAACCAGGCGAAAACCATACAACAAACACCAACACTACCGGGAGAAACCCAGACAACATCTAGAAAAACAAGAGTCAAGCTCAAACCACCACTCCGCAAAGATCTAACCAGCCTTCCACCCTCGCCGGAGAGAAAACGTCTTAACTGCTAAGAGAGGAACAGATACGGGACACTCCAACGCAAATGAAGAGACCAACCCTCCAGGGCGCTCCGCCGCATGTTACCCGTCATCGTACACCGCAGCTTCGACTTCGCGGCAACAAACAGCCAAGACGAACCCACCAACATGCCGGAAAAGAGCCGACAACACCAACCTCGCCTCCACAAGAGTCGCGAAGCTTTCGGGGTCGCCGCCCTGACATCCATCGCTCCAGTATGTCCTGGACACTCAGCCGACACCACCTTTCAGGGCTGCCACCCTGACATAACACCGCTCGTACTCGAACTGCAACGCCCACGGCCCAAAAGCCTGTAGCCCGAGCTACACAGGACCACTGCCCGCATACCACGACCGCCACATCATGCCCGGGGCCGCCGCCACGACGTAATGTCGAACCATCCCCGTTGGGATGCGCCGACCGAATCGATAACCCTGCCGCCCCTGCTGCTCAAGGTCACCACCCAAAGCTGTGCCAAGCCGCAACCCTGCCTCATGGAGCTACCACCGCACCGCTGCCCGAGGCCGCCGCCTCGGCACACATCCACCATCTCGAGGCCGCTGCCCCGACATCCACGGTCCAGAAGAGATGGGGACAACAAGCGGCAGCAGTAGACTCGCCCTCCAAAGCGACGCTTCCAAGAAGGTCACGACATAACTGTCGCCCTCGCCCGCTCCGAAGGTCCGAATGGAGCTTGGGTTTTCACCCGGATGGTTGCTGTGTGCAGATCAAGTATACATAGTTGTACTGACTATCGACACATCAAAGTGCATGCTGGTCATTTGAGACATAAGCGAATATCTTACAGAATAGGGACAGAAAACTTAAGTTAGAAGATTGTCATTCGGATAATTGGACCATAAGTGTAAGAAAAGTGCAGCACCCACGTCTTTTTTTTAAGGTTCCCAGTAGAGATCACGTTCATCATCATATCTCCTTAAATCCTCAAATCTTGTTCTCCTTTGGAACACATGTCGACTGTGTATTTGTTCAGAGTTAATCATACACTAATTAATAACCTTCAGCATCAGATACAAATGCTTAGAAAGAACACTGGTCGACTCTGCATTGGCTTTTTTATTGGCAGCATTCTCCTTGGAAGATTTTGACTTGGAAGATTGGTGTCATTTGCTATAAGTAATCATTAACTAGTGTTAATTAATAAAGGTTTTGATATTTTCCATTGGGGTCAGCTGACACCAACGCCTCTATGGCAGCTCTGTCCCTTCACAGTTGGTGTGGTTAGGTCATCTCCAGCCGTCCCACAGCCCCCCCCCCCCCCCCCCCCCCCCAACAGGCTTTTTTAAGGCCGGCGCTGACGAAAACCCACCAGCCGCCCCCCAGAAGTCGATTTAGCGCCGCTTAGCGCCGTTTTTGGCGCCGTTTCGCGCCGGCGAACCCAGCGCGCTGGGTTCGGCTTGGGGGGGCAAAAGGCGTTCGTGGGCCAGACTTGTCGGCGAGGGAAGGCGATTTCCCTCCATAATTTGCCCCTTCCTACATAATTTCGGCATTTCCCTCCATTTCTCCCCCCACATACACCTCTCCCCCCGCCCGATCCCGCCATTTCCCACGTCTCCAAGATCTGGCCGCCATGGCTCCCGCCCGATTCGCAGGTCCCCGCGTCGCCGCCATCGTCCCCGCGACCTCCGCCACCTCCATGATCGGCAAGAAGCCGCGGAAGCCAAGAGCGCAGAAGGAGAAGCCGTCGGGCATGACCAACAAGGAGTGGATCGCCGAGCAGACACGCCTGAGATCGGCGAACCTCCAGCGCCGGACGAGGGAGAAGGTGCAGAGGCAGAGGCAGCTAGCGGTGCAGCTGGCGGCGGCCGAGGACACGGCCGTCGTCGAGGAAGAAGAGGAAGGGGAGGAGGAAGAAGATGCGCTGGATGAGCCGCCCACTCCGGTCGCGGCTGCGGCGCCGCCTGTCAAGCGGAGGGGCGCCTTCGCTCCGCTGTTCGCCGGCTGGAGCCAAGCCACACCGCGGTTCCGCTACTCCCTGGGTACGCCGACGCTGACCCTCTTGGTGGTTTCAACCCCAACCTCACCTTCTCCCACCATCCGCCGATGATGTACGGCGACTCGCCGGGCTACGCATCTTCACCGTCGCACCGCCGTCCTCTCCCCTATGCCGCGCAGGCCATGTTGGCCGGGATGCAGTCCCAAGACAGCTACCTGGACGAGATCATCACCACCGGCTCGATGGTGGCAGCGGCATGCCCGGGCTTCCTCAAGCAAAGTGGGGAGTTTTTCTCGCAGGGCGGCGGCGATTACGGCCAAGGTGCGTCTGGCGCCGGTGTCGACACGGAGGAGGTGGACACGGCGGAAGAAGAACCCGAGACGGCGCCTGCAGCGCCGGAGGCTGCAGATGGCCCGGCCAAGGAGGGCGACACGGGCGGCCGACGACCCAGGAAGGGCGCGAAGGCGGCGCCCAAGCCGCCTGTCGAGCCTCGCATCAAGTGGACGAACAGGGAGGACGTCCTCCTCGCCGAGTCATGGAAGACGGTCAGCTTCGACACCATCATCGGCGCCAACCAGGCCATGGACAACTACTGTAAGCGGGTGAAGACGGCGTACGACGAGCGCCGGATGATCGACCCCGACTTCGCCACATGCGCCACGGAGCGCGGCCAGAAGGCCATGGCCAACCATTGGGCGAACATCCAGACCGCCTGCAACAAGTGGCATGGCATCCAGGAGGAGGTCACGAACCAGCCGAAGAGCGGCGCCAACCACGAGATGGAGATCGTCCGGATGCTGGAGGTGTAAAAGAACGACGAGAACGCCGACTTCAAATACCTCCACGTCTTTGTCGTCATCTAGGGGTGCAAGAAGTGGGCGGAGGCTCGCCGTACACTCGGTAAGGGCAAGAATACGTCCCCGACGCGGTGGCTGGCGGGGCGTCTGAAGGCCGTCTACCGATGGGGCACAAGAAAGCCAAGGCGGCGAGGGACGGCGCGCCGGGAGCGGCAAAGCTCCAGGCGTCCATCGAGACCAGCATCGCCGACACCCAGGCCTAGGCCGCCAAGAGGGAGGAGACCGCCAAGCAGAGGTGGGCGGCGCTCATGGCCAACTCCAAGGTCAAGATCGACCTCCTCAGTACCGGCACCGTGGCGAAGAAGAGGAACCACGACCTCGCCTTTCTCACGGGGGGCGATACGGCCACGATGGACCCCGAGGTGAGGGCATGGTTCATGGCGCAGCGCCGTCTCATCCTCAGCGATATCAGCCCGGCTCCGGCCCCGACCCCGACGGACACGAGCCACGCCACCGCGGCGGGCACGACCTGCAACAGCCCGACAAGCTCGGCCAGCCCAGCCGAGACGCCGCCGCCCCCCAAGCCTCCTACTACTGCGTCACCGAGCACGCACATCGACCTGGAGGGCGCCGAGACGGCCATCGACCTGGAGCACATCGACCTGGAGGGCGCCGAGACGGCCATCGACCTAGAGGATGCCGCGCCCGTCGTCGACCTCGAGGCCGCCGAGACTGCAACTCCGAGCTCGCCGTCAGCTCCAACCACCACTCCCGTGACGCCGCGGTGTCGCCGGCCTCTGTCTGACCTGCGCATCAGCTGACTGCCGAACGTGGCCGTGATCACCCGACTGTGGCTTGATCGAGACTATTTAATCGCCCTGTGGCGCTTTTTGTAATGTGTTCGCCCAACTGTCTCTGCTATGAGCGTCGCATGGTCTGCGACGAGGTCGACGACTAGGTCGCCGCGACGGGGAGCTCGAGCGGCCGGTAGCAAGGCCGGCGAAAAGCTCGAAACAGCACCGACTAGCATCGATGGGGATTCGGCCGCGACGCATTGTTAGGTGGGAGAGGAACGGCGGCGGCGAGCTCGAGGAGGATGCAGAGGGAGAGCTCACCGCAGCGGCGCGTGAGGCATTGCAGAGCTCGGCGCGGGGACTCAAGAGGGCGCGTGGCGCGTGGCTTGGGCGGCGGCGGTAGCGAATGGCTTGCGCGGCAGCGATGCAGTCTGCAGGGAGAGAAATATGAGGAGACGAGGACCACGTGTGGAGACTGTGAGAGGATAAGGTCGGGATGCGTGAGCGCGAGGAAAGTTACGAGCCGGCGCGTGAACTCGTTGTGGGTCCGCAGGGACGCGTGGCAAGCTCTCCATGTGGAGGACGCGAGCGACGGGATCCCCCGGATGAAAGTAAGCGTTTTCCTTCCGCGCGCGCGTCATTACCAAATGAACGAACGAATAATTTAACCTGCCGTACCTGCCGATGGATCGACCGATCGCACGTCATGCACCGATCGATCGATCGATCGCGACGTACGCGCGCGCGTACAGTACCAACCAACAACCATTGCGTGTTGATCCAAGAAAAGAACAACCATTCCGTGCATTGCATTGAGCCACCTTAGTCGTCCGTGCCGGTGTAACCGCTCCGATTTGTTAATTGTTTACACATTCATTTCATCAGCGCATACGTATGTACGTGCATTAGCGTCCACCGGCCGTCGATAGATCGAGCTATCGGAATTTATTTTCCGACCGGCCGGGCCAACATATATACGTATGCCTGCCTTAGTTGTAGTACGAAATTAATCTTGTTTCTCTAGGGACGTCGCATTTAGGATCTACGTACAGATAGTACATGAAATACGCACCATGCATTGTATACGCGCTTAACGCGTCTTGTATAGTTGTATATGTACATTAGAACAACCTTTTTTTCTCCTTGCAGATAAACACTCACTGACAAAGTGACAATGGATTTAAAGTACCCACTCGCTGATCCAAAATAAGTACCACAGTTTCAACTAGGTTAATTAGTTTAAAATTGTAACACTTGTGGTCTAGTTTGGCAGCAAAGTATTTTCGAAGTATTCAAGCAATACCACAGTTTCTAAGAATACTACAGTATCAAATACTTTGGTATGTTTGGATGCAGTGAATACTTTGATTTTAAAAACTGAAGTATCACCCAAAACTTCAGTTTTTTGCTGTATCGGAAACTTCAGTCCCTACCTATTTTTTTTCTAAACTGAAGTATTGTCCAAAACTGAAGTATTCACTTGCCTGGCGATTAAATACTTTGGTATTCCAATACTTCAGTTTTACAAATATTGCGCTGCCAAACTAGGCCTATATGAATAAGTGGGTATAATAAAAAAAATGATAGGATCGTGAACTATTGGAATTATTTTCTTAGAAGAGAAGCATATGTCCAACATTTTTAATAAAAGCCATAATAGCGATACAACCATAGAGAAGAAGTGAAAGTAGGTTCGAATAATGAGAATTCTTTTTGGATGGAAAATAATGTGGTATTACGACGTATACTCAAACAAAAGAAAAAAGGAAACCGTAAGAAAACACGAAACTATCAGATCAAGTTGCTTGAATTCTAGGGTGTTGAAGTTGAGAAAATGAGCGACGGATCTGAGCCAACATCGGGCACTCCACTACTAAACACAAAAGCATATCTATGGTGTCTAAATGGGAGCAGCCCACTAAGAGTAATTCTCTCAACATGTAAGGTATCCAACTCAGCAAAATATTGCTGACCAATCATATCCCACCACATAAGCTTTACCACCTAATGAGAAGGGAACAGATCATCTTAGGTATGTGAATTATGTCGATCTGCATGACCGTGTGCCCATGTCCCGTGATTTTCCTTACAGACCATGCGTTGATTAGTCCATGCATATTCCCCTCCCCACCACAACAGCATTTTTACTCCCGTGAGGCCGTGATTAAGATCCCATTAGTAGCCATTCCTCTTCCGATAACGCATCCACTATTGGCCATTGCAGCGATCCGTTTCTTACCGCTTGGTTCTCCCTCACCTTTTTAAGCCCCTCATTTTAACTCTTGTCTGCATCCCTGAATTATATATTGAACTGATAGCGGCCATGGACACAGTCCCAACGATCCCAGTTGCAACCAACTGCAGCATGCTGAATCTGGAGACCACAGCTAGCGGTTGCTGCGTTGGCTTCCTTCTCAGACCAGTCCTCCCTCAAGACATTCTATTTTTGATTTTCCAGTTTTTTTCTCATTCCCTTCTGATTCCTTCTGTAGGATGACATGAAGTTTCACTCTCACATGGTATATGTCTCTCCGCTGAATAGTTTATTACACCTGGTAAGTGTTTTGTGTTCATGTCATTTTTTAAGCACATAATCTAAATCTCAGTGCATGTTGTATTCATGTTCTCTTCTATTTTTTCAGCGGTTCTCAGACAGTTAGGTTGCTCCTTCCAGCAACCATTTTGATAAACCTTCAGAATTATTGTTCGTATTGGATGTATAAAAGTGTGTTATATAAAATTTATTCTCATCAGCTACAGAGTCTCGATTCATCAGTATAAAAGATAAAGGGTTGTTGGCCATGCATCACCGCTGAGCCTTTTGAGCCTGCAGTTGAATGAGAAACTGTATGCCCATTAAAAATGATCATCATGTGTTTACAAAAGGTTTGCAAGATGGCATATACAAATCACACTCACATCCGACTTCTTGGTTCATCGATTTGTTTTTCACTCCACGTCAAATTCCACATGTAGCAAATTTTGTCGCCTGAAATAGAATATATTATAGTGGTCTTCCGTAGTTTTGCCTTCACCGTGTTTAACACTCATGTATAGCTGCTACCACGATACCCCCTGTGAATACCTATTTTTCGCTTACTTGCGACAAGCTGCATCGTTGATCATCGTACAAACTCCAAGCATATGTTCGTCCATTGTATTTATGAAACTTGAGTCACAAAGATTGTATTTAGAGAGACCACGTGGCCTTCCATGATCTATGAATGATATATGCGTCAAAATTTCACAACATATATACCACATTTCTACTTTTATTTATTTCAACACCTGCAGCAACGCGCGGGGTACCATCTATTCAATGATAAACTTATATCCAAGAGTTGAAGAGTATCAGTTATCTCTTGCGTGGTACTCTTGACCACTTTATAAGGAAAATTAGAGTTGGCAATGATTATGATGGAACATGATATAGTACGTAGCCATCCTGGCCGTGCAATAAGTGTTAGATTGATACAGTAGAATTCAATCGATCTATCGATGGAATGCTAGCTAGCCCAGACAGGCCAAGCTATGCAACATAAAGTTGACAAAGGACATCTTCCGTGGCTGTTGCATTGAATCCACAACATATCCCATCGCTTGCGAGACGAGAGCACGCAACGTCCGTTAGTTTTGGTGTGGCGACGTACGTGTACTGACCAGTTAATTGCTATCAGTGCTAACTAATTAAATAAAGTTGTGACAGTGACATACGACACTTTCCGATCCTATGTACTCTCTCCATTTCTAAATATATAAGATTTCTGCATGGTTAAATGTATAAAATGTTTTAGTTTTTTTTTCCAGATTTATGTATATTCACTCATTTCAGTCTACATGTAGTCATCAACATGTGAAAGAACTAAAACATAATATTATACTGTAGAACGGAAAGGTTAGGGTCTATGGTAGGAGTAGTAGTGTCTATTGTCGCTTCCAGCGTCTAGGTAGCTTTTCCATCTGACACCCCCATCAATTCCCCCAAATTACATGTAACTTAATGCACTGATCACCTTGTGTGTTGCACCCATCGGTTTTATAAATTTCTGAGTCCAGATGACGTTAAATTCAAACTCTTGAAACGTCGACTTATGAGATTTTTAAACATGTTTTGGATTAGTACATAGTACTACTCCTACCAATTATTGGGAGTACAGTACTAATAAAACGAGGTTGTCATACACTAACACACCTAGTATGCAGGGGCGGGCCTAGCTGAAGTCAAAGGTATTCAGTTGAATACCCATTAATTTCCCAAAACTATCATGTATATATAGCATATACTATGTAGAAGTATGGAAAAATGTGAAAGTAACTAGCTACCGACCTCCTGATTCTCTCTCATTCCCGATTCCTACAAAACTCATCTCTCTTTCACCAATAATTGGATAAAATCGGAAATCCCTACCAAAATGAGATTTAGTTTATCAAAAAACTTTAGCTTTGATATTTTTTTGAATACCCGCTCTTCAAATCCTGGGCCCGCCACTGTACGTATAGCTAGGAGTAGGGAGTAGTAGCTTTGAAGCTAGCCATCGGAGGCTATGTCTAGCTATAGCTACCTTGTCCGTCACGTTAATTAATGTACTGCGTATATATAACCATAGATCGTAGAAGTACTAGGTTTGATGAGAGCGCATACAGAGAAGAAACGCAGGCCCAAAAATGTTGCATACGATATCGCTTGTACGCAAATTTTCGAAAAGAAGTTTTGCTCGGTTTTGTCGATTTGACGCTCCCTAGTGTTTTCGTTTTCTATGGAGGATGACAAAAGTTCACGTGCTGTTTTGAGAATTGAGACCAAGAAGTAGTAGGATGGTTCGAAGGGTGGCAATAACCCCCATCACGTACATAGTTTACTAAACCCTAAATTGACATATGTGTGTCTCATAAAATGTGGAATATCTTTAGTGGGAGCCGACGACATCCTTGTTGATAGGGAGGTGGTCGTGGTGATTTTGATAATATTAAGATCTGATCATCAACTCAGTCTCTTGGAGATAAGGGTAGACTTTGTGTGCGTATGTTTATAGGCGTGAGTTTATAGGTTATACATGCGTTTTGGAAAGGAAAAAGTCGACGTGTTGGTTTCAGGATGAGAGAGAGAGACCGATCAGCATGCAGGAAGAAGGACGTGACTCCATCCATGGGCTAGCTAGCGAGCTAGGCGCGAGGCTCTTGTCGTGACACAAGAGAGCATGGAGATTTGAGAATCTTTCTTGTAGTATTTCTTCAGGCGCCTGATCTTCAGGCTCGTGATCCAATGCGCACGCACCGCAAGTTACGTTACCGCTCGACTCGAGAGAAGAAAAAGAAAGAGTGATCGATCGAACCGGCGACGTGGTCGCGCGAAGCTGCCGGTGAACACGCGCGCGCGCGGCGGCAGGCAGTCTTGATCGGTCTCGATCCAGACCAACCAACGGTCGCTGTAACGCCACAGTGCCACACCGACGGCTCCTTCCTCTTCCTCCTTTTCTAATTCTCACCTACTGCGCGCCATCGCCATGGCCATATAAACCCACCACCCCACCGCTTTCTCGCCTCACACGCCCAGCTCCACCTGCCGGCATGGCGAAGCTGCTACCAGCTGCCGCAGCCCTCCTCCTCCTGGCCCTCGCGGCACTTGCTCCGTCCTCCTCGGCGTCCGCCTTCACGACCACACTGAAGAGGGCCGGCGAGCTGGGCGGCGCGGCGGCCGTCGTGATGCGGCGTGGCGGAAGGACGTGCCGGGGCGGCACGGTGGGCGACTGCATGGAGTACTTCGGCGTCGACGCCGAGGGCGAGGACGAGGTGGCGGCGGCCATGGCAGGCGGCAAGCGGCGGGTGCTGCAGAGCAGCGGCGGCGGGTACATCGGCTACGACGCGCTGCGGCGCGACAGCGTACCGTGCTCGCAGCGCGGGGCGTCCTACTACAACTGCCAGCCCGGCGCCGAGTCCAACCCCTACTCCCGTGGCTGCAGCGCCATCACACAGTGCAGGGGCTGATTATAACCTCCTAAAACCCATTATGCACTGCACTGCACGTATATGTGCATAATCGTTCGGTACCTCTGCTGTAATTACGACAAGAAGATCGATCACTTCCTGAAGATCGATGCTTGATCAATTAATCCATCACTGTATGCTCTGGAGTGGCCAAAAACTCACTAGAAGCATGTTAGTTGGTTGTGTGATTTCTGTCTATTTCGGTGAAAAAAGTAAGGTTCATACTAGTATTTGTGTAACTGCTGTCTCGCATGCATTTTGGTGTCTCTAACTTCAGTTCTGCCCAGTAGATCCTACCCAACGTTCATGTTTTATTTTGTTCAACTGCGCCGGCTAAACCACCGTAGCCATGGTGAATTGGTGACTGGTGAGTTGACTGTTTCTGTGGCGAAGAAATATTTCATTTTCCTGAATGATTCATTGAAGAGAAATTACCCGCGAGCCTGACAATTCCCGGATGCTTGTCAGAAAAGAAACATCAGTGTCTCTCGAGTTGAGCAGTCTTTTCTGAAATATGTACTTTTCTCCTTTTATGTCCCCCCAATTGTTTCTGGTTGGCCATTCTTCAATCAGTGCTCTGAATTATTTGTTTTTCTGCACCAAAAGCCTTCATCTTTTTTTACAGTAAAAATGACTCTAGCTTGTCTCTTACTGCAAAAGATCGATACAAACGGGTCGATGGGAACTGGAGCTCGGCTATTTAATTCTTCTACTTTAGAACTATTCATTATTTGGCACCAACCGACCGCGGTTGGGCTGTCATATTTCATCCTATGTGTAGTCAACGTTGGTAGGAACTTTGCAAGACGGAAAAGAAGTGGAAAATGCAGGACATGCTAAATAAGCACTCTTAATTTGTTTAAGGAGGAAGGTTCTAAAGAAAAACCTTTCAAAAGCGTCCTTTTTTTCTGGAGTATCAATAATATAGAAGGGTATCTATAATGCACGGTCAAAAAAGATTTCCATTCCTCATGTCAAAAAAGAAAAGTTTCTATTCCTAAAGTCGCACGTCCACGAGCCTTCGGGATCAGGATTCAGGGGCAACCCTCTTTGCTACTATGTAGAAATAGTGCATCATAGAAAGTTGGACCTCTAACCACAAGGTGTTCCGGCACTTCGGCAACCAGCATGTGGGCTTTGGCACAAGGGAGTCATGTTGAGCAGTACAATTTTTTTTTTTTTGAGAAACACAGTACAGACGCAGACGCTCACAAACACGCACGTACAGACAACCCTATGACCGCACATACGCACACCCTACCCCTATGAGCACCTCCGAGAGACTGGTCCGGCAAATCTTGAGGTTGACGAAGTCACCACGGGCGCCTCGCTGTTGACGGGCACGTCACCTACCACTGAAAGCATAGCGCCGGTTAAATCCTGGAAAATTCAGGAAAATGCGAGCACCCATGCCAAGTCGAGACTTGAATCTGGGTGGGCTGGTTCCACCACAAGGAACCAAACCAGTTGAGTTAGGCTCACTTCGCTGAGCAGTACAAACCTGCAGTAAACGGATAGTATAACTGCACTGAATACTAGGATTTTTTTTTGAGAAACACAGTTTTAGCGCACATACACCCCTATGAACGCAGGCACATAAACCCTACCTCTATGAACACCTCCGAGAGATTTGTCCGGCATATCTTGAGGTTGACGAAGTCATCATGGGCGTCTTGCTGTTGATGGGTACATCACCTACCACTGAAAGTATAGCGCTGGTTAAATTATGAAATAATCCAGAATTCGAGCACCCATGTCTAAGTCTATAACTGAACCTGGGTGAGCTGGTTCCGCCACAAGGAACCAAACCAGTTGAGCTAGGCTCACTTCGCAATTAGGAATCCTTTCTAAACAGTCCATGTACGGTTTGAAGACGGATAATAATATCAAGTTTCAATACACGGCATGGTATGTCAAATAAGATCTTGATATGAATTATTGATGGATTTGAACTGAATAATTTGTATTTTGAACCAAATGTCTAAGCTAATATATCAAAGTTGTAGTTTGTTACCGAGTCTGTGCGCTAAAACAACAACACACTAACATAATCAGTGTATCGAATATGGAGTACTTTGATAGGTTAGTAGAACGCTATCAAAGGCGGACGACACCTTAGCCCATACTATTCGCATTATTGCACCCATATGGACCAATTCTTCACGTGGATTTATTTATTTTGTTCTCGTGTTACAATTATTTATTCTACGAGTATATTTGTTAAACTCGTTTTATGTCGTACGTTTTTTGCGGGGCAAAAGAATTGTATTAAAAAATCATAGAGTTGTTACAATCCTTCTGGATGTGATCCCGAAGAGTCTCGGGGACCCCATCCTACCCAAACTTGAGATTTTTGGTTTAGCATCCCAAATCTAGCTAACTCATGGCTGACACTATTATAAAGTTTAGGCATTTTTCAAAAGGCCACAACACGATCTGAATTTAATAGAATTTGAAGATCTTACTCCAATTGGGGTACAAATTCGACAAATTTTTCTGGCCCGAGTCTGCTAAGTTTCTATTTTGAATATGCGGTCTAATACATTCGCATTTAAATCGACAACCAATCATTATTCGATCGGATTCGAATATTAGAAAAAATATGGTAAGGGGTATGATGACAGAAAATTCCTATATGGCCCGGTTACATTTCAATCCATTTTGAATCTGACAAAAAAAAAAGGTACTACAGGCGACCGGGGGTTCTCTATCAAGAAACAAAAACGCATGTTACCGTTAGGTAGTCTAATACAACTACAGAACCAACTAGAAAATATGTGACAAAAATCAGGTTGTAGAAATGGGAGTTTGTTGTTTTTAAGGGTAAGAGGAGCTACAAGGACGGATCATAGACATGAGAAGACATCAAAGGCTTACAAGACCATCGTGTGGAGTCACAAACGAAATGGAAAGAGAGAAAACCCCTTCACACACCTAAAAAAAGAAACTTTATATAACATCGATATATTACATTTATTGTTGAGCTCCTATGAAAAGTAATGGGATCTATTCCAACCGACTTAGTAACCTCCGAGTGTGTCTCCTCGTGATCTGAGAAAGTTCACGACATACCTTGTTGTGACCCTTTTTAATGAGATATATAACAATATTTGGAATAACGTGCTCTATCTTGTGCCTTTGCTTCCATTAAATAAGTTATAAGTCTAGAACTAGTGTACTTCAATGTTATACCTGTCGATAAGTGAGTAAGTGCCTCTCAAGCCCTACACCTATCTAACTTGGTGGATTTTGAAGAAGCAATTTGCAGTTGCAGAGCTAAAGAAGTAATGGGATCTATTCCGACCGACTTAGTAGCCTCCGAGCGTGTCTCCTCGTGATCTGAGAAAGTTCGCGACATACCTTGTTGTGACCCTTTTCAATGAGATATATAATAATATTTGGAATAACATGCCCTATCTTGTGCCTTTACTTTCATTAAAAAAGTGAAGTCTAGAACTAGTGTACTTCAATGTTATACCTGTCTATAAGTGAGTAAGTGCCTCTCTAGCCCTAAACCTAACTAACCTGGTAGATTTTGAAGAAGCAATTTAAGAACATGGACGATTTCGAACAAGTGGTGGCATCAAATCTAGACTTTGCTGGGTCAATGCATTCAAATGCTTAACTATGAAACATATTATTTTGTTTCAAATATCTAGAGAGGTAGAAGTGTTTTGCAGGTAAGACCAGTAGGCACCAATACCGCCCCTGGAAAAGTTAAATATGGAAAACTTAGATAAATAAAGCCATACATTTATCCACGCTAACTCGGTTGTTTATAGACCCATACTAATTTTTTCTTTCTTTTTACTTGTGTCTTAGCTCAACATTTGAGCACTCTTGATATGAGTGAGCGAAAATGTGCTACCAAGTATCGAATTCGCAATGATGCATATCCAAATGCGTACTAACTACAATGTCAATATGATCCATTCCGAGTTTTCATCTTCATAAGCTGCACGTTCTAGCTTGGTCAATGCTTTGAACTTTTCAATGTACTTCGACCTTCATGCTTGACAGGCACTGCACTTGTAGATTCATCGTCAGTTCCACAAAGCTTTGGTCCAAAAACAAAAAAAACAAAAGCTTTTGTCTACACTATCTAAGGCCTTCTACTATTTAAGAAAATATTGTCTTATTGAGAAATTCGATCATTGGTGGTTGTGGGTGTAAAAATCGCCCACCTAACAATTCAACTATAGGTTGGATCTCCATGTCGAAATATTTTCGGTTTACTGTTTCTTGATTTTTTGAAAATGATATGTTGATGTTTTTTATTGCAATCCAAAGAGATCCCTAGCAAGGAGAAAAGGCATGTAAAGAAAACAAGGAGAAAAGGACAAACCTTATGGTAAATACTCCCTCCGTCCCTAAATAACTATATCTCAAATTTACCAAAAAGTAAATATATTTAGATATATTTTAAATTTGAGACAGAGGCGGAGTGAGTATTAAATAACTTCTGTGAGACAAAGAAGTTTAAACAAGCCGTTGTAAAAAAAGGTTAAACGAGCACACCGTTCGGTACAAGATTGAAGTCCTGCCCGTGCTTGCTAGGGTTCGCGAGTACTGCCTCATCTCACCTCCCCTCCGCTCTCACCGACACGAACCCGGCGGCAACTAGGGTTTTGCTACCTCAATCTCCTCCCGGAGCCGCAGCCTTCTACCCGCGCCGGCGGCGATCCAACTCCCCGTCCCCTTCTCCCCGATCCGGCCCCTTTTTGATCCCTGGATCTCGTCCAAGATGGTGCGTATCTCCTCCTCCCCTCCCCCCGTCTCGATCTCCAAAGCTGGAGATGCGGTCCGGTCTAATTCGAAGTTTCTCTTCTTGCGCAGCTTCCCCTCTCGCTCCTCAAGACAGCCCAGGGGCATCCCATGGTAAGATCACAGCCTCTGGATTCGCCTTCGTTATTGGTTCAGCTCTTCGCTGTTGGTTCTAATCAGGTCTGGGTTCTTTCGTGTTGTTCTAGCTCGTGGAGCTCAAGAACGGCGAGACGTACAATGGGCACTTGGTGAACTGCGACACGTGGATGAACATCCACCTCCGGGAGGTTATTTGCACCTCAAAGGTGAATCCTGCGCTCCCCGTCTCCCTCCTCTGATTGATTTTATCGAGCACAAGTTTCGTTAACGCGAAACCGGGAGGCACCCTTTATATTTATTTCTACTAAAAGGAAGGAACTGCAAATTTGGTGTGGAGGATGTTGGGTGTTCTTTGCGAAACCGTCCTATTTTTGTTTTGTTTTACTATAGTAGACAGTAAATGTGTTTTATGGTTCGCTTTGCAGGATGGTGATAAGTTTTGGAGGATGCCCGAGTGTTATATCCGTGGGAACACGATCAAGTATCTTCGGGTTCCTGATGAGGTATGGGTTCGGGATGCAATGTCTCATCGTTGTGTCTGTGAATGTAATTTGCTTGCTTGGTGGGTTACATCTGTATGAAACATCCTGTACTGCAGTTGCTATTCTAGTATGAAAGTAGAGGGTAGGATAAAAAAACAAAAGAATGAGTAACATCTGGTGTAGAGGGCATAAAGCATCATCACTAGAAAAATAGCCTTAAAGATATCTTCTAAATATATATTTATATTTAAATTTGACCTTATTGTGATGAATTCACTACGAGGAATACAATGATGAAATTGCTCCATAAACTTGGCAAAAACACAGGGAACATAGATGACCTTAAGAGCTCGTGCTATTTTTTTATTAGTTTCCGGAAACTTTTTTACATTGGTAATGTAAATTGCACCGTCATGGATGTCCGTGTGCCAACACCAAATTAAATGTCCTCCAGGGTTATGAATTTTTATTACTATCATTCGTGATAATTTTCCTTTTCTTAGCTCAGTCCTTTGGGATGGGGCCATGGTACGCCTTCTCCATAGTTAGGCCACACCCTGAACTACAGAGCCGTAGTTTTTTCTTGCTGATGCATACCTCATCATTCAGCCATTTGTCTTCACGTGGTGCCTTCTGCTGTATAGAACAAATCTTTGAACCATTACCTATGGCTTGAGGCATAGTAACTGATGATTTTTCTAAAAAATGAAGGTAGGTTAGATACTTATAGAGCCTAGCCGGTAGAATCGCCACTGCCCTACTGCATCATGAGGCTGTGCATTCAATTGGTAGATTATATACACTTATCAGGTGTCATATTATCTTCTAGAATAAGCTTGTTTAGGCAATGTACATTGCATGGCACTTACATGGGCGCTTAAAATGTCAAATCCCAACCATGAGCAAGCGTCTGTTGCTAGGGGCAGAATTTGTGTGTTTTGCAAGCGTCGGACTCTTGTTTATGCGTCCATGCTAAAAGAAATGGCAAGGATAGTCCTGCAAATTTCCAAAACAACAAGGATTTCTTTTCTAGCGCCTCCACTTTAGCGCCCGCGCTGTGGATGGCCTTAGAGCCCAATATCACTTTGATAAGCAAAAGTTCAAATTTATGGTTGGGTCACACGTCAGTTGACGCGGTGCTGTATGCAATTGCACAATGTGCTTTGTTTGAGTATTGTTAGCTGCTATTATTGGTTTGATGAAAATAAGACAACAATGTTTAATGGTAAACTTTTTGAGTGAAATGTACCTATTTGTATTGGTTTTCAGTATGGGTCAGGTATTTTACTAAGTAGACTTGGTATTCGGCAGAAGCAGACCTCCTATTTATTAAGTACTTAATCTTATTTTGATCAGGTAGGTTACGTAAGTGGAATTATGTGACCTAGACTAGGGAAGCATCCATGACTAATCTGTAGATGGTAGATTCAAGGTTCAAAAAAGCGGTAAGCGAGCGGTGAGGCTCCGATTAGAGGAACTACAGCTTAAGCGAGCTTAAGCGCCACTTAAGCGTTTTGTACAGAACCGTACGGACAGAAAAATAGAAGCACTTGTAGGCATATATAAGCCTAATATTCAAGAAATTCTAGCAATATCCTAGCACTAGATTGACAGCAGCAAGCGCATACGAGGCAACTAGCACATACGACAACACAGAAAAGACAAAGCACATACGCGCTCGGGAGAGATTAAGAGCCTTATCTCAGATGCGGCGGCCGGCGGCTTGTAGATTGATTAGATGGAGCTCGAATCCCTTCAGGCTTCAGGCGGCAAGGCGGAGCAGGGACGAGAAGCATGTCGAGGACGCGGCGGCCGGAGTTGCGCTGGCTGCGGCGGAAACGAACCTCGCGTCCCAGCAGGCAGCAGCAGCTCTGCCTAGGGCTGGGAATCGGGTTAGTTTCTAACCCTAATTCTCTGTATTTATGCCCACTCTAGTTTCCCCCTCTTTTCTCTCTGAAAATCTCGTCTCCCGCTCGGGAAGCTCCAGCGTGCAGCCTCCGCTTTCCTCGTTTTGCTCCGCTTCAGCGCCGCATATGCGTACACTTCCTAATTAAGCGGCCGCTTAATCGTTTCTTCCGCTTAACCTTCCGCTCAGGCCTTAATCGAAGCGCTAAGGCTCCGATGCGCTCGCTTTCCCGCTTAAGCGCCGCTTAGTTACCACTTTTTTGAACGCTGGGTAGATTCGTGGTCAACTTTTTCCGTGAAACTAGTTTCTATTTTTAGTGACGATGAATCAGGTTGTAGTGATGTAATCTATTATGTAATTAGTGGACGAACGGGCATCTTGGGGACCATGAAAGCCCACAAGGTCTAAATACTTAACCGAATAGTGGAGTAGTTGATATTGGTGTTGTGCGTATTAGCATGATGAGCCCTAGGATGTGCACTGTAATCTTGAGACCGGGCTCTAGCTTGTGGATTGTAATCTCGACACCAAGCTCTAGCCTGCGCACTGTAATCTTCAGGCAAACTTTTCTACAAAAATAATCCAATCAAATAGCTATGCAAAATGTCTAAACTTTGTTGGGCCAGCTAGCGACATTCAAGGGTCCTAAGAATTTGCTTGACTTTAAACTACTGAAATTTCACTCAAGGAAATATCTTATTATGGCCCTTTGTTCCAAATTGGGCTCTATTATTTTACAATGGTGCAGTACTAAAGCTATCAGCATTGAAGTTAAGCAGCCGTTCTATCCTGATTGCATGAGCTTATGTCTGCTTATGTCTCACAGGTGATTGACAAGGTTCAAGAGGAAACTTCCAAGAGTAGATCAGGTATGCATCTAAAGGCTAAAGCTGAGATAGTCACTTCGAACACATATATATGTTTACACTTTTATGTTTATTAAACTGAATAATATATTTAATAAATCCATGTTGTATTGGTTCTGTTATTTGTGAGCTGCTCATCATGTTTCATAATATGGGCAAATTTGACATCGTGTGGTCTCCGAGTGGCAACTTGATTCCTGTGGTATCTCAATGTGTTACCAGTATAATAGTGCTACAGCATTCTCCATCAAGCCTAGTACTGTCATTTTTCCTGTGGTAATCTTAGCATTGTTTTATGTAAGCCGTTATATTGTTAAGATTGCCTGCAGAAAGCCTGAAACAGAATTTCTGACATATATTGTGAAAAGAGACTAGTTTTTCTTACCTTGTAGGTTTAAATATTAGAAACATGGTGTTGATAGCATTTTCAAAATTAAGCATGATGAATGCAGTGGGTGTATTTGCAATAATGTGGATAACTTTTATGTCAAATCCGGTGGCACTAACTAGAATGTGCATAGGCTTCATTTCTAATTACTACACTACCACATGTTGGCAGGAATGCAGAGCACACATACACTAATTTGCTTACTATTATCAAAAATACCTGTAGAGATTGGCCTGTTTCTTAAAGCTGTTTAGTGTTTCTGTGCTGTTCTGAATTATCATGCTATTCTAACTGCAGATAGGAAGCCACCAGGTGTTGGCCGCGGAAGAGGAAGAGGAGATATTGGCACTAAACCTGGAGGCAGAGGCATGGGGCGTG
The DNA here is from genome assembly GCA_026929855.1 of Poa annua. Classification (NCBI taxonomy): domain Eukaryota; kingdom Viridiplantae; phylum Streptophyta; class Magnoliopsida; order Poales; family Poaceae; genus Poa; species Poa annua. Next base: position 23,161,869 of record CM049435.1, on the reverse strand, counting down.
GCCAAGATGATGGCAAAGGTGGTGGCCGGGGAAGGGGTGGTATTGGAAGCAAAGGTGGGAATAAGGGTATGTTCAGTATTTTCAGTGCGACCTCAATTGTATGCACTCCCTGACAACATACTAACACGTTCTAATTAATGGCAGGGCGTGGCCGTGGGTGAGAAGAATCCTCAGATTGCGAGATTGCCGCTTTTTAAGGCCTGTAGTTGTGTTGCATAGATTGCTTAGGACATGAAAAACTGCGGAGCTTTGCTGGGTTTTGTGGTATGATAAACGGTTTGTGAGGTCTGAAGTTACCGTGGAAGAGTCGACTATCGACATGTCTCTGTTCTTCCAAACAATTTACTTGATACCTGGGCTGGGTTAATGGGTATTATGCGTACTACTCAACATGTTCGTTTGGATGGTTCCAATCGTTTTTTTACTTGCCAGTTGTTTGATAATCTTTCTGTGCTGTTAGCTGCAGATTTTATTAGTCGACGTGTGACTCATCCCACAGGCACAAAGCTTTTTTTTCATCCCTCTAGTAAATCGAGGAAAACATGAGCCATAACCAGAAGAATTGTGAGAAACAAGTCAATTAGGGAAAACTAACTTTTTGTCAAATGGGGCTAGAAAGCATAGAACCCTTGAGACAGAAGATAGATCCTGTCCTGGTAAAGGCAATGCTTCCATCAGTTCCCGCTCTATGATTAAAACATTTTGCCTCAGGTTTCCTATTTTAGATCACACATGATCTGCAGTGGGATGCTCTTGTGCTCAAAGATAATAGCCTCTAGAAGCGGATTTTTTTTTTTGAAACGAGAAGCAGAACTTGATACAACAAGTTACCGGTGAACAATTTAGTGCCTTGACCACTTGTTTTAAGATCGAGTATTGTTGCAATGTCCTGTGGATTTCTGTTAGGAAGCGTCGACATGTTACTGCTGAATTAGTATAATTTAAGGTGGTGCCTCCGCTTCAACCAATACCTTTTTTTGTTGGAGCAAGAATTGTCCACAACCATTCATGCGTGGGGATCCATATATATTTCAAAAGAGTGACTTAAATTCTGTCTAGACACCAGACACCACCCATAAAATACATGGACAGCTAGTGATCGACAATACTGTCAGTGCAGTCAGTCTAAACACAAGACATTCACAGTTAGTGATCAGAAAAGCTCTCCGTGAGCCTAGACTCTTTCCTCCCCTTGAGAAAATCTGCGTACCATATTGCAGAGCTCCGCGGATACCTTTTCAGATCCTTGTCGGCAAAATCAACGTAATAGAGCCCATACGTGTCCCCGAGACTGAGTAGTTCATATAAATCCATCAGCGACCAGACGAAGTAGCCTCTAGTATTCGAACCATTCCTGTTAGAGAAAAAAGTCACTTCAGACTACTGTCATTTCAATCAGTTTACCCTTCAGTTTGCATACAAGTTCCCACTGTATAATCTTCTAATAGCACATATTCTTTTTGAAGGAAACGAACATGGTGCCAAACTATGATTGCACCAAGCTCAGGTCATCCCCTAATGCATCTATGTTATACAATGGGTCTGCCTAAGTCTCAAGTGCCTGAGATTCTCTTTTAAGTCCCCGTCACCCAAGAAAAGTGCAACTGCAGTTAAGAGAAAAGCTAACTCGTTCCAATTGCACTTTTCTGCCACACAGTTGCACTTCTCTATCTTAGTTGCACTTTTTTTAGCTTCATGCTGATTTAGGGAAACCGTTATAGAATTACCGCATGCTTCATACTGTAAAATATTAGTTTTATGATTGGCATACGAGAAACTAATCCAATTAGAGATGCACACTATTGTTTTATATCCTCTTAATGTTTTGAACTTTATAACATTAAACAAGGCCAACTGTCGAATCATTTAAGAGAAATCTAGAGCATGACTACTAGGAGGGAAAATGGCAATACCTTAGAGCAGTAAGTAGGCTTCTAAGATGCTCACTCAAGAATTCCAACCTAGGGCCATCATCAAATACAACATCTTGATGCATTGGATATCCTAGAGTTGAACTTTTGTAAGTCAGGCTCAATGTGTTTATTCAAAATTTATAGGCATTGATAAGTAAGGATAGAATATTTAGACAAAATAAGTACATGTTCCTTTAAGGCTGAAGAATATGTCAGGGAAAGAAAGAAACGCTCTCATTGTCTAACCTTGCATCTAAATCGTGTATTGGACATCATATAAGTAGGATGCATAAAAAATAATTAAAATATACAAAACATCGGCATATCAGCCGGATTATTTATTATCAACAACAGTTGCAAAATACTTGCCATTCTCATGGATATAGATGGCAGGATTGCCGTAAGATTGCTTCAAATGTTCAAGCACCTCCTGGAGACCATAACCCGGCACATAGAACTGAGCAGCATTATATGTCAGCACTTCAATAGTATACATTTATTTGCAAGAACAGATTTACTTCAAGTTTCTCTTACCCCAGTGGTAGAATTGCTTGTAACTGCAAGAGAAAATCATGAAATGAATAACCACACTAAAATAAAGAATTTGTATGTGATTAAAGAATCAATATGTATTTCAAGTATACAGCTAAATAATAAAATATTGCTCGGTGCAGTAACTATTAGGGCATGAACAATGGTAGAGAATGCTGGTCTTCTCTTAGCCCTCCACGTCATTTAGAGAAGGCAAGAAGTATCAGTCATACAATGCATTATCTCTTATTGTCATCTCTAGCAATTAGTGAGAATTAATTAAATTTTGGTGTGAAATTATGTTAATAAGGGAAGGCATGTGCTACAATGGAGAAAATAACCTTGTCTTAATTTTAAGAGATCATCCCTTAGCTAAGGGAAGACAACCCTCTCTTTCTTCGTTCTCTCTCCTCCAACTAAGTAAACATCCGACATGGCACCTCTAAGAGAAGGCTGACGTTGCCCTTAATATATGGAAAAAATAGTGTTGTCTTGTCCATAAAATTGCGCGATTGTCTCACTTAGCTCCTCAAATAATTTTCTCGGTGACCTAAACTCGCATCCTTCCAATTGTGGTGTCCACAAACTGATCCCAACGTTGTTAATGGATATTACCTAAATCAAAGGATGATGATATGTCAATGACTCATCACTAGGATTGAAATCCACCTTTCTCTATCTCATCACCCTCTATAGCTTTCTCTCTCAACTCTGCACACGCTCAAGGGTGATTGCCATCATCCTTGAGGTAGACACCGATCTCCCTGGCACCATTCATTCGCACCACCACCTTCATTCATACCTCCCCTCCTCTGGTTCCTATATCCATCCATCACCTTTTGGATAATACGTCTGTGCAGTGAAGGAATGCTAATAGATCTCAAGTTCTCAACAGAGTATGAGAATCTCTGACTGGATCAACTTTTAGGGCCAATGAGGCCTCAATGTATACCGAGTTCGATATCAAGGTATTGTTTGACCTCATCCTCACACCAGACCACATGAAGATCTCCGATTCTCGGCAGCCACTTTGTGAATCTTGCGGTGACATTGAGCTGTGTTTTCCACTTTTCCTTATCTTGCTATACCAATTACCCACAAGACCACAATAACAAAAATATTTACTTATGAGTAATCATAGATTAGCAATTAGGATCAATAACCATCTTTTACATAAATGGTGTAGAGTAGTAAAACAAACCTAGTATATTAATGTTAACATTTTTAAGGTTTTGTCCTAATGTGAATAAACTCTATTAAGACAGCAATAATAGAGTTACCAGAATACAACACATAGGAAACTCACATATTGATTTAGCAGACATATCAGCCACAAAATCTCTTTTGTCGCTAGGAGCATGATGTGGATTATACTTCACATACAATATTGTGTAGTAGTTGATACCAAGAAAGTCCATGGAGCTCATTAGTTGTTCAGATTGCTCTCGAGAAAATTTTGGCAGCTTGGAGCCAGCGTTCTCCTTCATTACAAGTGGGTAGTCTCCATAATAAAGCGGGTTCAAGAACCTAATATATAGAAATAACATAATTTAGAGAAGGGCCAAAGTGTGTTCACAAGGTGCAATGCCATGACAGCAGTTAGAATTACCAAATTCAGTGTCAAGCTTCATACGTTTACCCATACATTAAAGATGAAATGGGACGGTGTGTGACAAGGAAACATACATGTATGCACCACCAGCACTACCAATAGAAACACAAATAGATTTGTTCATGGATACTATGATAATCGTAAATACTTTCAATGAATACCTTGCAGGATTATACTAACTGTCTCGTGCAAGTGAATCTACCAAAGACATTAATATTTAGCTTACTCTCCACGTGGCAATGAAAATCAGAGCTAAAAAATTTCTAGTAGTACAACAAATAGAAAATACTATAACACAAAAGGTTACACAAAGCATGTGCATCAAATATTTCATTGTACAAATACAGCGGGAAACTTCAATTTTTGTAATCTTGATAGTAATGCAATCATGGATACTGGATAAATACCACTCGATTAGTCAACTAAATTTTAGACATGTTTGTATCAGTTACAAATATTTACTATGCAGTAGTTTTATACATTCACATACAGTAATAAAACAGAACACGATGTAAGTATAATTTACTGATATGTTAAAATATATTGCACTTTTTAACAAGCGTCAATGATAAGACAGTTGACATAGTTTAAGTTTTGTAAGTTAGACAGTTGCCATACTTGAAGAGCTGCTTCTTTCACTGTTATTCTGTAAAGTTAAATAGCGTGCAATGCAAATATACTAAGAACAGTAAAAGGAGAAAAGTGAACTAAGATTAAGATCAACTACCTATGTTCCATAATCTCAGCCTTTTTAGCAAACTAGTTTAGCTTGCTAAAAAGGATTATATTGTGGAACAGAGGGTAACAGACCATAGCAGGAAGTACCACAATAAAGGCTCTAATATCTACAAATTTGGAAAATCTGACAATTTTTTTTTCAAAAAACACCTTATTTACATATACAGAAGACCTCCACTAAATAGCTTAATGGAACAATTCTGATTTAGATATAATTTAACAGTTGTATTTGGTATTAAAGTGGGTGTAATATAAATTCTACAACACGTTATCTATCCTAGGTAGAGAGATCCAAATATTAAAGTTTCAACAAGTTCAAAAGCAGATTCCATTAACAGTTGTATTTGGTATTAAAGTGGGTGTAATATAAATTCTACAACACGTTATCTATCCTAGGTAGAGAGATCCAAATATTAAAGTTTCAACAAGTTCAAAAGCAGATTCCATTGTCTGTTTCGTAAAAATTAATTGGATGAAATGTGCAAAATAAAGCTAATGGTATTCTTGTTTGGGGCATGCCGCTAAAAAGTTTCTCCTTTGGTGTTTTTTTGGCTTTAGTAGAATCTTCTTCGTCAAGACAAATGATATCAAACTACTATGAAATACATGCTGGCACTGTAAAGGTAAAAAGGGCAGAATGAACAACCTACCAGCCTGTGTAGAAGGCTTGCGCTCTTTTTGCTGCAGCTATATCTTCCGTCGAGTTTGTAAAAGGTAGAATGTTGTTTATAAACATGTTCATGCCAATAAGTCCATGTTGCTTTGCCTGCAGCACAAAGTACATTTTTTGGTCATCGATATGACAGATTTCTCTTTCATATGAAACATGGTGATTTTTAGGCCCTTCATATTAGTCCAGACAAGTTGAATTATAAGAAATGATAGCATTTTGCATGTTTCTCAATGTTGCATCAAGTTTGATATTGCAGTTTAGAAAAGTTAGTTAAGTTATATCTAAAGTCCAGAAAATGTGAATGCTATAGCATCCTAGAGTCTAGTAACTTGATGTATAGGAATAAAATTGCAGATGTAACTTTCTCCTGTACCAATTTGTTAGCAAAAATATAGTACCTGATACTTTCTCCTGTATAATGACACGGCTGAACTATGAGCCAACAAGCAGTTGTGAGCTACAATGTATGGCTCATATACAGAGTTCCCACAGGAACAATTACCAAAGCCAAATGGTTTAGAACATCTCCCTGGCGGCCCAATACCAGCGTCATAACCAAGCGAAACTAAAGCATTAGGTTCATTTAGAGTAGTCCAACTGGTAACTCTATCCCCAAATTCCCTAAAGCACACATCTGCATATGCTGTGAAATCGTCACTGGAAACAGAAAACAGAGTTAAAAAAGTGTGCTTATATTCTGCGCATTTACATGTAATAAAAACTAGAGGCATGGACAAGCAATCCGGTTTGTACAAGACGTAATGCATGTTTTACGTCTACAATTATTTTCTGTAATTTCTATAAGATTGCATAACACACACTCAATAATGAATACCATCATACCAACACATCACATTTTCACGAATGAAGACAAAACATTAAATGCCTGAAAACAGAATACATACATAATTTGAGGGCTTAACCATCCATCGTATTCATCTTCGAGGATTTGAGGAAGATCATATTGGAAAATTGTTACATGTGGTTGAATCCCTGCAAGATTACAAGACATACTAAGTATGACCATATGGAATGTTCCACAACGGCATTCTTCATCAAAACTTACTATTAATCGAACTCAATATCAGAGGTACAACATATCTCTCCAGTTCCGTTTATGCATATATTTTTTGAATTAAACACATATATAAATAATAACAGGATGAGTAAGTTAACTGGACACTTTTTAACTCAGCCAGGCACTCCTGGGTTTACTCCCCGGTTCAAGCTGTGGCCTATCATTTTTTCGCTAGACATTCAGGGGTATATGGCACTGTTAATTAATAAACCTACTGGCCTAACTTCTTTTACTGCATCCAACATGTACAAAAATGACATTAGTTTGTGAACGGAGGGGTACTATGCAGTGCCCATGATGACTAGATTTAATGGGAATATAAACATATTTGCACATAATATGTACCATGATCTAGAAGTTCATTGATGAGATTATTGTAGTATTCTACTCCTTTTGGATTGACTTCTCCTCTCCCATCTATGGACACGTGAAAGGTAGTCATAATGATATCTTTTAAGAACCCAACTAAATAACGAAACTTCGATACAAGTTTGTCAGCAACATACTAGGAATAAGCCTCGGCCAAGAGATAGAGAACCTATAAGCATCCAGCCCAGTTTCCTTCATTAATTTGATATCCTCCTGCAACAAACATGAGAAATGATACACCAACATTCAGCATTTTACCAGGGTTGACTACTGCTTTTCATGCCTTGAAAAGCTAGAGTTAGCAATGATGTTTATATCATCTAAATAGTTCCCCAAGCAACATTTTCTTGGAGTCACTGCCAACAAAGAAAGTACCCTCTCATCTCTTCCCAATCCCAAGACCCTAACCACCCGCTCCATCCAAAAAATGGACCATACTAAGGCGACCTCTATTTGCTAGCCTGTCATGAATTGTTCTGATCAGAAACTACAGGAGCATTTTTGTTATAACATGATGAATGACATACATAGAGCAATTAGGGGTGGAAGAGTTAAATAAAAATTTACCACACCTTGTACTTATGGTAGCCGTCAGCTGCCACATCACCGTTCACTGAGTCATCACCTGTATTGAAGAACTAATGAGCACCGAGTGAGGCGTAGTCCATAGGCACAATCCACTTTTTTCGATCTGCACCGTGAACTAACTCGGACCCCAACACTGAACCGGTCCGGGTTCGGCAAATCTCCTAGGAGATTCACGGCAGTATATAGCGACTACAGTAACTGATTTATGGCCACAAGAAAATTGTAAGTATGATGCTGAAACTGTAACCGCTTCGTCCCTAGCCCCCTTATCAGTTTTGTTTTTGAAAGTATGTGAAATGGCCTTATTTGAAACAAGCTCTATAGGCTATAGCTTGTAATTATAAGTATAAGCTCAATACTATAAGTTTCTAATTATAAGTAGGATGCTGAAACTGTAACCGCTTCGTCCCTAGCCCCACTATAGTTTCTACTAATTTTTTAAAGTATGTAAATATGGACTCATTTGCAACAAGCTGTATTTCTAGTTCTATCCTGGGGAAAACAATCAAGAGCGCTGGAGCTATTACCGGGAGCGATCCCCAGTTGAGAAAATGTAAGGGAAACAGTAGGTGCATGGCGCGCTTTACCTTACCAGTTCATGCTCGCCTTTGTTTTCTTCTTTCGAAATGGGGATCTTAGCCCCAGCCTTCATGTTCGCCTGATCACGTGGAAGCTGCTGCTTCCATGGTGTGCGTGCGTGGGTGGGTTGGGGGACTGGGAATGGACATCGGAGGCTGGGGGTAGGATCGCCCTGCGGCTGGGAGGGACAGGAGATATGTCAGCGCGGTGGCCGGTGGCGGCTTTGCGCCGCCGCCGCGAAATGGGAGGGAGGCTCGGTGGGACCAGACCAGGCAACGTGTTTGTTCGTATGAAAATGAACAAATCCGACATGCTTTTTCCATTCCGGAACGTGCTCTCCTCTTTTTTTCCCACACTGTGTTTGGATTAAGAGTTGGGGCTGGGAATCAGGTAATCTGGAATTGGACAACAAATTTCACTGTTTGAACTGGATACGGAATTTAGGTATGAAAACCAACGAAAAATAGCGCGCTAAAACGGCGTTATAGCGCCGCTATACCATATCTGGGAGGTGAACGCTACGTTATGCGAGATTAGCACGCTACGACGCTATACACGATTTTAGCGCGCTAAACACGCTATTTTTAGTAACGTTATAGCGTCGCTAAAATAAAACCGGAAAATAGCGGCCGCCACAATCAATTCAACCCATTTTAGCATTCAGCCCACGATGGCAGCACCAGTCCAACACTCCTCTAAACCTATCCCCAGGTTGTAAAGTTCTCATTCCCCAATCCCTAGTTCCAGTGGCGGTGCGACGGTGGCAGTGCTGTTGCAGCCCATCTCCTCAGCTCCGGTAGGCCGGCCGTCTGGCTGAGCTCTGCCCGTCCCCGACTAGAGGAGATTGACCTGATGTCGGTCGTTTCCACCTCCGCTGCATCGTCTCCTTCAAGACCGGCCGCCACCCTGACCCGCCTGGCCGCCGCCCCGATGGCATCCACTGCCTCGTTTCCTTCAAAAAATGCATGTCCTTTGTGATGACCCTATGTGATGTGGAATTTGTCATTAGCTTCTTCCTTTTTTGAACACCATTACCGTAGGGAGAACCCTACGGTTAAATTTTCAATATATATGGGGTGATCAAAAAGTTGTTACATCATGGGGGCCTGAATGTCAGCGAAAGGAACATCACTAAACAAGTAGTCTAAGCCAATCAAGAAGAGGCTGAACCAGGACTAACTTAACTCTATACTGATGTAAAGAAAGATCAGTATTAAATTTAACGCGCCATCTAGCATGAGATGGTTGGACATCTTGAAAGATGAGTTCGTTGCGAGTCTTCCATATGTTCCATGTAGCACAGGCAAAGACCTCAAGGAAGCAAGGCCCCATGAAGGAAGCTTGCATGGCTCTAATTCTGTCCGAAATTGGAGAGTTGCCAACACATTGGAGACCAAGAACATTCCAGCATCTGACCGCGAATTGACACTCAAAGAACAAATGGTCTCTGGTCTCAAGAACATTCTGTGCACATAAAACACAGTGGGTACCTCCTTCCACTTGCCAATGTTTGCGGATCATGAGGTCCTTGGTATTCAGTCTGATCATGAGCTTCTTCCTCGTTACCTTTGTAATTTGTTTATTGATTTATGTGGCGACCTTTGTTATGTGGACTTTGTCATTTTGAATTTGGTGATCATTGTGATCTGGATTATGTCATTTGGCCTCCACATGATGATTTCTTATGCTTGTATTACTCTAGAAATAATTTCAGCTGCTTAAATCCTTAATATACAAGGTATACCATGTCAAGTTTTTTCAAAACGCTATTTTGAAAAATAGCGTGCTATTAGCATGCTATAACTTGCATAGCGTCTAGAGAAGGGCCACGCTATTTTGAAATAGCGCGCTATTTTTTTCCTTGATGAAAACCCAGGCCAATTCCGACCACAGCCCCGGCATGTGTCTCGCTCGGCCAAAACTTTCTGAGCTCGCGAAAGGTCGCCCTCCTTGCGACCTGAGCGAGAAAAAGAAGGCCGGCGGTGCCGGAGCTCTTCCTTTCTCCCACCGACCTCCTCCATGCTCCTCCTCCTTTGTTTCTTGAGTGAGGTCCTTCTTCTCCCCCTGTCGACCCGAATCCTAGATCTCCCGCGGCGGCGGCAGGGTAGCCGCCCTCCCGTGACCCCCCCCCCCCCCCCCCCCCCCGGTCAGCCCCCTTTCATCTCCAACTTCAGCTCGTGCTTGAATTCCAGATCCGCGAGCTGTAGGGCAGGTCACTTTGCCGCACTAGGGTTCAATCCGGCCACCAATTGCTGCTACGTGCATCAAGCCATCAGCCGTCTATGTTGTGCTATGTTTCTTCTCTTTCTGTTTTATGAATTTCTCATGTACTGCCTACTGCTACGTTAACCCATGTACATGAATGATATGAATTTAGAAAATTAAATTTAATGTTATAATATATAAATATTTAAATATACACATATTTGTTTTGTTCATATAATTATATAAGTTTATATTGTCCAAACTCAGCAAAACATTCAATTCCATGTTTTATACATCTAAACAGGAATTGGAATCATGTGCCACCCTTTAATTCCAGACATAAATTTTATTCACAACCAAACAACGGAAGATCATTTCCTTTCCACCTGGAAAATGGAATTGCTAATCCAATTTAATTCTCAGCAAACTCTTTTTATCCAAACACAGTGTCAAGGATATTGTTCCAGAATCCGAATTATACTACCGCACTCGGTGCACTGTACTGTTTTTGTTTTCTGAAACCTGATTCCTGCCGCATTCAGTGAGACATGGCACATCGTCGACACGAATAGACGAAGATGTCATATGTTCAAAAATAAAATAAAAAATTAGACGATGATATGCCGGCGAGCCAAAATGAAGCATGCCCAGCACAGTGGCATTGCGTCGCGTACCGGAGTTGGAGCGAGCGTGAGCGAAGGTGTCCCAGACGCTGGGAGCCCTGCCGTCCTCCGCCGCCGCGCCTTCCCACTGAAATAAAGAAATTGTCGAACCGGCCACGGAGCGCCGCCGTCAGGTGAGGTCTCGTCGTCGTCTCATGGACAAGGTAAACGCGGCAGTACTTGGTCGTATTGCAAACTCACTTGATAAGCCGACGTGCCGGCGCCGAAGGCGAAGCCCCTCGGGAAGTCGTCCCTGCTAATCTCGCCGCTCCTCGCCGCCGATCCCACGGCCGCCGCGACGAGAAGCGGAGCAATGACGCGCAGCATCCCGTCGTTGGTCGACGAGATCACGCTACGTGTGTGTGTGTGTCTGCGCGCGCTACCGCTGTCTGCTCACCACGCATGCGTGGCAATGGGTTGATGTGCAGCCGTCCATTTCCTTGGTTGATTTCGGCGGACCGAGGGCCTGCGTTCGATCGACTGATGAACCATCTGCCCGGATAAGATTCATGTGGCTTGGGTGCAAGAGAGATAAAAAAGCGTCCGGATACTGTGCAAGGAAGCATACCATATTACCATGTCCCGACATATCACATATGGGGTGGGTGCCCCTAATTCCTATTTTTTCACTTTATTTCTAAAAATATAAAAATCTCACTCAAAAATTACATTGCAATCTGACTAAGTTTTTGTATTGTGCAAAGAGAAAAATTATAAATAATGCACACAAAATATAATAGCAGCAGGCGGCACACAAAAGTTACAAAAACACCGTGAGTATAATACCATTAAAACCTCCCGGCGTGTTCACATTTACATGGCAAAAAGTATTTACAAGTGATCTTTGCCGCAGCAAAAACAGAAGTGGAGTTCTTGATGAAAAGTGCAACCTTTTGAAATTGGCGCCGTTGTCAACACCCGAATCCTGAAGGGGCTTAACATTATCCTCACATTCGCCTTCTTTTCATCCCATGCCTCGAAATGTAAGGCCTCCTACTCAGCGTTGAGGCCTAGGCTGTCCTTACATTGACCCACGTGTCACTGAGGAAATGAATGGAGTTCTCACAGCCGATTTCGCGGTAGCTGAAGTCAAGGAGGACTTAGATCACTAGCAGTGCCCTCAAACTGGTCAAACCTTCAAGTTAACTTCTTTTTTGAGGGTTGAGTCTGAAAGTTGGCGCGGAACAGAGCCCTCAAACCCGTAAACCCTAAAAAAATGAAGGCTCAGCCCTCATTTTCTATCCCAACCTGCACAAACACAGGTTGAGAGGCAAAAACACATGGCCCTTCATTCTGGTCAACGACGCGTCGCGGGAGGGAAAATCCCTCAACCGGTCGAGCCCTCCTCCTTCCCTGCGTCGCCGTCGGCCCTCGCTCGCCCCGCCGCCGGCTCCCGCCGCCGAATCCCGCGCCCCGCCGCGCCTCGAGCGCCCCCGCGTAGCCGCCTCCCGCCCCTGCCCCGGCCCCGAGCGCCGCCGTGGTGGCCGGTATGGTGGCCTCCACGCACGTCGGCATGAAGAGGAGGCGGGCGCACGTCCTCACAGGCTCCGCCGCCGCGTCCGTCGCCCCCGCACCCGCCGCCGCCGTCTCCCCCGCAGTCACCGCCTCAGTCCCGATGGAGACTCCCTTCAAGCATTGTTGGGCATTGCTTAAAGATCTTGACAAGTGGAAAGTAAGGGATCAAGAATCCGCACCTAAGAAATCGGATATGCTCAATATGGAAGATAGTGAGGATGAAGGAAGGAACCATGGCAAGCCCGAGGGATCCAAGAAGGACAAGGAAAGGATGAAGTTAGAAGCGGATGCATCAAGCTTGAAGGACAAGCTTGATCAAATGATCAAGGCAAAGGAGACATTGACATTGAAGGCATTGGAGACAAAACTCATTATCACTGAGAGAAAGAAAGAGGTGAAGCTTGCACAGTTGGAAGCTAGGCGGGAAGATGCCAACCGGAAGGCCGAATTGGAGGAGAGGATGATCAAGATCAAGGAAGCAAAGGCATGGAAAGAGATCATGGCCGAGGAGAAGAAGCACATGATGGTGTCTAAAAAGGACATGGATGAAGACCAATTGGCATGGTGGAAGGAGACCAAGGCGGACATCGCGGAGAGGAAGAGGCTACTGCGTGGTGGTGGTGCGTCGTCTACTCTCCGAGGTGAGTCTCCGATGAGTGGTGGTGGCTACGGAGGTGTGGACAACTTCGCTTGAGTCACCGATGTGGTGGTGATGATGATCTTTTGCAAGGACAAAATATTGATTATGTGATGTAAAACTATGAACCATGCATCATTTATAATCATTTGCAAGTTTGTTTCATGATATGTGTGTTTCATGATTGTGTTTTGCTAATATCCATTTGCAAATATTGTATGTTGCTGTCATTTTTGAGGAAATCCTGTTTTCATGATTATGAGATCATGTTTTGAAAGTTTGAAGGCCGGCGCGCAGATCGGTACGCTCAAACCAACCCTCAAAATTCTGTTTTGAGGGTTGGTTTGAGGGCACTGATCTGCGCCGGCCGTTTTGGGCCTTCAAATTCACGTTTTCTCGGCCCTCAAACTGGATTTGAGGGTTACCAGTTTGAGGGCACTGCTAGTGATGCTCTTATGTTTGGTCGATATAAGCCCGATCAAATTTACTGGTTGATATATTCTTCAAGTTCGCACAATGCATGAGGCTTGATCTAAAAAAAACGCACATGCAGTGGGCATGACAATTAGTAAAACTACATTTTATCACAAAAAATGTGTTTGAAAGTACCGCGCATCCTAATAGAATGACCAATCCAAAAACTCACACTCAAAGTGTTTTACAAATGTAAATAGCATGTCAATTAATTGCCAAACTTTAGCTAGTATATATATCGTTGCATTATGTGAAGCCGCCAAATTGCACATGAAGATCTATCCCTAATCTTTCATAGTTAAACCTTTTCACCATGAGATATTGGAGACAACCAAATTCCGTCAATATGACAAGTAGATGATATACTTTTTTGTGCACAATCACCACCCTAGGCATATGTTCCGCGCTGCATCGAACACCTTGCGATTATCGTGTTGTATTTTCTCTTGATGGGTAGGTCAGTCATAATGTTCCTGTGATGTTTCCCCCGCAGCAGATTGCTTGTGGCATTGTAGTCAAAGCCGACACGGACAAAATGTGGTGTCCCTCCGGTATCTACTGTCACGAGGTTCCAAACTGGTGGTTTGCCCAACTTTCTTTTCATCTTGTCTTAGGTCTATCCGAAACACATTCATGCATTTGGATGACCTCGTTTGCCACACCGCTCGTCCCTATGAAACAATGGGAACTCAAATGCTCCGTTGTGGTTGACAGTATTATCTGTTTTAACAAGATCGATCAACACAAAACTTTAAGCGACTGGTAGTTATATTAATTCGATGTAAATGAATATAAGAAAGTATTTCAAAAACAATGGAATGCGATTTTTTTTGGCAGGATACTTATTTTTTTTTCAATAAAGATACTTTCTATTTATTGAGTATGAAGTTTTGGGCGACAAATTGTTAAACTAGTTTAGAGGACATGGACACAACTAATCTTTTGGATTTACGTGTCACAAACGGGTGTCTGTACTCGTGCTCAGGTTGTTCATAAATATGACATACTTGAATTGTGCAACAAAGATTAGGGGCGAAGAAAAATTTATGAAGATTTATGACATACTTGAATTATGAAAAGACAAATGATGCCTTGAGGAAAACACTCATCATATTTTCAAGAGGCAACATAAATTTATGTAGCAAACATTGTTGTCGTCATGAGTGGTAGCATTGATTGGAGTTTGAAGTAAACATTATTTTCACAACACCTAATCGGCTGGACACACTCAAACCAAGACACAAATGAAACCTAAGTGGCCCACAACATGACCTTCCTAAAACAACTAAACACAAATATAAGTTGCAACCAACCCAAGTAACTACATGGTTCGATTAACCCTTGGCACGCCTCTAGCTGGTGGAGTCCTAAATTTGGGCTGCATCACTAGGATTCCCTCATCATCATGTTTCTCGGTTTTTTATATTTTTTCTGTTTTATCCGCCGTCTCTTTATAGGAGTCGCAAAACCATACCTTTTATAGATGGTTTTAAGTCAAAACAAAAGGCGGTGGCGAACAAAATGGTTGATTAGACGGCCGAAGGGCCAGAAGGGTAGGCCGCCATGTCAAGGTGGATATTTGCCGCGTCGTGCCACCTATCGACTCCATCTTAGTGTTCAAACCGCCGCCTTTGCGAATAATTGTCGTGCCATTTGACGTCTAAAAGGTTCATGTAACTTCAAATACAAAAATCGGGGTTTCTGCCTTTCAGAATTAGATACAAAAATGACTGGATTTGTGAGAATTCATGTAAATCATTCAAAACAGTGACATAATGATGTGACAAGATACAAATATAATAACTAAACTTAATAAACTTCAAAATTACTCGACACTTCTCCGATTCATCAAAAACCCGGAATTTTCAAGCATGCAAACACTTTAACCATAAGTTGAAGTGTATGTTGTCTCACTCCATGGAAAGGTTTAGTGTCAAGAAATAATGTTTTGTGTACATGATTGATTACACACAAACAAACCAAAGTGGAACTCCTCTTGATAGTCCAGATTTTTTAACAACTTAGGCACCGTATTTTTTCTCTTTTCATTTTGAGGGGTCTCCAATCATCTTGTGTTTTCTTCGTTTATACGTAGGAGCTGTCATATAGCTCAAGTACATGGTATGAATAATAATTATATTGTGATTAACATTAAAACAAATTAGGGACTGAAATTCCTTTGCAAGAACATGACAAGTTTTACAGTTTTCCCAAGCCAAAGAATGCTTGGGAACATATCTCTCACCAAAAGTGTGTAATATTCACTCCTCCAAATCATCATATTTTGTTGCGTCCACCCCATCAGTGTTTCTGAGTGTCAAATTTCTCATTTGTTTCATGCACTCAGAGTTCCATTTTTAAAGACGATAGAAAAGTTCCTCCTCTCCACCTGACAAACAAAAACACACATGTAAGAAATCAACTTTCATGTGATAGTATATTTTTTCCTTAAACAAGAAGCACGATTACGACCTTTCCATATGGCAACATAAAGCAGCTACACCAACTATATACATGTTAGTTACCAGAAGAAGAATTTTGGCCACTGGAAGATTGTGTAAAACATGTAGGACTAGTAAAAACATCAGGAGTAGATCTAACGGTACTCTGCAAGTAAACAACAGTAGCACATTCAATGAAAGAGATGTGTTACAATTTCAAAAACAGAACAAAAGATGCAAGAGTAATTCCCAATTGAGTTTCGTTTTTTCTTGTTATCATTTGTTCACAGGACATCGCACGAGATGAACCTAAGCCAATTTTTGATTCTGAGTGATAATTTTGCTTTCGAAAGAATTTTAAATAATACATCAATCCCAGTTGAAGGTAACCTCTTATAGTGGATTTTTTCTTTTTTGGGAAAGAAATCCACCGAACTATTAATTGATAAAGAACTTTTTCATAAACATACACTTAGAATTAGACCATCACCCAAATACAATGCCATCAACACATCTCAATCTAACACACTCATTATGCAAAGATGTATCAAGCCATCTTCTAAATGACAATTGTGCGTCTCGAGTGAGACATCTCTTTGATAATATAATATTGTCGTTGACAAATTTCATAAAGTTGTGTAATTTCCTCTTGGAGGGATATGTATATCTCACATATGAAATAAATAAATAGGAAAGCCAATATAACAAGTATTTGTATATTTGTCACATGTAATACATTTTTTGTTTGTTACTAGAATAATCCATAAACACAATAGTTGGCCTATATAGCATGACCCTTAGAGCAACTCTAGCAGACCCCTCAAACCTCAAACACCATATCCACAGATAGAGGGCACCACATACTGTGTTTGTGGACTGAAAAAAACACCGCGCGAACCAAACACCGCAAACATGAACCACATACCAACATATTCCGAATATGGGTGTCATATATGTGGCGTTTTTTCAGCCTGCAAACCAAAACCGCAAAACAAGGTTTATGCAAGATATAGCGACAAATCATCCGATAAATTCGATAATGTAGCAACAAAGCTCATCCAAACTGATTGTCAAGGTATTCAATCATACAAAATAAGATAATGCATCACATGATCAAGGCATCAACCCTCACCGGAGGCTGCCGGATCATCCACACAGCCTCCACCGCCGCCATTCGTCGTAGCATCATCACCTCCGGCAGCACTCATGGCAGCGCGTGCTCCTGCCCTCCTTCGCGCCAAGATCTCCGTCCTCGCAAGGTTCCACCATTCTAGGCGGTACTCATCCATCTCGGTCGGGTTCATCATTATAGTCACATTCTCCACCTCAGTGAGCTCCGCCATGGCCTGGGTCTCATCGGCACGTGCTCTCCTCTCGTCCAACTCGGCCTTGCGCTTGGCATCTTCACGGAGTATGTTCCATTTTGCTTCCTTGTCTTGGTGTTTCTTGTCCATCATCTCCTTTTTTGCCTGCAATGTCTTCATCACCAACGCTTCCTTGGACTTATCATAACATCAATCTTGAGAGAAAAGCTTGCGACTTCGCCTCGCTTCTTGGTCATTTCTTTTGCCATCTTTGTTCCTTTGGGCCCCTTCTTGTTCCTCTTCACCTCAAGCACATCCTCCTCCTCCTCATATTCTAACTCGACAAGCTTATGCTTTGCTGGTGGTGCTTCTCGGTCCCTCATCTTCCATTTCTCGTTATGCTTAAGAATGGCCCAAGAATGCTCAAGGTTGAACGGCTTGCCCTTCGACGCCGACATGTCCCTATATCGTTGTTGCGCAATTCTGTTCCAATCACCCGCGTCGGTGCCACTCGGAGGCGCATTCCTCACGGCCTCAATGCGACCGGACCATCGGCTACACGTGGTCTTGATGGTATCCCATCGGCCTTGGAGTGACCGATACGAGCGAGTAGGCGAGGAGAGAGAGGTGGCATCAACTTGAAGAACTGATCCTCTGTGCGTTGCCACTATATCTTGAGAGAATTCCTTATTTCACACTACTTGAAAGTTGGGTTCCCTATTTGGCCCTAAGAAATTTTTTCTTCCTTATTTGACACTTTGTGTAATTTTTTTGCCCAATATGACACTCTAGTTCATTTTGGTCACAAACAATGTTAAATCGAAACATGAAAAGACATTTTTACCCCTAGTGCATTTTGTGACAAAAAAATGTATGGCATATTTTTGACATGAATGTATGACAAAATGAAACCTGTATATTTATCACGAAACCAACTTTCATTGAAAAACTTGGTCCGTGAATTTACTACAAAAAAATTAAAAATTGGGCGAAACCTTAAGTATGATTTCAAATGACTAACATATACTTCCAAAATACTGTACGGATCCAGTAGGAAATCCATATACTCCCACGGAGTACTTACTTGAGGAGATCCATTCTAGTTTTACGGACCCAGTAGGAAATCAAAGTCAGCCAGCAGATCCATTATACTTGTACGGACCCAGAGACAAAGTCAGAACGAACACTCCTCCCAACATGAATATCAAATACTGTATCAAAAACTAATTGCAACTTTGGTATTCAGTAACTACTCGCGCAGAGTCGCGGCTGCAGGTTGGAGCTTGGCGTCGAGCACGTCGGAGCAGATGTTCCCCATGGCGCGGTAGAATGCAGCGAGGCTGGATAGCTGTATGACCGTTATCCTGGCCATGAGGGCCCTCGACGCTGGCTCCCGCTCCTCGCTCACCCTTCAACCTGCTGCTGTTGAATTACCGGACGCGTTCCGCGCCGTCGCGCCCTGCTTCAGTCCCTACTCCTGCTGTGAGCTCAGCGCCGCCGCCGTCTCGGCTCTCGAGGAACTATCCCCCACGTCCAAATCGAGAACGCATCCGTGCCCAAGACCTGCAGCCACGCTCGCCGCTGAGCTTGCCGAAGGAAGCACGACATCGGCGCCTTCCACCGCAGTGCCCGGGTCGCCATCCGCCGCCATGTCAGGGCCGACTTGCACAGCGCCCCACAGTCCGGGTCGCCCATAGCTGGGGCCCCTGCCGCCGCCGCTCGTATTTGGTCCTGGGAGGCATTCTTGGGTGGAACGGGTGGGGACAGGGATGGGTCGGGCTACGGAATATTACCTTGTTTTTCAGTGTTGGATTGATTCTAACAAGGGTACATTTGTCCAAGAAAAATAAAAGTACAGTGTCATATAGGGAAAGAAATGAAGATACAAAGTTAAATAGGGAAGAAAATATTTCTCAGGGCCAAATAAGGAATTGAAACTCCCCCTCCGCGTTCCAACCGATCATCGATAACTACGACAAATATCTTGCTGGTTGGAGAGCCTCTGCTCTCCAAAGGAGGGCGTCTCATCCTCCTGTCCGCCGTTCTCGGCTGCCTCCCCACATACTTCATGTCCTCCTTCATCCTCCCTATCTCTGTTATCCAAGCGATCGATAGTAAACGGAGAGCCTTCTTCTTGGCTGCGGATGACACATGCACTGGAGCGAAATGCCTTGTCGCTTGGGATCGGGCTTGCGTCACAAAAGCGGCAGAAGGACTAGGTGTTAAAAATATGCGTGTTCAAAATGTTTGTCTTCTACTAAAGTTTTGTTACAAATTCTTGGATGGCAATAGTACTCCATGAAGAGATTGGATCCTATACCACTCCCCGTTCGCAAACCACTCAAACAACCACTCATATCTTGCATCCATCATGCACATACATATGCATATACTCTCCCAGATCACCACTTGTACAATAGGTCATGGAAAATCCACCTTCTTCTGGTTAGATCGCTGGCTTCTTTCAGAACCCCTCTACATAGCATACCCCGCTCTCTTCTCCCATAACACTAACCCTAACAGAATGGTTCTGGATGTTCTGCAAAATGGGGTTGGAAGCACCCTTAGGAACCGGCTAACCGAAGCAGCTGCCAAGCAGCTACTTGCTCTCTCTTTCTTGTTGAAGGACCTCCATATGACGTAGGACGACAACAAGAGGCTGCTCCTCAACGGCTCGCCTTTCTCTACCAGGGGAGCCTACGGCGCCCTCCACACCGACACTGACGACCCCTCTGTCCAACTCATCTGGGACACCAGAACACCGAACAAGATGAAGGTGTTCGGTTGGCTTCTCCACCTCGACCGCCTAAACACTAGAGCAAACCTTCACCACAAAAACATCATCGACTACGACCACTGCCCGTGCTGCCCCGACACCAAGGAGGACAGGATGCACCTCTTCTTCCGCTGCCCTCATGCGGCAATGGTGTGGACTACCCTCGGCATCACCACCACCACTTCGCCCTTCCACGATATTTGGAATGTTGGAAATATGCTCTAGAGGCAAATAATATATTGATTATTGACATATTTCATTAAGTTTATAATAGGGTTATATCATGCTATAACTGTGTTAATAGGAATCATTAATACAGGTGTGGTATTTAACCAAACCAATGTCCCTAGTAAGCCTTTATTAATACTAGTTCATTACGCAACTGATGATCTTGATTCAGATCATGGACATTTATGTCGGTTGGTAAATGTGGTCACACCATTAGGTGAATACCGTGATGGACTGATGCTCACGGGTGTGAGGACTTGGAAAACCCCAAGAGGAAGGTGTGATGAGCGTAGTAGCAAGTTTCCCCCAGTTATGAAACCAAGGTTATCGAACCAGTAGGAGATGCAGAACACAACGAAGTTCTCCCCGGCGCCAGAAAAGTGCTGTTGCAGGGAGGTGGAATCTGCACAACACAATCAAGAAACTTTGCTCCAACTCAACAGTGAGGTTGTCGATCTCACCGGCTTGCTGTAACAAGGATTAAACGTATGGTGTGGAAGATGCAGTTTGCAGAGAATGAAAGAAAGCAGTTTGTAGTTGGTTGTATTATCAGTTTAAAGAAAAGGACCGGGTCCACAGTTCACTAGTGGTGTCTCTCCATAAATAATAATAATAGCATACATGTGGGTGAACAAATTACAGCTGGGCAATTGACAGAATAAAGAGCTGCATAATGATGCATATACTAATGTCATGATGTCTAGTATGAGATTCATTTAGGCATTACAACAATATACATAGACCGTTCCAACCGCATCTATGACTAATAATCCACCTTCTGGTTAGCGTCCGCACCCCTTTCAGTATTAAGTTGCAAGCAACAGATTATTGCATTAGGCAAAGTGTGTAATGTAAGTAATACAATTATCCTTAGACAAAGTACTACTGTTTTATCCCTAGTAGCAACAGTACATCTACAATCTTAGAGCTTGCTGTCACTACCCCAGAGTAAATAGAGACATGAACCCACTATCGAGCATAAATACTCCCTCTTGGAGTCACAAGCATCTACTTGGACAGAACATCTACTAGCAACGGAGAGCATGCAAGATCATAAACAACACACAACATGATATATTATGAAGCAAATGACATAGTATTCAATATCCATCGGATCCCAGCAAACACAACATGTAGCATTACATAAAGATGATCTTGATCATGATAGGCAGCTCACAAGATCTAAACATGATGGCACAATAGGAGAAGACAACCATCTAGCTACTGCTATGGACCCGTAGTCCAAGGATGAACTACTCACGCATCAGTCCGGAGGCGGGCATGGTGATGTAGAGCCCTCCGGTGATGATTCCCCTCTCCGGCAGGGTGCCGGGAAGAGCTTCTGAACCCTCCCGAACTAGGGTTGACGACGGCGGCGGCTCCGTAATGTTTCGTGGAAAAGTGTTCGGGCTCTAGGTCTTGTATTGTCGGGGGCTTTAAATAGGCGAAAGGGCGATGGCGGTGGAGGGTCGAGGCCCCGTCATCAGGTGCTGGCGCGGCCAGAAGTGGGGTCGCGCCGGCACCTCATCTGGGGGCCTCGTGGCCCCTCTCCGTTAGGTCTTCGGTGTTCTGGAACCTCCCGTGAAAAATAGGGACTTTGGTATTAAATTCGTCCAATTCCGAAAATATTTCCTTAAGTGGTTTTCTGAAACCAAAAACAGCAGAAAACAGGGAACTGGCACTGTGGCAAAATGCATAAAACCACACAAAGTGTATATAAAACATGTAGCATTTGGTATAATATAAGCATGGAACATAAGAAATTATAGATACGTTTGAGACGTATCATGGACTTACCCAAAGATTAGCATTGCAACGAGATCATGACACGATGTTCAAGTTGCATTGATAGGAAACGTTGAAACCTAAATCCTTAGACCGTGAGATGATACTTAATCACTACTCCCGGAGAATGCTTTGATGGCACTAGAAGATGCTTAGTTATGCGGCATTGAGAACGGTCACTGTTGGGCATTCGACATGGTAGGTTGAGGCGTATGCATCAAGATCGGGATTTGTTCATCCACGTGAAAGGAATGATACTCTGGGCCCACTCGGTGAGTTTACATCCAACGCTGCGCAGCAAGTGACTAGGTCACAGGAGTTGTAAAATCACGGGAACGAGTAAAGAAGCATCTGTCGGTAATGAGATTGATGACCCACAAGTATAGGGGATCGCAACAGTCTTCGAGGGAAGTAAAACCCAAATTTATTGATTCGACACAAGGGGAGCCAAAGAATATTTATAAGCCTTAACAGATGAATTGTCGGTTCAGCTGCACCTGTGAATAGACTTGCTCGAGACAGATTATCAGTAGCAACAGTTTTATAGTAGTGACAGTAGTGAAATAACAGCAGCAGTGAAATAAAGATAGCAGCAGTGACTATAGTAGACAGCAGGATTAAAATACTGTAGGCACAGGGACGGATGAACGGGCGTTGCATGGATAAGATAATTCATGTAATATCAAGACATAGGCATTTGCAGATAAATAAGATAAAGTATCCAAGTATTTATTAACCATAAGCATGTGTTCCAATTTAGTTGTGCGTGCTCGCAATGAGAAATTTGCACAACATCTTTTGTCCTACCAGCCCGTTTGTAGCGGGGTGATGCACACGGTGGGTGTGTTGTTGGGAGACCCCAAGAGGAAGGTATGAAGTAGTGCAGCAGCAAGTTTCCCTCAGTTGTGAAACCAAGGTTATCGAACCAGTAGGAAATAATGAATTCCCCCGAGGTGTCAACGGCGCCAGAAAAGTCTGCGACGTAAGTGACGTGGAACCTGCACACAACACAATCAAGATACTTTGCCCCAACTTAACGGTGAGGTTGTCAATCTCACCGGCTTGCTGTAACAAAGGATTAAACGTATGTGTGGAAGAAAGATGTTTGTTTGCAGAAAGTAACAGGTTTGCAGTTTGTGGTTTATCAGATTAAAGAGAAGGACCGGGGTCCACAGTTCACTAGTGGTGTCTCTCCATAAATAATAATAACATTCATGCGGGTAAACAAATTACAGCTGGGCAATTGATAGAATAATGATGAGCAAACCAATGCATATACCAATGTTATGATGTCTAGTGTGAGATTCATTCGGGCATTACAACAATATACATAGACCGTTCCAACCGCATCTATGACTAATAATCCACCTTCCGGTTAGCGTCCGCACCCCTTTCAGTATTAAGTTGCATGCAACAGATTATCACCTTAAGCACTGTGTGTAAAGTAAGTAAGTAACATCATCCTTAGACAAAGTACTACTGTTTTATCCCTAGTAGCAACAGTACATCTACAACCTTAGAGCTAGCTGTCACCACCCCAGATTTAATAGAGACATGAACCTACTATCGAGTATAAATACCCCCTCTTGGAGTCACAAGCATCTACTTGGCCAGAGCATACATAAGTAACGGAGAGCATGCAAGATCATTAAATAGCACACACATGATATAATATGAAGCAATAACTTTAGTACTCAATATTCATCGGATCCCAGCAAACACAACATGAAGTATTACATAATGGTGATCTTGATCATGATAGGCAGCTCACAAGATCTAAACATGATAGCACAAGAGGAGAAGACAACCATCTAGCTACTGCTATGGACCCGTAGTCCAAGGGTAGACTACTCACGCATCAGTCCGGAGGCGGTCATGGCGACGTAGAGGCCTCCGGTGACGATTCCCCCTCCCGGCAGGGTGCCGGGGAGGAGTTCTGATCTCTCCCGAATTGGTGTTGACGACGGCGGCGGCTCGGGGCCCGTGGAGGAAAATATGAACACCGTGCTAGGGTTTTTGGTCTGGGGGGTATATGTAGGCGAAAGGGCGAAGTCGGTGGCGCCCCGAGGGGCCCACACCACGTGCTCGCGCGGCCAGGGGGCCTGCCGCGCGAGGACCTGGTGACGGCGCCTCGGTCGCCCACTTCGTCTCGTCTTCGGTTTTCTGGAACGTTCCCAAATAAAAACTGACTTCTGAAAAGAAATCGTCCAATTCCGAGAATATTTCCTTAAGTACTTTTCTGAAACCAAAAACAGCAGAAAACAGGGAACTGGCACTGTGGCATCTTGTTAATAGGTTAGTCCCAGAAAATGCATAAAACTATATAAAATGCTTATAAAACATGTAATAACTTGGTATAATATAGCATGGAACATAAGAAATTATAGATACGTTGGAGACGTATCAACATCCCCAAGCTTAGTTCTACTCGTCCCGAGTAGGCAAGAACGATAAAAGAAGAATAATTTCTGAAGTGACATGCTTAAACACAATCTTGATCATAATATAATGTAAGGCTCATGTTATGAATGAAGTGACTCAAGGCAATGATCTATAGTTTGCTAACAAATAGACAAGGAGTAAACAACTACATCATATAAGTAAAACTTTTCATGAATAGTACTTTCAAACAAGCATCAAAAAGATTTGCATAAGAGTTAACTCATAAGGCAATATTATCTAAGCAAAAGAGCATTGCAGCAACACAAAGGAAGATATAAGTTTCAGCATTGGCTTTCAACTTTTGAACATGTATATCATATAGATAGTTGTCAACACAAAGAAATATAACAAGTGCAATAAGTAAGCATATAGGAATTGTTGCACACAGTTGACACAAGTGTTTGCTTCGGGGATAGAAAGAAGTAGGTAAACTGACTCAACATAAAGTAAAAGATAGGCCCTTCGCAGAGGGAAGCAGGGATACAAGCATGTGCTAGAGCTTCTTAGTTTAATAGGTTTTTGAAATCATATAGAGAGCATAAAAGTAAGTTTTGAGCGGTGTTTGTCGTTGTCAACGAATGGTAATGGGCACTCTACCCCCCTTGTCAACCAGACTTTCAAGAGCGGCTCCCATGAAGGACGTTATTTCTACCAGCAAGGTAGATCATCCCTCTTATCTCTTTTGTTTACACATATAGTTAAAAACTGTTGTCATTGCTTGACTGATTGGATCAGGGCAAAAATGTGAAGAGATTGCAGCGGTTAAAGTTGTAATTAATTGGGACTGGGCACCCCATTTGCCAGCTCTTTTTGCAAAGTTAATGGATAAGCGGATGTATATGCCACTAGTCTGGTTGTGAAAGTCTGTCTAAAAGCAAATGACAAGGTTGATATCCGTAACACCACATACTTCCTCATGAGCTAATAAACATTGACACAAATAAGAGATAATATGTTTTGAATAATAAAAGGTAGCACACGAAGTATTTGCTTGGAATGGCAGGAAATACCATGTAGTAGGTAGGTATGGTGGACACAAATGGCATAGGTTTTGGCTCAAGGATTATGGATGCACGAGAAGCATTCCCTCTCAGTACAAGGCTTTGGCTAGCAAGGTTGTTTGAAACAAACACAAGTATAAACTATGACAACAAGACGTATATAAAAACATATTGCAAGCATTATAAAACTCTACATTGTCTTCCTTGTTATTCAAACACTTTAACTAGAAAATATCTAGACCTTAGAGATACCAAACATGCAAACCAAATTTCAGCAAGTTTTACGGTAGTTCCTCACTAATAGGTTTTAACTACATGATGTAAAAGCTTAAACATGATCTACTTGAGAGCTCAAAACAATTGCCAAGCACCACAACATGCAAGATAACAATCCATAAGAGCATGTATGTCTTTTTCATTATACCATCTACCACATTTAGCATTTTCTGTTTCCAACCAAACACCAATCAACTTATTTAAAAGATAAACTCTCTAAGTAATTAAACAATGAGATACGAGAGTATGATATAATAAAGCTAACAGCTCTAGCAAGAGATGCATGAAAAACAAGAGCTAGAAAGCATTGAAGTAACATAAAAGAATACTCAACAAATATAAGTGAAGAATACGAGTATTCAAAAGAAAAAGCGGAGCGTGTCTCTCTCCCACAAAGGAATGCTAGGATCCATTTTATTCAGAGAATGAAAATAACAAAAACAAAAACAAACCGACGCTTCAAGAAAAGCACATAAGAAGTGGCGGAATTAAAATATAGTTTCACTAGAAAGGACCTGGTAGTTTGTTGATGAAGAAGGGGATGCCTTGGGCATCCCCAAGCTTTGACGCTTGAGTCTTCTTGAAATATGTTGGGGATGAACCACCGGGGCATCCCCAAGCTTTGGCTTTACTATCCTCTTGATCACATCATATCATCCTTCTCTCTTGATCCTTGAAAACTTCCTCCACACCAAACTTAGAGTAAACTTTATTAGAGGGTTAGTGCACGAAAAATTATGATATTCTGTAGAAACACAATTGCTACCAATGCTACTGGACATTAGCTACAGCCACTGATACTTCATAGGATAAAAAGATCCAATCAAAATAGCAAAAGAGGCATTGCAAAATAAATGGCAGAATCTGTCAAAAACAGAACAGTCCGTAAAGACGAATTTTTTCGAGGCACTTAACTTGCTCAGATCAGAAAACTCAAAACTAATGAAAGTTGCATATATATCTGAGGATTACGCACAAAAAATCCCAGGTCCATCCGATTTTTCTGTAAAGAGTTATGAATTTAACGGTGGATAGCAGAAAACTGTTTCAGGACAGCAATCCAAATTTAGCATGAACTTTCAACTAGAGGCTTATCTTGACACAACAATGCAATAAAATAAAGATACAAAGGAATTGCTACAGAGGTAGGACAAGTCCTTGACACAAACAAAATAAAATAACAGGAATAACAAGTGGGCTGTCTCCCATAAGCGCTTTTGTTTAACGCCTTTCAGCTAGGCACAGAAAGCAAAACTCAAGTATTATCAAGAGATGAAGCATCAACACCATAATTTGAACGAACAATAGAATCAAAAGGTAGCTTCATTCTCTTCCTAGGGAAGTGTTCCATACCTTTCTTGAGTGGGAATTGGTACTTGATGGTACCTTCTTTCATATCAACAATAGCACCCACAGTTCTAAGAAAAGGCCTTCCCAACACAATTGGACAAGATGGATTGCATTCAATATCCAAGACAATGAAATCAACGGGGACCAGGTTATTATTAACCATAATGGGAACATCATTAACTCTCCCCAAAGGTTTCTTCAAAGCATTATCAGCAAGAAAAACATCCAAATAGCAATGTTCCAATGGTGGCAAATCAAACATATCATAAAGCTTTTTAGGCATAACAGAAATACTTGCACCAAGGTCACACAAAGCATTGCAATCAAATTTATCTACTTTCATTTTAATGATGGGCTCCCAACCATCTTCTAACTTCTTAGGGATAGAAGCTTCAAGTCTTAATTTATCTTCCCTAGCTTTAATGAGAGCATTTGTAATATGAGTAGTAAAAGCCAAATTAAGAGAGCTAGCATTAGGACTTGTGGCCAACTTTTGCAAGAACTTAATAACTTCAGAGATATTACAATTATCAAAATCATTATCATCAAAGCAAACCGAACCACATTCTCCCATGTTCTTAAAAATTTCAGCACTTTTATCAACACTAGTTTCAGCAGTTTTGGGCAATTTTAAATTTTTGGAAGAAGTAGAGGAGACATTTCCAACACCAACTATGTTACCATTGATAATAGGAGGCTTACTAGCATGTGAAACACCATTATTTTCAGAGGTAGTAATAGTAAAAACTTTAACAATATTAGCCTCTTTATCTAGTTCTTTCTCTCTTTCCCATCTAGCACGTAATTGGGCCATCGTCCTAACATTTTCATCTATTTGAACTTGGATGGCATTAATTTTAGCAAAGGGATTACTCTCTTCAGTTTCAGTAGGCATGATTTTAGATTTTAAAAGATCAACATCAAGGACAAGACTATCAACTTTAGAGGCAAGTATATCAATTTTCCCAAGCTTTTCCTCAACAGTTTTATTAAACAGAGTTTGTGTAGTGATAAAATCTTTTAACATGGTTTCAAGTTCAGAGGTGGTAGTCCTATTATTGTTATAAGAATTACCATAAGAATTACCATAAGAGTTCCCATTATTAGGAAGATAGGGCTTAAAGTTGTTATTACCATAATTGTTCCTATAGGCATTGTTGTTGAAATTGTTGTTTTTAATAAAGTTCACATCAACATGCTCTTCTTGTGCAACTAAAGAAGCTAAGGGAACATTATTTGGATCAACATGGGATTTACCATTTGCAAGCATAGACATAATAATATCAATCTTTTCACTCAAGGAGGAGGTTTCTTCAACAGAATTTACCTTCTTACCTTGAGGTGTCCTTTCAGTATGCCATTCAGAATAATTCACCATCATATTATCCAAGAGTTTTGTTGCAGCCCCCAAGGTGATGGACATAAAAGTACCTCCAGCAGCCGAATCCAATAAGTTTCTTGAAGAAAAATTCAGTCCTGAATAAAAGGTTTGGATGATCATCCAAGCAGTCAGTCCATGGGTTGGGCAATTCTTTATCAAAGATTTCATTCTTTCCCAAGCTTGAGCAACATGTTCATTATCAAGTTGTTTAAAATTCATGATGCTACTTCTTAGAGAAATTATCTTAGCAGGAGGATAGTATTTTCATATAAAAGCATCTTTACATTTAATCCATGAATCAATACTATTCCTAGGCAATGAAAGCAACCATTCTTTAGCTCTTCCTCTCAAGGAGAAAGGAAATAATTTCAGTTTTATAATATCACCATCTATATCCTTATATTTTTGCATTTCACATAGTTCAACAAAATTATTTAGATGGGCAGCAGCATCATCAGAACTAACACCAGAAAATTGCTCTCTCATAACAAGGTTCAACAAAGCAGGTTTAATTTCAAAGAATTCAGCTTTAGATGCAGGTGGAGCAATAGGTGTGCATATAAAATCATTGTTGTTGGTGCTAGTAAAGTCACACAACTTATTATTCTCAGCAGTACTCATTTTAGCAAATTAATTAACAAACCGAAATAACCAAAATAACAAAAACTGAAAATAAAATAGCAAACCGAAATAAACAAAGTAATGCAAGTAACTAATTTTTTTGTATTTTTGATATTAAGCAAACAAGACAGTAATAAAAATAAACTAAGCAAGACAATAACAAAATAAAAAGATTGGAAGTGCGAAAACTCCCCTCGTAGAAGAATCTTCAAATCACCGGCAACGAAGTTGACGGAGGAGTGTGAAGGTCTTCAAAGGAATTCTTATTTCCCCGGCAACGGCGCCAGAAAAATTCTTTTGATGGCGCTAAGTTGACGGGGGAATGTCAAGGTCTTCTAAACAAAAGGATCTAGCTTCCCCGGCAACGGCGCCAGAAAAATTGCTTGATGCACACGGTGGGTGTGTTGTTGGGAGACCCCAAGAGGAAGGTATGAAGTAGTGCAGTAGCAAGTTTCCCTCAGTTGTGAAACCAAGGTTATCGAACCAGTAGGAAATAATGAATTCCCCCGAGGTGTCAACGGCGCCAGAAAAGTCTGCGACGTAAGTGACGTGGAACCTGCACACAACACAATCAAGATACTTTGCCCCAACTTAACGGTGAGGTTGTCAATCTCACCGGCTTGCTGTAACAAAGGATTAAACGTATGTGTGGAAGAAAGATGTTTGTTTGCAGAAAGTAACAGGTTTGCAGTTTGTGGTTTATCAGATTAAAGAGAAGGACCGGGGTCCACAGTTCACTAGTGGTGTCTCTCCATAAATAATAATAACATTCATGCGGGTAAACAAATTACAGCTGGGCAATTGATAGAATAATGATGAGCAAACCAATGCATATACCAATGTTATGATGTCTAGTGTGAGATTCATTCGGGCATTACAACAATATACATAGACCGTTCCAACCGCATCTATGACTACTAATCCACCTTCCGGTTAGCGTCCGCACCCCTTTCAGTATTAAGTTGCATGCAACAGATTATCGCCTTAAGCACTGTGTGTAAAGTAAGTAAGTAACATCATCCTTAGACAAAGTACTACTGTTTTATCCCTAGTAGCAACAGTACATCTACAAACTTAGAGCTAGCTGTCACCACCCCAGATTTAATAGAGACATGAACCTACTATCGAGCATAAATACCCCCTCTTGGAGTCACAAGCATCTACTTGGCCAGAGCATACACAAGTAACGGAGAGCATGCAAGATCATTAAATAGCACACACATGATATAATATGAAGCAATAACTTTAGTACTCAATATTCATCGGATCCCAGCAAACACAACATGAAGTATTACATAACGGTGATCTTGATCATGATAGGCAGCTCACAAGATCTAAACATGATAGCACAAGAGGAGAAGACAACCATCTAGCTACTGCTATGGACCCGTAGTCCAAGGGTAGACTACTCACGCATCAGTCCGGAGGCGGTCATGGCGACGTAGAGGCCTCCGGTGACGATTCCCCCTCCCGGCAGGGTGCCGGGGAGGAGTTCTGATCTCTCCCGAATTGGTGTTGACGACGGCGGCGGCTCGGGACCCGTGGAGGAAAATATGAACACCGTGCTAGGGTTTTTGGTCTGGGGGGTATATGTAGGCGAAAGGGCGAAGTCGGTGGCGCCCCGAGGGGCCCACACCACGTGCTTGCGCGGCCAGGGGACCTGCCGCGCGAGGACCTGGTGACGGCGCCTCGGTCGCCCACTTCGTCTCGTCTTCGGTTTTCTGGAACGTTCCCAAATAAAAACTGACTTCTGAAAAGAAATCGTCCAATTCCGAGAATATTTCCTTAAGTACTTTTCTGAAACCAAAAACAGCAGAAAACAGGGAACTGGCACTGTGGCATCTTGTTAATAGGTTAGTCCCAGAAAATGCATAAAACTATATAAAATGCATATAAAACATGTAATAACTTGGTATAATATAGCATTAAACATACGAAATTATAGATACGTTGGAGACGTATCACGGGGCCTCAAGGGAATCTACTGGTAATTAAGGTACTCCTTTTAATAAAGTACCGGAGCAAAGCATTAACACTCCGTGAACACACGTGATCCTCACATCACAGCCATTCCCTCCGGCTGTCCCAATTATTGTCACTTTGGGGCCTTCGGTTCCGGACAATAATATGTGTATACAACTCATAGATATGATCTAAAACATTGATTATCATCATGATACAATAACATGTTCAGATCTGAAATCATGGCACTCGGGCCCTAGTGTCAAGCATTAAGCATAACAAGTTGCAACAATTACGTAAAACACCGATAACGGATACTAGGCACCATGCCCTAATGATATTACAGCTATTACATGAACGATCTCATCCAATCCCTACCATCCCCTCAAGCCTACAGCGGGGAATTACTCACACATGGATGGGGGAATCATGGATGGTTGATGGAGAGGCGTTGGTGATGACGATGGCGATGATCCCCTTCGATTCCCCGTCCCGGCAGGGTGCCGGAACAGAGACTTCTGGTCCCCGAATTGAGTTTCGAGGTGGCGGCGGCACACGGAGGTGTTTCTGGGAAAAGTGATGAACGCCCTCGCATTTTTAGGTCAGAGGGACCTTATATCCGAGAGGGGGGTGCGAGGAGGCAAACGAGCGGCCCTCACGTGGTGTTGGCGCGGCCAGGAGCCTGCCGCGCCAGCACCTTGTGAGGTGGGCCCGTTGCCCCCCTCCGTCTGGCCT
This sequence comes from Poa annua, assembly GCA_026929855.1. Taxonomy (NCBI): domain Eukaryota; kingdom Viridiplantae; phylum Streptophyta; class Magnoliopsida; order Poales; family Poaceae; genus Poa; species Poa annua. Next base: position 23,129,993 of record CM049435.1, on the reverse strand, counting down.
TCTGGCTCCGTGGGTCTTCGGGCAAAATAGGAACTTTGGCATTATTTCTGGTGTTTTTCTTGAAAGTTGATTTTCTGCACAAAAACGAAACACCAGGGCAATTCTGCTGAAAACAACGTTAGTCCGTGTTAGTTGCATTCAAAACACACAAGTTAGAGGCAAAACAATAGCAAAAGTGTTCGGGAAAGTAGATACGTTTTGGACGTATCAACTCCCCCCAAGCTTAGCTTATTGCTTGTCCTCAAGCAATTCAGTTAGCAACTGAGTGCGATAAAAGAACTTTCACGAACACATTTGCTTCATATGATGTAAATATTCTCATTATCTGGCAAATGCTTAGGCTATTCATAATAAGATATATATAAATGGTGTCACCTAGTTAGTTATGTAAACTATGAAGAGATGCCAATCATACCAATAGTAAATAACATGAAACATATCAATTCACAGGATTGCAAAGCTCATAAGAAAGTATGATAAGGTGGTATCTCGCTTGCCCGAAAGTGTACAGCAAAACATAAATGCCCAGGCACCTCTGAGATTCAAGAGTAGACTAAAGATAAAGATGTCAAAGATAAAAGCATCAAAGTTACACCGCAGTTAACAGTATTCTGGGACAAGCACATTTCACTAAGAATGACAACTATGCTCTCAAGAAGGTGCTCAAAGAAGGATGATGAGTCAACAGTAAGTAAAAGATATGCCCTTCATTGAGGGAAGCAGGGATTTAACATGTGCTAGAGCTTTTCATTATTTTGAAAACAGAGGTAAAATTGTTTTTGAGTGGTGGTTGTTCCGTCAACGAATGGCAATAGAGTTCTTGTTATCTTCCATACTAAGCAAGTTAAGAGCGGTTCCGAATTATTTTAAAATCAAGCATTTATAATATGCATCTTTATATTTTATCTTTTTGATATTTTGACACTCCTCCCAACCTTTGCTTTTCACAAACCATGGCTAGCCGAATCCTCGGGTGCACACTAGCAATCACATACCATGGAGGAGTGTCTATTTTTCACTTTTCAAAACTTTTGATACTATAGTGGTATAACCAGCTCTTTGCAAAATTAGTGACAAGCAGATGAAGCATGCAAGTCGGTTACTTAATTAGTATGGAAGATAACAAACCCAACTACTACTTCCTCATGAGCTCGAAACAGTGGCACAAATTGAGAAGTGTTTGAAAGTTTTAAAGATAGCACATGCAAATTTACTTGAATGGTTTGAAATGCCATACATAGTTATTTATGGTGGACTCTTTGGAATAACTTGGTTTTCAGGGATTTGGAAGCACAAGAAATATTGCTTAGTACAAGTGGAGGCTAGCAGTAGACATGGAAGCGACAATTCAAGAGAGCAATAACCATCATAATCATGCTTGCGACAAAATAAAATTAACGGAGGCATAAAAGTGATACTAGAACTCTGAGGCAAAATAAATCATCAAGGCTTAATTGACTCTTTGTTTTCAGTCATATACATGTGTGAGCATGTGCCAAGTCGATACAAATGAATTTGTTCAGAGGAGGATACCACAATGTCATACTCTTCCATGAACAAAACAATGCAAGCAAACATCCATAGAAACATGGCATCTACTATTAATAAATTGGAATTAATCATAAGCGAACATAAACAACTAAGCATCCACCAATCGACATATATATTATGCGAACCATCTAAGCATGCTCACATGAATGAGTATATGTACAAAAATGAAAAACAAATAGAGTTCATTACCAGCCTCTTACCCAACTCGAACTGTCATATATCGCCATTATTGCTCTTTTACTTGTGTGGCTTGAATAATATGAAATGAAAACCAATCTCCACGGAATAATGGATGGCAATGAGCTCTGAAACAAACTATACAAAACCAAAAGAAACAACAAATATTTTTGGGATTTTCGGATTTAGGAACTAAAAACGGAACAAAAACAGAACAGGCTGTGAAGACAAAAATTTTCGAGTACCTTAACATGCTCAGATCAGAAAACTCAAAACTAATGAAAGTTGCGTACATATCTGAGTATCATGCACAAGAAATTTCAGGTCATTTGGATTTTTCTACAGAAAGTTATGATTTAAACGGTGGACAGCAGAAATCTGTCCCTGCGCGAAACAGCAAACAACAAAGCAAAATATTTTTGTGTTTTTGCATATTGAACTGAATTAAATACTAAGCATACTAATACTAGATACTAAAACAAACCAGCAAGAGAAATAACAAAAATCTTTTTGGTATTTTTGGGTTTTGAAAAGCAAAGCAAAACATGAACAAATAAAAGAAAGAAAACTAAAACGAAACATGGATATACAAAGTACCGAAGTAATGATATGAAGATGAGTGTGCTATCGGTATACCTCCCCCCAAGCTTAGGCTTTTGGCCTAAGTGGGAATCAGCCCCATGGTGCCCAGTTCTGGGCTTCGTCGTGGTATGTCGAAGACCCTTCCCCATAATACGAGCTTGAAGATGCGCCGGCGTAGTGCGTGGTGTAGTATTCCTCGGGTGTCTCCTCCACATCATGCTCCCTGTAGAAGCCTAGTGTGCTCAAACGCTCGTCCAACTCCACCACCGAGTACGACCACGGCCTCCTGTCAATACTGAACAAACCGGGCTGCGGCAAAGGTATTTCCCTTTCACTACCGGTAGAAAACATTAGCCTAAATACAAGGTTATCTAAAGTGGATCCAATAGTAACAAATTGATGACCTTTCATTGCAGCAAGGTCGAGATAGCAAGGAGCAAGTAATGTATCATTAGGATCAATAGGCAGCCCCAAATGTGCAACAATACGCGAGGCAATAATCCCTCCATAAATGGGTCCCTTAGCAGCTAAGCGGCGAGCAATCAAGGTACCAAGGTTAAATGGGAATTCACCCTTAAGTGCAGCAAGAAGGAATGCAAGGTGATAGTTGGAAATATTACTAGTGTTATCCCTACCAAGCACACTAGTGGCAATGTAGTAAGCAAAATACTTAATAGCTGGGAACTGAATGTTCCTTATCTTGCCACGTTGTGCGGAGCGGGTGTCATCATTTGTCACCTCCTGGTAGATTTGCGCCAAATCCTTCGGGTCATTCAGAATCTTATTTGATGTCCCCGTGTCCGCTGTACCTATCACGTCACAAAAAGTACGCAGAGGCAGGGTAACAGGCATGTCATAAATCTTAAAGGAAACAGAAGAGTCAAATATTTTGTTGTTGAGAGCAAAACTCTCAGCAAAAATCTTGGTAAGCCTGACATATTGGGGACTCTCATCCAACATGTAAGAAGTCAGGCCCACCCTTTCCACAAGGGTTTGGAAATCCTCAAGTAAACCTGCAGCACTAAGAAAGTCATTACATGGGCGGGATGCTGAGTTTGGGCAACCATCACCCCGCTCATCTCCAATGCTTGGTGCTAGGATTTCCTCGTTGTAGGATTGCCTAACATGAGTAGCAGCTCTTGAGGGCCTTGCCCTCCTTGGTGTATCCCTCTCAAACATGTCTCCATAGGTATGGTTATGCATCTTCCTTTTCTGAATTTTTTAACAAATATCATAAAAATTGATTTTTAGCCAACTAAATGAGGGGAAACCACTATAGTGACTTGCTAGAGGCTTAAGCATGCATCAAAACTAGTTATCCTTACTTAGAACAAGCATTTAAACTCACTAAACATGATATCTACAGCAGCAAAATACTCAATATATATTCCACTAAACAAAATTCTATTTGGATAATCGGAGGAGTCACATACCGGAGAGTGAATACCCCAAATTTCAGCAACAAAGATGGGCTGCAGATGGAGATCGAAATTGCAGAGGAAGAACAGCAAGAACACGATTTTTTCGAATGTGGGGGTGTTTGGTCGGGAGAGAGGAAGGCAGGGGAGGAAGGAGAGTAAGTGGGGTGGCCAGGTGGGCCCTCACCATGTGCTGGCGCGGCCAAAGGGCTGCCGCGCCACCACCTCATGTGGGGGCATGGTGGCCCCCCTGGTCAGCCTCTGGTACCCCCAGGTACCTCCTCGAAAAATAGGAATTTTGACATAAATTTTTTGAAATTCTGAGAAAATTTATTTTTTATTATTTCCTGGTATTTTGCATTAATAATTTTAATATTGAAAGATTTGTTTTCTAACACCAAATGCAACTAAACTTTGCAAACTAAATGATATTGCAGTAGGTAAAACAAGTTTGAGAGAAAGAAAGTTGTTTAGCACTTTCATGCATTTAAAATGCACTTGTTAACAAGGTTGATCAAGTCTTGCCACCAAATGAATTTTATATGACATAAAAGATTTAAACTTCGCGAGACACTCATGTTACCTTATATGGTATTGATATGGATCCAATAACAAGAGTTTTGAATTCTTCTTTATAAGGGCAATCAATACTTCCCACTTTGATGGATCTCACATTAGTAATTGTACTAACTCCAGGCATTTTATCCATTTTGTTGGGGAAATAGACAGTATGTTTCTTGTCATTCACATTGAAAGTTACTTTTCCTTTATTGCAATCAATAACAGCCCCTGCAGTATTTAGAAAAGGTCTCCCAAGAATAATAGACATATTATCATCTTCAGGCATTTCAAGCATAACAAAGTCAGTCATGATTAAACAATTATTAGCCACTTGAACAGGAACATCCTCACAAATACCAACAGGAACAACAGTAGATTTATCAGCCATTTGCAAAGATATATCAGTAGGTATCAATTTATCAAGGTAAAGTCTCTTGTAAAGAGAGAAAGGCATAACACTAACTCCTGCTCCCAGGTCACATAGAGCAGTTCTAACATAATTATTTTTGATAGAGCAAGGAATGGTTGGTATACCTGGATCACCCAAATTCTTTGGAACCTTGCCATTAAAAGAGTAATTAGCAAGCATAGTAGATATTTCCTCATTAGGAATTTTCCTTTTGTTAGAAACAATATCTTTCATATATTTAGAATAAGGAGGCAACTTAATAGCATCAGTCAAAAGAATTTGCAAGAACAAAGGTTTCATCCAATCCCAAAATTTATTATAATGTTCTTCTTCTTTGGTTTTAAGTTTCCTAGCGGAAAAAGGCATTTGTTTTTGGACCCAAGGTTCTCTTTCACTACCATGTATCTTAGCAATAAAATCTTCCTTGGTGTACTATTTATTTTTAGAGTGTTTTTCAGGTTCCTCTTCTATTTCTTCCTTATCCGAATTACCATTCTTATCATTATCATTGGCATTATTATTATCATTGTTAAGTTCATTACCACTTTCAGTTTCAGCATCAGAAACAGATATACTATTAGGATTGTTAACAGGTTCAGAGGGTTCTACAACAGTTTTATGTTTCTTCTTCTTTTTCTTAGAAGGAGCACTAGGTTCATTAATTTGTTGAGAATCTTGTTCAATTCTTTTAGCATGTCCCTCGGGATATAAAGGATCTTGAGTAGATTTACCACCTCCAGTTGTTACTTCACAAACATGTTTTTCTTTATCTATAGAGGCATTCATTAACATTTCTTTTTGCACTTTAGAAAGTTGATCAATTTGAGTTTGAACCATATGAAAATGTTTAATAAGTATTTTAACATCATTGGAGGTTCTATCAACAATATCATGCAAGTTACTAATAGCGCGAGAGTTTTCTATTAAATGATTCTCAATTCTCATATTAAAATTACCTTGCTTAGCAATAAAAGTATCAAATTCATCTAAGCATTGATCGGGAGGTTTAGAGTAATGAATATCTCTATCATCAAACCTTTGGAGAGAGTGTACCTCAATTACGGGTGAAGGAGGAATTGGCTTACATAATTCTTCTATAGGAGGTAAATTCTTCACATCTTCAGATTTAATACCCCTCTCTTTAAGAGATTTATTGGCTTCCTTCATCACTTCATCATTTAATTCAATCATACCTCTATTCCTAGGTGTTGGTACAGGTGTTGGAATAGGTTCAGAAATATTCCAATCATCATAATTCTGGCTTATCTTAGCCATTAATTCCTCAGCTTCTTCTGGAGTTCGTTTCCTGAAAACACAACTAGCACAATTATCCAAATATGTCCTGGATGCAACGGTTAGTCCACTGTAAAATATATCAAGAAGATCATTTTTCTCTAAATCATGGTTCGGCTAGCCTCTTATTAGAGAGCAAAACCGTGTCCAAGCATCAGGCAATTTCTCATCCTGTTCTTGATTAAAGTTATAAATCCTTAGCAAAGCATCACGTTGAGCACTAGCAGGAAAATATTTCCGAAAGAAAGTATCAAGCAAACCAATAGGACTAGTAATGGAACCAGGAGACAAATTATTATACCAAGTTTTAGCTTCTCCTTTTAATGAGAAAGGAAATATTTTAGTGATAAAATAAGTGCGCATCTTTATGTCCTCAGAAAATATACCACTCAAATTAGAGAGTTCATTCATGTGTTCTACAGCACTTTCATTTTTAGTTCCACAAATAGGTTCTCTTTCAACAATAGCTACGTGAGCCAAATCAATAGAGAAATCATAATCTTTATCTTTAATGTTTATGGGAGATGTAGCAAATTTAGCATCAGGAGATAATTTATATCTAACAGCATGTTTTTCAAGAAGGCTTTTCATAGCACTAGCATCTTTAGTAGCATTAATCTCACCAACAAAATCATCATCAAGTTCCACATAAGTTTCATCGGGATCATCAGGAAAATACTCTCTAGACTCAGGTGAACTAGTAGAAGTATTAGAATTTTCAGCATTTTCAGTCTGTTTAGATTTATCAATTATAGCATATAGAAAAGGTCCTAAGGAACCATTTTCATCAAGCACATTAGAAGCATCATCACAATTTTCAGAAGCATTTTCAGATTCAGCAGAAGTAATAGTTCGAGTAGCATGCAGCGGTGAAATAAGCTTACTCATCACAGTCGGAGAATCAAGTGCAGCAGCGGAACTCAGAGTTGTACCTTTTCTTGCAGTGGATGGCAGTATGGGAAACTTCTTATCACCAGGTTTTCCCATGATGAATGAATTCCAAAAAGCAATATCAATCTCAGGTGAACTTATAAATAAAGCTATGCTCCCCGGCAACGGCGCCAGAAAATTGTCTTGATGACCCACAAGTATAGGGGATCGCAACAGTCTTCGAGGGAAGTAAAACCCAAATTTATTGATTCGACACAAGGGGGGCCAAAGAATATTTATAAGCCTTACAGATGAATTGTCAGTTCAGCTACACCTGTGAATAGACTTGCTCGAGACAGATTATCAGTAGCAACAGTTTTATAGTAGTGACAGTAGTGAAATAACAGCAGCAGTGAAATAAAGACAGCAGCAGTGATTATAGTAGACAGCAGGATTAAAATACTGTAGGCACAGGGACGGATGAACGGGCGTTGCATGGATAAGATAATTCATGTAATATCAAGACATAGGCATTTGCAGATAAATAAGATAAAGTATCCAAGTATTTATTAACCATAGGCATGTGTTCCAATTTAGTTGTGCGTGCTCGCAATGAGAAACTTGCACATCATCTTTTGTCCTACCAGCCCGTTTGCAGCGGGGCCTCAAGGGAATCTACTGGTAATTAAGGTACTCCTTTTAATAAAGTACCGGAGCAAAGCATTAACACTCCGTGAACACACGTGATCCTCACATCATAGCCATTCCCTCCGGCTGTCCCAATTATTGTCACTTTGGGGCCTTCGGTTCCGGACAATAATATGTGTATAGAACTCATAGATATGATCTAAAACATTGATTATCATCATGATACAATAACTTGTTCAGATCTGAAATCATGGTACTCGGGCCCTAGTGTCAAGCATTAAGCATAACAAGTTGCAACAATGACGTAAAACACCGATAACGGATACTAGGCACCATGCCCTAATGATATTACAGCTATTACATGAACGATCTTATCCAATCCCTACCATCCCCTCAAGCCTACAGCGGGGAATTACTCACACATGGATGGGGGAATCATGGATGGTTGATGGAGAGGCGTTGGTGATGACGATGGCGATGATCCCCTTCGATTCCCCGTCCTGGCAGAGTGCCGGAACAGAGATTTCTGGTCCCTGAATTGAGTTTCGAGGTGGCGGCGGCGCACGGAGGTGTTTCTGGGAAAAGTGATGAACGCCCTCGCGTTTTTAGGTCAGAGGGACCTTATATCCGAGAGGGGGGTGCGAGGAGGCAAACGAGCCGCCCTCACGTGGTGTTGGCGCGGCCAGGAGCCTGCCGCGCCAGCACCTTGTGAGGTGGACCCGTTGCTCCCCTCCGTCTGGCCTTCTGGCTTCGTGGGTCTTCGGGCAAAATAGGAACTTTGGCATTATTTCTGGTGTTTTTCCTGAAAGTTGATTTTCTGCACAAAAACGAAACACCAGGGCAATTCTGCTGAAAACAGCGTTAGTCCGTGTTAGTTTCATTCAAAACACACAAGTTAGAGGCAAAACAATAGCAAAAGTATTCGGGAAAGTAGATACGTTTTGGACGTATCAGAGATTGAACCCCGGTATTGTGATATCGACGATCAGATCTCTGACGGAGTTAGTATCGAAGGAACAAAGGAATGGGGTATTCATTATCAACGTTTACGGTTCAACGACAAAAGATCTTCGTGAACGCACAGGGGTCAGTATGGACATCCAGGTTCCCCTTCTGATCATTCACCGGAGATAGTCTCGGTGATGTCTGGAGTGTTCTCGGACCGTACGATAATACACTTAAGGGGTCGATGAATTATAAGATGTTTAGATGTCTGGAGTTAGTGGAGAATAATTTAGAGATCATCGGAATATGTTCCGGAGAGATTCCGAAGTCGTATCGGATACCCGAAGGTAGGTCGGAGGGTTTCGGAAGAGTTCCGAAAGAGAGGTGATATTTTATATATGATATAAATATGTTAAATACATGTTAATTGGTGAATTAATATTGTTTAAATGGATTTAATATGATTAAATTCGTATTTAATATATAGGCCCACTAAATGGGCCAAAAGGAAAGGAAAGGAGGCCCAAGAGGGGGCCAACTTGCCCCCCAAGGAAGGTGGAGCCCCAACCGACCTAGGGTTAGGGTTGGGGGTTTGGCCGAACCCCCTAGCCCACCCCAGGGCCGGCGGCTAGCCCCTCCCCCCTTGCCTTATCTCCTCCTCCCCTCCTCCTATAAAAGGAGGGGCACCCCTCCCCTTTTCCTTGTCCCCTAATTCCCTTTGGAATTTGCTCTCTCTCTCTCTCTCTCTCTCTCTCTCTCTCTCTCTCTCTCTCTCATGTCTCTCCCTCCCACGTGGTTCCTCGAAGAGCTGCGCCAGGGAGAGATATTCTCCACCATACGCACGCCGTCGTGCTGCTCCAGATACGTTCTAACAGATCTATTTCCGCGGTTCTGCTGGATCGGAGTTTTGGAAGGTTTTCATCGTCCACAGTACATGTACGAAACTCGGCGGCGCCACACTTGAGGTGCCGAGTCGTTGCACCAAGTTCTTCCGCGACCTTGAGGTCGGCTACGCATGTCTTCATCGTCAACACTTGTGCGGGGGTGTAATCCCCACGATCGGTCTTCAAGAGGTATGTGACCGATACCAAGATCGTTACCGCATTACTACTTAGTTAGATTCTTGGGGTAAAGGTGTTACGCTTGTTAGGAATTTTTTTGTATTTCCACCCGTAACCCAACAGTGGTATTAGAGCCCAGATCTATGCATAGTAATTTGCTAGTACGATAGAACACACGTGTTTGATCGTGTGGGCAACGTCTACGTAATAGTTTCCCTCGCATGCACTTATTCACAACTGCGGTATTGTTTTGATGAAGCGGCCCAGACCGACCTTACGCGTACTCTGACGCGAGACTGGTTCCACACCTGACATATGGCTTGTACCATATCTTGTGGCTTGCGGGTGTCTGTCTGTCATTACTTTAGCGGTCAGAATTTTTGCTATCGTGAGGCCTCCTCGAGGGGATTGAAGAAACGGTTTGCGTAAACGCTTGTGATTTTATGTTCATAGGTAAGAAATTGGTTCTTCCCCGAAAGCCCTAAAACTCATGTAAAACTTGCAAAAGGATAAAAGTAGAACGTCTAACTTTGTTTTGCAGCGGGGCGTGTGATGTGATATGGTCATGACGGTAAGTCATTATTAATTGTGAAATATTTATCTTCGTCAAGAGGGAGTCATGGACTTGGCACTGTTGCTGAGGCAAGATGTAGATCACGCCGAAACACCCGATGGAGATCAGGAGCACGATGATGAAGAAACCATATCATATCACACAATTTATTTACATTTGATGTTATTGTGTGTGAAATTTATTTGCGTGCTATATATATATAGATTATATATGATGGTAGCAAAATAAGTTAAATCCCAATCTAAAATTCCAATAAACCAAAATAGTTGTTCTACCTTAGTGTGCAAACCACCAATAATTTTCCATGATATGAAGTCGGCCGTGACGATGGGGGCTACACATATTTGCGATCACATATGGTGGGTGAAAGCCATGTATTCACACGCAGAAACTCTAAGGGTCATTTTGGCGAGCCTAGCATATACAGATATGGCCTCGGAACATGAGATCGAAAGATCGAGCATGGGTTACATGAATGATGCAATTGACATAGTTTTGTCTACCTTTGAATCCACCTTTTCGTCTGTGACGATCAGGGATTGTGTGGTGGATAAGGACCGTGTGATCACTAAAACATTTTCTGGGATATTGTTTTAAGTGGGAGTAGTATTCAAAATAAAAGTATATATTTTAAAACTCCAGTTATTATAAACTTAGCATTTATGTCTTTGCAAAATTATTCGTGTAGAGATGATTCTATACATCAATTTTTCGACATTCTTTAATGGAGGAGAACTTGAAACCGACGGGTCAAACTTCATCGATTGGTACCAACGCTTGAGGAACATCCTGCAACACTATGGAATATTATATACAGTAGATGAGCCTATAGGAGAACTGGAAGATGACGCGGATGAGACCGAGGAGGATGTCTACCGTAGCAGACATGATCACTTCATCATGGTCCAAGTTGTTATGACCAACTGCATGTCGCACTTCCTAAAAGATTGGTATCTGAATACCAGTTCTGATGAGATCATTAGAGAGCTGAAAGTCCGTTTTGCGCCTCAATTCAACTTAATGAAGTACAAGTGTTTTGATGAATTTCTCTCATGCAAGATGGAGAAATTCCCCTGTTTAGAGGTGCACTTAGTGAGGATGGTCGCTATTCATAGACGTCTCACTCAAGACTTGGATTATGAGATGACGGACGATTTTGCCATTCATGTGGTACTACGTTCGCTTACCCAAAGTTACAACAAGGTTGTTGAAGGGCTCGTGATGAAAGGTGAATCAGTCACTTTCATGCAATTCATGACGCGATTGAGAAATGTCGAGATGGAGCCCATTGAGGGTGAGCTCATCGATTGATCAGGTATATTTGATATACAAATTATAAATGTTTTAAACTTGCTGCGATATTAAGTATTTGATACTAATTCCCGTTTTATTTGAAAACAGGACCGCTGGAGCATGTGGTTGGTAAGAAGATGAAGCGTGAGTGCGGCAAGCAACAGTTGATGGCCGTGGACGTTCTTCTTCGACATTTATCATAGGGATTAGATAGCAGGATAAATTTTGTAATCATTAGAGGACCTTTTGTGTGTTTCACATTTCGTGAGACAAGTTACTCCTATGTAAGAAAGACAAGCAAGTTGTTTTGATATAATGAGTAAATCCTTTTGGTCAAAGTTTGATTATGAATTGCGTTATTCTCGCTTATTTCTCGATGATTATTTATAAACAATGTAAAACTTTAAAATATCCAATTCGAATAAATGACTTCATATTAATGACACTGCAATTAAAAGTCATACTTTGGAATAAGTGCATGAATAAAGTTTCATACTTGATGAAATTCATTGTTATTAGATAATTGATCTTTTCACAATATGAATCATGTTTTTCGTTATGACGAAATGGATAAAACTCCGAATTAGTGGAGAGTACATTCTTTTGATTAAAGAACATTCAGATGTTTTATACATGGTTAAAGAATTGTGCATAAATCGTTAATATTATGCATAGGGATGTATGATACACAAACGAGTAGTGCATATCATTATTTCGAAATTCTTAAGTTAGAAATTCAATGTAGATATTTGTATTTACAAGGTCTTTGAATTCATCCGATGTGTTCAAAAGTATTTCTAAATTGAAGAAAGAATAATAATTGAGTCAACTTGATAATTGATCAAGAACGATAAAATTATGAGATATGATTTTGGTACAAGTATTTGTAGAAATTGTTCTAATGAATAAAATACCAGGAATACCTCAAGTGTATTGAAGTATGTTATGAATCATACTCAGTTGGATATGATGTGATACAAAAAGAAATTGATTCTTACGGCATCAAAATATATATCGTGTAGAATATGACATTAGAATAGTATTATACTCAATTTATTAAATAGGAAACCATTTGATATTTCGTGGAAATGATATTATAAAGAGTTATAATATGTAGTAATTTCTGGAATTTCAGATTAATTATAAAATTCGAAATTAGACGAATAAATCTTAGTAGTACATTCATAAAGTGTATTAGGAAATAAATATCTTTCATGATTAAATCCAAAATTGCAAATTTGTATTGCTGGAGTTTTGGCATGACATCGAGGAAATGTATCCCGGTAAAAAAATCATGGAAAATGATATAAGCTTATTTAAAAGTTATTTGAACTTGGTAATGATAGAGTGGTGCAACGAAATTTGTTTTGGTATGTAATTCTACATTAGGAGAAAATAGAAATAATGATATTTGATCATATTAATTTCTCCATTTCAGCTTGATAAAAATGGGAATCAAGAACACATTCTATATAGTCATAGATTTTGTGTCATGATTTGATTGTCATGTTATTTGAACATGACATGCCTATAAACTACGAGGAAATGATGGTACACCTAAAAGGAACGAGAATTAAACTGAGTGTCAGTGAAACCTAAATTAAAGTAATAAATGAGATTTCGAAGTGATTGACTTAATCTTGATTGAAGTAAAATTGTTACTCAATTCTCCTGATTAATATGAGATTAAAAGGGAAGACATGAAACTTTAAGTGAAGGATATAGGAGCATAGTTTGACATGAATTGTTTATGCAAACTCAAACGAGTTGACTACTCTTAGTAGTAATGCTCAAAATCCGTTAGGTAATATACTAGTAGTACAATCCTAAGAATTGACAAAATTGTGACTTCTTAATCGTTTAAGAATAGTTGTAATCGGTACAACAGGGAAATTTTGTGAATACTAGTATCTCGTAATTGGAATTCTCATATTTAATAAATGATTAAATGGTTGTTGGAAATGTCCAATATATAGAGAAGACCTGATATTTGCAATAAACTGAGTGGGAGTTAAACAGAATAGTCTCTAGACATTATGTGTAGACGACACATTTTGAGTGGGAGCTACTTAGGCTCAAAAGACTCATATGTGGTACACATTTTTGAGTGGGAGCTATTTACGCTCAAAAGACTCATATGTGACAGACATTTTTGAGTGGGAGCAAATCGACATTCTGGTATGTATTTGACATGTCTTGAATGGCGTAGTTGGTATTAATAGACGTTTCTCCGCCGCCTTCCTGAAACTCTTCGGGGGACAATTTTTATAGACGTTTTTAGATCAAGACGAAGCCACGGAGACGAAGATCGACGGCATCGGAGCCACGAGGGCCCAAAGGGGGTGCTCCACGCGACCAAGGAATCTGGCCACGTGGGCCCACCTCTTTTGGTCCTCGGACTTCCATTTTCTCGCTTCCTTCGCTCCTACGCTTTGTTCCTTCCAAAAAATGAGCTCCGTGAAATCTTAGGTCATTTGGACGTCGTATGCTCCCTGAAAGTCAAAAACATGGAAAAAGGGGTTTTCTGGTTCTGCAGGGTTAATTCCAAATAAAAGGGGAAAGTGTGAATTATCCCCCAAAATCATTATATAACATAAATATAACCCATATATAATGCAAATAAGTTGTAATATCAAGTAATAAAATGAAAAAGTTCATGTATGCATTTTACATGCATCAACATCCCCAAGCTTAACCAATACTCGTCCTCGAGTATGAAGGTGATAAAACTAACATGGACTTGGCATTTTATTACTATCAAAGGATATCAAAGATGATTATTATTGCTACATAGAGTCAAATGATTCATTCTTAATAAGGAGTAGCAACATACAAGATATATTATCAAGTGATATCTGATACGTCTCAAACGTATCTATAATTTCTTATGTTCCATGCTTATATTATACCAATTGCTACATGTTTTATATACACTTTGCATTGTTTTATGCATTTTCTGGGACTAACCTATTAACAAGATGCCACAGTGCCAGTTCCCTGTTTTCTGTTGTTTTTGGTTTCAGAAAACCGCTTAAGGAAATATTCTCGGAATTGGACAAATTTAATACCAAAGTCCCTATTTTTCACGGGAGGTTTCAGAACACCGAAGACCTAACGGAGAGGGGCCACGAGGCCCCCAAATGAGGTGCCGGCGCGGCCCCACCTCCTGCCGCGCCAGCACCTGAGGAGGGAGCCTCGGCCCTCCACCGCCTTCGCCCTTTCGCATATTTAAAGCCCCCGACAATACAAGACCTACAACCCGAACACTTTTCCACAAAACCTAACGGAGCCGCCGCCGTCGTCAACCCTAGTTCGGGAGGGTTCAGAAGCTCTCCCCGGCACCCTGCCGGAGAGGGGAATCATCACCGGAGGGCTCTACATCACCATGCTCGCCTCCGGACTGATGCGTGAGTAGTTCATCCTTGTACTACGGGTACATAGCAGTAGCTAGATGGTTGTCTTCTCCTATTGTGCCATCATGTTTAGATCTTGTGAGCTGCCTATCATGATCAAGATCATCTTTATGTAATGCTACATGTTGTGTTTGCTGGGATCCGATGGATATTGAATACTATGTCATTTGCTTCATAATATATCATGTTGTGTGTTGTTTATGATCTTGCATGCTCTCCGTTGCTATTAGATGCTCTGGCCAAGTAGATGCTTGTGACTCCAAGAGGGAGTATTTATGCTCGATAGTGGGTTCATGTCTCTATTTAATCTGGGGTAGTGACAGCAAGCTCTAAGATTGTAGATGTACCGTTGCTACTAGGGATAAAACAGTAGTAATTTGTCTAAGGATAATTATATTACTTACATTACACACTTTGCCTAATGCAATAATCTGTTGCTTGCAACTTAATACTGAAAGGGGTGCGGACGCTAATCGGAAGGTGGATTATTAGTCATAGATGCGGTTGGAACGGTCTATGTATATTGTTGTAATGCCCAAATAAATCTCATACTAGACATCATGACATTAGTATATGCATCATTATGCAGCTCTTTATTCTGTCAATTGCCCAGCTGTAATTTGTTTACCCACATGTATGCTATTATTAATATTTATGGAGAGATGATGCACACGGTGGGTGTGTTGTTGGGAGACCCCAAGAGGAAGGTATGAAGTAGTGCAGCAGCAAGTTTCCCTCAGTTGTGAAACCAAGGTTATCGAACCAGTAGGAAATAATGAATTCCCCCGAGGTGTCAACGGCGCCAGAAAAGTCTGCGACGTAAGTGGAACCTGCACACAACACAATCAAGATACTTTGCCCCAACTTAACGGTGAGGTTGTCAATCTCACCGGCTTGCTGTAACGAAGGATTAAACGTATGTGTGGAAGAAAGATGTTTGTTTGCAGAAAGTAACAGGTTTGCAGTTTGTGGTTTATCAGATTAAAGAGAAGGACCGGGGTCCACAGTTCACTAGTGGTGTCTCTCCATAAATAATAATAACATTCATGCGGGTAAACAAATTACAGCTGGGCAATTGATAGAAAAATGATGAGCAAACCAATGCATATACCAACGTTATGATGTCTAGTGTGAGATTCATTCGGGCATTACAACAATATACATAGACCGTTCCAACCGCATCTATGACTAATAATCCACCTTCCGGTTAGCGTCCGCACCCCTTTCAGTATTAAGTTGCATGCAACAGATTATCGCCTTAAGCACTGTGTGTAAAGTAAGTAAGTAACATCATCCTTAGACAAAGTACTACTGTTTTATCCCTAGTAGCAACAGTACATCTACAACCTTAGAGCTAGCTGTCACCACCCCAGATTTAATAGAGACATGAACCTACTATCGAGCATAAATACCCCCTCTTGGAGTCACAAGCATCTACTTGGCCAGAGCATACACAAGTAACGGAGAGCATGCAAGATCATTAAATAGCACACACATGATATATTATGAAGCAATAACTTTAGTACTCAATATTCATCGGATCCAAGCAAACACAACATGAAGTATTACATAACGGTGATCTTGATCATGATAGGCAGCTCACAAGATCTAAACATGATAGCACAAGAGGAGAAGACAACCATCTAGCTACTGCTATGGACCCGTAGTTCAAGGGTAGACTACTCACGCATCAGTCCGGAGGCGGTCATGGCGACGTAGAGGCCTCCGGTGACGATTCCCCCTCCCGGCAGGGTGCCAGGGAGGAGTTCTGATCTCTCCCGAATTGGTGTTGACGACGGCGGCGGCTCGGGACCCGTGGAGGAAAATATGAACACCGTGCTAGGGTTTTTGGTCTGGGGGGTATATGTAGGCGAAAGGGCGAAGTCGGTGGCGCCCCGAGGGGCCCACACCACGTGCTCGCACGGCCAGGGGGCCTGCTGCGCGAGGACCTGGTGACGGCGCCTCGGTCGCCCACTTCGTCTCGTCTTCGGTTTTCTCGAACGTTCCCAAATAAAAACTGACTTCTGAAAAGAAATCGTCCAATTCCGAGAATATTTCCTTAAGTACTTTTCTGAAACCAAAAACAGTAGAAAACAGGGAACTGGCACTGTGGCATCTTGTTAATAGGTTAGTCCCAGAAAATGCATAAAACTATATAAAATGCATATAAAACATGTAATAACTTGGTATAATATAGCATGGAACATAAGAAATTATAGATACGTTGGAGACGTATCAAGCATCCCCAAGCTTAGTTCTACTCGTCCTCGAGTAGGTAAAACGATAAAAGAAGAATAATTTCTGAAGTGACATGCTTAAACACAATCTTGATCATAATATAATGTAAGGCTCATGTTATGAATGAAGTGACTCAAGGCAATGATCTATAGTTTGCTAACAAATAGACAAGGAGTAAACAACTACATCATATAAGTAAAACTTTTCATGAATAGTACTTTCAAACAAGCATCAAAAAGATTTGCATAAGAGTTAACTCATAAGGCAATATTATCTAAGCAAAAGAGCATTGCAGCAACACAAAGGAAGATATAAGTTTCAGCATTGGCTTTCAACTTTTGAACATGTATATCATATAGATAGTTGTCAACACAAAGAAATATAACAAGTGCAATAAGTAAGCATATAGGAATTGTTGCACACAGTTGACACAAGTGTTTGCTTCGGGGATAGAAAGAAGTAGGTAAACTGACTCAACATAAAGTAAAAGATAGGCCCTTCGCAGAGGGAAGCAGGGATACAAGCATGTGCTAGAGCTTCTTAGTTTTATAGGTTTTTGAAATCATATAGAGAGCATAAAAGTAAGTTTTGAGCGGTGTTTGTCGTTGTCAACGAATGGTAATGGGCACTCTACCCCCCTTGTCAACCAGACTTTCAAGAGCGGCTCCCATGAAGGACGTTATTTCTACCAGCAAGGTAGATCATCCCTCTTATCTCTTTTGTTTACACATATAGTTAAAAACTGTTGTCATTGCTTGACTGATTGGATCAGGGCAAAAATGTGAAGAGATTGCAGCGGTTAAAGTTGTAATTAATTGGGACTGGGCACCCCATTTGCCAGCTCTTTTTGCAAAGTTAATGGATAAGCGGATGTATATGCCACTAGCCCGGTTGTGAAAGTCTGTCTAAAAGCAAATGACAAGGTTGATATCCGTAACACCACATACTTCCTCATGAGCTAATAAACATTGACACAAATAAGAGATAATATGTTTTGAATAATAAAAGGTAGCACACGAAGTATTTGCTTGGAATGGCAGGAAATACCATGTAGTAGGTAGGTATGGTGGACACAAATGGCATAGGTTTTGGCTCAAGGATTATGGATGCACGAGAAGCATTCCCTCTCAGTACAAGGCTTTGGCTAGCAAGGTTGTTTGAAACAAACACAAGTATAAACTATGACAACAAGACGTATATAAAAACATATTGCAAGCATTATAAAACTCTACATTGTCTTCCTTGTTGTTCAAACACTTTAACTAGAATATATCTAGACCTTAGAGATACCAAACATGCAAACCAAATTTCAGCAAGTTTTACGGTAGTTCCTCACTAATAGGTTTTAACTACATGATGTAAAAGCTTAAGCATGATCTACTTGAGAGCTCAAAACAGTTGCCAAGCACCACAACATGCAAGATAACAATCCATAAGAGCATGTATATCTTTTTCATTATACCATTTACCACATTTAGCATTTTCTGTTTCCAACCAAACACCAATCAACTTATTTAAAAGATAAACTCTCTAAGTATATAACAATGAGATATGAGAGTATGATATAATAAAGCTAACAGCTCTAGCAAGAGATGCATGAAAAACAAGAGCTAGAAAGCATTGAAGTAACATAAAAGAATACTCAACAAATATAAGTGAAGAATACGAGTATTCATAAGAAAAAGCGGAGCGTGTCTCTCTCCCACAAAGGAATGCTAGTATCCATTTTATTCAGAGAATGAAAATAACAAAAACAAACCGACGCTTCAAGAAAAGCACATAAGAAGTGGCGGAATTAAAATATAGTTTCACTAGAAAGGACCTGATAGTTTGTTGATGAAGAAGGGGATGCCTTGGGCATCCCCAAGCTTTGACGCTTGAGTCTTCTTGAAATATGTTGGGGATGAACCACCGGGGCATCCCCAAGCTTTGGCTTTACTATCCTCTTGATCACATCATATCATCCTTCTCTCTTGATCCTTGAAAACTTCCTCCACACCAAACTTAGAGTAAACTTCATTAGAGGGTTAGTGCACGAAAAAATTATGATATTCTGTAGGAACACAATTGCTACCAATGCTACTGGACATTAGCTACAGCCACTGATACTTCATAGGATAAAAAGATCCAATCAAAATAGCAAAAGAGGCATTGCAAAATAAATGGCAGAATCTGTCAAAAACAGAACAGTCCGTAAAGACGAATTTTTTCGAAGCACTTAACTTGCTTAGATCAGAAAACTCAAAACTAATGAAAGTTGCATATATATCTGAGGATTACGCACAAAAAATCCCAGGTCCATCCGATTTTTCTGTAAAGAGTTATGAATTTAACGGTGGACAGCAGAAAACTGTTTCAGCACAGCAATCCAAATTTAGCATGAACTTTCAACTAGAGGCTTATCTTGACACAACAATGCAATAAAATAAAGATACAAATGAATTGCTACAGAGGTAGGACAAGTCCTTGACACAAACAAAATAAAATAACAGGAATAAAAGTGGGTTGTCTCCCATAAGCGTTTTTGTTTAACGCCTTTCAGCTAGGCACAGAAAGCAAACCTCAAGTATTATCAAGAGAAGAAGCATCAACTTTCTTAGTACGAAGGTCTCTACGTCTATTTTTCTTACTCTTGTTCTTACTCTTGGTCCTAGGGAATACCTGACCACATCCCGGAGAGGAGGTGAAATTCATAGTACCTTTTCCAACATCTATCACCGCTCCCAAGAGTTTCAGCAAAGACCTTCCAAGTGTAATGTGTCCTGTGCCTACACATTCAATAACAAGATAATCAGTGGATACCGTTCTTCCCAAGAATGTTGCAAACACTCCTTCAGCTACTCCAAGGGGTTGTATAATTGCATTATTCGTAAGAGTTATTCCTTCTCCCCCTTCAGTAAGTCCCCAAAGATTTAAAGATGCATAAATATAATTAGGCATAAGGCAAAACTCAGACATAATATCACAACGAGCATGGAAAGTTTCACCGCAAATAGCAATTTTAATTGTGGGAAGCCATGATGAAGATTCAAAGTTTACAGTAACATAATCGTAATATTCGCGAATCTGAGCATACCCATCTTTTAAACAAGATATCTGAGTTTCAAGGGTGTTTAACCTACTATGAATATTTCCAAGGCTTGTATCACATTTATTAATTGAAGATGATGTGATTAATTTCTTTATTGCATTAAAAGCTTGATCTCCATCACATTTAAGAAAATCTCCTCCTACTACAGCATCCAAAGCATATCTATAGCAAAGAACAAGCCCAAAATAGAAGCTACTAAGAAACAAGCTCAATGACATTCTTGGTTCGGTTTCACCATAAGTTTCAAAAATTCTATACCAAGCTTCTCCAAAAGTTTCTTCACTCTTTTGTTTGAAAGTGAAGATTGATTCCTCATGTGACATAGTGACAGAAATAGGGCTAAACATGATGCTAAACCAAAATAAATAAAAGACAAACCGAAATATAAAAATACTAAACCGAAATAACAATAATAATGCAAGTAAATAATTTTTTTGTGTTTTTGATAATAAGAAGCAAACAAGATAATAACAAAGTAAATAAAATGCAGGTAACTAATTTTTTTTGTGTTTTTTGATATTAAGCAAACAAGACAGTAAAATAAATTGCGAGTAACTAATTTTTTTTTTGATATTAAGCAAACAAGACAATAAAATAAATTAAGCAAGACAATAACAAAATAAAAAGATTAGAAGTGCGAAAACTCCCCTCGTAGAAGAATCTTCAAATCACCGGCAACGAAGTTGACGGAGGAGTGTGAAGGTCTTCAAAGGAATTCTTATTTCCCCGGCAACGGCGCCAGAAAAATTGCTTGATGCACACGGTAGGTGTGTTGTTGGGAGACCCCAAGAGGAAGGTATGAAGTAGTGCAGCAGCAAGTTTCCCTCAGTTGTGAAACCAAGGTTATCGAACCAGTAGGAAATAATGAATTCCCCCGAGGTGTCAACGGCGCCAGAAAAGTCTGCGACGTAAGTGACGTGGAACCTGCACACAACACAATCAAGATACTTTGCCCCAACTTAACGGTGAGGTTGTCAATCTCACCGGCTTGCTGTAACAAAGGATTAAACGTATGTGTGGAAGAAAGATGTTTGTTTGCAGAAAGTAACAGGTTTGCAGTTTGTGGTTTATCAGATTAAAGAGAAGGACCGGGGTCCACAGTTCACTAGTGGTGTCTCTCCATAAATAATAATAACATTCATGCGGGTAAACAAATTACAGCTGGGCAATTGATAGAAAAATGATGAGCAAACCAATGCATATACCAACGTTATGATGTCTAGTGTGAGATTCATTCGGGCATTACAACAATATACATAGACCGTTCCAACCGCATCTATGACTAATAATCCACCTTCCGGTTAGCGTCCGCACCCCTTTCAGTATTAAGTTGCATGCAACAGATTATCGCCTTAAGCACTGTGTGTAAAGTAAGTAAGTAACATCATCCTTAGACAAAGTACTACTGTTTTATCCCTAGTAGCAACAGTACATCTACAACCTTAGAGCTAGCTGTCACCACCCCAGATTTAATAGAGACATGAACCTACTATCGAGCATAAATACCCCCTCTTGGAGTCACAAGCATCTACTTGGCCAGAGCATACACAAGTAACGGAGAGCATGCAAGATCATTAAATAGCACACACATGATATATTATGAAGCAATAACTTTAGTACTCAATATTCATCGGATCCAAGCAAACACAACATGAAGTATTACATAACGGTGATCTTGATCATGATAGGCAGCTCACAAGATCTAAACATGATAGCACAAGAGGAGAAGACAACCATCTAGCTACTGCTATGGACCCGTAGTCCAAGGGTAGACTACTCACGCATCAGTCCGGAGGCGGTCATGGCGACGTAGAGGCCTCCGGTGACGATTCCCCCTCCCGGAAGGGTGCCGGGGAGGAGTTCTGATCTCTCCCGAATTGGTGTTGACGACGGCGGCGGCTTGGGACCCGTGGAGGAAAATATGAACACCGTGCTAGGGTTTTTGGTCTGGGGGGTATATGTAGGCGAAAGGGCGAAGTCGGTGGCGCCCCGAGGGGCCCACACCACGTGCTCGCGCGGCCAGGGGGCCTGCCGCGCGAGGACCTGGTGACGGCGCCTCGGTCGCCCACTTCGTCTCGTCTTCGGTTTTCTGGAACGTTCCCAAATAAAAACTGACTTCTGAAAAGAAATCGTCCAATTCCGAGAATATTTCCTTAAGTACTTTTCTGAAACCAAAAACAGCAGAAAACAGGGAACTGGCACTGTGGCATCTTGTTAATAGGTTAGTCCCAGAAAATGCATAAAACTATATAAAATGCATATAAAACATGTAATAACTTGGTATAATATAGCATGGAACATAAGAAATTATAGATACGTTGGAGACGTATCAAGAGACACCACTAGTGAACTGTGGACCCCGGTCCTTTTCTTTAAACTGATAATACAACCAACTGCAAACTGCTTTCTTTCATTCTCTACAAACATCATCTTGCACACCATACGTTTAAGGGCCCTACGTTTAATCCTTGTTACAGCAAGCCGGTGAGATTGACAACCTCACTGTTGAGTTGGAGCAAAGTTTCTTGATTGTGTTGTGCAGATTCCACCTCCCTCGTCAACCACGCGCAAGCACTTTTCTGGCGCCGGGGAGACCTTCGTTGTGATCTTCATCTCCTACTGGTTCGATAACCTTGGTTTCATAACTGAGGGAAACTTGCTACTACGCTCATCACACCTTCCTTTTGGGGTTTTCCAACTCCTCACACCCGTGAGCATCAATATCAGATATTCAAGGTAAAGATGTTCAATGATAATTCACAAAGTGTAACTTGAAAGAAAAGTTCTATGGACCAAATGAATGCATAAATGAAAAGTAAAAGATATCCTAAGTTGGTCATAGAGTGTTGTTATAGAAATCTGAATATGAAAGGTGGACACTTTGGAAAGATAGATAAATAAGTAGAGGAGTAACATGCAAGAGTATCATCTAGCTTCTAAACGCTTCAACTTAGGTTAATGTTTGCCATGTAGTTTCCATTGGTGTGAAGTTCTCATTACCCCTATCATAGCATCTTTAGTGATTAATAGTTGAAAGTGAAAGCAAATATGAGTTATGTGCTTGACAAAGTATGGGTCAAAAGCCTCATGCACGTTGAAAACAAAAACCTCTCCGACTGGCTACTCAACTTGGGCCACAAAGCAAGTGAAGGTTGTAGTCATCGTGAATAAAAGTGGCGTCATAGAGAGTATCACCGCGGGTACCCTTTGCCCCAGGACATGGAACTGGGCACATGTCCAAATGACAAAGCAAGCAAACAATGGACATCTCTACGTCTCTTTATTTTACTCATGCTTTTTTCTTGTAAATGTTTTTTCTGTTGTGAGATGTGGTATAGATTCCTCCACTATGGTTATGTTGCAAATTTCCACCATGAACCACATGGCTTAGGTTAGCCGCCACAGGTGTCTCTCTAGCCAATAATACCACTCGCCCGAACTTACTAAGTTTCCATCTTCATTTCATGCAATGTTAGGCATCCATCACCAAAAGAACATGATATCAACTTTCATAAAGAATAAGGTGCAATGTTGAAAGCTTTCCACGTGTTAGCACGTATGAGCTAGCTCCCAACCAAAGACCTTTGTCAAGCCCAAAACATCATAATCTTAATCACAATGGGTCATGTTTATTAAGTGCATAAAAAGTAATGTGTGCATCAAGTTCGTGAGAGCTTTTAAACCAATTTAACCCATGACAATCCCAATAACATAAGCATCTTAATTTGGAAGCATAGATAAAACAATATAACATGGTAAACATACTTGGAATAGCAACATACAAGATATATTATCAAGTGATATCAGATATTCAAGGTAAAGATGTTCAATGATAATTCACAAAGTGTAACTTGAAAGAAAAGTTCTATGGACCAAATGAATGCATAAATGAAAAGTAAAAGATATCCTAAGTTGGTCATAGAGTGTTGTTATAGAAATCTGAATATGAAAGGTGGACACTTTGGAAAGATAGATAAATAAGTAGAGGAGTAACATGCAAGAGTATCATCTAGCTTCTAAACGCTTCAACTTAGGTTAATGTTTGCCATGTAGTTTCCATTGGTGTGAAGTTCTCATTACCCCTATCATAGCATCTTTAGTGATTAATAGTTGAAAGTGAAAGCAAATATGAGTTATGTGCTTGACAAAGTATGGGTCAAAAGCCTCATGCACGTTGAAAACAAAAACCTCTCCGACTGGCTACTCAACTTGGGCCACAAAGCAAGTGAAGGTTATAGTCATCGTGAATAAAAGTGGCGTCATAGAGAGTATCACCGCGGGTACCCTTTGCCCCAGGACATGGAACTGGGCACATGTCCAAATGACAAAGCAAGCAAACAATGGACATCTCTACGTCTCTTTATTTTACTCATGCTTTTTTCTTGTAAATGTTTTTTCTGTTGTGAGATGTGGTATAGATTCCTCCACTATGGTTATGTTGCAAATTTCCACCATGAACCACATGGCTTAGGTTAGCCGCCACAGGTGTCTCTCTAGCCAATAATACCACTCGCCCGAACTTACTAAGTTTCCATCTTCATTTCATGCAATATTAGGCATCCATCACCAAAAGAACATGATATCAACTTTCATAAAGAATAAGGTGCAATGTTGAAAGCTTTCCACGTGTTAGCACGTATGAGCTAGCTCCCAACCAAAGACCTTTGTCAAGCCCAAAACATCATAATCTTAATCACAATGGGTCATGTTTATTAAGTGCATAAAAAGTAATGTGTGCATCAAGTTCGTGAGAGCTTTTAAACCAATTTAACCCATGACAATCCCAATAACATAAGCATCTTAATTTGGAAGCATAGATAAAACAATATAACATGGTAAACATACTTGGAATAGCAATATACAAGATATATTATCAAGTGATATCAGATATTCAAGGTAAAGATGTTCAATGATAATTCACAAAGTGTAACATGAATGAAAAGTTCTATGGACCAAATGAATGCATAAATGAAAAGTAAAAGATATCCTAAGTTGGTCATAGAGTGTTGTTATAGAAATCTGAATATGAAAGGTGGACACTTTGGAAAGATAGATAAATAAGTAGAGGAGTAACATGCAAGAGTATCATCTAGCTTCCAAACGCTTCAACTTAGGTTAATGTTTGCCATGTAGTTTCCATTGGTGTGAAGTTCTCATTACCCCTATCATAGCATCTTTAGTGATTAATAGTTGAAAGTGAAAGCAAATATGAGTTATGTGCTTGACAAAGTATGGGTCAAAAGCCTCATGCCCGTTGAAAACAAAAACCTCTCCGACTGGCTACTCAACTTGGGCCACAAAGCAAGTGAAGGTTATAGTCATCGTGAATAAAAGTGGCGTCATAGAGAGTATCACCGCGGGTACCCTTTGCCCCAGGACATGGAAGTGGGCACATGTCCAAATGACAAAGCAAGCAAACAATGGACATCTCTATATCTCTTTCTTTTACTCATGCTTTTTTCTTGTAAATGCTTTTTCTGTTGTGAGATGTGGTATAGATTCCTCCACTATGTTTATGTTGCAAATTTCCACCATGAACCACATGGCTTAGGTTAGCCGCCACAGGTGTCTCTCTAGCCAATAATACCACTCGCCCGAACTTACTAAGTTTCCATCTTCATTTCACGCAATGTTAGGCATCCATCACTAAAAGAACATGATATCAACTTTCATAAAGAATAAAGTGCAATGTTGAAAGCTTTCCACGTGTTAGCACGTATAAGCTAGCTCCCA
Organism: Poa annua; assembly: GCA_026929855.1. Classification (NCBI taxonomy): domain Eukaryota; kingdom Viridiplantae; phylum Streptophyta; class Magnoliopsida; order Poales; family Poaceae; genus Poa; species Poa annua. The sequence continues at coordinate 23,104,136 of CM049435.1, read as the reverse complement.
ACCAAAGACCTTTGTCAAGCCCAAAACATCATAATCTTAATCACAATGGGTCATGTTTATTAAGTGCATAAAAAGTAATGTGTGCATCAAGTTCGTGAGAGATTTTAAACCAACTTAACCCATGACAATCCCAATAACATAAGCATCTTAATTTGGAAGCATAGATAAAATAATATAACATGGTAAACATACTTGGAATAGCATATTAGCTAATAGGTAGATATGGTGGACTCACTGGAAAAACTTGGTTGAAGTTGTTGGAAAACAAGCTTTTTACTTGTTGGAATTTTTGGGCTAGCAAGAGGGAGAAAGTTGACCGTCTAAATGCATGCATAAGTGTCCATAGAGCTAACCATTTCATGTTAAACAAAGTAAAGCATCATTCAGCACATAAAAAATGAATAAGAAATAACTCTTCACAAAAAACTTGCATATTAATATTCATTAACAAGCACATAAATCATGCAACTATATGTATCTTTTTAAATCAACTCAAACATACTCTTCCCAATCTTTATAATAGCATCCAACTTAATTCAAACCAAACTTTTAGCACCTCTCTCATAACATAAATGATAATGATGATCTTATTAAAAACAAAACAAACATAAAAGCAATAAAAAGACGCTCCAAGTTTATACGATAGTAATGCGTTGATAGAAAACAGAAAATAGACGTGTGCAAACCGAGAGTGTTTGGTCCAGTGGGGCGCCTTGACATCCCCAAGATTAAGGTCTTCACCATCCTTAGATAGCTCTTGGTGCATCTCCTCTACTCCCTGTGAAAAACTTTCAACACAAAATTTTCTCACATCTCTTTTCTGTGGGGTGACATTAGTAGGCACAAAACAATTGGATTGCTTGCTGCATGAAATCCTTAAACAAACACAAGAAACATGTACAGAAATTGTATAATGTTGTATTCCTTCTCATAAACTCAATTGGATAAAAAAGATTCAACTTAAAAGTTCAAAGAACGCATAAAACAAAATGGGACAGAATCTGTCCAGAAAAACAGCGGTAGCAAAACACATTTTTTTACCCCACTTAAATATGTCTAAAAAATCTGAAAAAATTCACGCTTACAGAGGATAAAAAGTTGCAGCTACAGTTCAAATTTCAGCTCATTCGGAGTTACAGAATAGGAATGAAAAATCATACCGTGCATAGATTTGTGCTGGAATAAATTCTCCGAATGGAAGAAGCAACTTTCAAAGCCCAAATGGGTAAAACTTGGCACTTTATAAAAAATTACATAACCTAAACTAAAAACAAAGTCTCTTGTTACAGCAAGAGGACACAAAGAAAATCTCAAATAAAAACAACCGGGTTGCCTCCCGTAAAGCGCTTTCTTTATAGCCATATAGCTAGGCTTACTTACTTGTTATCAAGATGGTTGGAGTGAGGTGGCTTGGCATCCCCAAGCTTGAATTCTTGTACTTACTTGATATATGTAGGGTGAGCCTAGGGGATGCATCCCCAAGATTGAGTGTTTGTCCCTCTTGATCTTTGTTCATCTCACTCAACTCTTCCACTTGAAATTCTCTTTACACAAAACTCAACAAAAAACTTGATTAGAGGGGTTAGTGTCTCCATAAATTAAATCCCCATAGGTACAGCAAAGACATATCATGAGTTGATTATAAACATTAGCTACTGTTACTACGGTTGTGCATTGCTACTTGATCAAAAGAACCACACAAAACACAAGTAATGAGACCAATGCAAAATAAATACAAAATCTGTCAAATACTGGACAGCCCGTAAAGAGTGAATTTTTAGAGTCACTTACGTTACTCAAATCAGAAAACTTTGAACTAATGAAATGTGTAATAATAGCTGAATATTGCTGTCGTGAAAGATCAGCTCAAAATTCCTTTTCTGTGATTTTTAACATTTTTTGCAGTGAATATCAGGAATCTGTTTTCTGGACAGTCATGATAGTTTTAATGATGCTCACATAGGAATAATAATTGAAACGCAAAAGAGAGCATCAAGGGAAAAATATGAAACATATTTGAGTCTAACCCACTTCCTATGCATTGGGATCTTGTAAGAAAATAAATCATTGGAACACAAAGCAAGTAGCATAGGAAGATAAAACAAGAATAATTTCAAGACTTTCAATTTAAAGACAGGTGACATAATAATATTGAAATGTTTAGAATAATGTTTTCCCCTCTCATAATAATTGCAAGAAGCACCATAAACATGGTGGTTGTGGGTAGAATGGTTATTAGTGCAAGATAATTCCAGCCCACACAAGTACTTTTCAACATATAAAAACTTCTCCTCTATGGTGTGAATAGGAGAACTCAAAGATAAAGTAGGACTCTCATGAGTGAGAGTATTGTCACAAGCAGCAAGTATATCATTTTTATCCTCACATAAAGTTGTAACAACTAAACATGGAGGATTATCAATAAGCATAGGACCATCATGTAGAGCATTATCATATAAAGCATTATCATATAGCATGTCTAAACCATACTCTCATTATTTTTTAAATTCCTCATCATTATCAGAATCACAAAAGCAAAGTGTATCATCAGCAATATATTGAAGGTTACCCTCATCCATAGGTGGTGAAGGTGGAAGTTCCCTCTCTTCATTCTCTAGTTGTTCATCATTTCCATCATCTTCTTGGGGTTGCATGGGCATCCCCAAGCTTAGGTTTTTATCCTCTTCTTCACATTCTTCCTCTTCCAAGCTTATGTTTTCATCATCTTCTTCCTACAAAACATCAGTACTTTCTTGGGGAACCTTGCTCCTCTTCCTTGTGTCAACAACATAGATATTTTCATTAGATTCAAGTATGCAGAGATCAAGGAGATTGGCAATAAAAACTTTAAATTGAGAAGCTATAGGGCAGGTTTCATGTTCATCAATGAAGGTGTATAATTCATAGGCTGCCATAAAAGTAACAAATTGCTCTACTTCTTCCATCCCTAAGTGAGCATAATTCCATGTATGATAAGTTGCAATAACATGTTCTCTATTGGAAGGGCATTGGAATTCAAAGTGTCTAAAGTATTCAGAGCAACAAGTTTTTTCCTTATGACAATTAAGCAAGACACTAGCAATTTGATTTAGAAGCTCCAGGTGTTCTCTAACAGAATTTTTAATGGTATTTTCCATTTTATATTTTTTTGTGTTTTTGATATATATATAACTGAAAGTAAAACTAAACTAAATGCAAAACTGAAAGTAAACTAGAGTATACGCAAAACTGAAAATAAATATCTAGTGCAAACAATAATAAAAACTTAAGCGCTACACTCCCCGGCAACGGCGGCAGAAAATGTCTTGATACCCACAAGTATAGGGGATCGTTGAAATCTTCGATGTGTAAGTAAAGTATCGATCCCATGAGCAGTAGAAGGTATAAGTGTTTATCCTTTCAAATAAGAGTGTCACTATTCTTATTATCTATGCACTAGACAAACTAAAATGATGAAAGTGTTTTGGGTTTTGGGTGTAGAGTTTGCAATAAAGTAAAAACTGAAAATAAAATATGACAAGTGAAAGCTCTCAAAGAGAGAAAGCCCAATCCTCTATGCAGCAAGAGGACAAGCTTAAGTGTGTGTTTCTTATGTGTGGAAAACGTTCCCAAGGGCTACATGGATTTCATGGCATAGATATTTCTAGAACAACAAGGTAAATATTTTGTCAAGTTTTAATCTTCTTTGGACGGAGCCATAGTTTAGGTAAAGCTAAATAAATAGACTAAATCCTCTTATGATGGATCATGTGGCCAAGTAAATGACTACACAAGAGTTATTAAGACATAAAAGTCCCACCATAGCATTACACTCTAAGGTCCCCGATATTAATCCCCTCCTAATGGAACTTCATGTGTATTAGACCATAGGTTAGTTGTCAACTCCTAGGTCCTACCCAATCCATTACATAGTGTGATCACCTCATGCATTCCTCAACATATGCGTGCACTCATATATTGTACAATAAGACAATCATCAAAGATAAAGACTTGACCAAATACTCAAACATGCATAGTGAAATCATTGCCAATCCATCCTATGCCCCCGGGAACATGAGAGAACTACTCACAACGCAAAGACATGATATGATTCAATGGCATAAGTGGTACAACACAATCTGAAAATATAATCTCCCCACAAAACAATGACAAGCAACAATTCACACACATGTAGAACAGTACTTAGACAATAGATAGGGTTCGAACAATCTCAAACTATGAGGGGGATGAAGTGGATCACGAAGATGTTGATGGAGATGGTGCTGATCTTGACGGTGGTGTTGATGGAGACTCCGGAGGGGGGATGGAGGAGCCTTCCGGAGGTGATCCGGCGACGTTTCCCCCCTCCAATCTTCTCCGGCAGCAGCCTTCTGACTCTCTGTTTCTTGGTTTCGTGTTTCTCCGCCGCCTCTTCCTGAAACTCTTCGGGGGACTATTTTTATAGACGTTTTTAGGTCAAAACGAAGCCACGGAGACGAAGATCGACGACATCGGAGCCACGAGGGCCCAAAGGGGGTGCTCCACGCGGCCAAGGAATCTGGCCGCGTGGGCCCACCTCTTTTGGTCCTTGGACTTCCATTTTCTCGCTTCCTTCGCTCCTACGCTTTTTTCCTTCCAAAAAATGAGCTCCGTGAAATCTTAGGTCATTTGGACGTCGTATGCTCCCTGAAAGTTAAAAACATGGAAAAAGGGGTTTTCTGGTTCTGCATGGTTAATTCCAAATAAAAGGGGAAAGTGTGAATTATCCCCCAAAATCATTATATAACATAAATATAACCCATATATGATGCAAATAAGTTGTAATATCAAGTAATAAAATGTAAAGTTCATTTATGCATTTTACATGCATCAACAACCACTTGGTGAGGTTGAGGGCACAAAACAATTTACTTTGTTTTGTAGGTTTCATAAAGAAGGACAAGGAGATAACAGCTTTTGGTTCATTTCCCCGAGAGTTCAATATAAACCCTCGAGTCACCCTCGTGGGGAAAACTAGTCTTTCCCTTACTATACACTTTGCACTTGGAGTCTCAACCTAACCCATACTCTTTTTGACACAGGTGACTGGAAGCAACACCGCATCAAGTTCCCTTGTCAACTAGGGCCATCAGCGACATCCGAGGGCCAAGTTAGGTGGTCCCAAGCGGCCAAGGAATCTGGCCGCGTGGGGCCCCCTACTTTCCTCCTCGGACACTTTCGTCGTGTCCATCTTTTGCACGATGTCCTTCTTTTTCCATAAAAATTCGCGTGGTATTTTTTCCCGATTTAATTTCCTGCAAAAATAGACAGAAACAAGACTTTGCTAAAAACAACGTCAGATTTTGCAGTTTTAATCAAGTATGGGAAGACTCCGGAGCAAATTATGAAGCAAAGTGATTGGAAAAGTAGATGCATTTTAGGTGCATCACAACCTAAAAAAAGGAATTCTCTTATATATCTTCCCCGTTTGATCCGAGCCGATCACGGCATCCATCAAAACACTCTTCCAAGCCTTGATCAAGATCACATCTTCGAATTCACTATAGTTGTCGATCCTCACCGTCTTCCCCTTCACCTTGGCCATCCCCCCCCTCGAACGTCCCCTCCTCTATCTCTTGCACATCATCTTCCCCTTCGACGTCTTCATCTTCTTCCCCAAAGTCATCATCCTCGAGGCCAGCCTCCATGTCGTCGGCGTAGTCTCTAAGCGGCGGAGACTCGATGTCGATGGACGTCTTGTTGAGCAACTCGACATAGGAGACTGACGCATCGGCGGGACTTTTGTCGAGCACCTTGGCCGCGTCGCCCATCGACGTCGTCAGAGCTGTTAAGGAGGCCATCTTGGCGGCGGCGGGTTTCTTTGCTACCTGCTTCTTCTGCGGCTTGTTGACGGGCTTGTTTGGCGGCGACCTTGCTCACCCTCGCACTGGGAGCAGCGGCGGCGGTCACGACGAAGTGCCGCCCCTGCCGCTTGCGTTTGGGGAGGGCAACTTGCTGAGCGGCGGCAGATCGGGATCCGGGAGCGGTGGCCGGGTCGATTCGCACGACGCGACCTGGTCCTCGACCACCGGCGGGGTGAGGGCATCCACCGCGGTGCGAGCTCGCCGCGTCGAGGCCAGAGAGAGTGGTGGCGTCGAGATCGTGCGGTGGCGGGAGTGGGGAGGCGGGAGGAGGAAAACCTGAAAATTCCTTCGCGCCAAAGCGGGAGTGGGATGGGTCCACACTCTGTTGGGCTCGTGAAATTGGATAGTTGGGATTTTCGCGCCGCGAAACTAGATGGCCTGAACAATTTGTAGGGTTTGGTGGTTCAATGTAGGATCTGAACTTGCCATTTTTCATCTCCAAACTCGCAAACTGACGATTATCACGTGGACGCGGGTTCCATGGAGCCTGCTCTTACAGTGACACAAGTGGTTCGGCCAGTCAACACGAGCTGACCCTTGGTCCCGCTTGTCAGTGTCCCGTGAGCCCTTGCCAAGTCGCCATGGTCTTGTTCTCTTCTCGTTGTCGCCATTTGCAAGAAAAATATCGGGATTGGTCAACAGAGGTCGTGGGCCTGAAACACGACTACTGCATGGACCAGGTCCTGGTACGCCGCACACTCACGCCCCGCTCCCGTGCTCTCCTCCCCCGCGGGCCGGTCCATGCACCGTGCGGCCTGCCCCGGGCTTGTCGTGTATTGAAAAAGGGAAACGCACCCCCCACTCCTGGCACGGAGAGGGCGGGCGCGAGGGAGGCTTGCAGTGCAAGAGAAAGAGGAAGGCGCCGCCGCCGCCGTCCCGGGAGCGCGGAAGAGACCTCACCGCCGCCGGAATGCCGGGCATCGGGCAGGAGGAGGAGGCGCCGCCGCTGCCGCTGCCGCGGCAGCTGCCGCCGGTCGCCACGGAGGCTCTCCGCCAAAGGATCGTCGACAAGGTCAAGGAGAACCGCGTCACGCTGATCGTGGGGGACACTGGATGCGGTAACGATCTGGCCGCTCTTCCTTCAGTATGCGCCCGTTTCTGCCTCGATCGCTCGCATTTCGGTGATTGATTTCGATTCTTTTCTCTGCCATTTGGGGTTTGGGGGAGGTTTAGCCCCCACATTTTTTTCTTCTGTTAGCGGAAACTACGCATTTCTTTGGCCTGGATTTTCGCAATTTTCCATCTTTGGTCGTTTTTTCATCTAGTAGTAGTTTCCTTTTTAAAGCAGTTTTTTTCATCTACTGTTTGTTTGGTTTTTTATTTGGCCAACATTGGCTGTCGGCATTGGGGGTTTCTGAGTGGGGTTTCTGCCAGATTGGGATGAACTGCAAGGGCTTAAGCGCGTTTTAACTTTGATTGGAAACTTGAAGGAGCTCTGCCAAGGGCTCTCCCTTGTTTTCATCAAGGGTTTACGCCTTTTAGGACAAGTGATGGATGATGGAGGAAACGATTTTGGGGATTGATTCCGTCTGACGCTAGTGTGGATCTGCCTTCTAGAAATGAAAAGTCGGCCTTCTCGGGTTGGTATTCTACTAAAAAAGGGGATTGCTGTACAAATTTGTTAATTTGTTGCTACGTCCTCGGTCGAGACTGTTCTTTTGTGAGGTTTCCTTCTGCTATTTTCATGCCATTGCTTTAATTTGCATTGTTATATGTTTATTTAGGATTGCATGACCAGCCGGCATAGAATGGAGGAATGGTGTACAACACTCGATGAAAACTCTCTGAATTCATTGTTAAACATACTTCTCTATGATGAGCCCATGAGGAATAAATTGTCGTGCTCTTTAGTCATACTAATAGATTCTTCAACCCGTCTTTATGTTGTAGGAAAGAGCTCCATGGTTCCCCAGTTCCTCCTAGAAGGAAATTTGGAACCCATTATGTGCACACAGCCTAGGAGGTTTGCTGTTGTTGCCATTGCTCAAATGGTAGCTGAAGCTCGCAAGTGTCAGGTGGGAGAAGAGGTTGGATATCATATAGGCCACTCAAATGTGTCAAATCTCAATTCGAAAAGGTAATTACTCACCGAGTCTGTCATCCAATGGTACCTTACTCCTTGATACACCTGCATCCAGTGGCACATGAATTTATGAGTTGGTGCATTTCCGCTTTCATACCTGCACCCAATTGCAAGTTGGCAACTACTCTGGGTCGTGCACTTCTGAAACTAATTATACAGAATAGCGTTACTCCTTGCCTCTTTTCCTAGTTTGTAGGACATAATCTCAAAAACAATTTGTCCCAAAAACACCCCACCTCCTAGGCGCAATTGCATTAATTGCCTCTCAATTAGTGGTCGATTGCCTCTACCATCAATGCATGCAACATCTTAACTCCAATCAATTAGCACCGTGGGCAAAGAGATCAAATTATGTCTTACCTGCATCCACATGTATTTATGAGTTGGTGCATTTCCACTTTTACATTAATAACTGGTAATTCAGTGTTGAATATTTCCAAAATAATCAGTTCACATACATATACAAATATGTGTGTAGCTTCCTTTTCTCTGTGAGGTCATCCTTACCTACAAAGATTTATGGCGTCAGCTTATTTGTCTCCATTAAATGGTGAGGTATAAGATGATATTGATTTACTGCTTGCTAATCAATTGCATTGAGATTATTACGAATTTGATTGCCATCATGGAAGTTTAATGTCTAGTTTTACTTCTTGCCTCTTTTCCTTGGCTAAAAAAATCCAGTATATTTGGCCTTCTGCTTCCATTCATGCACCATATTCACCTGAACCTCATGATATCATTTGTGCTACTTGATTGCTCTTAAACTTGTTTAATGTATGAACCAGGTCAAAAATTGTTTTCAAAACAGCTGGTGTTGTATTGGAGCAAATGCGTGATAAGGGCATTGCTGCATTGAAATATAAGGTTATTATTCTTGATGAAGTACATGAAAGGTCTGTGGAATCTGATCTTGTCCTCGCTCTGGTTAAGCAGTTTCTGATGAAAAAGAATGACTTAAGGTAAGTACTCTGATTAACATGCGGTACGAATTCGACAGAAGACACTTTTTATAGTAATTATGGACTCCGTCCACCTTACAAAATAAGCTCACTTCCCTATGATTCCTAAGACATGTGATGTATGGCATTCTTATAGGTTGGTTTTAATGTCGGCCACTGCTGATATCACAAGATATAAGGAGTACTTTAGAGATATTGGAAGGGGTGAAAGGGTTGAAGTGATTGCTATTCCAAGCAGTCCACGTACTCGCATTTTTCAGCGAAAAGTCCTATACCTTGAGCAGGTGAATATCACAATTAGTTTCAAAACTTAAGTGGGCTATCAGTGTTTCGTTTTACTATCAATATCATGTAAGCTTGATAAAAATTGAACTGGAATTCTTTGCATGCTGCATCGCTATTCTTCAAAATGTCTGGTTACTGAACAAGCTGCAAGTCTTCTTATAGCGTAGGAAACATGGTGCAGTTTGTTTCTTTTTTTGCTCTTATCTCATGTTTTTAATGTATAATAGACTATCAATTTCCACAAAATGCGCCGTTGAGCCATTATCAGTATATGTTATAATTGGTAGTTTCTTTAATTGGGCTGAATCCATTGACACCTGAATTTCCTGCAAAATTGAAGACCCACCTTTGTTCTATGACATGTCGGCCACATGTGTCTGATATGTGGATCCAGGCCTTGATGTTTTTACAAGGGCATATGGGGTTTCTCTTTTTTCTCTCTTTCACGTTTTAGTTTCTATGTTTCTGTTGGGTTTCATATCTAGCCTACCACAATTTGATTGGGACAACAGGCTTAGTTGTTGTATATTAGGCTTCACCCCAAAATAGTTACCTTCCACTTACCCTTTCTGTTATTTACCTTACTATATACAATCAATACTCTATATAGACTCTTTAGTCTGTTCTATTATCACCTGATGCGTTGGAATGCTGCCCAGATTGCTGATATGCTCAAGATGGATTCTGAATCACTTTCAACGAAGTATTGCTCTGGAGAGGATGCCGATGCTGATGCCGGTCTTAATCCTAATGTGTATCAACTTATCCACGAGTTACTATTGCACATACACCTAAATGATCCAGACATTGAAAAGAGTATTTTGGTTTTCCTTCCTACATACTATGCGTTGGAGCAACAGTGGATTCGTCTGCTGTCTCTTAGTTCATTTTTCAAGGTGCACATTCTTCATCGCAGCATTGATACTGATGAAGCACTTCAAACTATGAAGATCTCAAAATCTTGCCGAAAGGTACGAGTTATTGGATTGCTATTCAATTTAGTACAATAAATCTTTTTACCTGTTAAGATTATCGTTTAAAAGCTATGCTAGTAATGAGACATGGTGACAAATTGGAACATTTGGCATATGTTGCATTTCTGAAATGATTTCCTGTATATCACGATCACTATTTGTTGATTGCTATTTGATGTAGTTTCAGAAGAAACGTCTCTCTTTCCTGATCTTATTTAAATTTGTCACATGATAATATGATATAGCTGTGTAGGTTCACTGTATATATAGCACACTGAAGCGCCGCCTCTTTTCCACTGTTGGGAAGAGATCCACATTTCCTACTATTGGAAACAAATGAATTCGATTTATTTCTATTCCGCCACTTGCCTTATCCGCTATAGCACCCAAGCAACGATCAAACTTCTTTTGGGAATAGCTGCCATAGGGGGTGCTGCCGGCTACCACCCCCCACTGGTACTAGCCTACAAGGTGCCCCTGGCAATCATTAAAGCTGCAATTGGACAATTGTGTAGTCAATATTTAACAATGGATGTGTAAACGTCTAATTGCTTTATATTACTGGAGCAAAATTCTCTTATGAATTGATTCCAATTGAACAATCATTTTATGAGCCGTTTGCACTTTCATTGCAGGTTATACTGGCTACAAATATTGCCGAATCGTCCGTCACTATTCCGGGAGTTGCTTATGTCATTGATTCATGTAGATCATTGCAAGTCTACTGGGATTCAATTAGGAAAACTGACTCAGCTGGGCTTGTATGGGCTTCCAAGTCTCAGGTTAATCTCACAAATATACTGATGATGCTCATTTTGAAACTTATTATGACCCTGAAGCTTGCAACTATTATTTAAACTCTTATAGGCTGAGCAGCGGAAAGGCAGGACGGGCCGAACCTGCGATGGTCAAATATATCGCCTGGTAACTGGATCATTTTACAACACTTTGGATGATCATGAACATCCTGCCATATTAAGGTTATCGTTAAGAGAGCAAGTGCTCATGGTTTGCTGCGCAGAGTCAAGAGCTATGAATGATCCTAATGGTATATTGCTGTCATTCAGCTAATTTTGATTGATATTTCTTCCATATTTGTTATACTGCTGAAATTAATGTATTCGATTTTATCCATATTCTAGTCACTGCACCATCTGTCCTTAAGTGTATATTTTTACACTTTGCACTTCTATATGGTAGTTTGACATTTAATTTCATGGGAGCATTTTTTTAGAAGCATGTATCAACTAGATATCTATCATAGAGGCAAACTAACACACAAGACACGTATACCCAGAAACATCCAGCCGCATTCTGGAGTATCAAGTTATAAACATGACTGAATACTTCCATGCATATTGGCAATCTAAATTTTAAAATCCGACATATGCATTTGAAAACTCCTTATTCGGGTATGTAGGCGGGGGATTATATGCCATTGTATTTAGATTAAGGTAATATTCTCACTAACAGTTATTCATTTTTGCCAGTCGTGCTGCAAAAAGTTCTTGACCCACCGAATTCAGGCGTTATTCAAGATGCACTAGACTCACTTGTTCAAATTCAAGCATTGGTTAAGCCAACTACTCCTAGAGGGCGCTATGAGCCCACTTTTTATGGATGTTTGCTCAATAGCTTGCCATTATCGTTTGATGCTTCTGTTCTTGCCCTGAAATTTGGTGAGGTTGGCTTTCTACATGAAGGGATTCTAATAGGCATTATGTTGGACATCCAACCACTTCCTATCCTGCAACCTTTTGGCAATCAAGCATTGGTATGTTTCAGTTGCCTCACAAAAATGTTTTGGTCCCTATGCTGTCTCAGTTATATGTATCGTATTGTCTGTTTTACAGTGTAAGATATTTAGAGACAATTACTTTTACGAGGATAGCAACCTAAAAATTGGCAAGAAGGAAGCTACACTCATTGGAAACCTTTGTGCATTTCAGTTTTGGCAGCGAATGTTTAAGGTACACCATACCTTGTTCGTAATAATCCTTGTGCAAATTTTTAGGATCTGCTGCATTTGATAGTTAAGTCATTTTCCACATTGATGGTAGTAACTTTCAAACCCTCTGTATGGTAACATTTAGTATTTTTTTTACCTGTGAGGATTGTGGTAATGATCTTCCCGTAAACTTAAACTCTTGTATGCATGCTTCCTTCTCCGTTCAAGAGAAGATGTACAAATGATGTCTGCTCATTCTATAAAAAAAGGAACTAACATTTAGTAGTGCACATACTCGTTTCTCTTTCCATCAACTGTTGCACAATTTTGTCTGTTAGTTCCATGTGCAGTGAGTTGTCTATTGCTAGGATGCTAAGTAAGAATCATTATCAATGCACTTACCATTGTCTTCCGTTCAAAACATTACTTTATCAAAGGTGCATCTCCATATGTTTCAGGACAAGCATCGTCTGGAGTATCTGAAAAATGTGGCGAACACCCAAGAGTCAACAGTATCTCATCCCTCCGTCTCTAAACACGAAGAAGTTTGGTGTGCATCGCATAACCTCTTGCCAGCAGCACTTAACAATATCTCTGAAATTTGTATGTCTTTCAACTTCTTATCAATATTTGATGAAATTTGTATGTCTTTCAACTTCTGATCAATACTTGATGAATTGGATGGTGTACTCATCTAGGAGTAATTACTCTCAGTAGTACGGAGTATATATATTTTGACCGCACACTATGCATTTGTAGTGCCTTGGGTATATTTTCACGCTTGTAATGTACCACTATAAATGGGAAAATGTACACAGATAATAAAAAGGATAGCCTAGTAGTGTGCTTTGCAGAAGCTCTTTGTGTTCAATAGAAATATACTAAGTTTGTGGGGTTAACTACTCCTAGAAGTGCCAGTTACATTTGTTTCCAAATGTAAGAAATATTAAGATTTTATTGACTCTCTTTTGAACAGATGATGATGTTATGTGCACACTGCACCGTTTTAGGCCTAGTTTTCTTGTGGAAATCAATCGTCCGAGGTACCTTCAGCCTGCTGAATTCCACCAGTCATGTCTTCACCATGAAGTACTAGAGATAGAGAATATGAATCCGCTCTTGTTGGAAGCTGAGAATTCTCACTTAGATTCACAAAGGAAGTGTGCTGCAACCCCTTATGTTTCTCCAACTGATTTTGAGGTCACTCTCACTGCTGTAGTACTGAAGGCGCTTATCACAGAGGTGTGTAATGTGGTTTATTGTACTAACTTCATGTTGCGTCAAATTTGTCCTTATACAAGAGAGAAATTAGTATAATGTTTCCTTAAAAATTAGTATAAATATAGTTGTTGTATAGCCATAATGATTCTTGGTTTGTTCCCAGATGAAGACGCAACTTGCAGAGAACAAGGTAGTTTCTCGTAGGGAACGAGCTAGTGGTTATGTTCAACAAACCTTGGAAAGTGACATGTGTGTGTACTTTGTTCGTGGATCTTGCATTCGAGGGGATACATGCCACTTTTCTCATTCATCTCGTGCCCCCAAACCAGTATGCAAGTTTTTCCTTACATTACAGGTATAATACTGCAATTTTTTATTGTTCGCATCTTCTTTTGCTCATTCCACTTGCATTCGAGAATATAATTGGCAGGGTATGATTTTAGTGTTTATTTTGTGTGTTTCTAGCGAGTTGAATGTTTTGAGGTACTATTGCTGTATGAAATAATTGATGGCAATTCATTGATGAGACTCTGAGCATAATAGTGTTGATTTAACCAGTCAAATTATTCTTTTAGAACACAGTAAATAGCATTAACAATAAATTTCTACTATGCCAGCTTGCCTTCGATCAGAATTATTTATTGAGCTGCGTGTGTTTATTGAGGGTACACGTGTACATTAGGAACTGGATGGACATTGAGTTAGTCTGTTAATGTGTTGTGTTGTTCCTTGTTATCAGGGTTGTAGAAATGGTGCCTCTTGTTCATTTTCACATGATCGTGGCTCCTCGAAGACTTCATCTGTTACATCTGGAATATGCGCTCAAGAAGACAGAGCCACCTCAGTATGTTATACAAAGTTGTTGCCTGGAGGTGAAGATGGGCATATTGTTGTCATGAATGATAAAAATCTGCAGTTCTCTTGTAAAGTTTGCCACTATTACGACCCCAGGAAGATAGTTGCATGTACACCTGGTCTGCACTCAGTTGAGTCTGATTCAGTGACAAGTGGCATGATGATACTCCAGAATGTGGCTGATCCTTGTCTTCTAATTATTGGTGGTGAACATAAACTACCAGTACCTTGGGCAGAAGTACAACGAGTTTTCTGGTTTGCTGATTTTGATACCGATGAATCAGTGAATGAGAGAGTTCTCCTGCAGAAGTTCTTTGAGCATATTGCCATCAAGACCTTGTCAGAAGCATTGTCTAAGTTGCAGGTCGTCTTGATCATGAATAACACAAAATTTGTTCACTTACAGGTATGCCCTTTTATAAGTGAGAATTGTAAGCCTAAAATGCACTCAAATTACTGGGCATTGTGCCTCATTGTGCATGACTAACGATATATATATTTCTTATCCTAGAGTAACTTGTTCCAAATTTCAGATGTAGTCAACAAGTTATCTGAATATGACATTTACTGCCTTTTTAACAGGCTGAAAAATTGGCAAGGGAATGCTTCTATTTTCTGGGTGAATCATTTATGTTTGATGAAGGGACTCTTGGATGGTTTTCAGACGCCCCCAGTTACCCAAATGGGATGCAAGTATCAGCACCGGTTGCTTACATTTTCAACATGCATTCTCCTACTGGCGTTCAGTTTGGTGATTATCCGACAGAATTACGCAAAGCCCTACGTAGAGCCTAGTTAGAGCAATCTAGGTTTCTCGTGTGTGAATAGCTAGATCAAATCATCTGGCGTGCTGTAATTTTTTGGTAAGTTCATAGGTAGACCAGGTGTACTATCTCATTTGAATTCCCCCACAGAATGGGATCTTATCTGTGGAGACTTGGAGTAGGCCCTGTTGGTGCGACTAACGGTTGATTTGGCTAACCGCTTGTACTTTATTCTTGTTAAGTTGAGCTTGAATGTTGATACCTTGAGAAGGTTAGTTGGTTGCTAAGAAATCCTATATATATTCCACTTATGATGTTTTATTTGCCTTCTGAAATTTGAAGTGAGCTAGTAAGCTATTTTTGGCTGGGAATGTTAATGTTTGGAATCCTCTGAAAAGACACCAGATCTACAACAGGATGAGGTTGATAATTCTATATGAACTCCTTTGAACAGTAATGATGTATTCATCATTCTTAGTGTAAGGAGGCATCTAAATATTTTGACCATACTTTCGACTTGGGTCTACGGATCAGCGTCCAGAAACGTGGGGGTTTATACTAAAAATATATTCTTAGGATTAACTTATCTTCCGCAATGCGGAATGTCATCGTGCCAATACGTCGAGTAAGCTGAGAGAAGCAGACGTCCAGAAGATTAACCGCATCAGTCACCTCCAGGCTAGGCAGTCTGACGCGATTACGCCCGATCTTGTCAGCTTCCGCCGCTTCTTCATGCTCATTTTTTTAAAACTGAAGAGGTTTGAGGACAACCCAATGATGGCACACTTGCATTTCTATTACTACTATTTATCTAGAATCCATTAGTAAAGAAGTTATGGATAGCTCAACTTAGTCCATGCAATCATCGTATAGCTGGTCATCGGCCATGGATGTCAGTTTGAAGATTGGAAGTAGAGAGAGGAAAGAGGGATGTTCATGAGCTTGAAGAAGCTGACGAGCGTCGGAGACAAAGAGAAAACTATTTTAATTAATCTTTGGGCCAATTTATTATATATTAGGTATGGTGCCAAGAAGCATGTATGAGAGCAGATGCTCACTGTATTGATGCAGATGTACCCTCTATAGAGATTTTACTCGACTTGTCGACCTTAATATGAATAACTACAATATATAGTTTGAATAATCTCATATTAGCTTGTTATAATTGAAACATGTGTTTTTTATTAGTTTTGACTTCACACTAAAAACTAGCTACATATCTCTTTATTTAGTGAACATATTTAATTCACTAGCATTGCAGACATCTAACAAGTCAACACAGAAAGAAGTCTCCCATAGTTTCTAAGAGCTTCTGCGCACCACAGTTTCTCCCCGCCGAAATCCATAAGACAGCTTATAAATAAGCATGAGCCCAGAAAGATGTCACCCAAAAGAAGTCAAAAGGCGGTTTATTTTTCTAAACACTTGTATAAGCACCTTGAATTGTTACATACCTAATGATGTCAAACGAACCAACAAGACAACAACTTTATGAAAAACCTGTAGAGACTACAAAAAACGCACGCTTATGTGGTACATACCATAGAACAATATTAATTATAACCAGAAAGCATTCTTTAAATTCAGCAATAAATACGAGTACAACACTAGCTGTATTGTAGTTACAGGGACGTTATGAACTTGAATACACCAACCATACAGGCTCAACGAAGTGGCCACTCAACCAAGAGGTAGAATTTAGGCAGTTGAAATCAATGACGTAATTTGTGGGGCAGTCAATATCTCCGGATGTCTTTTGGTGGCTTGAAGTTGATGGGGTGGGTTTCTGGTGTTGCTGTTAAATCTTCTTTCCACATCTTTATAGTTTTATCTGCCTCACAGGTCACAAGCCTCGATCCACTATTATCGTAAGACAGGGCATATATACATGCTTCACTCTCCAATGATCCTGAAATTGGACATGACAGGGATGCAGATAATCAGTGATCCTAGTTGTAAACAAACATCAAGGCCTCTAGGCCAGACACGACTGCGGAATGACCACTGCCGCTAGCATTTCTGATACATTAGACTATTCAGGGCCTCTCATAAGAGGAAATATTTTTTTGAAAATCGGAAGGGGAATATCAATTATCTACTTATTAGCCCATCAATCAATGCAGAATGAAAAGTACAACGTACCAGGCTGGACAATAGTCTGTTCTTGCTGAAAATTATGGCCACTCTTCCAATCCCAAAACCACATGCTTCCGTTATCCCCTGCAAAAAGAAAAACGGATGTTCCATTATAGATATATGGTCTGAAATTTGAAAACACATTAGAGATCATGAAATATTGTTCTTCTATAGGTGATTCCTTAACATCTTAGAAATGAATAAAATCCAAACAATAGATAGGGCATAGAGAACACAACCGTGATAAATAAAGCATGGTGGGGGAGCCCCTGAAAAAGTAGGAATAATATGACATTTTATCACAGTATTTACCTGCAGTTGCCAGGACGCCATCCTCGTTAACAGCCATTGCATTTAAAATTGTCTTCTGCTGGGACCTGAAGGTAATTAAAGGTGAGAAGTTAAGTGCATGATTCACCATCAATAGTTTGGACTGAGGAGAAAATTACATATGTTGCAACAGTATCAGCATGCTAATATACGCCCTACAGCCACAGAATATATTGAATATATTGTAGATTAAGTGGGTAAGTGGCATGTTTCGATATTATAGATTATACTGGTACAACCACAAGAATAACTAGCACAAATGCATCCATAAGAATTTTCTGCTGCTCGGAGATAAGAGGACCTTAACTTTGGTATTGTTCTGTAGGATGGATCTGGGACATTAGAATTCAAACACAGTAGAAATAACAACAACTAATTCAAATCTATTATTCAATCATTTGAAAGTAAGACGACAAAAAAGACATGCTGGTCAACATATATGGCATGCACACATTCACAAAAAAGGCCATCAAGCAGACAGCAAAGCAGACCTAGATGTATTTTGATTATAGATAATGGAATTTGAGTACCGTTAACATCGACTTGAGTATTTGAATTTTCTAATTACAGTTAAAGCAAATCACGAACCGTACCACTTATGCACAAGGTGAAATCAGTAGGGATGCAAATAGGTTAACTCACAGCATGTTGTGCAAGAATTCGCCTTTGGGCAGGCTGAACTTTTTTATGTTATCCGCTGATGCTGATGCAAATGATTTCCTACATAAAAGAAGTTTTTGTTAAGGTTCAAACAATGTACACGATAGGCAAACAAACTTGTGGGTGAGAACCAACTCTTTCGGATGCAGTGCCATAGCCCGAACAGACTTCTTATGGTGTGTAAGAGTACACATAGTCTTCCCTGAAGAAACAAACAACTGTAATGGAAACAGAAACAGATACAGCTAAAGGAAACTAGTTGATGAACATTGTTGAATTTGATAGTTGAATTACCAGCTACAAGATCCCAGAACTTGATAGTTGTATCATGTGAGCCAGTGACAACTTGTGGATCCTGAGGAAAAATATAATTAACCATAGGTACTGCAATACACAAGGAAATACTATCCCAAGCTACAAGTCTGGTCTAAATTATACTCCGAAAAGGTGAAAATATCAGTGTGTAACGTATCAAGATCATTTTTTAGCAGTTTTTTCTAACCTTAAAAAGAAAACTCAAAGTTGTCACACATCAGATTTACTAACATAAAATGTGACTAAGCATCAGAAGACTCGAATTAGAAATTTGACATGCCCTTCAATGAAAACAATATTGAGAGCGAAAATCAGAATTACAGTAAGTCGTGACAAGTAAAATGCAATCTTACCGTTGGCCGAGCAAACACTGAACAAACTGTGTTATCATGACCAGTTAAAGCAGAAACATGTGCTTTTGTTCGGATGTCCCACACCTGTGTATGAAATTAGATCTTACTATCTTAGTGCATCATTGTGCTGCCAGATTTTATAATATGAACTTTAAGAAGTGATTTCGTACTCTACAAACTGAATCTCGACCACCTGTCAGCAGGACATCGATTGTTGGGTGGAGAGCTAGGCAGTAAACTCCACTCAGATGCCCATGGTAAGACCGTATAACCTTTAACAGAGAATACAGAGATGATGTCGTGAGAATGTCAATATGCCACATACCAAACAGGATCAAGTAATAAAACAAACCTTATTTTGTTCGAGATCCCAACATTTCACTTGTTTGTCATCACCAGCAGAAAATAAATATGTGTGCCGCTGACTGACAGCAAGTCCTACATCATTGTGTATTACACTCATCAGTTACTAAATTCTCAGACTCGGACAAAAAACAGAATACTGAAAGGGTGATGAGTGCCTGGCGAGACTCTGCTACCCAAAACAAGACACACTTACCACGAACTTGCTCAATATGACCAGTCAGTGTAAGCTTCAACGTTCCTGATGCAAGGTCCCATATCTACAACAGGCAGTGGTCAGAGTTCAAAGTTCAAAGGACCAATAATCGAAGTACCACAGAAAGTAGTGTGACATGTAGGGGCAGTTGGGTTGATAGTGTCATGTATGATTGAACAGGGGAGGGGGAGGGCATTTATAATACTTGTCTTTGCAAGAAAAAAAGTAAGATCTACTGCCCATATCATAAAAAGGAAGAACTGAAAAACAAATGAAAGATTGATATCAAATAAAACCCAATTGGCAGCCGAAGCATAAATAGCTCATACACTA
Source organism: Poa annua (assembly GCA_026929855.1). NCBI lineage: Eukaryota > Viridiplantae > Streptophyta > Magnoliopsida > Poales > Poaceae > Poa > Poa annua. The sequence continues at coordinate 23,084,476 of CM049435.1, read as the reverse complement.
TGCATGCATTATTTTCTGGTTCTCACGGGAATTCATCCCCAGAATAGCAGTATATCTATCTTATTAGATCGAACAAGATTCTCAAAACTGAAGATTGTATCTGTCATTTAAGTAGAAGTATAGAACATTCAAAAAATAAATGCACCTGTATTCTGAGCAACTGATAGTGCTAACAAAGGTTGCGATATCATATCAGGTATTGCATGCATACATGAATTCAACTTAAATTTCCAATGCATGAATGCAGGCTGTTGAGCTCACCTTTATTGTCCTATCAGCAGAACCAGTACAGAACCATTCATTCCCTGGATCAAATGCTATAGATCGCACCCATCCTAAGTGACCACTGATGACCTGCATATGTTAAACAAAGAACTTAACATAATTTCTTGAAAATAAAGAATGTATCTTGTCGCTAAAAGACTAAGATGCTATTGTGCATCAGTCTGGCTTCAAGCACACATGCAGAATATGAAGGGTTCAACGATTTTGTCCAGTATAAATTTTCAGAGTGTGGATATTAGAACTATATGCATGCTCAAAACAAAACCTTTTATCAAGCAAAAAAAAAATGGCACCGGTATTTCATCATTTTTTTCCTTGATGTGTCAGCCTGATAGTATAACAAACAACATGAAAGATGGCACTTGAATAAAAATACTACCCGATAGTTCTTCCAGGGAGCATGCCATGCAGGTTTAGGCCATCTACTTGGTAACCTTTCCATCAGTGCAGATGTCGAGAATCTGAAAGAGTATGAAGACATGAGCAATTCAAAGTAACAGCCCGAACTTCACGTTACTATTATTATAAAAAACGGATGTCGAGAATCTGAAAGAGTATAGAATGACCAGTCGGATGTCATGTTGTACAATTAATAAAGGGCCATAGAAAGAAGGAAAGGCAAGTGAACAAAACCTGTCAGATGACCCAGGAATCGATAGTGTAGTTGTATTTTTGCCTGTTCCTGTAGAATCACTGTCGCAAAAAAAAAGGAAACTTCAGTAGCAACAAAAAGGAATTGAATCAACATGTTAACAACAGTCAAGAATATATGAATGCCTTACGGTGCCTTAGGAAGCATAAGTGGTGCAGGAATTATGGCATTACTTGTGCCTCCCCCACGAGCATTTTTGGTGTCTTGTGTGCCTGACCAGATAATTGTGAGCTAAAATAAATAAAAATACTAAGACTGTGGAAGTTCTTATCATCCAGTCTACCCCAGTATCCATATTTTGTACAAAGTTAGATGGAAATGATAGTAGAGACGTGCAAGGGCAGCCTGAAACAATTGTTTCAGCTACTCAAGTATAGTGCCTTAAACCAACACCGAAATACATCAATAAATCAATCAGTTCCATCTGACTAATGTAGAGGAGATGATCAACTAATATACAATTGAAGTTCCAGCTTTGGCTTCTTCCATCACTTCCAATGCAATAAACATAGTTTTCAGACGGACTATCCTAACTTTCTTGCCTATGTTTGACATCTTCCTATGGAACATGTAATTAAAGAAAACAGAGGCCTTCTGCCGGAATCAAATTTGCTAGGATTCTGGCGGTTTCACATGTTCCTTAAATACCCCTTATTTCTTTTCCTAGTGTTCATTGCTTTCGGGAATGAATTCACGCTCTAGCTAGATAATAGCTATTGTTCATTTGAGAAGCAGCGGGGGCTATATAATCTAAGAAGGGCAGCAACATTTACCTGGAAGCGCCAATGCGGTGGAAGGAGCCGCAGCACCCTTCCCCTGCACTCGTCCCTGCTCGGTCGGCAGGTTCTTGACCGCACCGTACTCCGCATTCACCTGCAAGAAAACACCCAACCATCAATTTTCGCTTTTTGCGGACAGAGGAACCCAACCAGCGGAGAGACGAGAAGGAACCACGAACCTTGCAGCTGACGCGAATCCGTTTGCTGCCGCGAGAGAGAATGAGAGCAAGCGAAGAGAAGCAGTTTAGTGCCAGGGCGCTAGGGTTTTGGGGTTAAGGAAGGGGGCTGAGCGAGCTGGCTTACCTGTCGGCGTCGGGGGAGAATAGGAGGGAGTGGGTGGGCGCGAAGAGGTCGAGGGAGCGTTTCAGCGACTTGAGGCTTAGCTTCTTCAACGACTGCGGCTCAACCGGCTCGCCGCCCGCCGCCGCCGCCATCGCCATAGCCGCCGCCGCGGATCTCCGAGATACCAGTTCGCTTCTCGCCCTTCTCCGTGTCTTGTCCCGGTGTGGAGACGGTTCGCAATGTCGGCCCAGCCACAGATAACGGACATATATCTATCTGGGCCTGACTGGCCCGTTACGAGGGAAAACTGTAGGTGTACATGCGGCTCGGCCCACCATTTCCCTAAGCCTGCAGCCCCTGCCACGCTCTAGATTCTGATTGATCTGCTTCCCCACCCACGCCGCGTCGCGCGTCGCCGCCGCCGCCGCGCTGCACTGCCTGTTGCTTCTCCGTCCCGCCGCGCTGCACTGCCTGCTGCTTCTCCGTCCCTCCGCGCCAACTACTCCGGCTCCGGCAAAACGTATTCGCCGAGGTAAGCTACAATCTCTGGTAGCACCAGTATATTGGGGCTGCACGGCTCATTAGATCTAGAGATGTTTGCGTATGCGTTGATTCAGTAGCAGCAGCATGCCATCCTTTGGTAGAGCTCAACTCATCCTGAATGATCTTTGATTTTCCTCTCTGTAATTGTTGATTCGGTGCACAGAAGTACAAAACTGTAAAAAAAATCTTTGTTTGGCCTGACAAGTAAGCACCGCTGATTATCATGTTAAGGTTTTACGAACTGCGCGATAAGTATTTGACAACTGTTCCTCTTTTCATCATTAGATTTTGACACTAGAAATTTAAATGTGCTGTCAATTTTATGGCATAATATCTTCTTAGTCCAGTCATGCCTAAAGGCCTGTAACATTAAGCTTCCTCTTGTAACCTCTGATACCAAGGTTGACAGCTGCGTCTGATACTTTTATGCGTGTTAGCATCTGAAATCCTGTGAAATTAACCCGCACTACCACTCGATTCCCCTCGCTCGAAAAAATTATGTCGACCTGCTCGACTCTCCTTCCGCCGTTCCTTGGCGGCGCTGAACCTCGCGCGGCGGAGGCGGCTTCAGGAACTGGTACCGCTCTCCTTTTCCCTCTCTACCTGCCTAGGTCTCCATCCTCTCTTTCTCTATCTGTCTCCGTGTGCAATGCAGAGGCTTCTCCGGCCTTTATATGTCTCAGCGCGGCAGGGAACAGCGACCTGCGCCCGCAGCCCCGACATCCTGCACCGCCGATGTTCCAAGCCCCACGCCACACTGAGCTTGTTCTCCTGGCACGGTGTCGTCAGCCCGAGCACCTGGCCACCTGCTCTAACTGTCACCCCCCCTTGCCGCGCCGGTGGTGCACGCCGGGCTGCCGCGGGAGTCCATCGGTGTCGCTCTGGGACTCCACTTTGGCCGTCTCGCCTTCTCCTCTGAACTCCCGTACGGCCACGGGGAGGACAAGGTCGCCCTCCTTACTTCTTTTGTGCAGCAGACAGTGCTCTGTTCGGAGCAGCAAAGTTGTTTTCTTTGACAGAGAAGAGAGAAACTGTTGTGTTAGGTTGCAGTTCAATCATCTGTTCCTCCGATGGCACACTCTCCATGACAGGTAATTGAAGTGTTCATAGGTTTTAGCAGTAGAATCTACCTGAAACATGCGGTTTATGTGGAACCTGAATTGCAAAAAAGTACTCCAAGTCTAATTAACCAATGTGAGGTTTGATACATCTTTTCTGTAGTTCTCTCCAAAACTCCTTTGGCTTATACATTCATACAATATCAGGAGGTTAATACCCTGGAGGTTGAGCGTGAGGCAAATTATTCTATGTCTACAAATGCCTAAAGTTATGTTCAGTGTGATATTCAGTTCTCGAAGACTGCAAGGCGCATCATGTCGGCCTGTGATGGAGTTCTCTTGTGTTTGTAACTACCGTAGTATATAACTCAGGATAAACCTCTTCTTGCCATGGTAGCACAAGTATAGCTGCACAACCTATGTACCATGATGTGCAGGAGCATCGCACCGCCGATGCTAACCCATAATCCTGTAGGAATGACAATCTAACCACTAATCATCTCTGATGGAGAAGACCAGATAATGGAAATGCTGCGACTTGACCAGTAAAAGCTGCTAGAGATTGAGAGACAACTACCATAAACAAAAAAAGAGGCTTAATATCTTGCTTTGCATGGATTGGCTAGAGAAATATGAGAGCATGAGGAAGGATTGCTGCTAATATATTTGCTACTTACAGTTGTTTGTTTGTGTTGATTATTTGCTACGGGTTGTTATGGATTTGTTTTGATTATTTGCAGATGGAATCAAATGACAAAAAAACAATTCTTATAGTCAAGTTACATGATTATGGTATGTTTCGTATATGCCCAATTTAACCGCATCGATTTCATGCTCGTGGCGAAACATTTAACCCTTGTTTGATGGTTGCCAAACTTCTTGCATGCCCGTGCTCCTTTGTCAAGTCACATCGAACTTCCTTGCCAACATAGGCCAGAACTTGGACAACCAAAAGAACATCCAATATTTTGGCTGGCCAATTTTTTTATACGTGTTGGCTTGGGCTCAACTAAACACAACCTAAGGTGCAACTATGCAGATCAAGATTTGTTACTCATTAGCTATTGTGTATAAGCAAAAGGATCAATGGAGTTTCCTGGTACAACTCCTTGTCACAGTGACGTCATTGGAAAACAATATACATGTTAGATTCAATATCTGGTTATCTGCTTTACAGGGAACTGCTTTAGATTCAATGTTGCTTTCATTTCTCTTGTTTAAAATCTTTCTCATGCATTTTCTCCCTTATCTATATCAGCAGCGAGAATTTATTTGTACCTCGTTTAGCATCTGTCTACTACTGCATTTCACGGTACTGTTTGTTTCCTGGTTTTCAAAATTGACTGCTGATGATTCAAATCGTATTTACCCATTGTTGTGTTGTCACTTTGTGTATGGGTTTTATGATTGGTAATTGAATTTCACGGACATCGTCAACTCATATTTATTTGGGTGTTACCTTGCAGAAGAGAAACCGGCAAGGATGGTGATCCCTCCACCAGACAGGGCAGCTAGGATCGTCACCTTTCTCAAGCCCTACCTTCTGAAGATGAATTTCTCGAACAAGTTTGTTTCCGCACAGGTCATTCATACCCCAACAGCAACCGTGGCGTGTTCTGCAAGCTCACAGGAGAAGCTGCTGAGACCAAACATGGAGTCAACCCGTGACGTCTCTGCTGCCGCGAAGATTGGCAAGTTGCTCGGCGAGCGCCTGCTGCTCAAGGGGATACCTGCTGTCTCGATCCACCTGAAGCGAGAGCAGAAGTACCACGGGAAAGTCAGGGCTGTTATAGATTCTGTCAGAGAAGCTGGAGTCAAGCTGTTGTGAATTGTGACGTGGAATGCCTCATATCTTGAGCCTGTATTGTCGGAAGTTTGGAATGATTTGAATCGGGATCTGTTTGGAATGCAACTACAGACTGCTAATCTGTTTAATCTGTAGTTGCACTTTCAGGATCTGCAGTCTTGTTTCTATCAGCTGAGTTTATTCTTCGGGTGATACACATGCCCTTGTTTGCCTGTCACGCTGAATTTTATGGATCGTGATGTTATTTATAATGCAAATCAGCGCTTGATCACAACAGATTAGACAAGAGGTTTGTAATCGTTTCGTTCTTTTCTCCTAGCCGCTGGCGGTGGAGATGATCAGGAGGAGCCCTTTTTCCACCTATCTCCCTCCGCTCGCTGCTTCAGCGGCAGGAGAGAGGGTACCCGTGTTCTCTGTTTTTACACGGTACTTAGGATTACTCATATAAAGGTTGTAGGAATCCTTGTGTTGGAGAGGCCATCTAGAGGGGTGCACGTTCTGGGCCGTCGGATCCGTTCCCGGCGCGCCCTCCTCCGTTCGATCGTCGCCATGGCCAGGGTCCAGCAGTCAGTGGGCGAGCCTGCCCCGTGCACGTCACTCTCTTTTTGCCCGCGCCCCGCAGGAAACCCTAGCCAATCGCCGCTCCTCCTCCCCAATCCTCTTTCTCCTCCTCCTCGCTCCGCTCCCCGCCCCTCTCCCGACCGCACGTTGGGCTCTCCAGTCTCCACCCGCCCCGCTGCGCCTCCGCCTCACCTCTGCCCCGCGCCCTCACCTCTGCTCCGCCCGGATGACGGAGGAGCCTGTGGAGAAGGAGCAGCAGGGTAGGCAGCGCATCGGCGAGCGCGACTCGCTGCGAGGCGACAGTGGCGAGTCGGCGGAGGCGCCGCAGGAGCGCGTCGTAGAGGAGGGCGGCGGCGCGGAGGACCCCCAGCTGCGGTTGCAGTGTCCAGGACGCATGCTCCCGCCCGTGGCTCGGCCCTCATCGTTGGCCTCTCGCGTCCACGAGCTTGGCCGGTGGCTTAGGCGGCGACCGCAGGCGCTCGGCACGACGGCGGCTCGGACGGCCGGCGTCCTGGCGGTGAGGAGGACGGTGGGGGTAGCAGGAGGAGAAGGAAGCACGGAAGATGCGGGCCAAGAGGAGGTACGGCGCGATCCGGAAAATTGAGGCGGCGGTCAGCCCGCTTAGAGGTCCGTCCTCGTCATCTCCATCGACAGCTTGCACGCCTCCTCGCGCATCCCAACTCTGTGCCGGCGGCTCGCCCCGTTTGTGCCAGTTTCGACAAGCGGCGGCTCGGATGGCCGGTGTCCTGGCGGTGAGGAGGACGGTGGGGGTAGCAGGAGGAGAAGGAAGCACGGCAGATGCGGGCCAAGAGGAGGTACGGCGCGATCCGGAAAATTGAGGCGGCGGTCAGCCCGCTCAGAGGTCCGTCCTCGTCATCTCCATCGACAGCTTGCGCGCCTCCTCGCGCATCCCAACTCTGTGCCGGCGGCTCGCCCCGCTTGTGCCAGTTTCGACAAGCTGGTGTTGGGGCATCCAGGAAGTGTGCCCGTCGCTTGACTCTCGTCACCACTGCCCAGGACGTTGAGCATGGCTAGCAGATGGCTTGCGCTTTGCTCACGGTCGGGTGAGACGAGCCACTGGGATAGACGGGATGGAATTCATCAGGTGACATGAGTTTCCTTCTATCATTCTTCTCCTCTTCCCCTCTCAAATTCTCGATCACGTGGAGATCTTTTTTCCATTCTTTCTGAACTTTTCAACGTATGTTTATGTTTCAGATCGATTTGGTGGTGCGGAAAAGAAACTGATGGCTTGCGCTTTGCGCACTGCCAGGGGAAACGAGCCAGGGGGACAAGAGCGACTTCATCCGGTGAAGCGAGCTTCTTTCTTTCTTCTCCTCTTCCCATCTTCATTTCTCATCATGTGTAGATTTTTTTTTCCAACTTTTCTCAAATTTTCAGCTTATATGAGAACAAAATTGATGAATTTATCTCTAGTTTTGTGTGTGAATCAGGGAAGGCGCATATGAGAACTGGGCCCGGTGTACTTTCTATGATTCCTTTACTTTTGTTCTTTCCAAAATTTATATACCCACCTGGTTTTGTGTAAATAACCAGATAAGATTGTGAGATAATGTGTTGATGAACTACCCTGTTTTATCAAGTAGCTTTGGGTCTCTTGGGCTGCTTGTTGCTCTAACTCAGTGTGCTCAAATAAGATTTTATATTTTCAGAGTTAAGTGTATGGACATGCAATGGGAGTGGCTTTCAGACCGTTGGCGTGGTTTCGGAAACAGCATTTCGTCGAGCAAATGTATATTCCATGCATGCAACTTGCAACTGTTGCTTCTTTCTATTTTTGACTAACCATGGTTGTGTCTTTTCCCTTCTTTATTTCCTCTCATGTTTCTTTCTCTATGCAGGAGTTGCTTGCTTCTCTTTTCTGTAACAACTCGTTGTTTTCTGAGGATGGTTCTTATTTTCTCGGGTTCATCCACTACTTGATTTAGTTCCTAATTTCCATTATTAATATTACCTTTCTTGCATGTTCAGAGATGTGGCTAGGTTGGCATCTTCGTGGCTAGGTTGGTGACACTAGTAGAAAACAGGTCTTCGGACCCAGCCGAAATACCCCATTTGTCCCGGTCGCATTACAAACCGTGACAAATGGGGCCAAATAGTTGCCTGCAGCCTCCACGCGCGTCAGAAGCCCCCCTTTTGTCCCGGTTCCAGCCACGAACCGGGACAAAAGGTGCCTGCCTCAGCGCACCAGCCTTTTTGTCCCGGTTCGTGACTGGAACCGGGACAAAAAGGTGGATGCCTATATATACTCAGCACCCTCCCCTCTCCCAAGACCATTGGAGGCATTTTTTTTCTACTATGCTAGGAGGGTGTGTGCTAGTTTATTTTTTTTAAGTATGCATACAAGGTGTTCGACGAAATGCCCGAGAGAGTTCACAAAATGATTTGATACACAATTGAGTTTTATCCTTCTTTTCGATCAAGGTTATTTTTTTCTCATTTCATTCGTCATTGATACAATGCATATGTTCAGTGGCTATTTCTCGATGTTCTGTAATGGTTATTGATATAGTTAATCATATAATGCAGATGGACCGACAATGTATGTATGGTGACTGACGCACTGCCGAGTACATGACGGGTTTGAGGAAATTTCTCGACGTAGCCAAGGTTCATAGTACCAATGGTTTCATGTGTTGTCCATATGTCAACTGTCAGAATAAGACAGATTACCCAGACGCGAGAACCCTTCAAACCCATCTTATTCGGCATGGTTTCATGCCCAGCTATAATTGTTGGACCAAGCACGGAGAAGAAGGGGTTATGATGGAAGACAATGAAGAAGAAGATGATGACAACTATCCTATGTTCCCGGATTACGGTGATGCTGCAACGGGGGAAGCTGAAGATGAAGAGGCACCAGATGAGCCCACTGACGATCTTGGTCGGGCCATTGCTGATGCAAAGAGAGAGTGCGGAACTGAAAAGGAGAGGTTGAAATTCGAGAAGATGTTAGAGGATCACAAGAAATTGTTGTATCCAAGTTGCGAAGATGGTCAGAAAAAGCTGGGTACCACACTGGAATTACTGCAGTGGAAGGCGGAGTGTGGTGTGACTGACAAGGCATTTGGAAAGTTGCTGCAGATAATTAGGAAGATGCTTCCAAAGGTCAACGAGTTGCCCGGCAGTACGTACGAAGCAAAGAAGGTTCTGTGCCCTCTAGGATTAGACGTGCAGAAGATACATGCCTGCCCTAATGACTGCATCCTCTACCGCGGTGAGTACGAGAATTTGGATGCATGCCCGGTATGCACTGCATTGCGGTACAAGATCCGACGAGATAACCCTGGTGAAGTTGAGGGGGAGCGGGCTCGGAAGAGGGTTCCTGCCAAGGTCATGTGGTATGCTCCTATAATACCACGCTTGAAACGTCTGTTCACAAACAGAGAGCATGCCAAATTGTTGCGATGGCACAAAGAGGACCGTAAGAAAGACGCGATGTGCAGACACCCCGCTGATGGGTCGCAGTGGAGAAAAATTGAGAGAGAGTTCCCAGACTTTGCAGATGACGCAAGGAACTTAAGGTTTGGTCTAAGTACAGACGGCTTCAATCCGTTTGGGGAGCAGAGCAGCAGTCATAGCACATGGCCTGTGACTCTATGTATTTATAACCTTCCTCCTTGGTTGTGCATGAAGCGAAAGTTCATTATGATGCCAGTGCTCATCCAAGGCCCGAAGCAACCTGGCGACGAGCTTGATGTGTACCTCAGGCCATTAGTTGAAGAACTTTTACAGTTGTGGCGGGAAGAAGGTGTACGTGTGTGGGATGAGCACAAACAGAAGGAATTTGACCTACGAGCTTTGCTTTTTGTAACGATCAATGATTGGCCAGCGCTTGCTAACCTTTCAGGGCAGACAAACAAGGGGTACAATGCATGCACACACTGTTTGGGTGAGACTGAATGTATATATTTGGATAAATGTAGGAAGTGTGTGTATCTGGGGCATCGTCGATTTCTTCCGATCAGGCATACCGCAAGGAAGAAAGGCAAGCATTTTAAAGGTGAGGCTGATCATAGTAGGAGGCCTGTCGACCGTACTGGTGAAGAAATATTTGATATGGTCAAGGATTTAAAAGTAATCTTTGGAAAGGGTCCTGGAGGACTAGAGGTTCCGAAAGACGCTAACGGGCACGCACCCATGTGGAAGAAATAATCTATATTTTGGGAGCTACCATATTGGAAGGTCCTGGAGGTCCGATCTGCAATCGATGTGATGCACGTCACGAAAAATATTTGCGTGAACCTGCTAGGCCACTTGGGCGTGTACGGGAAGAAAAAAGACACAGAGGAAGCACGAGAGGACCAGAAACGTCTGAAAGAACGAGACGGCCTAAATCCCGAACACTACGAAGGTCCTGCCAGCTACGCTCTTACCAAAGAAGAGAAAGTAATATTCTTTGAATGCCTAAGCAGTATCAAGGTCACGGGCGGCTTCTCGTCGAATATAAAGAGGATAGTAAATGTGAGACTCCAAAAATTTCAAAACCTAAAGTCACATGACTGCCACGTGATTATGACACAATTGCTTCCGATTGCACTGAGGGGGCTTCTACCGGAAAATGTTCGAGTACCCATTGTGAAGCTTTGTGCATTTCTCAATGCAATATCTCAGAAGGTAATCGATCCGGCGATTCTACCAAGGTTACAAAATGATGTGGTCCAGTGTCTTGTCAGTTTTGAGTTGGAGTTCCCCCCATCCTTCTTTGATATTATGATGCATCTCCTGGTTCACCTAGTCGAAAAGATTCAAGTTCTCGGTCCTGTATTTCTACATAATATGTTCCCATTTGAGAGGTTCATGGCAGTCTTAAAGAAATATGTTCATAACCGTGCTAGGCCAGAAGGAAGCATCCCCAACGGCTATGGTACCGAGGAGGTCATTGAGTTCTGTGTTGACTTTATTCATGACCTTAAGCCGATTGGTGTTCCATAATCACGGCACGAGGGGAGACTTAGTGGAAAAGGCACACTAGGAAAGAAAACAAAAATTTGTATGGATGGGCATTCTTTCACTGAAACACACTATACAGTTCTACAAAGTTCTACCTTGGTGGCCCCGTATATCGATGAACACAAAAATATTGTACGCTCCCTAAACGCGGGGAAGTCTGACAACTGGATTGTACGTACACACATGGCGACTTTCGACGGTTGGTTGCGAACACATCTCCTGAATAATGGCAAGAAGGTTGAAGAAGAGTTATACCTGTTGGCCAGGGCACGATCTACAACTATATGTACTTTCCAAGGGTACGAGATTAATGGGAATACATTTTACATGACAGTCCAAGATAAAAAGAGCACCAACCAAAACAGTGGTGTTCGCATTGATGCAACAAACAACAATGGGCAGAAGAACACATATTATGGTTGCATAGAGGAGATATGGGAACTTGACTATGTACCTTCTTTTAAGATCCCTTTGTTTCGGTGCAAATGGGTCAATCTGAAAGGCGGGGTTCAGGTAGACAAGCAGTACGGAATGACAATAGTGGATCTAAACAATCTTGGGTACGGAGACGAACCATTCGTCCTAGCAAATGATGTGGCTCGGGTTTTCTATGTGAAGGACATGTCTAGCAGACCCAGAAAAAGAAAAAATACGGAAACGAATACATCATACGATGAGCCGAAGCGTCACATAGTTCTTTCAGGAAAAAGAAACATCGTGGGAGTGGAGGACAAGACAGACATGTCAGATGATTATAACAAGTTTGATGAAATTCCGCCCTTCGTAGTGAACATTGACCCAATCATCAAGTTGAATGAAGAAGATGCTCCATGGTTCCGACCCGGAAGAACTGGCGGCGTTGTGTGGAGATGTTGGTGCGATGTGTAATAATTTATTGAACATTTTATATGAACAAGATGCTCCATTTTTACCTACATATGAACAAGATGCTCCATTTTTACCTGCATATGAACAAGATGCTCCATTTTTACCTGCATATCAAATGGATCCGCCGCCGTCGATAGAACAAAACACACGGTTTCACCTGCATACAGCCCTACGGTGGCTCCTGAGTGCCCGCATATCAAATGCACCGTAGGGCGTATGCAGGGAATCCGGATGATTTGTATTCGGTCGATGAAGTATTTTGTAGATAGAGCAGAACACACGGTTTGCGAACATGTCCGAGAGGGGGCTATATATAGGGTCATGTGGCTCACGAAGTGGTCCTGATAGTGCTTGAAAGAAACACACGATCCGTGTCGCTTCTTTAGTCCCGGTTTGGAAGTGATAGTGCTGATCCAACAGCTCACAAGCCCTCAGAAGAAGCACACCCCTGATCCAACGGCTCACAAGCGCTTGAAAGAAACACACGATCCGTGTCGCTTCTTTAGTCCCGGTTTGGAAGTGATAGTGCTGATCCAACAGCTCACAAGCCCTCAGAAGAAGCACACCCCTGATCCAACGGCTAACAAGCGCTTGAAAGAAACACACGATCCGTGTCGCTTCTTTAGTCCCGGTTTGTATTAGTTATTCAAATTCAAACACTTTTCATATTGAAAGTTTTGTCAAATTCCAAAATTTGCAAAAGTTCTTCAAATTCAAACTATTTTTAAAATAGTTAAAATAATTATTATAGAAAACATAAAATGTTTTTGTATTAGTTATTCAAATTCAAACACTTTTCATACTGAAAGTTTTGTCAAATTCCAAAATTTGCAAAAGTTCTTCAAATTCAAACTATTTTTAAAATAGTTAAAATAATTATTATAGAAAACAGAAAATGTTTTTGTATTAGTTATTCAAATTCAAACACTTTTCATATTGAAAGTTTTGCCGAATTCCAAAATTTGCAAAAGTTCCTAAATTCATATTCAAACTATTTAAAATAGTTAAAATAATTACTATAGAAAAAAGAAAATAGTTTTGTATTAGTTATTCAAATTCAAACACTTTTCATATTGAAAGTTTTGTCAAATTCGAAAATATGCAAAAGTTATTTAAAACAGAGTCAAACCATTTACAAAATGGAAAAAGAAAATGAAAATATAAATATACCTTTTATCCCGGTGCCAGCCACAGCTCGGGACAAAAGGGGGGGGGGGGGGGGGGGGGGCATTGGGCGCGAAGCCAAATCTCGCATCTGTCCGGGTGGTGGCTCAGCCCGGGACAAATGACCCCCCTTTTGTCCCGGTTCCAGCCACGGTTCGTGGCTTAACCCGGAGCCATTTCCCCTACTCCTGCCGTTACGCTGCCCAATTTTTCCATCGCGCCGCCGCCTCCGGCCATCCCCTACTCCGGCCGCCGTCCTCGCACTCCATCCGCGCCCGCGCCAGGGCCCGTGCCCGTCCCCACCCCCGCCCGTGCCCGGCCGTGCACCGAAGCTCCTCCGCGCCGCCGCAACCCACCACTCCGTCTCCGGCCGCAACGCCGCCGTCCGCGCGTCACTCGCCGCAACGCCGGTGCGGTGAGCACCCCCACCTCTGGCCGCAACGCCGGCGGTGCCCTAACCCTAACCGATGCATCGGATTGCATCGGTGAAGTCATGCTGACATCACCGATGACGTCATGCTTTAGTCATGCTAGTTAGATGTATTAGTTAGTTGTAGTTAGATTTAGTTGCAATGTTAGTTGTAGTTAGATTTAGTTGCAATGTTAGTATTAGTTAGTTGTAGTTAGATTTAGTTGTAATGTTAGTATTAGTTAGTTGTATTTTGCAATGTGTTATTTTTTAGTTAGGGTTTCCGCATTGAAACTTTGATAATTCATATTAAATCAGAAAAATGCAAACTTTATATCAAAATGTTCAGAAAAATAGAAAACTTTATAGTACTTGTAGTATTTGTAGTATATGCAAATTAGATATTTAATTAGATAGATGTTTGTGTTAGTTAAATTTATATTGTCAAAATTAGCTAATCTTTTCATTATATCTATTATTGCAAATGTGATTTTATTGTAATGTGTTGCAATGTGTTGCGTGCAGGTACTCGGATTTGTCACCGTGTCGGAGTTGCTGCCCCCTCGGATTTTGCGCCCTCTCGGAGCCTCGGCATTGTTCGACTAGTCCGCCACTGTCAAAGATAAATAAGAAAATGTAAATGGATTATTCGAGATGTATTATTGTTGCTTTAAATGGATTATTCGACTATATTAGTGATATTTAATCGAGATGCTTTAAATGGATAATAATATGATACTTCAATCGAGATGCAAATAGAAATGAAGATGTGAATTTGTCTTAATAACTTGCAGAAACTATGGAGCCCGGTAGAGACCATGAACAAGAAGAGGACATGTACAACATCATCCGCGTAGGTCGTGTAGAGGGACAGGAGGACGACTCAGACGATTTCACCGCACAGTTCCTGAACGAGTCCGGTGATGGATTGGAGGGTCCTTCCGACGAAATAGACGTCTCCGACGATACAGCTCTGCGGAGAGCACATGACGACTCTGATGTTGGAAAGTCGTCCGCCGAGGTATATATATATATATATATATATATATATATATATATATATATATATATATATATATATATATATATATATATATATATATATATATATATATATATATGGGTTATCTTAGATATAGTATATGAACATACTCAAACCGATAAAGTATGACAAATACTTCCGTATGGTGGTATATGAGACGTGAGTGTAGTTACACCCGGGAGTAGAAACCATTTAACCTATATATATATATATATATATATATATATATATATATATATATATATATATATATATATATATATATATATATGCCCTCCGGTGATCGTCTCTGTTGAATAGATGCGTTAATTGATTTGTGTCTATACATATATTAACTACCACTTATTTCTTGTTTTAGCCCTCCGGATCGAGCAAAAAAACATCCGCCAACTCAAATGTTACGAATCGAGGCGGGACACGAGGCGGGACCAAAAAGCTGGAGGGGACTCAGAAGTACCACATCGACGCCATCAATGAAAAAGGCAAACCGATTGCTCCCGTGAAGCACGCAAAAAAATTTGTAGCTCAGTGCGGAGCTATTGTTCGGGACAGAATCTCCATCAGGGCTCAGGAATGGAATAAGCCAAAGGTGCGAAAAGAGGGGGTTATTTATGTCCCCGATGAAGACAAACATCGCCTTTGGACCGAGCTCCTTAAGAATTTCACTTTACCGGAAGAGGAGGATGAGAATGACCCGGTTATAGAGAAACGATGCATGGCCTGGACTCTTATGGAGATGGGAGAACTGTTCCGCAGCTGGAAGAAAAGGCTAAACAAGTTCGTAACTGCAGGTACGACTCCAGAATTCGTCGGAATCTATGAAAACATAAAAAATGAGTGGCCCGCATTTAAGGCGTACAAGCTATCAGCTGAAGCTAAGAAATAGTCAGAGAGAAATAAGAAAAATGCAGCAAACAAGAAATATCACCATAACATGGGGTCAGGTGGCTACCTGACGGCCATGCCTAAGTGGGAGAAAATGGAGGATGAGTTGCTGGCTAAAAATATAGAGATCGAGACAATGGATTGGCCAGAACGGCTTAAGGCTTGGTTCTATGGGCATGGTGGAAAGTTACACCCTGAAACATGGGAATGTATTTTTACCAACGAGCACGGACCTGACCCTATCAAAGCACTCAGAGATGTATGGAAGGAGGTGGAGGCAGGCACGTTCCAGCCTAACAGAGAGAAGGACGAGCTATCACGAGCCCTTGGGAATGCTGAACACAGTGGACGAACACGAGGAACCGTCGGCTCCGTTCCGTGGAAGATTGGGTTTCCCGCTGATGCTAGCACTTACAGAAGCCGAGCGAGAAAGAAGAAAGAGCGGGAAGACCGGGTGCAGAGGCTAGAAGATAAATTAGCTGAAGTTGAGAAGGAGGTAGCAGCGCTCAATGTAGCGAAGCAGCGTCCACGGAATTCCTGCGAATCTGTGACGCACGAAGATCCTTCTCCTGATCCAAAATCTATGCGAAGAAGCAACGTGGCTTCCACGGAGCTCGTTCGCCACGGTGATACCACGGGTCCTCGTCACCCCCTAGATAGTATCGTGCAGCAGGAACTGTGCGAGCTACATGTGCCATGCTTGAACATAACCGTGAAGGTGGCGGAAGGTTATGCCGTACCGCCTATACCAGATGGAACTTACCATTGCCGCCCGATTCCAGATGGCTATGCTGTTGTCGGGGTTGATGAGGTTATTAAGGGATATGAGGGAATAAAGCTGGACTTCCCTACGGGTGAAGGCGAGGATGAATTGAGATATGCCTGCAGGACAACCTGCTTATGGAAAAAGGAATACATCGTGTTCCCACAGTTGTTGCAAAAGCAACCTTCTCCGAGAAGCAATCGCCCTCCCAGTCCACATGCCAGTCCAGACCTCCCCGACAACGACAACGACGACCAAGGCGCCAGTCCAGATCCATCTCCGTCGCCGCGTCAGCCGACGCCGCCGCCGCGTCAGCCAACGCCGACGCCACGTCAGCCGACGCCGCCGCCGCGGCAACGGACTCCGTCGCCTCCGCAAAAGAAGCGGAAGTCCAACACTGTGTCGACTAGTAGTACTTAGAAGAGCGGTACGGGGAAGAAAGCGAGGCAGATGACACCGCCGCCTCCTCCGCCGCCTCCTACCAGATCGTTGGCACGAAAGAAGTCTCCGCCAAAGCCGGTATATTCTCCAGAAGCGATACAGTGGGCCTATGAATTTCTTACGCAACCATCGCAGTATCAGCTGAATATGGAGGATGACTATGTACGCGTTCTGGTGCGTACGGCTAGAAGAGTGCGGGATGAACGAAAACGGGCTGCGGGTGCAAACAAGAATAGAGACGTTCCGCAGCTCGGAATGCAGGCGGTACAATCGGTCACCGCGCTCAGAGTGTTGCCCAGTGGTGCGGAGGAGACAGAAATTGAGAAGCAAGCTAGAGAATTAGGTATGTCTGTTTCATACCTTCGCGCCTTACAATCGGGCGAAACTGTCGAGTTTGCTGAAATGGCGCGGAAATGTGTTAGAGGGCAGCCTCTGATCGACACTTCTTATCTGCGCGCCCTACCAGCAAGAATGCACCAATTACATGACTGGTACATGTCTTATACGGCCCATAATGATGGAGACTATATCTATGCGAAAATTCAAAAGTCTCATTATGGCCCAGGTGATGATGAGCTTCATATTGAGCTCCTATAATTATTCCAGTTATTCAATTTTGACGCCCTCGACAAATCTATCATCAGTGCCTATTGTCTGTAAGTGATTAAATTATGCCTGTTATTAATTCTCTAGCTTAGCTTGTTTTTCATTGCATGTAATTATCCTTGTTTACTATGTTATTATGCAGACTGAAGATTATAGAAACTCGGAAGCTTGGAGCTGATAATAACGTTGGGTTCGTTGACCCAAATCGAGTTCACCATCATGGTATAGTAAATTACCCAGAGAATACGGAGGAGCTCTTGCTCTCATACTTAATGCCGCAATATTACAAAACCTACATACTATTTCCTTACAACTTCGAGTGAGTTATTTACTGTCTTGTACATATTCACTAATTTTCTTACTCGATATTATTGATGAGTTATTAACGTATATAAACATGCGCAGATTTCACTGGATACTGATTGAGATTGAGGTTGAACGGGCAAAAGTATGCATATATGACCCATTAATCAAACCGCTTGAGAAGTTAATCGACTTGCAACTAATGCTTCAAAGGTAATTTCAATCATTACCGTAGTCGGCATGTTCCGTTCTAATATAGAGAAATTAATAACTTATTTAATCATTTTCTATACTGTACAGGGTGTGGGACAAGTTCACCGGATTCCACAAGGGTGTACGTAAGGACCTAACTTTTAAACTAGAAGAGGTAAGTAGTCATAGCTAGGTCCGCGCATCTCTTTAATTCTTTAATTCTTTAATTCTAGTTCCCAATACCATTTTTAGGACCTTCTATTATTATTTAATTGAATCCTATCATGTTCTCTCTTAAAGTGTGCGACACAGCAAACAAGGCACGAATTTATGTGGATTCTATGTCTGCGAGTTCATGCGTTCACACATCAATGAGCGGCGGAATGAATGGCAATCTGTACGTAAAGAATATATTCAAACTTATTCCTTCAATTTTGTTCACTTTTCAAATGGAATTATTTTTATAATGATTGATATATTAATGTTGTTGATCTCTCCTATGCAGTTTGAAAACATCCGGAACCGGCTAGATGCAAAGGACCGCCTACTCCCAATTGCGGAGGAGGTGTCAGGCTTTCTGATGGACTATGTGCTTAAGAGGGGGGCGGAATGCAGTACTCAAGCGGCTCCAAAGAGGAAGGCCGAATGCAGTACTAAAGCAGCTCGAAAGTAGGGTCTATTGCCTGTATGTCATCGATCTAATGATCTCCCTGGCCGGTTGTAAATATTAGATTCGGAGTACTTCATGTAATAATGATAATGTTTCTATATACCAAGTGGCGCATAATATGTTTATGAAACTTGTTTGAGATGAAATAGGAATATCGACAACAAAACACAAAAGAAAGGGTAAAACAGAAAACACAAAAGAAAAAGAGAAAACAGAAAACAGAAAACACAAAAGAAAAACAGAAAACAGAAAACAGGAAATGAAATAGGAAAAAGAAACAGAAAACAGGAAACAGGAAACAAAAAATATATATATATAGTCCCGGTTCGTATTACGAACCGGGACAAAAAGGTCCCCGGACGGACACTCTCCGCCGCGGCCACGTGGATCCGCATGTTGTCCCGGGTCGTGGCGTGCCCGGGACAAAAGGCCACCCCCTTTTGTCCCGAACACGTTGTCCCGGGCCTGCAACCGGGACAACGAGCCCTTACGGCCCGGGACAACATGCATGTTCTGCACTAGTGTGAGTCCCAAAATAGCCACACATGGTAAATCGTGGCTTCTTCTCACTGTGGTGGATGTGAGCTACTCGCTGCATTTATCTTTGTCCATGTGCATTCTGTTTGTGTTCGAGCTGTATAATGTTTGTGGTCTGCAGGCAAACTGTACGATACATGGTTGTTAATTGCTATTTAGGAGAACGAAGGATATGATATTGTTTTTTCTCGCCTTTCAAATTCACTTGTGATATAATTACCTTCAACACATAGTGTTTTGGCACTTAAATACTACCAGGTATAATATGAGACATTTGCTTCATTTGGTTCACAGATAACATGTACTTATTGTATTCTTGCAAGTTCATAGAGAGCTTCTGTTGGATATGCTCATAGATTTGGAAATGGACATCATCTATCTCATCCCTAAGGTAATGCTTTAAAGTTCAAATGTCTCAAGCTTGATAATCTTTCTACTCCCTCCGATCCTAAAAATGTGTCGTGGAAAACGACTTAGCTGCGTACAACTTTTCTTAGCTGCTCACGGCACTTATTTGGGATCAGAGGGAGTAGATGTTCTTTCCTAGCATAGTCCTAAGTTTCAGATCTAAATGAGATTGAAAGTGTAGTTTTTTTGTTGAGTCATTTGAGATGTTTTGAACACTCTTATGTATCTTTGAAATTACCAGCAAAATTAAGGGTGCTTCCCATCATTTTGCTGACTTTTAGTCATATAATATTCCCTGGCCCTTAATCTTATTCTTTCTCCACCCCTGGACCTAATTACACGGTGAGGATGGCTGCTGCCTAGAAAGAGGCGATGTATCCGTTGATGAAGCAGGTTTTGGGAGATAGGTTAGCCGTTGCATGTATGTTGCTCTCTAGAATCTATAATATGCATTATGTGCTACTGCCTTTCAGTTAAACCATGCAAGTTTTATGATATAGAAGATGTTACTCTCCCTGAATTGCAGCATGGGATGAAGCATTTTAATCAATCTGTTGCTTGATCGCGGCAGATGTTTTATTTTGTTTATGATTTATTTTACCAGATTTGGTTGTCAAACTCAAATGTTGCATTGCTAGCGGATGGTTTGTGCTTTGCACACTGCCAGGGGAGACGACCCAGCGACTTCATTAGGTGACGTGAGTTTCTTTCTATCTTTCTTCTCCCGATTTGAATGTTCAGTGGTTGTGTGATGTGGACATTGGATTATATGTTGTTGATCTTGAGGATGGTCCTGATTTGGTTCTGAAGCTCCACTGTGTTCTGTATTGTATCCATGCCCTACTATGTAAACCTTTCGGTAGCTCTTCCTAATTATCGGATCGTCCCTTGTGTTTAGATAATAATGGTCTTTTACTGCCACTTACAGACTTTGGGCCTTTCTGAAAGTATATTCTAAGATGCTACATAATTTAGTGAATTTGTTTGCTCCCTTGATGATCATGGTAGATGTGGTTAGTAGTTTGTTTGGCTGGCTGCTTAATAATTTAAGTGCAAAGCTAAGCTGGTTTGATGCAAAAACAAAAATGCTTGTTGACATTCGTTTCTGGCTTAGATTTGGTGTACATGTTTAATTGCTGGTATTTATATGTTTTATTACAAGACCCAACTTTTTCATTTTTAGTTTCTAAATATTGTTTGAATTTTTTGATTTGGCTACTTCTGCTGCTATAGCCAACATTCATATATGTATACTTCTGGATTTAAATAGCACGTTCCCTGTTCATTGAGCTGCTCCTGAAATCAGCAAGGACAACTTTGGCTTTTGCCACTTCGATTCTAAAATTTGTCTTTACAGGCCCAAAGATCAGCAAGGACTGATATATTTAGGTATCAATATGTAGAATCGGGCCATTAGAAGGAATATATATAGGATAATTTAGAATGTAGTATTTTGATGCACATTGTAATATGTTTACTAAAATGATAATTTTTATGTATGGAATGGTGGATTTCAGTAAGCAATACTTAATTGTTACTTCATACAATGCATTCATTCTATGTGATTTGTGTGTGTTCTTATGCATCTAATGAAGTCAATATAGTTATGCTTATGAAGTTTCTATACTCATGCCGAGGAAAAAACTGTTATCATTTTTTTTAGCGATCAAGCCACTCCGTCCCGACACTAATATTTATATTAAACTGAAAATGGCCGCTGATTACCTTCTCGAAACCGGCTTAATTTCAATAAGATGTTAGGTAGAAAGACATAGAGAGCATATGGCAACAATATAGTCTGAGTTTCGAGAGTTGCGCAATCGCGCAACGGGTCATCTAGTTTGAATAGTTCTGGCAAGGTGTTGTTGGGGTGGTAGCAGCGAGGCGCGGGCAAATAAGGGAGCGGCTGGTGCTCAGTCGACTGAGAGTTAACTAAATCTCAGTCGGCTAAAGTCATGTTTTTGTTCAAAAAAATTCACGTTAAAAAAAGTTAAAATTCAAAATTTGTTTAAATTCGAAAATTGTGCGTGTTCAAAAATGTTCAAATTCGAAATTTGTTCACGTTCAAAAATTGTTCAGAATTGAAAAATGTTCACATTCGAAAAATTTGTTCACATTAAAAAAATGTTCATACATGAATATCTTTCAAAATCAAAAATTGTTCACCTTTAAAAAATCTGGAAATACAAAAAAGCACGCATCTTGGCGCAGATCTAACGGTCACAGAGGTGACTGAGATTTAGTTAAATCTCAGGCGACTTAGAACTAGCAAAACCGGGCAAATAAATCCTCAACTCTACTCTCAAATCGACGTTTTTTTCATGACGATGTCTTAGAGTAACATCATGTGCTTGTCGATCTTTCAGATCATTGCTTTTAGATTCATGGATGGTGTCAGCGAGATGGTGGCGGCGACCCAATCAGGTGTGTCTCTCCTTTTGCTCAGTCTCCGTTGCTACGGCATTATCTGGGTTGGAGGTTGACAGTTTTCGCTTTCTCACTCGACGTCGTGCGGGGACTATCAGTTCTGAAGTTTGATGGTGTGTCCGGATATATGCTGCCCCGGTCTAATTCTTTATTCTTTTCGCGGGAATGGTTTTGTTTCTGACGAACTATTTTGGAGCCATGTAAACATGTTGATCGCGATAGAGCCACCTCGAGCTCATAGGTGATATGTTTCCGGCGTTTTGGTGGTCACTTCAGTGCTGTCCAAAGAGGGGTTACCCGCTGGTTTTCATATGTTTATCCTATCTTTTCAATTCTGTAAAGTCGGTGTGTACCTGTCTTTGTAACTTAATCTTTATTGTATAAATAAGAAATGTATTACCATGCAAAAAAAATCAGCGCTTGATCACAACTCGCAAACCAATCATGTTGATTTATTTTTCTTCAGAGAGATGCTCACCTATCTACGGTAGAACCCGGTGCCTTGATTTTTCTTGATTTCACCCTTTTCTCTTTGAGCGCACGTTGTAATTTTCCACATTAGCGGTTTCTAATATTTTGCACTTCCTTTTATGAGATACTCATCTACAAGACCGTTGCTGTACGTGTAATCTGCATCTTGTGTCCAAGGTCTACTCTACCTATGATATAGAGCAGTCTCATCTCCCTCCAAGGGCTCATTTAAGGAGACGGTGTTTTGCCTCATAGGTGTAGATGTACGCATTATGAAAAAAATATTTTAAATGCATCACAAAAAATGTTTAACAAATCAGATATATCTGGAGATTCTATATCCACACAAAAAAAATCGTAGAGAAAAGACATTATTTGTGACATGTATAAAAAGGACAAAAAGATATTTCATAAAAACTCATATTGAAACATCGGTATTTGTCTTCTAAATATAGGCGACATGAATGTTTGTTTTTAGCGAAAAAATTGTGCATACATAAAATGTTGTATCTAAACCCAAAAATTTTGTTTGAATTTTTTTGACATTTTAAAATAGTGGTGCATCTACACCTACGAGGAGAAAGATACCTCCTCATTTGATTCTTAGTATTTCCAAAGGATATGCATAGGATGGAAATCCAACGGAAAACTTCCTTGATGAGCCGTTTGATTCATAGGGTCATATCCCATTGGGAAAACTCCCATAAGAATCTTGGTAGTGTAAACTTCATGGGAAAGAAATTTCTTAACCATAATTCTCTACTAAGAGCACAAGCCCAC
This sequence comes from Poa annua, assembly GCA_026929855.1. Classification (NCBI taxonomy): domain Eukaryota; kingdom Viridiplantae; phylum Streptophyta; class Magnoliopsida; order Poales; family Poaceae; genus Poa; species Poa annua. The sequence goes on along the minus strand of CM049435.1, from coordinate 23,061,549 downwards.
TCAGCCTTAAAGTAGCCAAACAAGGAAAAAAAACATGTTAATTTTATACTTTGCACATGCATCAGAGTAATAATACATTAACAAATATATTAATCCGTAATTCTAAACTACGTAGGGAGTGCATCGATCGGTTTGAGTTGGGCCAGACCGTCATTGTGTCATACTGTCATGCCTTCTAGTTACTGAATGACAGCGAGACAATCTTAGACTGATCATAGTGGGGAAGTAACTTGTCTTTGTTCAAAGAAAAAAAACGAAATCGACCCTTTCATGATTGTAGGAATAGAAAGAGGGTAGAGGTCGCATATGATGCGACCAGCGATCGGCGTGGTTGAGATGACTTTTAGTACTCCCTCTGATCGATCGGTATTGATTGTCACCAACAGACAGCTAGCGCAAAGGTGTACACGGCTCGCGACAATTAATTCTAATCGGAGGTAGTACTATATATACGCTCGGCTCGTATAAAAAGTTTGAGAAATAACCCTGTGTCCGTTTGCATCCAGTTTGTTTTTCTTTTGGCATACGACCAGAATCACGAGGTGCATGCATGTTGGGCGTCGCCGGCAGAACATGAATATGGAATCTGCTCGGGTCCACCATCACCACCAAAACGCCGACCGTGTCAAGTCTCCGCATCATCACGGGCGGGTCTCCGCTTTTTTGGCTTTTCGCGCTGCTGCTGCCAACTCGGCTGGATACGACCTGTCCAGATGCACCGTCGCTCGCCTCCCCCAGCCTACGGCGTTCGAGGTGCCCGGTCGAAAGAAAGAGAGAGAAAAATCAGCGCCACGTTGGGCGTGCCGACTTGGACGATCGAGCAGTCGTCCCTTCCTTGCTTCCATGCGATACGATGTGCCACCAGTTTACTCGTGGTGCACACAAGACAATAGCGTTCAACCTCGAGAAGAATTCATACGTGTCTGGCCAAAACAACAGCAAGCCGAGAAGACCACAAAACGTAAAAAACGACTAGCAAACCGAGAAGAACAAATTTGCCGTGCCAAGAAAATACTCTAGGAAACAAAACGAAACGAAACACGGCTTGGCTTTTACTACTACTACTGCTCTGCACAAGTTCCAAATCATTGCAGCTCCACGCGTCCAGGGCTAGCAGCAGGAGGAGCATACAAAAATATCAGAGGAGGAGGCCAGGAAGGAACTAGCCGGGCCGTTTCCCGCTTCCTGCCGCTGGTCGCCACGTGGCCCCGGCTCTCCAACGCTCTCAAGCGCCATGCCTGTTGAGAATCAAACGTTGCCCCTACGGAAGCGGAAGCAGCAACCGTCTCCTAAACCACCGACTTAGATTTTCCCCATGTTTTTATTGTGTACAAACCGCTAGGCAGTTGCCACTCTTGTAACCGACATACTCCTTGTATAAATAGCCGATTTGGCAGATCAATAAAGCACAGATTCATTTCCATTCGCAACACGTTATCAACACGAAGGAACCTTCAGAAGAGGAGAAGATAGAAAAGACTCTATCAACTATGCTCCCCGCTGATAGGATCCTACAGCAACAATATCGTGCAAGGAATTACCAAGTTTATTCTGAACTTGTACATGTGCTCCTCCAGGCAGAAAAACATGATGAACTTCTTTTAAAGAATAGTCATCAGCGCCCGGTTGGGGCTGCCCCTCTACCTGAGGTACATGCAAATTTTCAGAAAAACAATAAGTTTAATGACTCTTTCAAAGGTCGTAACAAGAACTTTAAGGGTAATCACAACCTAAACCGCAACAACAAGAACAAGCCACATAATTCAGACAAGGGAAAGGGCATAGCAAAGAACAAGTTTGATAAAACTAATCTTTGCCAGAAATGTGGATGCTATAAGCATGTCACCAAAAAATGTCGCACCCCAAAACATCTGGTAAACCTCTACCTGCAATCCATGGGACGTAACAGACCTGCCCAAGGAGCAAGATATGAAGCACACTTCAATCTTCAACCTAAAAACAACATGGAAGTTGGTTGTTCGCGAGATGTTCAAGGAGCACCAAGCAACACCGAGGAATTCCATCTACCACAGGACTCCATGGACAAGGAGAATATGATGATCGAATACGCCTCCAACGACGTGTTCGGAGACTTTGACTAGTCAATCAACTCCATTATATAGAATATTTGTTTACATCCATTTGATTGTTGTAATAAGAACATAGTATTATTGTTGTTGTCATCGCCCTATATTGTAAAGCACAATATATATTGTATCAGCACTTTGATACCAATAAAGTTGTATATATTCTATATATCCAATAAGTCTTTTCATTGATGAAAATTCTACATTTCAATATATAGATTTCTACGGGAGTCAATCCAAATGGAGGAGGAAATGTGCCTTGTGGACAGTGGTACCACAAACTCTATACTTAGGAAAATAAAGTATTTCCAAACTCTTACAAAGATGAATGGAGATATTTTAACAATCGCTGGACGCGATGCGGTAATTGTTGGCACAGGACGCGCCATATTTACCCTCCCTATGGGTACACAAATTATAATTGAGGATGCTTTATTGTATCCCGATTCAACTCGTACCCTCATAGGATATAGAGATATTCGTAAAAATGGTTTTCACATTGAAACCCATGAAGACAACAAGGAGGAGTATCTCCTCTTTACCAAAGAGAACGGATATGGCAAACAAATATTTGAGAAAATTCCCTCTTTATCATCAGGATTGTACTACACATACATAAAACCCGTAGCACACGTTGCGTATAAGGTAATTTTCCAGAATGTCAATGCATTTCAAACTTGGCATGATCGCCTTGGTCACCCCGGTATCGGGATGATGAGGAAAATTATCGGCAATTCCAATGGTCATGACTTAAATGAAGCCAAATTCCCACAATCTTCTGATTTTATGTGCACTGCATGTGCTACCGGGAAACTCATTTTACGACCCTCTTATCTTAAAATTCAAGCGGAACCACTCCAATTCCTTGAACGTATTCAAGGTGATATTTGTGGTCCTATCCAACCATTATCTGGACCTTTTAGGTATTTCATGGTTCTAATTGATGCATCTACAAGATGGTCTCACGTGTGTCTATTATCCACACGAAACCATGCATTTGCCAAAATAATGAGACAAATTATTAAATTACAAGCTCATTATCCTGAGAATCGAATTAAATCAATTCGAATGGTCAACGCTGCTGAATTTTCCTCGCGTGCCTTCAATGATTATTGCATGGCCCTAGGAATTGAAGTTCAACACTCGGTCCCATATGTCCACACACAAAATGGATTGGCCGAATCTCTAATTAAGAGAATTAAGCTCATTGCACGACCATTATTAATGAATTGCAAATTACCAACTTCATGTTGGGGCCACGCAGTTTTACACGCTGCTGACTTAATTCAATTGCGACCAACTGCATATCACAGCACTTCCCCTCTGCAATTAGTACGTGGAAATCTACCAAATATTTCCCATCTGCGTAAATTCGGATGCGCCACATATGTGCCGATCTCACCACCGCAGCGTACATCCATGGGCCCACATAGGAAATTGGGGATCTATGTGGGGTACAAATCACCGTCAATAATCAAGTACCTTGAACCCCTCACAGGGGATTTATTCACAGCCCGTCACGCTGATTGCATCTTCAATGAGGACCATTTCCCGGCATTAGGGGGGGACATCAAGTACCAAAAAGAATGCCCGGAAATCAATTGGAATGCCCAAGGCATTTCCTCCTCTGATCCACCTACTCAAGAAACTGAACTTCAAGTTCGAAAAATAATCGATTTGCAACACATTGCAAATAACCTGCCAGATTCATTTACTGATTATAAAGGTGTAACAAAATCCTACAATCCTGCTAAAAATGCGCCCGAGAGAGTGGAGGTACCAACAAAAACCACTCAACCCCTTGTTCAAAAGAAGAGGGGGAGAAGTACGGCCACAGAACAGGATTCAGCTCCTCGCAAGCAACAAAGGAAACCGAGGAACAAACCCTCTAAACAAGTAAATGAAAATCAGCCTCAAGTTGATAATCGTCAAATGGGTAATGAACACCCAGTGGAAGGTCAACCTCCACAACCCAGCTCAGTTGTGCACTCAATGACTGGGACATCGGAAAACCCTGACTCAATCGTATTGGGAAATCACGACCAGTCAACAAGGGTAAATGAAATTTCCACAAACTATATAGATTCTGGAGAATCTTACAATCGTAAGTCTACACTTGTCGACATATATTTCTCAACTACAGTTGCAAACAACCTTCTAAATGATCATGATCCAAAGACCATGGCAGAGTGTGAGAAACGCTCCGACTGGCCTAAATGGAAGGATGCAATCCAAGTTGAATTAGCCTCGCTCAATAAAAGAAAGGTATTTACTGAAGCAATACCTACACCTCCCAGAGTTTTCCCTGTGGGATTCAAATGGGTTTTCGTTCGTAAGAGGAACGAGAACAATGAGGTGGTGAGATATAAAGCAAGGCTTGTAGCCCAAGGTTTCACGCAGAGACCAGTTATTGATTTCAATGAAACATATTCTCCAGTAATGAGTGGTATTACTTTTCGATATCTTATTTCAATGGCAGTACAAAATCGTCTATCTATGCAGTTGATGGACGTAGTGACCGCTTACCTTTATGGCTCACTTGATTCGGACATATACATGAAAGTTCCTGATGGAGTTTCAGTCCCAAATCCAAACGCAAAACGCAACACATATTGTGTAAAACTAAATAAGTCTTTATATGGCTTAAAACAGTCGGGACGCATGTGGTACAACCGACTTAGTGAGTTCCTCTTGAAAAAGGGGTACTCCAATAATAATGATTGCCCATGTGTTTTCATCAAAAAGTCCACAGCTGGATTTTGCATTATTTCAGTGTATGTCGATGATCTAAACATCATTGGCAACACGCAAGATATTGATGAAGCACGCGATCACCTAAAGACGGAATTTGAGATGAAGGACTTGGGTAAAACCAAATTTTGCTTGGGATTGCAACTCGAGCACCTTCCCTCAGGTATTTTGGTTCATCAAACCGCCTATATCCAGAAAATATTGGAGAAATTCAATATGGACAAATCCTATCCATCCAAAACTCCCATGGTTGTTCGATCTCTAGACGTAGAGAAAGATCAATTTAGACCAAGGGGTGATGGAGAAGAGATATTGGGATCCGAATTTTCATATCTCAGTGCTGTTGGAGCGCTTATGTATCTTGCAAATTGCACCAGGCCTGATATTGCATTTGCAGTGAATTTACTAGCTAGACATAGCGCAGCTCCCACTAAACGCCATTGGGCGGGAGTTAAGAATATATTTCGATATCTCCAAGGTACAAAGGATCTTGGCCTATTCTTTCAATTTCAGAAAAATCTGGACATTGATATGATTGGGTATACCGATGCTGGCTATTTATCAGACCCCCATAATGCCAGATCACAAACCGGTTTTGTGTTCCTACACGGTGGGACAGCCATCTCATGGAAGTCTTCCAAACAGACTCTAGTGGCTACATCCACCAATCATTCCGAAATAATCGCATTATATGAGGCATCACGCGAATGTGTGTGGCTTCGCAGAATGATAAACCACATACAACAATCGTGTGGTAAAGGTTCTATCGAATCTCCAATCATTATCTACGAAGATAATGCTGCTTGTGTTGCTCAGATGCAAACGGGTTACATAAAGAGCAATATCACTAAACATATTGCACCTAAATTGTTTTATCCTCATGAATTACAAAAGAGTGGGGATATAAACATCTTGCAAGTTAAGTCATGCAATAATCTCGCTGACCTATTCACAAAGTCTCTACCAGCTTCAACATTTGAAAAATATGTTCACGGAATTGGTATGCGACGACTTCGTGATTTGCAAGGATCAGGGGGAGTACCACTCTGAATTATAACCTATTCAAACATTATATTACACTCTTTTTCCCTTTATGAGTTTACTCACATGGTTCTCATTAAGGTTTTTAATGAGGTAATATCAACACAAGAATATGTCATACCTCCTATTTTCCCCACCGGGGTTTTTTAACGGATGTATACAAGACATATTAATTGTCATCTAAACTTAACAATGAGTTTTATCCTTTCGAGATTTTCTCATATAAGTTATAAAAGATACAATGATCATTATATGTTGTATCGTTTTCTCCTTAATTTTCCCATTGGGTTTTAAAGGAGTTTTCACAACATATCAAATATTACTCTCCTCATATTTTTCCCACAGGGTTTTGGAGGAGTTATTCAACATAATATATGCTATTGATCAAAGACAAATTATTCTCAAGATTATACAAGAAGTACAAGATACAAGAGAAGCAGCTTTGTACAAGGGGGAGTGTTGAGAATCAAACGTTGCCCCTACGGAAGCGGAAGCAGCAACCGTCTCCTAAACCACCGACTTAGATTTTCCCCACGTTTTTATTATGTACAAACCGCTAGGCAGTTGCCACTCTTATAACCGACATACTCCTTGTATAAATAGCCGATTTGGCAGATCAATAAAGCACAGATTCATTTCCATTCGCAACAATGCCGACCCGCTCCTCCGCCGTCTCCCTTTAAATACGGCGCCTCCCTCCCTCTCGACCATTTCATCCAAGCCCACCAGCAGCTCCGAGCAGAAGCAGCAGCAGCAGCAGCAGCACAGAGCCTCCAGACAGAGCGCCACCAGCCAGCCGATCCCATCCCGATGGCTCTCGTCGCTCTCTCCGGCTCCGCTGCTGCCCGCACGCTCGCCCAGCTCACCACCAGGGGCTACGCCGCGGCGGCTGCCTCCGGCGCCATGAGGCGCGGCGCCGCCGACAGGAAGGCGGCGGGCGAGGCCGAGAAGGCCGCCACCGACGGCGGCTCCTGGGTCCCCGACCCCGTCACCGGACACTACCGCCCGGCAAACCGTGCCGCCCCCGTCGACCCCGCCGACCTCCGCGCCGCCCACCTCGGACGCACCTACGCAAGGGCTTGAATGCCCCGCTCCGCCCTTCTGGTTGGGTTGGGGACCGATCGACTATGTAACGGAGAGGGTGGGAACAGGGAAGTACGACCGACGTCCACGGACGTGCGCGCTCTCGGCAAGATCCATCGTACGCAGGAGCCAGGAGACATGGATGAATGGAAGAGCGGCGATGACCTTGCCAGTTTCCCGTTTGTGCGTGCGTGCTGTGTGGGCTCGATGCCCTGTTTTAGTGTTCGTGTTATACTCCATCGACTAGGGCTTGTACTACTACTTTTACCACTTCCTTATATCATACAGTATCTATCTGAATCATCGTTTCAGTTTATATATCTTCAGAGTGATACTCCAACACAGTCCTGACTTGCCAAGATAAAAAAATACGTACTGTAGTCCTGAAATCATGTACTATCTATATATGGGAGCGCTAAGCTCGATCCACAGTAAACAGTGCCAATACAAAGCACACCACCACACGGTCATCCACATGCCGCCAAGACCACGCCGGCTGCTGCCTCAGACGCGGGACGTACGTCAGGCCGTCAGGGTGCCGTTCGCACAATCGATCTCTTGCGTTTGCGTTGATTCGTTCTTCATGGCTGGACGTCTCGTCTCGGGTGTTTTCTCCGGCCACTCGGCCAGCTCTAGGCGCTAGGTGCGCGTACCGGCGTGAGCAGGTTAGGTCGCGCGGCGCCGGCGCCGTCGCCGTCCGTGAACATTTCTCGACGCGTCGGCATGCTATCAGGTTCACTCTTCTGATCGGGGGTCAGCGCTCGGCACTTGGTTCGTGATCGGAAAGCACCACATCTCAGGAAAGCGATCGGAAAGCACCACATCTCACCGGCACCGCGCGTCGGCGTCCTGCACTCAAGTGCGCTATCTGAAAGCCTGACCCTCCGAAGGTGTGTCCGGGCTCTGTCATGACAAAAACGTCCTAGTGTGATTTTTTTATAAATATTCTACGGCTATGTAAAAAATACCCCACTCCTAATGAAATTTTCAAAAATACCATGACGGGGAGGAGAAAAAAGCGACACTTGTGTAGCCGTTGCCATAGGCCTTGATCAACTAACACAAACTCATTTACTTTCTACACTGAGTGTACATCACGTACAATACTAACAAAAACCACAAGGGAAAGTGATCAGGTCAATCTCAACGGACAGCTAAGATAAAGCCATGGACAGATGGAGCATGACAAATTGACAACTAATAGAAGGATGGTACATTGGTACAGCTATCCTTGCAAATTGACAACTAATACTTAAATACGTCAAGACGATGCAATGACATAGTAAGAGGATCGATCATAGTCAACGAGTGTTGCTTGCCGAATGCCGATTCGATATTGTCATGATTGAAGGAATAATGGAATAATCGTAGGTCGCTTTTGACACACTCAACATAGTTGACGTTGCCCGAATGGCGTCGTTTAGCATAACATTAACAAATTGGATAAAAATACAACTTTACATCCAGTTCTAGCATTTATCTTTCTCTTTGTTGTCGAACGACCAAAATTGGCATATGCATGTTTACGTAGTCAGGTTTTTTTCTTTAAGCAAAAACAGGTCATTAGAGTTCAATATCGGCGCAAGTCAACTGCGCCATATTCGCCGCGTCAACCCCCCACGAGCCTCCAATCGTCTTGTATCTCGAATTTACTCCTAGCTAGGTCAAATGGTTTTATTTTTGTGGTGCATATTATATTATCGTGTGTGTACTGCCCTGAATTTACTCGAAGCTACAAAAAATTGTTTGGCTCTCGTGGTGAGCGTCCCACGGGATCAAAACGCCCCATCCCAGGGTCGCTAGCCGTTTGATTAAGTCGTGCAAAACCGTCTGATGAAAACCGGAAAGAACCCTCCACACGTGCACCCTTCATCCGACCACACACAAGAATTACCCCCACGCACGCCATACAGAACACAACACAACGACTCTGTTCCGCCTCTCTCACGTGATATCATGATAGGACTGATAGCATTGTTTTAAAATTTAAATGTGCAAGTTTCAAAAAAAAAAAAATTAACAAAAAAGACAAAACCAATATGAATAGTGTCAAAACAAACACAAAACCACATAATGACATTACTCGCATAAGATTTTATCTTTTTTTTTCTTCTTGTGAATTTCAAATTTGGGTCTAAATTTTTTGGGTAATGTACACACAAATCTTGTGAGCACTGACAGATTTATTTCAATTTTGATGGTGGAGCGCGTGGGGAATCAACGTTCAACGACGACGAGACGACCACGTCGAAGGCCGGCCAGTAGAAGGAAGGGACGAACCAGCAGCGCCATTTCGTGCTTCCTGCGGCTGGCCCCAAGAGCCACGAATATCCGAAGAAAAGCCCGGGAGCCTTCCCTCGTCACCCGCTTCCCTCTTAAACTAGAGGGATATGCGCGCTTCGCTGCGCCCCCTGCCCCGCGTTGGTGCAGCGTATGCATCAGCATTCTTTCTCTTGTTCGTAACATTGGAAGTTTATTTCTCTTGTTCGTAACATTGGAAGGCTGTTAGAGAATAGGTGTCATTTTTGTTTGTAACGCGGGAAGGCGGTTAGAGAATACGGAGTAGGGGGTAGGAACGGATCCAGAATACATTTTAAGTAGGGACATTTCTTGCAAGAACTTCTAATTTATAGATTTTTTTAAAAAAATGGAAGAATCTTTCGAAATTTTCAGAAACGCCTCTTCCTGGGTCCGCCCTTGAGGTGGATGTGGTCGTCTCATCAGATCACACAACACGATCGTACAGAGAAGCACAATGTCCATCCACTTCACATAAAGCATAAACACCGCCAAACCGAACACAATGCATAACCCAGGACAATCCGCTTGTTTTCATACACTTCCAAGACAACTTAAAAAGAGATTCAGATCCATACATACTACAGGGGCACACACACAAATCGTGAAGACACAGTTCAAGGCTACCTCCTTAAGGACAACATTCGAGGCAAACATCACCTACTTGTTGGACTTCCGTGTAGGCTGAAAAGAATTAGCACCCAGTGAGCCATTCGGTGATTTTAGGAGAGCAACAGGCCTAAATAGAACATACAGACACAAAGTTATATCTTCTTTCCTGTCTTTTCGACCCCTTTTGCAAATAACTGCCTTTTCACACTATTTCCCCTTCCCTGAAAAAGGCAGTCTCAGTAAATCAAACCGCTCAACAATCAACATCGGCAAAAATGAAGCCACAAACACACCCATCTTTTGAATAATGTTCCAAAAACCCCGCCGGATCAGCAGCACCCAGGTTTCCACCCTCATTGCTAGCAGGGAGGACGGCGACACGCTGAGGACCGACACCCTTGTTCGCTGCCGCACACAATCCTCCAACTCCGACCAGGCAACACCACATGGGAAGCCACACCAACTCCACCCCTTCCTTGCAACGTCACAACCCACCGCCGCCAGAACTGCTCGAGCACGCCGCCGAAGACCACCACGGATCCCACGTTCCCGCCATGGAGGGCCGCCCCGCACCACCCTAACTCCATCTGGGTTGGAGAGGTCTCGACGCCGTCGGCGCCCCGTGGTATTTGTCGGTGAAAGAGCATTTTCCCTAATGTGTGGTTTTGGTAATTGATGACAACCTCTATGGACTAATGTTTGCATTAAGATATCTTTATAGATCGTGTCCATGGGAATGGTGGAGTTCATGTGTTGGACTCTAGAAGCTTATTTGATGACCAATGTCCCATTCAAGGATGTATATGATGGATGGTCATGTGTTGGGTTGAGCATATTGCAAGTATGTCTTGAAGGAGTCAAGACATCATATTAGCAAAGAAAGATTGGAAGATAAAAGGTTGATCAAGTTGTTGATCAACACACAAAGCTACAAGATGTCCCAAGTGGGATCATGTATCTCTTGGGATGGTAATCACTTGTCCATATAGCTTTGTGAACTAACCCATGATATGTGTGTGTGGTATCTTTATGTGGGGTTAGGTATCTTCCCATGGGCTTGCATCAAATGAAGACTTCATATAGCTCGTGGATGATGACGTCATGTGGTGATCGTCATCAAGGATAAGATGTGCAAGACCAAGAGAAGCTTTTGGAAGAGATCCTATGCTTGGAGCTTGCAATGGATACATGAAGACGGAGCTAAGCGAAACTCTCCCATAATGGAGTATGGGGGAGTATTTGGAGATGTCTTCATCAAGCATGTGCTAGCAAGCGCAATCAAGAAAGGTGATCCACTTGAAGAGATCAAGATAGTCATCATCTAACTCAAGTGGAATGCTCAAGGCAAAGGTATGATCTTGATAGGGCTATAGGATAGATAGGCGTACTATCAAGAGGGGCTCTCAAGTGAGTAACTTGATCGCATCGTTGTGGAGAGCTCAAACCTTTGCATACTTGGCATATCATATTTCTTGGTTCTTATTTGGCTTTAATGGTGGTGAGGAACTAGAGCTTGGTTCATCTCCATGTCAAGCTCTTGTTCATCGAAAACAGTTTTACTTTGGAAAACTTGTTGGGTTTTCGGTGGCGGAAATATTGCCGGTTCAACCGTGAGGAAAGTCCCACACCTTGCCATGTGTGGTGATTTTACTCTATTTATGGGATGCAATATTTCCAATTTTTGTTGGGTGCTTATCGTCGCTATCTTTCCAACAAAATTGGTCTCACCTCATTCGGAGTTCATTTGTAAAAGTTATAGCTGTTTTCGTTTCGGTATTCCGCTGAACCGGATTATTGGGGCCGGATATTTCGCTCTACCGGAATATCCGGTTGCCCAGCTCGTCCAAGAAAACGGCTAAGGAAAGAAGGAAAAGAGGTGCTGGACTCAACCGGAAATTGTGGTCGGATATTTTGATGACCCGGAATTTCCGAGTTGCCCTCAAAGAGCCTCGCGAAAACGGCTATGGAAAGAATTGTTTTCGGCACTGACTCCTATCGGAAATTCAGCTCGGAGATTTTCTTTGACCGGATATTCCGGGTGACCGGAATTTCCGAGTCTCACTTAAACCGGAATTTCCGAGTGTCGACTCAGCCAACGGCTATTTTTCCTGGAGGGGTATAAATACCCCTCCCCTTCTTCTTCCTTGCCCCATCCAAGGCAGCACGTTTTCCCTCTCTCTCCTACTCCATTGTTGACCTTCGAAAGCTCACTTCCCTCTCAATCCCTCCATAGATTCTTGCATATTCTTTAGGGAAAGTTGAGAGGAGATCTAGATCTACAATCCTACCAAGCCATCTCTCCTCTAAGTGAGGGGAACCTAGTGGATCTAGATCTTGGAGTTCCTTTGTGGTTCTTCTCTTTGTTCTTCCTCTCTTCTCCCCCCATAAGCATTAGTTGCTTTTGGTGGGATTTGGGAGTGAAGGATTTGACTCCTTTGTGGTTCTTCTCTTTGTTCTTCCTCTCTTCTCCCCCCATAAGCATTAGTTGCTTTTGGTGGGATTTGGGAGTGAAGGATTTGACTCCTTTGTGGTTTCTTGTGTTCTTCCTCTCTTATTCCCCATAAGCATTTGTTGCTTTGTTGGAATTTGAGAGTGAAGGACTGGAGCACTTCGTGTGCTCTTGCCATTGCATTTGCATCGGTTTGAGCCCTCCACGAGGATTCGTGGTGGTGATACTTGTGAGCTTGTTACTCTTGGGTCATTGGACCCTAGACGCCTTTTGTGGCCAAGACCTTTTGTGATCAAGACCTTTTGTGGTCACTTGGGAGCCCCCAATTAAGTTGTGGGTGTGTACCTCAAGACTTGGGAGCCCCCAATTAAGTTGTGGGTGTGTGCCTCAAGATTGTTGTAGGGGATTCGATCTCCGCCCAAAAGGGGATCAATAGTGGAAGGTGAACTCGCAACCTTTTGTGGTTGAGTTCATCAGGAGAAGAAGGTGAGCCTTGGTGGCGTTGCGGCTAACCTGTTGTGGTTGCGCACACCTCTCCAAACGAGACGTACACCCTTTGGGTGGAACTCGGGAATACATCCTCGTCTCCGCGTGCCTCGGTTATTTCTATACCCGAGCTCTTTACCTATGCACTTTACATTGTGATAGCCTTCGTGCTTGAAGTCATATATATATCTTGCTATCACCTTGTTACTTGTATTGCTTAGCATAAGTTGTTGGTGCACATAGGTGAACCTAGTATATTTAGGTTGTATGCTTGCTAAAGTAAAACACTAGTTTTATTCCGCCTTTATCAAGCATACCGGAATTTCCGGTCCATCTTGGCTCGGAAATTCCGGCTCCCCGGAAAAAGTTTTAAATCGCCTATTCACCCCCCCCCCCCCCCCCTAGGCAACATCTGTCCGTTCAATCGGCCACACCCTTTGTGGCGTTCTCTAGTACATGGCATGTTAGCTCAACCATGCTCCTTGTGGAGCAGAAACCAGATGTCTACATTCTTCAATTTGTTATGGTGGTGCCATGTCATCGGCACCTCCTGAAACCGCGACATGTTCCATGCTATCCTCTGATACGTGACCAATGTCAAAAGCAACTGAGAAAATCAAAGATATTATAAACATGAAATAATGGTTCATTAATTAACTTCGCAAGAAGGGCATAACTTAGAGATAGTGAAAGTCTCCAAGGCAGGACGATCAGCAAAAAAAGAAACCAGAGATAGGTAATCACAGTCCGGGAAAAAATCACTACTCCATACCACAAAAGGAATAGCCAAGTGCTAGAGGTCGAGAAATTCGACAGAAACAACCGGTGCATCCCTCGCATAAAAAAGAACAAAATGCCATAGGTGAAATCATAGTCCAAGAAAAAAACATATAATGTTCTTTATTAGCATTGTGCTAATATCTAATTCATAAACAAAGGTTAGGAGTATACATCAAGAGATGTACAAATATCATGAGCTTCTAGATTTCGCACCATGTGCAGAAACTTTGCAAGCGCATAATTAACAATCCCATCCCAACCTGAAGCCATAACCTCCAACCTGAAGCCATAACCTTCATCATTAAAGCCAAGTGATCCTGCAATAACAGATCCTTAGTCCTTAATTAAATGCCTAAGAGATATAAATCAGATTATGAAATCACAAGGCTACCTAAAATTCTACAAATGTCAATCTGGACAGAAAACCTATTTCCAGTTTCCCATACATATAAGATTTTTTTTACTGAGATACTGGAATTGTATATTACAGCATTATCACCTAACAGAAAATAAGAGGAATGGCACGTAAGGGAAGGTTTCGAGGAGAATGTATTTCTTATCCTTCAGCAAAAGAAATAACAACTACTTTTTTTAGTGTTTGCTCCCTTCCGAAATAATGTAAGCACGCCGAATGCAAATAAAACTCCAACTATATACAGTTTTAGGTCCTGTCACTGCAGAGCACTGTACATTAGTATCATCTTATACAATTAGATTTGGAACCCTCTAGACTCAAGCGGGTACAGGTTAACATATCAAACTTTCTGTGTTAGAAAGGTCTTCCAGCTATGTGTGGACTATGTACATAATCTCATACATTGTATTAATAATACTTTGGATAAACAGGTTAGTGTTCCCTTTAGCATGGCATTCCATGCAACATATAAGATAGTATGTACCACATGGGTTAGGTTACTGAGTAATATAACACATACCTCATCTTTGCTGTATCCATGCCCTTCCTTGGGTGTAAATAGCGTTTCACCTGTTGCGAACTCAAAAGCAAATACACGCAAACGACAGCATATCAACAGGAAATGAGTATGGCCTGCACCAAGAATGACCTCTAGTGCTCATATTGCCTTATCTGAATAAAATACCCAAGGGCACACGAAAGGAAGGGAGAGGTCGGCTAACTTTCAGGGCTTCAGCTCATCGAGTTCTTGGGGAGATGCGGCCGTCGACCTTGGAGTCGGGAACGGGACGTCAGTGGCGAGCGGCGCGGGTTGGCCCGGTGGGAGAAGAATGTTGCTGGATGGCCGTCTCCCCACCAGAGTAATATTATCGGGCGTCAAAGAGGCGAGCATAAAGAATTTCCTACATGCACAAAACAAAAATAGGATGGTCTGAATACATGTGGATGATACACCCAATAGCAATATAGAACACCTCTCTAAGAGCAGCCAAAAGATCAATATGAAGAGCTCCAAAGTGGTAGGTGCTGAAAGGAATCGCCTGGAAAATCTTGAGGGAAAGGAGCGCACGAAATCACCAAGGATGGCAGGGACTGAAGGAGGCTCGCCGTCGATAGCCACCCTGCAGCAGGTCGGAGCAGCAGCAGCCCAGGCACGCTCTACAGCGAGGAAGAGGCGCTCATGTGTGTGTCCGCCATGGTCACCCACCTTTGGCGCGGATCCAAGAACCGCCTCGTAGGAAACCTACCTGCCAAGAAAGCTCCACATCCGGAGTGAGCACTCTTCTGAATTGATCTTCAGGGATCCTCCCTTCCAATTCCACCATGGATTTAGGGCTCGCCGGTTTGAGCGTCATGCCTCATGAGAGAGAGGAAGAGAGAGAA
Organism: Poa annua; assembly: GCA_026929855.1. Lineage (NCBI taxonomy): Eukaryota > Viridiplantae > Streptophyta > Magnoliopsida > Poales > Poaceae > Poa > Poa annua. Next base: position 23,046,164 of record CM049435.1, on the reverse strand, counting down.
ATTGGGGGCAGGGAAGAGAGGAAGAAGCCCCGCTGCGGTGAAGTAAGCCCACCTTTACAACCCATATTGGACGATCATGATTCCTCCCTATCTAAGATCTAACGGTTGACGATTACTACCGCGCGGATGGCCTCCCCAGGCTCGGTCACCACCAGAATTACAATATGTAGTTAATTAATTACATATGTAGTTAATACGGCGCTCCCTTCTCGACTCTCTCATCATCCTACACCATCCAGCTCGGAGCAGTCGCAGCAGCCCAGAGCCCCGGAGCGCCACCATTAAGGCTGGCAATGGGTCGGGTATGGTCGGGTCGACCTATTCTAGACCCATGCCCATATAACAAATGGGCGAGGGTCCTTGTCCATGACCCTGCCCATGGGTCAGATCTCAGACCCATGCCCATACCCGTCGGGTCACCCGACCCGATGGGCGACCCATCGGGTCTGTAGGAAGCACCTTGCATCAGAACACAAACAACTTCAAATTTGTAACATACACAAGTGCAACTAGAGGATTCACCTCGTGCCGGCAGGGAGTAGGGGACGGAGGCGTCGGCGACGGCAGGGGGAAGCTGCAACGTGCGACGGGGCGGCGGTGTCGGGGACGGAAGGGAGTAGGCGACGGCAGGGAGTTGGAGACGGTGGCGTTGAGAGATGCAACAGCGGCTTCGCTCGGTCGATGTGTTGTGGACTAAATTGGGCTGGGCTATTGGGCCGTGCTGAACTACTGTACTGTTGATGGCTGAAGTGGACTAAATTGGGAGTGGGCTATGTCATTTCTTACAACGGGACCCACATGTCAGCTAATCGGGTTGCCCATCGGGTCGCCCATAGGTAGACATATCTGCCCATACCCTAACCACGACTAATCGGGTCGCCCATGGGCAATACCCATGAGTGAACGTACCGACCCATACCCTACGGGTGGCCATGGGCGGACGTGGCAATGGGCGGAATTGCCTGCTTGAGCCACCATCCGTCCGGTCTATTGACGCAGAGAAGACCCGAATACCCGATCCCGATGGCGCTCACTCTGTCCGGCTCCGCTGCTGCCCGCGCGCTCGCCCAGCTCACCACCAGGGGCTACGCGGCGGCCGCTGCCTCCGGCGCGATGAGGCGCGGCGCCGCCGACAGGAAGGCGGCGGGCGAGGCCGAGAAGGCCGCCACCGACGGCGGCTCCTGGGTCCCCGACCCCGTCACCGGCCACTACCGCCCCGCCAACCGCGCCGCGTCCGTCGACCCCGCCGACCTCCGCGCAGCGCATGCACCTTGGCCGCACCTACGCGCGGGCTTGAAAGGCCCCGCTCCGCGCTTCTGGTTGGGGATCTGACGGAGTCACAGGCCGGAGGGTGGGAACTGTGAGGTAGGACCGCCGGTACCTGGACGTCCCCGGACGTGCATGCTCGCTCAAGGCAAGATCAATCTTTTACGCGAGAGATACAGTATGAATGAACAAGGGCGTGGCGGCGAGGGCCTCTTGTCTTGCTCTTGCCTCTCTGTTTAGTGTTCGTGTTAGTTACCCGGTGTCAGGGCTTGTACTGTTATCTACTTATTCGTAGACCGATTGAGTACACTTGAAGATGCTGCGTAACCGTTGTCCCGCCGAATATAGGCCTTGGTCAACTTTAACAGATACCGTCTCACGTTTACTTTCTGCACTCCTGTACATCATGATATGATATCAACAAAAGCAAAAAGAGAAAGTCAGGTCAATCTCAACAGACAGCAAAGATGAAGGCATGGACAGATGGAGCATGAAAAATTGACAACTATACTTAAACACGTTAAGACAATGCAATGACATAGTGAGACGATTAATCATAAGTAACACACAATTCTCGCATTTTTCTTTCTCCTTGTCAAATGACCAAACCTGGTCAATTTTTTTAACAGGTCATGAAATTTTAATGTCGGCTCCGGTCAACCGCGCTATGTTCGCCGCGCCGATTGGGACCCCTTCTATGCGCCTCCGAACTTACTCACAAAGAGCGAAAAGATATACATTTTGTTAAACACAACTTAATCATGTTGTAGTATCTCGAATTTACTCCAGGCTAGCTAGGATAAATGGTTTATTTCCGTGCTTCATATAATACAAACGCATACTGTCCCAAACTTTCTCGGAGCTCAGGAAAATTGGTTTTGTTTTTGTGGTGCAACATGCACATAACATAATGACTTTCTACCTCGAATACATGGAAACAAAATAGTGCAATGTACCGAGCGAATTTATACGCGACAATTTGACGAGTTCCTGAAAAATCACGTTAGGGGAGAGGAAAGATGCACGTGCAGCAGCGGCACATGTAGCACTACTAGTAAGGACAAGACAAGTCATGTTCAACTGCTTGCACTCAACTCATTACGCACCTAAGAGGGGGTTTTATAGGACGAGAAGAAAAGAAGTGGCGGAAAATGGTGTCGGGAGAAAACGCCAAGAAACAATGGCGGGATAAAAGCGCGGGATTTTTTTTAGCGTGGCTATGCATATGGTTATGACAAAAGAGGCGGGAAAAACGTGGCGGGGAAATGAGAACATATGGGTGAGAGGAATTGTTTTCGGACCATGCATACGTCAGCCATACCATGGCCGATCAGGCCTAGTTGGCACACCATGGCTGAGCAGTTGCTCTCTTTTTAGGTCCAGTTCTTTTGGCGGCTTCTCCGAGAAGCTGCCCCTCCCCAAGCTTTCTCGGGAAGCGGCCCCAAAAATTTGAGAGGGCTTCAAAACTCAATGTTCGGTTCCTATTTTAGAAACCTAGCTAAAATTTTGAGGCGTCTTCTCCAGGAAGCTGGGGGAGGAGCAGCTTCTCAGAGAAGCCACCAAAAGAACTGGGCCTTAATCAAATCACACCAGGTTTTGGCCTGACGTGAATATTCGTCCAACGACCTAATCGGTCACGCTGTAGCCGACATACCCCCAATCGATCACGGTAAAGCCGAGGGCGTATTATTTCTGTCATTTTCTCAAATCGTGTATTATTATTCCAATTTGTAAAAAAAAGTATTATTAAAAAAAATCGCACTCACATGATGGCTAGTTAAGGGCTCGGCCCCTAGGAAGGCTAGATGCACAAGAAAGATCGCACTCACATGATGGCTAGTTACCTTTTTTTGCGTGGTAATACGATTCTCATTGATAAATAAAAGACGAGATACAAAATACGTATACACCGATCTTACAGATCTGAAAAGATAGGATAAACCTATGTGACAAACCAACGACTATCCATCTTCTTCGGCACGACCGTAGCAGCCACCCAAGAAAAAATAGACATATCACCTCTTCACCCGAGCTCGACGCGGCTCCATCGCTGATCATCAGCTTTTCGGACCTCCAAAGTAGTTTGCCATAGGACAAACCATTACCGTTGAAAGAATCAGACCGGTGCAGCACGACCCCGGACACGCCATCGAACTTCAGCACTAGCACCCCCGCACGACGACGTCGGAGTAGAGAACCAGAACCATCAGCCTCCAACCACAAACCAAGCACAAGGTGCACCATCTTCCAGCTGTCACCAGTGCAGACCACCGTCTGCACGTACTCATGGACAAATCCTCTTGGGCCATAAGCTGTTACCTACGAAGGCTGGATGCCACGCTGGTTAGGGCGTCTCCAATGCTTAACTCCATCTTGGGCCATAAGCTGGGCCCCGCGGTATGTGCTATAGCAAACTGAATACCTCACAATGCTTAAGAAAAAACCGGGGTCTTAAGCTGGAGCCCACCTGATTGATTTCTTTATTTTTTTTAATCGCTGGCTCATCCTTCGCACCAGAACAATCGAGAGAAATCCCCAAATACGCTTGTCTTTTTTCCCAACTTCCCTCGAGAAGAACAGCGGCAAACATGGCCATGGCTTGCACGGTCGGCGTGCCTCTGAATCCATCCGCGCTCACCGCCGGGCGTGGCGGCCGGCGGGCCTCGTCACGCCCTCGGGCTCGTCGGTCTCCGCGCAGACCTCTGGGTGTGGAAACCCTCGTCGCGGCCGTCGCTCTCGGACGATTCCGCGCTAGGTGTATCGGCCTTCATCGAGTCGTATTCCGTCAGAGGAGCAGCAAGTTCTTCAATATTATTTTGCTTTCAATTTGATTCTTATTTATGGATGCTGGATTTTCTCTCACCGTGAGTGCTGGTTGGGAGGATCTGAAATTGATTGGATCGTGCTGTTCTCCTTTGTCCCAAATTGAATCCGGTTTGTTATTTAGCATGTGTAATCTTGCCCCTTCTTTTGAAAATTCAGATTGCATCGTTCTGTATTGTCTCCATGGTCAGTGGACAAGTCGCAAGATTTCTCATACTCCGACCAGGCAATGGCAAGATCTGGGCCATGGCTGGCCACCTACGCCGGGGGGACGCCCTCAGCGGCGACAACAGCAGTTGGCCTTGGCGCCTATACTTCTTGAGCTCCCAGAAGTTGCTTCAGAATCCCGGCGGCAACATCAACGACTTGCAGATGAACCCGCGAGGAAGACAGGACAGAGAGAGGTCATAAGGACTTTAAGGTCGACCATAAGCAAACTTAAACATTGTGGGCGTCGGTCATAGCGGAATATTTCTTAAGGTCGGTCTTACCGGTGTGGCCGAGGCATAAGGATAAAACTAATGATTTTCTCTCTCTGTCCTGTCTTCCTCGCGGGTTCATCTGCAAGTCGTTGATGTTGCCGCCGGGATTCTGAAGCAACTTCTGGGAGCTCAAGAAGTATAGGCGCCAAGCCCAACTGCTGCTGTCGCCGCCGAGGGCGTCCCCCCGGCGTAGGTGGCCAGCCATGGCCCAGATCTTGCCATTGCCTGGTCGGTGTATGAGTAATCTTGCGACTTGTCCACTGACCATGGAGTCAATACAGAACGATGCAATCTGAATTTTCAAAAGAAGGGGCAAGATTACACATGCTAAATAACAAACCGGATTCAATTTGGGACAAAGGAGAACAGCACGATCCAATCAATTTCAGATCCTCCCAACCAGCACTCACGGTGAGAGAAAATCCAGCATCCATAAATAAGAATCAAATTGAAAGCAAAATAATATTGAAGAACTTGCTGCTCCTCTGGCGGAATGCGACTCGATGAAGGCCGATACACCTAGCGCGGAATCGTCCGAGAGCGACGGCCGCGACGAGGGTTTCCACACCCAGAGGTCTGCGCGGAGACCGACGAGCCCGAGGGCGTGACGAGGCCCGCCGGCCGCCACGCCCGGCGGTGAGCGCGGGTGGATTAAGAGGCACGCCGACCGTGGAAGCCATGGCCATGTTTGCCGCTGTTCTTCTCGAGGGAAGTTGGGAAAAAAGACAAGCGTATTTGGGATTTCTCTCGATTGTTCTGGTGCGAAGGATGAGCCAGCGGTTAAAAAAATAAAGAAATCAATCAGGTGGGCTCCAGCTTAAGACCCAGGTTTTTTCTTAAGCATTGTGAGGTATTCAGTTTGTTATAGCACATACCGCGGGGCCTAGCTTATGGCCCAAGATGGAGTTAAGCATTGGAGATGCCCTTAGGAGACTAGATCGACGAAATCAAGTAGCACCGGAATAAAGTGGCAGAACCGCAAAACCTCAAATCCCGAGCTAAAAATCAAATCAAATCGTAGCAGACTAGCAGTGTGCTAGACTGCCGAACTTTATTATTTTTCAAACTTATTTGATAACTAGTACTCACTCCGTCACAAAATAAGTGTCTCAATTTTGATAAAAAGTGGATGTATGTCTACATACATCCACTTTCATTAATTTTAATTAATTTCAAATATAGCGCGCTATCGTCAAGGGTACCAAAACTCCTTGTTTCGTCTTCGCGGCTGCAACTAACGGATCGGTATGCCTTCACTTTTGGCCTCGGCTAACCGCTAACATTAATTAACGGATTTTTTTTCTTAACTTCTTGGATTAAAACGAAACTCCCTCAACCTTTCATGAATTCAAGATGAAATATATATGAACAATTATATTAATTTCAATTCAAAATTAAGAAGTTAGAGTCGACAAAACTCTAAACCGATCTCGACGCACATATATTTCCTTATATATTTTGTCTCAAATTATGACACGGTTGTTTAGTTATGAATTAAGAGGAAAAGAAAGTTGTAGGCTGAGAAGTCTTTCGGCGTTTCGACAGAGCCAAAACAACGGTTTCGGTACTACTACTACCACTGCCGACAGTGTAGATTTAAAATTGATTCAAAACAGACGCTACTTGCCAAATAAGCTTTTCTAAATTTTGTTTTTTAAATCCAGACTGCCAGCCAGCTTGTGGAGGTTTTCAAGTGCTCCGGAAAGACAGGTGGGATGGAGCGTATATGAATCTCATACGACGATAGGAGCAAAATGCATTTTCTAATTTGATCATCCCATACTCCCATGACGGCAAGACACCTCTGAAAACGGTAGGAACTACAGTAGTCAGTACATCAGAGACTTTCTCTTACCTTGACGATGATTGATTTCTTTTGTCCAATTTTTCTGGCAATATTACAATGATACAACGTCGACAACACCTAATTGAATCACACGCAAAATAGACATGATCTAATCTCACACCAACACGACGGCTCTTCCCAAATTTCTGATTTCCAACATGGATGAAGGAGAAGCACACAGGGGATCAACGCCACAGGGCGAGGGCATCAGCTGCATCAATCACCCAGACTTGAAGAGCAAGACGGCTTTAGAATCGATGTAGAAATAGACAAAGAAGTTCGTCTCGTGCGTCACATACGAACCTGCAAAAGCAGTGACAAAATGCTTAGCAACATAGTTTTCAGTTCTGTGTATCTGATTGAGATTACAAATGGCCCAAGATGATTAGAGAAGTTGTGATGTATGACTACGAAGCTTATTGTTAGAGATCATGCATAGCTTTCAGGATTTTAGAGAAGTTGTAATTCATCGCCCAGGATATACAGATGAAACATACATTAAATACCAAAATACACCACTAACATCAAGTCTTAGCCCCTAAAGCCTAGGAATGAAAATGGAAAGATTAATTGGTTTAAGGTTTTAGCAGTTGGCTGTTCCAAACACATGAAAAGTCAAAGCTGGCTCCAATCTATCTACAGCAATCAGAACAGCCGGACAGGTTCAAAAAAGGCAAAAACAAATGAGATAAACGCACCATTGGTCACTCGACTTAAATTAGATGAATACTTTGGTCACATAACTCTCAAAGTGTGATAAACTGGTCACATAACTCTTAAAGCCAGTGGAGCTAATTTCATCCGACGTATGGACAGTTGATCTCACAGACTAGGCTGCTTTTTTTACAAAGAGGACCCCAGCTCATGTCGTCTTCCTCCTCCAAACAAGTAGCTTGGTGGCGCTGCCTCCTTCACCCGATTCCGCAACACGATCGACACTGCCGCCTAGATTTTGGCGATAACACGGCCTCGACATAGACTCTTTCTCCTTCCATCCCCTCACGCTCTCTCTCCCTCTTTCCCATCTTGCTCTCATCGTTGACCGAGAGCAGCTGCTGCGCCGCTTCATCGCGCCGTCGATTCCCAACACCCCCGCGTCCTTCCGACCACACCAAGAGCTTCGCCTCACCATCCTCTACCTCTCCATGGATGAACGCGTGTCAGGAGGCTCAAAATCAATGGGATCAACCTCATCTTCTCCGTTACCGGCCGAGATTCACCACTTTGATCCTGTCGTCTGCGGCTTCCTCCGGCTTCCTCCGTCGCTACCGAGTTGTACATCATCTCTCTGCTGCTTGGCGGATAGCGGGCCTGCCGCGCAAGGAGAGGATGAAGTGCCGTGTCCTGGAACGCGAGCAACATCCAGAGCACGGTCTCGTTGGCCTCAGCCTCCCTCATTCTCTCTTGCTTGCACTCGAAACCGCCATCGTTGGAGCCTCGCCGTGTTGTCGCTCCATGAGCCACGGAGCAAGTTGAACATCCCATTGTTGTTGCCTCCAAGGTTCGAGCTTGCCACGCGAGGAATGAGCCCGAGCCACCGCGTCTGCTCCAGCTTCCCCGACTGTTCTATTAGCTCGACGGCAAGCTTATGTATTTGTGGCGCATTCGATTCAACGTATTGTTTACCATAGCAACCGGCCAACGAGCACCACCACCCGCCTCCGCTTGGAGGCTCGTCGGTGTGAGCTCCATTGACAAAATGGTCCAGTACGCCACCGTTCGGATCACCATGGTGCTGACGCCGTGCAGCCTCGGCAGGAAGAAGCACTCCAAGCAATGTGTCCGCAAGGAGTCAACGCCGCGCCGGCCGGTCGTGTTGACCAAATCAAACCAAGCAGTGTATCTGCTTGCTGATGTGGATCCTGAGATCGGCCTTGCCCTACTGTCAGCTTCTATGGATAAGCCAGCCTTCGGTATAAAATGGATATGTGCATTAAACGCAAAAAGGAAATCAGTCTTCCTAGTTGGTAAAAAATAGTAAGAGGGTCTTTTAAAAAAAACAGCCTAGTCAGCAAGACCAATGCGGTCAACTATCGAGTCAGCATGCCACGTCGGATAAATTAGCTCCACTGGACAAATTGTGACCAATAAACTCATCTTTGAGAGTTATGTGACCAATTTATCACACTTTGAGAGTTATGTGACCAAAGTACTCATCTAATTTAAGTTCAGTGACCAATGTTGCGTTTATCTCAAAACAAATCTGATTATGATTGCTCGTTTAACAGCTCGCTCTTGCATTCTAAGGCAAATGCAGATGCCCCTAAAGTTCACCATAAACATACGCAACCAAAACTCAATAAATATTTTAGGCCTTTAACCTTCAGCTTATGGGCCACATAAACTAAAATCCCTGGGTGTTTTAACAAACTGAAACGAAGCTATAACAGGAAAACACCAATAGGCCCTGGAAGTGTCTGACTGCACTGAGAATATAACACTCCTCTAAACAGGCCCTTAGCACTCATTCAAAAACCAAGGCAAGACGAGACAACACACAATCTAAACTTATGAGCTAGGTCAATGAAAGCAGGTAGCATGGCCAATGTATAACCATCAGTGGTTATTGAATGGTAGTATGCAAATGACCAAATGTAGTAAGGAAAGCAGCAGATAAACACCAAATGGCCTGAAGCGAGTATACTATAAGCAATTCCACCAATCATACTCTATTTAGGCTAAAACTTAAGATCAACTAATGCAATTTAGCAATAAAAATGCTCTTCATTTTCTGCAAGACTTTGAGAAGTGGTTAAAGGTAAGCTTTCTCTAGCACCTATACAGTTCACTAGAGAACCCTAAAATTAACAAAGCTTGTTCTTTCACTTTAGAATTTAGTTTTTGGGATATAATCAGTCGATACAACATACTCCGGAACCACCAGGTCATCCAAAGGTCATGAGATGTGTGATTTGACAGCTTATATTGTGTCAAATTTAGAAGAATATTAGATATTTTAAGCAAAGGAAGGCAATGCCAGAATAAAAGAGTGAGTTTTCACAGCACACCTTGTTTCCCTAACTTCCTACACTTCCATCATATATTTCTTGCCTAACTCATGTAAGTTTAGTACAACAAACTAGGTGTCAGTGCGCCACATTTCACCCTGCCCAAGGGATTATATTAACCTTTTACTCCTTGACATATGTACACAACTATCAGAAAATGAATCTTACCTAAGATGTGGTCGCAAACCAAACACCTGCCTAACTTTGTTCAAACAAGCCTAACAGTGTAGTGAACAGAGAAGACCTTAGTGGTCAACCAGATAGGCCTAGCCCTTTCAGGGCGAGAGAAGCGCTAACAAGTAAAAGCAGTCAATCTAACAAAGGTAGAGTCAAATATGGTTCCGTTGTCCTCCTCTCTATTTGTCGGAACAAGAAATGTTGAGGTGTTGCTGAAGTATATATTAACGAAACATGGCAAAAATCATATACTCCCTCTGTCCAACAAAAGATGTCACACTTTCTATCAAATTTGGATGTATCTATACACTAAATCATGTCTAGATACATCCAATTTTTGATCAAGTTGAGACATTTGGATGTATCTATACACTAAATCATGTCTAGATACATCCAATTTTTGATCAAGTTGAGACATCTTTTGTTGGACGGAGGGAGTAATACAAGCTAAGGAAAAGATCAACGAAATGCACAATTCAGATCATCGTAACAACAGCCATTAAAATTAGAGGATTCTCTCGTGATGGTCCTCTCCTAATGGCTATTATTGTAGTTTGGACAATGCCAGCTATAGAACAAAAATGCAAACATATTGACCATTCGTGGGATGACTTATTGATTATCTGCATCCACAATGAGTAGTCTGGCTTAAAAATGACGGAAAAAAAAACTTTCAACAAGCTCTAATAATTTCGGTGAAAAGGAACGATTTCCCTGAGTAAGAAAACCCTTTCTGTAGAAAACAGAGTTGAAAAAATGTATAATTAACAGTAAGGTGTAGTTGTCTGTTTACATTGAACACATTTGATTAATCTTTTGTTCTTCCAGAACCACTTCGCAGTTCAGATGAGCTAACCGCATTAGAGGTCCCTGAACTTTCTTTCAGTATAATGCTAATTGTAGAAGTCTTATTAATGGGATAAATGATATGGCACATCATGTAAACCTCTAGGATGATATGACATACTCCCTCGGTCCAACAAAGGATGCCTTGGACTTTGTCCAAATTTAGATGTATCTAGACATGACTTAGTGTATAGGTACATCCAAATTTGGACAAAGTCCAAGACATCCTTTGTTGGACGGAGGGAGTACCATGTGGCATGACACAGAAAAAAGTGTTGTGGCATGTCATAACTCATACCTAGTTAGCTGGGTAATCTACATAACATATCATGCCATTTTTCATTGCATTTCAAGATCAGATAAACTAGCGTGGCAGGGACACTAAGTACATGGACCCAGCGCAATTTACTCCAACTTGGGCTTATATATACCAGAAAGACGGAAACAAAAATTCCAGATCTCCCAGCTGAAAATACAACAAACTGCATAACAGCTACGAAAAGTTGGATCGTGTTGATAACAGCCAGAACCTAATCTGTGGACAAACTGCCCGAATCAAACCTGCAGAAATACTGAAATCGGTAATTTAGCATACCCTATGTGCCAACTTTCTTTGCGTTAACCTAAGAGGCTAAGATAAGAGACTATCAATCCTTACGGCCCTTTTCTGATAATTGTTATCCAAACCTGTCCAGCCCCTAAATCCTTCTGAAACACATGATCTAAAGGGTCACTTTACACAGTTAATGTAAGATTCCATGGCACCATCTGTCATCGTCTGAAATAATACCTCATTCAGTGGTGCCTGGGAGATATATTCATTCACTGGCGGGTCACTGGGAACCATTTTCACAAGAGAAGAAGATCTGCTATATTACCACTATCACCATTTCCCCCTTCTTCCTTTTATACTAGGATAATACGAAATTACTCCACTGAAACTAGCCAGATCAGGCCAAAGTAGTCATCTCCCGTACAAAGCTATCTCTAGCAAGAGCGGGGAAGGGAGGGCAATACCGAAGTTGCGTCCAACGATGCAGTGCCAGGTGGGGCCGTGGTTCTTGTCGAACTCCTTCTTGATGTACTCCGCGATGTCCTTCTCCATGGAGTGCTTCTCGAACGCCTACGCGAGCGAAACAGATAAATCAATAGTACATTAATTCGCCTCGCACAGACGCAGAGGACGAAAACCCCAGCGACCGCCAGGCACGCGCGAGACGACGGGGAACCGAATCGAGAGAAAAATATCGAATTAAGAAGGGGGTGAGCAAGGGGATTACGACGCGGGAGATTTCGAATGCCTCCTTCTGCATCTCGTCCTTCATGTCGGCGCTCTTGAGCTGGATCTTGTGCGCGGTGGGCGAGGGGGCGGCCGGCGGCGGGGAGCCGAGGGCGGCGGTGGCGGAGACGGCGGTGGGCCTGCGGTCGGCGTCGGCCGGGGCCCTGGTGGCGTAGGGCGCCGGGTGGGAGGCGGCGACGGAGCCGAAGCCGCGCTTGAGCTCGTCGGCCATGGCTGCGAATCTCTCACACTCGTTGGCTTCTGATGGAAGGAGGGCAGTGGAGGCCTGTGGTGGAATCAGTTGGCTCCCTTTTGAAAGGCGACGGTGGCAGAGCAGAGAGGCGCCTTCGCTTGTGTGCTGCAATGCTGCATACACGAGGAAAGTATCACGGGGACAGGTCCATACCAAAAAAAAAAACAGTGAATCGAAAATGGTGTTTCAAAGTTTCAAAAAAAAATCTTAAAACAAATATCGTGGATACGTATACATGTTATCTACATATCTGTATAGTTTCACTCAATAATACGTTACATTGTATGCTACACAGAAATCGTAAAAATTATGAATCTGAAAAAGTTGAAAAAAAATCATTTTATTTGGTAAATTTGTCTTTTGTGCAGATCAATTATGAAAATACATTTATCTGAATTTTTGCGTATATACTAGACATGTATATGTACTTGTATGATTTTTTTCATAATTTTTTAGATGAAAAAAATCGACTTTTAATACAACAGGAGCGCCGGAGCTCGGGAGATACAAGTGTTATTCGTTATCATCTATTATGCCTAAAATACTATCGAATATCTAAAAAAAAGGTTGATTTTTGGGATAAAGTCCACAAGACAAACTAACAGTGTATAGCATGCATGAACACACCAATCTCGTTGGTGCAAATGAGTTTAGTTAGGTTGCTAGTATCTCCAACTGACATAGTACATGTGCGGAAATCTATATTAATAAGATATTCATGTTTAATCTCATGCATGGATTTTAATTTCTTATACTTGCAATAATACTCGTATATGATACCAAATACATTGCAAACTCATATATCAAATAATCAAATAATATGTACGAAAAAGTAGTAGAATCCAAGGCATGTTTATCTTCGTGTTGATTACTTTCAACAACGCTTTTTGAGGACCAAGTATAGATCAGCATGCACACATGTGAACTTACTATTAAACCCACTGTAACTATAAGACACATTTAATTAAAAAAATGGCGGGTAAAGAATCAAGACAATTATTTAGTTTACTCTATAGAAGTTTCTAGAAATATGCTTAGGGTTTACCAAATCATATGCTAGACTAGAAACCACTACGACGATATTTGTTAGACCATATACTCTGTACATGTACCATCCTATTAAGCACAATAATATAGACACAGAGACATGCGCCCGCGCAAATATACACGTTTGAATCTGGATAATGACAAAGAGAGACACGTGTATCTACGTCACTTGATCTAGGTGGTTGGGTTGTCCATCCACTTCCCTAACTAAGTGATAGTCTCACTTATTAAATAATAATACAATTAATATTTGGAAAACATTCTATTCCAACTAGGTAACAAAAATAATACTCTTTAAACTGTACCATGATAAAGAAAATTATAAAAAAATAAAAAAGTTAAGTATAAATTATATCCTATGTCTGTCTAATGCCCGATTCATATTAACGGAGGATCCAAGTGCTCAATCCGTCTTAGCACTGTCGAGGATCTTTCAAGAACTCGTTCCAGCATTTCAAACTTAAATCCGCTTTCTATGGCATGTGGACCAACCTTATAAATCACTACAAATTCCATATCCGGACAAGGTTTCAGTCAGACACCTAGGTAGAAACACATATTTAAAACCTTGTCCGGGTATGAAAGCGGATTTCAGTCAGACAAGAAAGCGGATTTAAGTTTGAAATGCTGGAACGAGTTCTTGAAAGATCCTCGACAATGTTAAGACAGATCGAGCACTTGGATCCTCGGTTAATGAAAACTCCTCCATGAAGGAACTGCGTTTTAAATGGTTTGGCGTCTGGTTCCGAAACCGTGGACCAACCGGTGATATTTTTTTGTCCCCTCTCTTCGATGGTTTATAGGAGTAAAATAATAAAACTTGCTAACAACACACAGTTTGCAAAAAAAAACAGGTGTATGAAATAATCCGAGTCCTTGCGTTTTCTTGCATTTTGCTGATGCAATTAATGTGCACAACTTAATCAGAAACTCATTGACTGGTAGAGCTTACATAAGATATGAGGCCAGATTAATGTAGCTTAGTTTTGCATCGGGTTATTGCTTTGGTTTTTGCATGATATTGGTGTGCTAGCTTCTGTTCGGTTTGTGTTAGGTGTTCTTTTGGGTGCAGGCACGTACTCTCATATATGTTCATGGACATTTGTATCCTGGTGAAGAGTATCCTCTTTATCAGTTTTGGCTCCTGAGAGCATGCACATACCAGAAGCATTATCTAGCTCACATCCTCTCCTCCTTTTGACTTGCTGAGATCATTCTGTAAATAATTTGGCTTAATTACTAGTCTTGATGCTGATTTACCAAGCTCATCGGAGCAATTATGTAGTGGCAATTAGAATGAATATTCGAAACATGTTCTATCTATTAAACGTTGAGTGGCTTACGGTACCTATTGCCTACCCGTCACTAAAGTTATGTTGCCAATTTAGTCAGGAACCTATGCTTGGAGTGTTTTATTTTTAACGGACGCAAAAGATTTGTCTAATCTCATTAATTAAGAAGGAGGGTTCACAAGTCTACAAAAACAAAGAAAAAATGCCATACAAAGGAACTACTCTCCCGGAATTTAATCTCTAAGATGATTGGCGCCACCCAGTTCTTCACTTCTCCCTTGGTTTTGGTGATGATAAGGGATGTCATTGAGCTTTTGTTGCGAAAAACACAGACATTCCTCTCATTCCAAATCTCCCATGAGCCTAGCAACATAACATGAGATGGATGACATAATTTTCTTCCGCACCCATTGCACCATAGCACCGACGATCACCACTCCACCGATTCGAGGGCCGCCCACTCGTCAATGTGAAGCTCCTCCATCGTAAACCCGTCTTTTAGCGTACGCTAAACCCTGAGGGAATATCTGCATCGAAACAAGAGGTGAGATGCTTTCAAAGTTGACAAGTCTCACAATTGCCATCCCCTTTGCTCAAGCATATCCGATCGTTCACAACCAGTCTTGAAACACAAGCCAAGCAAATAACTTAAAAAATTTTGGGGGGTGGGGGGGTTGATGATGCAAGAAACTGAGCTTGGTAAGCGGAGAAAGTGGAGTACGTGCTATCAGCGGTGAGCTTCCGACTAATGTCATCCCTCACCCCCTCCTTAAAGATGGACATCTTGGAGCAGCATCCAAAGATTGACAAAGATCTTGGACCATTGTCCATGTTAATCTGGGTGATCCAATCATATATCATTGAATAAGGCTTCCTTTATATTTTTGTTCTTGGGTTTGGGTAGCTTGAAAATGGATGGTGCAATATATTTAGGAGCCATGCTTCGAGTAGTTTTTAATCACTTGTTTTATGATCGGCTAGTCAAATTATGCTAACTGAGATTTTCTTTGAGGATTACATATCGAGCTATTTAAAACTGATGGTTAGCCTCTATAATTCCTGATGCTACACTTGTGAATAGTAGTTAGTGTAAACAAGACACAACATTTTTGTGAATATAAATTTTGAGCTAGCCTTGTGGTGTCACAGGCTCTGAACTTTTTTCTGTTATTTTGATGATTCATCGGGTTAGACCAGACCTCTATGGGGACAACAACACAAGGCTGTTCACCTACCGGACTGTAAGTTTTGTCTTCACAATCCTCTGTAAAAAAGGTGATCCAGTTCAGTTTGTGAGATGTGCTTGTGCAGTGCTGATGTATTCTACGTTTTGTATTATGTAGAGTGATGCATACCATGCAATAGGGTGCTGCGTACAACATGCTGTGTGCAGGGTTCATTCAGATCAACAGCGAGGTCCACTATGGGAGCCAGCATCTTCCCCTTCTCAGGCTACTCCGGCTCCCAGCATGACATCAGCTTACTGATGGAAGGTGAGGGATCACTTCAACCTAATATCGGTAGAATTTGTGTCACAAACATGCAGGCCAGAAAATCTTTGCCCGTTTGGTGCTGTGCTCTTTACGCTTGCACCTTGACTGAACTCTGGGGCTCTGCATATCTAATACTAGACTCCTCACCCTTGGGTTTTTTAGTCACCAAACTTTTTTATTCCTGATGATTACTCTAGGTTGTGTGATCGAATAGAAGTTCCATGAAGCATTGCAACTTTTCACCTCAACAAGCAAGTGTTGTTGAAAGTGCCGAGATAGAAAGTCGAAGTATTTTCATTTCCATTGTGCACTGGTAATGCGTGCATGCGTGGCCTGCTTAGTGTGGCATGAATGTTGGCCTCTCTTGATGCTAAACGGCTACCTTGTACTAATGGATAGATTTGGGTTTTGTAAATGTTGACAAACTTGATGCTGCCTGTTATGCTGCATGGCTTCTAACTGAGTGTATGTACTTCAAGAACATCCAGGTGGTGGACAGCACCAACAACCTCAAGGTCCGGATGGCTGGGCACCTTCATGGAGTAGTCCCACTGCCACGACGTGGTGACTGGTGAGGATGGGGCCTCAACCTTGGTGAGGTACCAGGATTTGGAAGGGTGGTGCATCATCGGTGCCAGCTTGAACCAAATCAAGAAGGCATATGACAGGAGTTCGCCAACCTTCTCATAGACTCGCCAATCAAGTGGTTGCTGTAAGATATTGAGTCCATAGTTCTCGCTCAAAAGGACTCGATGATGTTTATGTCAGAAACAAAATCTTCCCTCTCCAGGCCAGCACTGGAACGACGGATTTTCGGAGGTGGCAGAACAGCAAACCCCCTTCTAGATCCTCAACGCCTGCTGCAAAAATTAGCTGCCCCAGCCCCAGTGGTGTTTCGGAACATCGATCTCATGTAATTAACTGATTCACGTGGATGATTCTTCTGCTTTCAGCAAGTAAACCTCACAGCTGTCCACTTAACCCTGTAGGTGGGAATGGGAGGCCCACGGCGCCGTGGGCCGAACCCAGTTATTTTGGGTTATTGGACACCCATGGGTAGGCGAGAAAAAGAGTCGGGCACAGTTGGGTCATCCGCTACCGCCGCCACGCCGCCGCGGGGCTCCATGGCGATGTTGTCGCCACGCCCTGCCTCCATGGCGATGGCGGCGAGCTCTGCCTCCATGGCCGGGGAAAGTGCCACGCCGCCGCGCCGCTCCCCCGTCCTCCCTGTCCGCTCCCTTTCTCTGGCTGTCAGCGGCGGCATGGCTGTGAAAGCCACGGTGGAGCGTATCCAGGCGTCCGGCCATGCGGGGCAAGAACTGGTGGGCGAGGTGCTCAGGTCGCCAGCTTCGTCCAAGAAGGAGTGGCTCAAGGTAATCCCCCATCCTCCCTCTCACTCTCTCCTCTAGATCTGCCGCCTCCATCACTTGGAGCAGACCTAGCTAGCTAGCTACTCCCTAGTACAGTACGCTTGACGGTGTCTGCATCGATCGATTAGCTCCTACACCTACGCACTAGCAGCCATGAGGGAAGTTAATTTAGTCGTTCGTTGCCTTCTTCTAATTCTTATATAGAAAAAAGAAAAGAAAAGAAACGCACGTCCCACAGCTAGCAGCAGATCCATCGGTAAGCTAAAAAGTGAAATCGCTATAGTCCAACAGCGTCTTGCAGATACGTTTCGGTTGTTTTGAACTGTGAAACCACAGCATATCAAATAATGTGGTTGCTAAACAGGGTTGCTATTTCATTGTCCGCAGGTTGCAGGAACAAATTCACAAGAAAAGATACGTTTCCCTTGAATGTCTGAATATTCATTGCACAACTTGGCTGAATATTTGCATTCCAGAACTGTACAAAATGATGAATCCTATGAGTTACTTGTGAAAGAGTAGGATCTTTCTTGTTATCACTTATTTACATTTTTATCTTTAAAATATAGGTACAATCTTGAGGGCAAGGAACATGAGTTCTGTATGAGAAAGCTCCAGAAAGAGAAGGATGGTGTTGCGATCAAATTCTTCGGCTTAATCGTTGAATTTTTGTAGCTGTGGTGTTGATAGTTAAAATGATCGAGAACTGAAAATCTTCATTCTAGTGTGTTGTTATCAATTCTTCATTCCAGTGTGTTGTTATCGTTGAACTTTGCCATCTAAGTTGTTATCAATTGTTCATTCTAGTGTGTTGTGCGCTGAGAACTGAAATTGTATGTTGTGCTACTGTGCTTCTTTTATTTTCTATGCCTTGATTTCTTGCGATCTGTCTAGTGAGAAAAGATGATGTCTTTTTTCCCTTTAGCATATGTCATCTCTCAAAGCCTGGATTCAAAACTCTCTCAGTGTGTTTTCTCTTTGGTAGAAGCTAGCCCCTGTTGCTGTAAATTGGGTGCAGCTAGTTGAGTTTATCCAATAATATATGTGATACATGGATCCAGAAATGTAGAAAACTAAACTAATTTCCTAGATACGTGGATCCAGAAACTTTTAAGACGCTAAATTAATTCTTGGAGGAGGATTTCTTTTCTTTTCTTTTAAGAACCATCAAACACAGAGCACAGGCCTCTCTCGACCAAACACAGCACCTGCCCTTTGAATGTAAAAAAAAACCCAGGTGGGTTTATTTGGGACTCACGGCAGTCCAAGTAGCATGGTGGGTACAATTGGAAACGAAGCCAAATCCCCATTATACTAAATGGGCTCAGGTGGGTACTTGGTGGGTCGCCGCGAGCGTGCCCACTTACAGGGATATGTCCACTTGTTACAGTATGATCCTGCACAGAAACAAGGCGACCTGAAAGTTCACAGAATAACTTCTATGAAAATCAGATCACAGTTTTATGTCCAAAATGCTTAGAAAATCATGGCATGTGTAGTCCATAGTCGGCAACTTAACATATAACAAGTAGGCTAGCATAATTTTATTTAGATTATACTAACATAGTATCGTGCTATGTATAGCTGACAACATGAACATACAACTATATAAACACCACCAAAGCAACTAAGCTTCCCGAGAAGCTTGAATGAACTTGGCTTAAATGAACTTGCTGAAGAACTCGCAAATGTGATCTGAAATCTCTTTAGGCTTCTCCTGGTTGAGGAAGTGTCCCACTCCCTCCATGATAACCACATCCTCCAGGTTCGGCACGTTCGCCTTGAAGCCACCCTTATGAATGTAGTCTTTCACCCCCGGTGTGTTGTATGTAAGGTCCAGGTCCCCAACGATGAATTTGGTCGCTACTTTTACTGGAGCTCCAGTCCATGGTGCAGAAAGCTCCCAGTTCCTGCACGAACACAAAAGAAGTTAATCGCTTGTGTTAGCTCTGGCTAATGCCTTCACCCATGAACTTTTGAACTGAAATAGGCACAAACGGTTACGTAGTTCAAACATGCATATATCAACTTAGAGTTGCTAAAAAGAGCAATTTCGGCAGATTTGACACTAGGTTCCTTTGTTTTTAGGTTACAACGCATTTAGGATTTTAGAAAGTAACTCACCCTCATATGATTTGGATTTAAAGCATATAGATATCAGTGACCAGTTGAAACGATTTTTCCAAATCCTAATAAAGTTAACTTTCCTGACTAGCAAGAAAAAATAAAGCAGTATAGAACAAGCCATCGACAACATACAAGTCTATGCATCTGTAGAAGTTTAGCCCTCCTGTAAACCCTGTCTTCTCAAATTTGTCTGCATAGTAGGAAATATCTTCTTCAGACAACCATGCAGGGCAAGTACCATCTGAATCAAGCGACTCAAAGAAGGTCTTGCCCTTGGATAGAATAGGAGGAGCTGGCTTGCGCATTCCAAAGACTGTCTTAAACTTATGCCTATGGTCGTATAGAGCAAATTCAGCTTCAGCAACTCCAGGTTCCTGCATGCATAATTTGATAATTAGTATGTGCAATTGTTTCTGATAAACCAAATCAGAAGCAACGTTGGTGCAGAGAAAAAGTATAGCTGATAATTAATAATTAGATCTGCCGGTAAGAATTGCTGAAGTTCTATACTTGAAAGGGAAAATCCATGTGATTACATAACAGACGAGACAATTACATTCTAAGGCAAAAGTCACTTTTAATGTTTAAGGCTAACTGTACTCACTGTAATACACCAGATTGTTAGATTTTTCATATCTGCAGAGAGACGTTGTGTTCGAGTTTACTAAATGGTGCTCATGGCCCAGATGTTTTGCCTGATACCTAGGTACGCTAGCACAATTTCTGTGCGTTGCTACAGATTCAAATAAATTAAAGCAAGACCAAATCATCTACATCTGCACAAATCTAATGCGTTTATGTGATGTGGTCTGGAAGTGGACGGACCACTGTTAGGACGTCCAGGGTTGCAATCAGAAAAAGATCTGTGTAGTTGTGCAGCGAATAATGCTTCAACGGAAAATATGGTGTCTTTCAAGAACAATATCTTGATAATGTGATAAGTTAAATTTCGGGGGTTTCGAGAAAAGGACAATGCTAAGTATCTGATTCCCCTTTATCTAAAAAAAAGTATCTGATTCCCATTCAACCAAGAGCTCTCGTTCCTTACTGATAGGTTTGTGAGACTTAAGTTGCCGAGGTTTCTATCCAGACAAGGACATCTGTGCAGTTGACTAGTTGTGCAGCAAATAGTACCTTAACAAAAAAAATCATGGCATATTTCAAGAAACAATGCTTTTACAAGGATCCTAACACTCTGTACTCATAAATGCAAACTACAATGCTAAGTATCCAATTTCCATCGTATTAATAACTCAATTTCTTACTGAAAAATAATATTCAACCTCCAAAAAAATAAAATTATCATTTCTTGTTTATTAGCCATTTTTCTATCTGGAGTTCCGAAGTCACTGGCCGTCGCTGACAGTATAAATCAGCTGCTTCCGAATAACCTAGTATAGTCCTCCCAACAGCCGCAAATCTAATCCCTTGTCATTCGTCAAGCAACAAGAACAGACCACAAGGAACAAATTTTAGAGAAGTTGAGAACCATGCAAACAATAGTCTAACATAATGAAACTATTATTAACCGGTTCAATTGTTTGCCACGACAGGTTAAACAAACCCTTGCCCAATAATGTCGACAGGATAGAGGAACACAACCCAGTATTCCATAGATTGATTCTGCCTGCAACGATCAGGTGAGGACAGGATGAA